>JAJHZJ010000122.1:2728204-3928204 GCA_023548195.1 Bettongia penicillata ogilbyi
AGAAGATGAGTGCACATCACCATCGATTTCCTGAAGCGCCTGGTCAACCGTGGGAGGGAAAGGGAAAGAGAGGAGAAGAGAGGGAAGGAGAGAGAGGAAAAGAGAGAGAAGGAGAGGCAACAGAGAGCAAGAGAGAATGAGCGAGCGAATGTGCCTAGCTGGCTCTTGTGGCAAGATGTTTTACCAGGGTGTGGGCATTGTGCATGCTACAGCTTCTTGGATGCACAGGTAAGAGTTGAGTGCCAGGTAGACACCAAAGGTTGCTGAGAACCCTGAAAAGGGCTTAGCAAGTCTTCATATAACAAGTACTAGTCCTTCTTGAATACTCCAAATTATTTCCAAATACAGCATAAATGACAGAGAAAGTTGCTCTAGAAAATAACATTTTGAATACCAGGTCTGATTAACTGCTAGGTTCAGTCCTTCAGGTATCTCTTCAGGATTGTACTGGCAATAGATATGGAAAGAATTCCCTTGCTTGGATTTCTAGTGATTCTCTTGTCTATTTGACATTTCCAAGATCACAGCCTACTTCACTTCATCTCCAATCTCCTTCACTTAAGTCAGAAAAAGAGTGAGGAGAAAGGCCAAGGGTCATGTGATCATGCTCTCATATCCATCTCTATGGGGAGAGTAGACTGCTGGTGCTAGCTCGCTCTCTCTCCCCACCCAGAGGTTTACAGCAGTCTTTGTCCCCTCATTCAAATGCAACGGAGCAGAAGAGGCAGGGAGGAAGGAGGAAAAAGAGAAAGACAGAGACAGAGACAGAAAGAGACCCTCCCTTTGGTTATTGGTTGCCTTTTGAATGCATTCTGAGTTGGAGCTCAGCAACAAATCAGAAATCCATTTCTTTATCCTGTGGTTAGTGGGTTGGAAATATAGTAATTAGAATAACCACGTATGCTCTGAAACAGAGTGCCAGGCCCAGGCACTTCTAGAAGTAAGATCACCAAGTAGGCATTTTTCCAAGACTGATTCAATCCCTCAACACATTAAAAAATTTGCAGCATATAAAGTGATTGAATACAAGTGTATAAAAAAGTAATTCAACATAGGGACATTTGGGAGAGAAGGTACTAGCAATTGAGGATTGGGATCAGGAAAGGCTTCATGCAAAAGATGGTGTTTGACCTGCAATTTAAAGGAAGAGAGATTTTGGCTTAGGGGAGAGGTGGGAGAATATTCTATACATGTGGAAAGGCCCCTGCAAAGAAGAGAGAAGAGGTAAGGGTACCATATGTGAGAAATATAGAAAAGGCAAATTCTAGAGGGAAAAAGTTCCATCACTTCGGAACAATCAGAAAAATCTTATTGTAGTAGGTTGTACCTGAACCACCCTTCAAAGAAAGGGGGGATTCTAAAGGCAGAGGTTAGAAGGGGAACCATATTTCAGAAAGGGGAGGCTACCAGAACAAAAACATGGAGTCAGGAGATGCAGGTCATTTTAATTGGAAAGGAGAGAATGAGAAAGGAATAATAGGAAATAAAATTGAAAAAGGTAGGAGGGGTCGAGATTGTGGACATGCTAAACATGTGTGTCATAAGCAAAATAAAATTCTTGGATAAAACATACATGAAACATTAGCATTCAAGATATTGTTGTAACTAAATGGGAGGGAAGGGCTATTTTTCTCCCTCATTTTGTTTTGTTTAGAAAGGCATGGTTGAGAGATTTGTGTTTATAGGTGAAGCTGGTTTTCTTTTCCCTGGAATGGTACTAGGAATATGATTGTGAACACCATGATTAGGTTCTATCTGCAGCTCTGAAAGTGTTGACACAGATGTTGGGCTAATCATTCACAGCAAATAGCTATTCCCATAATGGCTAAGATTAGTCTGAACTGGCATTCATTTCTTTCTTCTGTGAGTCTCATTTGATTATGGATGATGTTTTGTTAGAGTGTATCCATGCAACCTCATACATGATGTAAAACCCAAGAAAAACAAAGACTCTATGCCAAAACCAAATTAAATATGCATCAGAAAAATGTGTGCTTGATTCAGGTTCAGGTACCATGAAGCCTGCACCACTCTTTTGTTGTTAATGCCTCCAGGAAAACCTGAAAAAGCAACCTTGACGTTGATATCAATTTAAAGTTGGTGTGTCTGCCAACATTTACTCAACACCAGGCTCAACTGGCTGTATCATCTCCATCGCAACAGAGAGTGGCAGAGATGCGTGCAGCTTCCAGGAGGTTATGAAAAACAGGCTGTTCATGCCAGGCAGAGAAAGGCCCCTTATCTGCTTAAAAGCAATGTAACTGTCACCATTTCTCTTGAGATCCATGCAGGCATATCAATGCACTGAACATAAAGGTGCTTTGTTCCTCACCTCAATTCCACACCTGGAGTATGCTCTTTCGCTACTTTTTCTTTTTCTTTTTTTATATGTCTACATCTACTTTTCCCCACCATTAACAATTTTGGAGAGGCAATTATGAGTTTATCTCAGTCCTTCTACCCATTCTTCATTCTGCTTCCCAACATATGCCAAATAACACACACACACACGCACACACACACACGCACACACACACATACATCCCCGCACAGTCTCAATGCTATAAAAATGGGGATCTTATATAAAGCATATGGAGCTCAAAGTCATAGAAAAAGTAGCACATAATAATAAAATACCACATTCACATGAATGTTTTGTGTGCCCACTCTGTACTCACCACCTTTTTCAACCTTACTTTGTTCCTACGTAGCCCAGGTCCATTCTCCAAAAATTTAAAATGAGCTAATGGCCAGTTCGTCTGGAGTAGTTCACCAGTTTCAAGCAGAATTAGGAAAAATTCCACTTTCTTCCACTCATCTCCTGCCCAGTTCTGGAAGTGAGATGTGGGAGCATATCCCTGTACTAACACATTAGTCAGTCAGTCAGGGTGGCCTGTATGTCTTAGTTCCTACTAATGAGCATCTTGAGACTGATTGATCACTTGGGTTTGGGAGTTCCAAGCTGCAGTAAGTCTAAAGCTGATCAGATGGCCCACCAATTCTGGCAGCAATATCATGAACCCCCAGGTGTGAGGAGCTCCCAAGCTGCCTAAGGAGGGGAGAACTAGCCCAGTCAGGCTACAACAGGACAGGTCAAAGCTTCTGGGCCAGTCAGCAATGAGGTTAGGTCCATGAATGGCTACTGCAGTTCCTGTCTGAGTGAGATAGTGAGATGATGCCTCAAAAAAAATGCTATTGCCCTCTAGCCCCTTCTAGCCTTAAATTTTCCTTTTAATTTTTTTTAGGATATATTTCATATTTACATATTTGGTTACATGATGTCTTCCCAAATGTAACGTAATCTCCCTGCAGGCTATGACTATTTCAGTGTTGTATTTACATCCCCAGCATCTATGTGTGGCACATGATAGATAAGAAATATTTGTTGACTGATATTGGGAGCTTCATCAATAGATCTTGGCAGAACGATTGATCTAATGATCTAACTAATGACTGAGGATTTAGTGGAGAAAGTGATATTTTTAACTAAGAAGGGACATAATTCATTATTGTCCACCTCCTAGACTGCTCTCACGAACCTCTAGATGATTCTCTTTTTCCAATCATACATCTCCTGGGTGATACGTTTTGCACTTTTTGCACATGAGCAACATTCCATAGGCTTCTTTTACTGATCATAGTATCTCTATTACCCATCAAGGTACCATAAATTCAGAAATGGTCAAGTTCCATTAGACATGATACCATATTACTGAAAGCATTGGTATTAAATATTGGTGATAAGAAGGAAAGTTTTAATTTTAAAGAGTAGCTTGGGGAGGGGCTGCTGGTATATATATATATATGGTAGTGTATAGAGCACCAGCCCTGGAGTCAGGAGGACCTCAGTTCAAATCCAGCCTCAGACATTTTACACTTACTAGCTGTGTGACCCTGGGCAAGTCACCTAACCCTGACTGGCTTACCCCACCCCACCAAAAAAAAGGTAACTTAGGACCCATGAGAACTCTACCCCATATTATCCAGCCTCCTCTTGTTCTCCTTTTCTGGTATGGGTACAATCATTGTCTATCTACAGCATCTGTCCAAGATATACATGCTAACAGATAGATGTAATGGGTTATTCACATAACTGTATATTATAGTTTTGCAATAAATATTCTTCATCAACTTTATTTTTTCTAGGTAGGTAGATATTCTAGATAGGTACACTGAACTCTTTTGAGTGGTTATGGATCTCATTAAGAGAGCTCTCTAGTACTCCATGGCTTACTGTAGTCAGCACATTATGTACAAGCAGAAGCATGTGGAATTCTTCTTTAATTTCTACTCTGCCTAGGACATCCTCCATGATGGTGGCATATACATTTGGAGAATATGGCTTCTGGTTGATGATGATAATCAAATGGTCCTCTGTCAGAGAATCTGGTATTGCAGTTTCTTAGAGGAAAGTCTTTAAAGCTGCATTTTGTGTTGCCATATCAAGTGTATTCTTATGATCAATGAACAATATAGAGAGATTTAGCATTTTATGAGCCTTTCAGTTACTTTTGTGACTGTGAAGATGTGATTAGCTATAGAAAATTATTTGCAATTGTGCCTATACCATCCTCAAATTTTCATCAAAGATACCTTCAATACATATATAGATCACTCTCAGGAAGTTATAAAAATTAGAAAATACGCATGTAAGTTAGTCAATGAATACCATCCGTTTTTCCCTACTTACTTGGCATCTTCCTTTTTTAGACATCTTGAAAATCACTCCCTCAATGATCTCCAAAATATACCCCCTCCCACATATATTTCTTGGTGTAGTCTAGCTGTAATTCTGGTATTTGTTTTCTTTAGTACCATTTCTAATTCCTCATATAGTACATTAGGAATTTAATGTGATAGTGTGACAATGCAAAGCATTTCAGCTCTAAAGTCAGATCAGGTTATGGAGGTCTTTAGAGGCCAAACAGAGGATTTTATATTTGATCCTGGAGGCAATATGGAGTCATTGAAATGGCTTCCCAAGACCTCAGTTTCTGCAGTATGGGTGGGTAGGATGAGATGGCCTCTAAGGAAAACTTTAGCTTTAAATCTAAGACTTCACATGCTTGGGTAGAAACCCCCTACCTCACCAATGGGTTTGAGGTCCATTAATTACCTCCAACCTGATTTAGCCCATCTTCTCGGCTGGGTTACTGCTGTGTGGCCACTATGCTTGCTACAGCTTCTTGAAGCCACGCATGAGAGTTAAGTTCCAGGTAGGTATCAAAGGTAGACGAGTAGACCTGAAAAGGGTTGGGCAAGTCCTCACATCAGAGGTTCTAGTCCTCCTTGTATACCCATAGACCCCCTGACACATAGTAGGCACAAAATAAATGCTTGCAACTACCTGATTAAGTCAGTATGTGGGTGACCTGTAGTCCTCTAAAGTTATGTTAGAAGAGTGCAAGCTCCAGAAGACCCCCAAAAGTTGGAGAAGCTTTAATTTAGGATGTGTGTTCCAAGGACCAGACTGGCTAAGTTCAGAATGACTAGTTCCGAGGGTCCTGGCTACCACATAATGGATTTTTTCAAGCATTAGCAACATAGCAAATCACCTACTAAGGCAAGGGCGTTGTAATCTGCAACAAAAGTGGGAATATGCATGCCAAGGAAATCATAGATCTGAAGTATTGAACATCCTTTGAAAATTCAACTCTTTTATTCTGGCCATTTATTCGTGGGGTAGTTTCTGCCTAGGGTGACAGTTCAATTCTTCACACTGCCTTATAGGTAACTATTTTATTTTACAAAAGCTAGACTATTACTTAAATGAAGAGATAATAGAGGTTAGTTTTCCCCAACCATTTTATTTGATAATCTCTAGACACCTAAATTTAACACAGTGACCTTAAGAAAGAGAGGTATTCACATTCAGAACAAAATTTGGTTAGTGGAGAGATAATATTCGAGGCATGCTGCAGGGGTATCCAATTGAAGTGGAGAAAGAGTAGTAGAGATGCCACTCCTTTTTAATAATATGTTCTGATTATTACAGAATACACTTAAACTGCTCTCTAAAGTCCTATCACACTTATTTATCAGCCCCACCCAGTTAAACATTTATTTTCCCTATTTCATGTGTACTTTTTTCTTGTGACTACATCATAAACTCCCTGAAGAGAAAAAAGAATCTTATAATTCATTTTACCTCTCATTGGACAATGCCTAATGCCTAATAAGCTCTCAATAAATACTTGCTGAGGGGATTGGTAACAGCTGATTGACAAATGTGATTGGACCCACTAATATTAGAACTGTTTCTCCAGAGTAGCTCTACTCAGAAGCAAAGCTAGATAACACCACTCATAAAGCAAACCTAGATTCTCTTCTTAAGCATAATTATGAAAAGGGTTGGGGGTGTTACTATTAAACTCAAGAACATCCAAAAGAATAACAATATTAATCTAGTGTTGCATGATTAAATTCTAGGCCTTTTAACACTTTGTTGATTGAAAAATAAACATTTCCAGCTACTCAGAGTTTAACTCCATGGACTTGGCTTGATGTGCTACAAATTTATGCTATCTAATCCCAACTGGGTCCTCACTGCAGTAAGGCAAACATTCAATTCCTCACTAATTAATTTGCTTTCCTACTCCTCACAGCAGTTGTTCCAGACCTTCTCAACCCTCCTCATACTTCCCACGGTACCTCCTCTCCCACCATCTAAGCCTAGGGGACCTTGACTCATATTTCACTGAAAAAAAATTGTCACTTGCCAAAAGCTAGCCCTTTTCTTCTTTTCCTCATCTTAAATAATTCAGACATCTTCCTCCACTATCTCCTCTTGCAGTTTGGTATCAGAAAAAAAGTGTCCCTTTTCCTTGATAAAGATTCTCCCTCCTGATACCTCTAGCAGACTGTCCCCACTATCATCCCTCCCTCCTCATCTTCAATCTCTCCCTATCTTCTCCTCCTTCCTTGCTGCCTACATACACAACCATGTCTTTCCCACCCTTACAAATCCCTCATTTGATCCTACCATCCCTGCTAGTTATCATCCTATTTCTGTTTTCCCTTTAGATAGCCAGATGGGACAAAGGACAGAATGTTGGACATGGACTCATGAAGACTTGAGTTCAAACTGGGTCTCAGACACTTCCTAGCTGTGCTGCCCTGGGCAAGTCACTTAACCTCTGTCTGCCTCATTTACTTTGATTATAAAATGGAGATAACAATAACTTCTACCTCCCAGGATTATTGTGAGGTTTAGATATATAGTTCAATGCCTGGTATATAGTAGGTAATCAATAAGTGCTTGTTTCCTTCCTTCCTTCATAGCTATTGCTTGAGAACGTCATCTGCATTGGGTGTCTCCATTTCCTTTCCTCTCATTGTTTGATAAATCCTTTGCAATCCAGTTTCCAAATATAATTCAGCTGAAACCACCTTCTCCACAATTATCAGTGAGCTCTTAATTGCTATAGCTATAGTCTATTCCCAGTCCTCATCTTTCTTCATCTCTCCGCATCCCTTGACAGTTTCTATCACCTTTTCAGGATAATCTCTCCTCTTCCAGTTGGTCAACTAAGTTTCTGCTCATCCTCTCCTCTCCTCACCTCTCTTCTCCTCTCTACTCCTCTCCTTTCCTCTCCTCTCTCCAGATGGGACATCATGCCCTTACCTGAGGGTGTTCTGCCCAAAGGAAGGTAAATTTTGATGGCTGAAACCTACCTAGTTATCTCAGGATTTACTGGCTAGATTTCTTTCTTAAAGACCATTCCTTAAATCCAATTCACTCTGGCTCTCATTGATGAGACCTCAATAGGTCCGTGCCAAAGTTTCATTTAATGGTTACTTTTTTGGCCCTTCTGACTCAGAGTGAACATAAATAGTTCTTTTGGCCAGCACCCCGGAGGGTCTTCCCCTCCCAGTATGATTTTTTTTTATTAAAGGTACCATCCCTTGATTCACTTCTTAAACAGGCCTATTCATTGAATGATTGTTGCCTCCCTCACTCAAAGTGAGAACTCAAAAAGATGTTAGCTTAAAAAGTTCTCCCATTGCCTCCAGGGCCATCTCCAGTAATCCTGATCAATATCTGTCCACTGGACTCAGATGGCTCTGAAGGAAAAAGTGAGGCTGATGACTTTGCACAGCCCTGCCTCACTTAAATCCAATTCAATTGCCAGTCATATCATCATCTTTCTAATGTCATGGTCCTCTCTTCACTAATTCTTTGTGATAGTGCTCAATACTGGTGGTTCTTCACCTACTAACTGTAAGTGTTCCCCAAGACCCTGTCCTATGCACTCATCCTATTTCTCAGTATAGCATCTTGTTTGGTGCTATTATCAGCTCCCATCGGTTCAGTTATCATCTCCATGCTGATGATTTTACTATCTATATTTCCAGTACTAGTGACTCTGCTCAGCTCCAGTTCTGAATCAACTGCTTTCTAGACATCTCTGATTGGATGTCCCATAGTCATCTCAAACTCAACATGACCAAAACAGATCTTGTTCTCTTTCCTTCTCAACCTTCCTTTCTTTTATGCTTCCCTGTCTCTGTTAAGGGTATCACCATCCTCCCAGTGAACCCAAGCCTACATCTTGAACTCACTCTCACCTGCCCCACAGATCTCTCTCATCCATTACTAAATATTGCCACTTCTACTTTCACAGACTTCTTCTTTCACACATCTTTTCTATATCCCCGAGAGAAAGGGACATTCACACATACAGACAGTCTTTGCTTAGGCTAGGACTATTGCTGTAGCCTTCTCACTGCTCTCCCAGTCTCAGCCTTGTCTCTCCCCATTCTGATTCATCTTCCACTAAGCTGCCAAGGTGATATTTCTAAAGTATATGTCTGAAAACAGCCCCTTCCTGTTCAATGAACTCATGGGTCCCCATTATGTCCAGGGTCAAATGTAAATTCCTTTTCTTTTCTTTTTTTTGCATTTAAAGCTCTTCATAACATGGACTTTTCATATCTTTCTAGTCTTCTCACTCTTACTTCTCCTCGATGCACTCTACATTCCAACAACACTAGTTAATTTACAGATGCTCCAACAATGCTCCCATTTCCTCTTTTCTGCCTTTGTGGGGCCAAAGTTGTCCTGATCTATATCTGGTCACTCCACCCAGGTGACTCTGGAAGAGAAAGTGAGGCTGGGGACTTTGCACATTCCTCCCTCACTGAAATCCAACTCAATTGAAAGTCATGCCATGATCTTTCTGATGTCCTTGTCCTCTTCAAGAACAAAGCACAGTGCCTTTATACTAGTTGCCTCCCATTATGGAATTTTAGTCTAGCCCCTCACCTCTACCTCTGCAATTTTTGCTTACTTTCTTCACAACTCAGCTGAAATCCTGGCTTCTGCAAGAGGCCATTCCTTGTGTACCCTGCTGCAAATTTTACCCCTTCTACATTTCCTTTCATTTACGCTGCCTATATCTTGTATGTGCTTGGTTGCTTTTCTGTTTGTCTCTCTCATTTGAATATACATTCTGCAAGCTGGGGCCCTCTTTTTGCCTTCCTTTGTATTCCCCAGAGTTTAACACAATGTCTGGCACATGATAAGCCCTTACTAAACACTTGTTATTGAAGAACAAGATGTTTATTACTTACAAATGTAATCTTTTGAGCCTTTAAGACCTTTCAATTTAGTGTAAAAACTGTAGTCTTTTTCAAGATACTTAAGATGACTAAGAGGTAGCAAAATAGTGCAAAGAGGACTAGACTTGGAGACAACCAAGTCTGGGTTCAAGGCCTCCCTTTGACATTTAAAAGCTGGATGACTGTGGATAAGTCACTCACTCTCTCTGAGTTTTGGCCAACTTTGTCAAGCAGTGGTCCTCTGATTAGAGTCAGTGTTCTTCCAATGGTACCATGCTGCCTCACTTGATTCCTCTTCATTAAAAAAAACTGAGACCCAAGTCTCCTGCTTCTTCTGTTATTTTCTGTGATTCCTGAGAAACAATATTATTAAACAGAATAATATTGTGACAAAAGGTTCTTCAACTTAAAGAAAACAAGAAAATGTCAGAAGAAAAAAGAACTAGCCTTTGACATCTACTTTCTTTCTCTTGTATGTTTAGAGTGCAATTGCACTGGAATTTGTTTTATAAATGATGGAGGCTAAAAGGTAAATATTCTCATTTTGGGAATGAATTTTCAATATGACCTGATGTCACATGTATGAGGGATCTTTTATTTTGTTACTTGAGTGACTTCTACCAACAGAGATTTCATCAGGGGAGGCAGCATGGTTCAGTTTAATGAGCTTTACAGTCTGAGGCCTGTGCTCAAAGCCCACCTCTGAAATTGCCTTCAGGATCTTGGGTAAGTTATTTAGTCTTCTTGGGCCTCAAATCTGCTCCTTTCTAAAATGGAGGAGTTGGACTCGATGACCTCAGAAGCCCCTTCCATCTCTAGATCTAGGATCCTAAGGTCCCAGGATGTAGGTTGAACAGAAAGAGAAGGCATCACCCTATTGTTTCACAATTTTATCACAGATAATTTAAGTATGCTGCTCTGGCGAGAATAATCACCATCATGTCATCATCATCCTGTACTGAATTACACATAGATTCTTGCTGTCACCTTCCTCTTGCAGAAAGTGTTAGCCTTTCTCCTCCTTCCTACTCAGTTGCCCTCTATTTCCCTTTCTCCTCTCCATAACACAATTATTTAAACACTTCCAATTGCCAATAAATGGTGGAAAGAATGAATGAACTTGGCTTTAGAAACTTCTTTCTAGACTGTCTGGGAAGTAACCTGAAATTAAAACTGGGTTATGTAATGATGTTATTATGGCCAATTAGCGAGCCTGGGACTAAGCCCTATATTTCCTTCTGCCCTGTTTAATATGTGACATCATAGACTCAAAGGGAATGCCTTGGAATGGGCCGCCCACTTGATGGCTTGGGCACACCAGGAAAGGAAGCTGCCCTGTTGGCAGTTTACTCAGCCCCTGGGGTAGCATGGCTTGTTCCTGGTTGAAAAAGAAAATCACAGCTTCTCTTCAGCCACTTTAAAAATCTGTCGGTTTCCACAGCATGACTGAGTTTCCTGCAGTTACGAGTCCAAACATGGAGGGTAAGCTAAGGATCAGTTCCTCTGGCTTCTTTCCAGACTTTCAGGATGTTTCCCTTCACCCCCTCTGCTACATGTGTAGTTCTTGGATTGACCAATTTAAGTAGTCTATTAGCAATAGCAAGTCTATTTTTTCCTATTAAGGCTAGTTTTTCCCCTCCCTCACCAGGACACCCTTCAGAGTGAGTGACATTTGCAAGGGTAAAAGTAATATTTCAGAGAGTGAGATCAGGTGGTAGATAGGGTTGGGGAGGGAAGTAGCTAGCTCAGGCAGAGAATGAGAAGCAGTTGGGTTTGAAGGAGAGAGAGGTTTCAAAAGTGTTCTTTTAATGCAGTCCTTGGCAAATTACTAACGCCTAATTTTTGTTCACTTGTTTCAGTCTTGTCCAACTCTTCATGATTTTTTTGAGTTTTCTTGGCAAAGATACTGGAGCAGTTTGCCATTTCATCATTTTACATTCATTTTACACATGAGAAAACTAAGGCAAGCAGGGTTAAGTGACTTGCCCAAAGTCGCATAGCTAATAAATGTCTGAGGCCAGATTTGAACTTAAGAAGATGAGTCTTTCTGATTCCAAGCCCAGCACTCTATCCATTACACCACCTCACTGCCCTAAGGGCCTAATTAGAATCTATCAATGTGTATTTGCTAAATCAGGTTATTTGTCATTATTATTATTATTGACTATTTTGTCATTTAAGTGGTCAGAAATGTTACCATAGTGTATAGAATCCAAGTGTAGAAATTTCTTCTACTGATTAACTCCCCAAGTTCTAATTTTAGAGATGTGATTACAGCACTAAGAAGTTCAGTAACATTTTTTGTAGTCAGTCTTCCTGGTTAAATCACTGATTCCTATCTACTATAGTATACTGCATCCCAATCATCATATAAAGCATATAAACCATTGGCGCTAACTTCATGAAGCTTGTGGCTGGCCATTCTTATTTTGAAAAGAAGGAAGGAAGGAAGGAAGGAAGGAAGGAAGGAAGGAAGGAAGGAAGGAAGGAAGGAAGGAAGGAAGGAAGGAAGGAAGGAAGGAAGGAAGGAAGGAAGGAAGGAAAGAAAAAAATGAAAGAAAACAACAGAAATGAAACAGAAAGAAAAGGAGGGAGGGAAGGAAGAAAAGGAGAGGGAAGAAGGAAGAAATAAAGAAAAAAACGAAAGAAGGAAAGAAAAGAGGGAAGGAAAGGGAAGAGAAGTTTTTTAAAAGGGCAAAGATTTTTTTTTTAAAAAAGAGATCTTTATTGTTTTAATTGTTTTTCTAGCATATTTTACCAGACTTCAACATCACTTTTACAATTTGTCATCTATGGCTTCTTTTGAGATGCTTCATTGTCACAGTCATAGATTTAGAGATGCAAAGGACCTCATGGATCTTCTAATTCAGGCTTCATATTTTGAGGCCAAGAGAATGAAGTGACTTTCCCAACGTCACACAGGTAATAAATGACAAAACCAGAATTTGTTTCTGACTCGAAGTCCAGGGTGTTTTGCAACACATGATTTCCAAACTATAAACATATTATCCTATATGAAAAATGTCCAAATGTAGTAAATGTTGAGAGAAATGTCCTTACTTTAATTGCTTTGCTTTTTATCATACTCCTTAGGTTGTAATCATAATAGATTATTTGCTCACCATTGGAAAAAACGACAAACGTATAAATCTATCCTTATAGCTTATGGCCTGGCTAGACATTGTGGTCAAGTCAGTGGCTACTAGTAGTTGCTCTCTGTTGACTTCTCTTTGCTGACATTTTTCACATGCTCCAAAAGAGAACTCATCCTAAAGACTATTGATAATTTCAGATAAGGAAGAATAAGACCAGGATGGAATATTAATTAATAAAGTACTGGTCTTTCCATCAATGGAGAAGAATCTCATCCACTAATAATTTACCTAAAAACTGGAATACACCTTGATTATGATGAGTATAAAAATTCTTTTGCTTAAGTGTTTTGTAAATTTTTTTTCTTTTAAAAACGTTCTCCATAAATCAAAATTTACTTTTCTCAGTACTGCATTATTCAGTCTTTGCATTTTCCAGTAAAGTATGTCCCTCATTTCAGTCAAAAGTTATCTCTGAAAAGAACAATAATAGCTAACATCTGTATAGCATTTAGTAGCACTTAGCACAGTGCCCATCACATAGTAAGTACCTAATAAATGCTTGTGGATTGACTGACAGCATTTTAAAAATTCTTCCCTCACTGCAACCTTGTAAATTAGTGAGTAAAAGTATTATCCTCATTTTAGAGATGAGGAAATTAAGATTTAGAGAGATTAAAGGATTTACACATGGTCACTGGGCTTCAAAATAATAGCGCTAAGACATAATAATGACAACAGCAGGCATTTATCTACTGCTTTAAGGTTTTGCAAGGCTTTACAAATAATTCATTTTATCCTTTAAAAAAGCACTGGGAAGGAGAGTTATTATCTCCATTTTCCAGAGGAGGAAACTGGAGCAGACAGAGGTTAAGTGACTTGGCCAGGGTCACACAGCTAATAAGTATCTGCTCTATCCACTGGCAACTGTACTATCCCTTACTCCTCCTCTAGTATGCTGTCTCCATAAGGAATCAGACAGAAGAATATCAAAGACAAAGAACTAGAGAAAACAGCATGATTAAGTTGAAACTTTTAAAAAAAAATTAGAGTTCTCATGTTACAAAGATCTATTTAAGGCACTGATGGCTCCATCTCTGGCACAGGGAATAGAAAACAGGCCTTGGAATCTAGGGTCTGAGTACAAATTCTGCCTTAGACTTACTAGCTAAATCACTTTGAGCAAGTCTCTTGACCTTTATCTGCCTCAGCTTCCTCATCTGTAAAGTGGGGAAAATGATAGCACTTACCTTCCAGGATTGTTGTGAAGATAAAATGAGACATTTGTAAAACTTTTTGCAAACCTTAAAGTGCTACATGAATGCTAGCTCTTTTAAACTTCTATAAACCTAGGGAAGAGAGACTCCTGCTTTGCTAGATACTAGCAATAATAGTTTTCCTTTCTTGTTATATAAAAAGTGATCTGAGGTGGAAAGGATGTGTTTATTCTTTTTATTTTTTTTACACTTTATTTTTTTGAAAAAATATTGGTTTTACTCTGAACTTAAGAAATAAAACAAGCATTTCTATAATATAGTAGAGTAGAAAGAAAAAGATGACTACACATGAAACTGCAAATCTATTATGTACAACTTAATATCCTTTTAAATATATAATAAAGTTATGCTATATATTATTGTATTTATTATGGTATATTATATATGTTATATGTATATAACATATATAATAAAGTTATATACACATGTGCATATGTATATATGTATGAAATATATTATATATGTACATATGTGTAAAATTATTCTATACATACTTCTATTTGTCAGGTTTTTTCCTGTATACAGATAGTGTCTTCCTTCATAGATACTTTGATGATAAACAGTGTGGCAAAATGGATAGGAGCTGACCTCAAAGCCAGGAATACTGGATTCAATATCCACCTCTGATACATAATTACTGTGTAACCCTAAGCAAGTCATTTGATTTCTCATTGCCCAAAGAAACCCTCAAAGACCTTTACTTGCATAATAGGTGCTATTATAGATTGGTAGAGGGAATTTTCTCACCCTGGAGTTTTCTGTAACAATGAAATTACAGGTTCTCTCCCCAAAACGTATGAAGAAAAAATTGTCCTTGGAAATCCTCAACCTAAAGAAATTAAACCCTTGTTCTACCTGTGCTAGAGCTGAAATTGCCAGGAGCCTTTGTAACACCTGATTTATGATACTGAATGATAATTATTATTAGAGCTCTCTTTGGACTTATACTTGTCATGATTAGTAAAACACGCATAAATGTTGAAAAAGAAACTGGGACAGATGAATCAAATAGAGAACATGGGGAAATGAGAGAGTTTTTCCCCCATAAATACATTTAAAGACATAATGATTCCCCTCAAAATATCATATGAACTTCAATTGAACAAATATTTATTACGTGCCTACTATGTGCAAAGCACCATGCTAGGTCTTATGGAATATAAAGACAAAAAAATCCTAGATTATTTATATTCTGCTGAATACAAAGATAAGCTAATACAAAACAATCTGAGACTGGAGAGAGAATTAACCACTTGTGATGGCAGGGTTGCATTAGGGAAGGCTTCGCAGAGTAGGTGTTATCAGGGTTGGGCTTTGAAGGAAGGATTTTGAGAAGAGATGAAGAGGGAGTGCATTCCAGGAATGATATGACTTGTACAAATACACAAAGGTGGAAGAGGTCTTGTCAAGTTTGGAAAACAGTTAATGATACATTTTAATTGTAACAGAGAATATGTGAAATTACATGAAGAAAGGCTAGAAAAATAGATTGGGTCTTCTTGTGAACAACAGGTTATGTGAAGCTTGCATTTAGAGACAAAAGGAAGACACTGAAGGCTTTCTTGAACTGAGATAATTCATCATTCCTTCTAATCTATGAGTTCTTTCTAAAGAATTCCAAAAAGGGCTTTGAGACTTTGGGATTAGTAAATCTTGATCTAAACCACTGACTTTTACCTACCACTGTATAGACTTTGGGTACATAAGTTCACTTCCTGGGACCTTAGTTTCTTCATCTATAAAATCAAACAATCTGCCAAGGACTGTGCTAAGTGCTGGTAATACAAATATAATGAAGCAATTCCTACAAAAGAAGCTTACATAAAAGGAATTTTCCAACCTAACAGTTTATCTGTTTGTGTCTTCAATTTTTCTGTCCTATGTTTGTCTTTTGGTTTACTCATTGTTCATTTCTGATTTGGTGAATCTGTCTTTCTTATTATGGCTTCCAAAGGGGCAAATGAATATTCAGATGCATATTTCATACATACATAATTAAATTCTGGTGCTATAGTGTGAATAACATACGTTTTAACTCATATCAGTAGTTATTAACCTTTATTGGCATAAAGAAAACCTGAGAACTGATTATTCCCCTTTGCTTATGAAAAAATAATTCAATTCTTAAGAAAACAAAGAACTTTCAGAGACAGAAATTCTTTCCACAATCATAAAGAGACCTGGGACAATTGGTTTTTTTTTAATCATATCTATATACAATTTTTTTTTTTTTTGCTACTGGGGGTTTACAAAAGAAGGCATTTTAGTAAGCAGCTAGCTCCTAGGTCTTTATGTGCAAACTAGAGAAGATAATGAACTGCAAAAGTTCTAAAACAAGCATCTGCAAAAGGACTAAAAGAATCAGCCCCAGACTGAATTCCATGGTTCCCCATTGGTTGGGCATAGAGTTTAACTGATTGCAACACATTTTTAAAAACCTGTTGACTTGTGATTGGGCCAAAAGTTGGAAGATCCAAAGATATGGTCATGAGATTAAGAGACAGAAGATGGCAATCTGTTATGTGACTGGAAGAGGGCTGTCAGACCAGGAGACAACATACATGATAAGCCCCATTCTAATTTCAAGTCTCTCGCTCTTCAGGTTGAATGGAAAACAGAATAATAACTAAGTATTATTCTTCAAGCCAGCAACTAAGATGAGTGTATGTTTATCTTTCCTTGTTGAAGAAGACCATGCCATCAGAGAAATGATGGCATGACTTGCACTTCACTTTGTTTTGAGAGAGAGGGTTGTGCAGGTCACAGCTTCACTTCTCCTCCAGAGCCCTCTGAATCCAGTGACCAGATATTCATCAGGATGACTGGAGATGACCCAGGATGAAGCAGTTGAGGTTGAGTGACTTGCCCAAGGTCACACAGCTAGTGAGTGTCAAGTGTCTGAGGTAAGATTTGAACTCAGATCCTCCTGACTCCTGCATTGGTACTCTATCCACTGCACCACCTAGCTGCCCCCATTAAGATGAGTACAAAGCAAAATGAAAACTTAGAGAAGAATGGAGCAATCCAAAAAGAAATCAGAATGAAACAAAATGATTACTGACAAAAATAAGGCAAACTAGTTGGCACACAGAGCAGATGAGGTACAAATGGTTTTCCCATGGTGATTTTTAACATAAAATTATGAAAAACTGCCAAGAAATTATATTTCATCTTAGACTCACTTCAGTGGAGTCAACATTTATTTATCACCTGTTAGGTACAAAACACTGAACTGAATGTTGAAGATACATGATTTTGACACTCAACGTTCAAATTGTATTTAGATTATATTATATATGCCTCCTAACCCCCTACCTCTACTGATATCAATTCCAGATTTGTATCTTCAACTTTCGCTCTCACCTGTCCCAGACAACTACAAACTGTTGCTATCATTCCTAAACTTCCATGTCATCATATCTGCCTTTCCAGACCCTCCAACTATCTTTATAATATCAAATGACCATAAGAAGGCAACCTGAGAGACTTCCCTTGTATAGCCTAAGACTTCACTATTTTCATCAACTCCATGACTCTACAATTCACTTCAGTACCTCTGGTTAGTCTCACATAAAGCCTTCCCTCTTCAACCTCATACTTGTTCATTGGGATGAATGTTAATACAATTCAGATCTAGTTTGACAATGCAAAGAAGGCACAAATATCGGAAAGAATACAGTTCAATGAACACTTCCCATTGATTTTCACAAGGGGCCCAAAGGGAGCAATTTATAACTTTGGAAAATATAGAAGAGGTCCTATTCTGGATGGAGTTGTTTGACCAGTTTGGTTCATGGGATACATAGTTAAACTCAGATCAAATATCTGATTTTCACTCTTTTTAAAATGCAATAGAGGAGAGTGGATAATATGTCCCCTCCCCTCTCCCCACCCTCCAATCAAATATTCTTAAGAAGAGTTCTCATGGCTAATCTCCTTGCTTCTTACCTCAAGAATGTATTTGTCACTATCTTTGGTGATCTGCAAGGTAATTCTCTAATCGCCATTCACATATTACTGATAATATGTCCTATCTATATGTCATCCTCATTGGTCAATACCAGTGTTGTATCAGACTTTGAGTCATTGAATCTTATAGTCCTAGAGACTAAAGGTGTCAGAGCTACTCTATTCCTCACATTATAACCTTTCAAATATTTGAAGACAACTCTTATATGTCCCTTTAGTTTTCTCTTAATCTGGTTTAAATAGCCTTGGTTTCTTTCTTTATATGACCAGGTATCTAGACTTTTCATCATTATTTGGACACAGTTGTTTGCAAATATTCCTCTTGAACTTTAGAGTCTCTAGGTCCAGAAATCATATATAGACAGCTCTTCATGTAGTAAAGAAACAAGCATCAAATAGTTTTCTACAAAATAATTTAATTTATCATCTATTTTAAAAACATATAACATAAAGTAATTTTAACTTCATAACTTAGGAAATTCAACACAACTTGAGGGAGCTGATGATTGCATCAACAAGAACTGCACATCCTTTCTGACATGCAGAAACGGCATATTAACAGGGCATTTAAGGAAAACTAAAGTTAACACATACTGCCAGTTGGCATAAGACTGTCTAAAACTTGTTGCCTTTGGAAAGAATTGGTTTATCAGTGGATAAAGGAATTGATCCAAGTAAATTCTTGGAATGGTGTAGTCCTAGATAGAAAACTGACTTAGCAGTAAGGAAGATTCAGCTTGAAGTCCTATATCTGATACTACTTCTGTGTGACCCAGTCAAGGGTCAAGTCACTTAACCTCTAGGGCCTCAGGCAGATCTGAGACTCTTCCTTCCAGAGCAGTTGCTGATCTGCTTTGGTAGAGAGATCTCTGCATCAGAGGTGTCAAAAATAGGGCTGATAATGTTGCTCAAACCAGAATAAAATATAATTGGGAAATATTTAATGAAATACATAAAAATTCAATAAAAATAGACATTACATTTTAAAACTTAGCCAATATACACTAGCAAGGATCTTTATAGATACAATAATGGCCCTTTTTTTTTCCTTTGAGTCTGACACATTGCTCTAACCAATGACATCATAGGTCCAAATCTCAAACAGTTTCTAAGGAAGGATGTACCTGCATTATTAGATGGGTATCAGTCAGGGAATCATCTGGTCATGGGTTCAGATGGCTCTGGAGGGGATGTGAGGCTGGTGACCTGCACAGCCCTCCCTCACTCAAAACAAAGTGAAGTGCAAGTCATGTTGTCGTTTCTCTGATGGCATGATTTTCTTCAGCAATGAGAGAGGAACACAAGAAGGTAAGTATTGATGAGAGATAAAGGAAGGAAAAATCTGCATCATAAAGTGTGGTAGAGAAGGACAAGTACAAGTGTGTCAACAAAGTTGGAGAGGGTCTCAACAGGAAGAGATGAACTGGCTCTCTGGAAACAAAGGAAGAGATGCTGTTGAAAGGTTGAAGGTGATCCCTTTAAAAAGGAGATAAGTCTGCTTGCCATTTCACCTTTGGCCAGCCCTGTGAATACCCATGTTCATTTATCTTGTGTGTGAATAATGCAGGTTGGAGTGGATGGAAAAAGCATGGCATAATGAATAGGGCACTGGGCTTGGGGTCAGAGAAATCTGAGTTAAAATCTTACCTTACTCTTACTAGCTATGTGAACCTGAGCAAGCCACCCACCTGCTCTATATCTCAGTTACCTCATCTGTCAAATAAGAGGTTGGATTCCATTAAACTATTAGTTCTTTGTTTTCCCTCTACTTAGCATAGTGCCTGACACATAATAAGCGCTTTGAAAATGCTTATTGACAATGTTGATTTGACTTGGCCTCCATGGCCTCTAAGGCCTCTTCCAGATCTAAATCAAAGATCATAAAATCTTTTTATGTCATTATCTCTGTCACTGTATACAAGTCACTTTAACTCCCTTTGGCCTCAGTTTCCTTGTTTAAAAATAAGAGGATGGACTATATCATAGGTTCTTAGCCTGGGTATATAAATTTTAAATATGAGTGTATATATATATATATATATATATATATATATATGTGTGTGTGTGTGTGTGTATGTGTGCGTGTGCACATACGCATAAACATGTACAGGTATATATGTGCATATATGTATATACACATATTATACACTTTGATAACTGTATTTCAATATAATCAGTTTCCTTTCTAATCCTATGTGGTTTATACATTAAAAAACAATATTCTGAGAAAGGGTCCACAGTCTTCATCAGGCTGCCAGATGGGTCTATGACACACACACAAAATGTTCAAAACCTCTGGTAAATGGTCCCAGAGGTCTCTTTCAGCTCCAGACCTTTGATCCTATGGGCGGGTAGATGGATATAAGTGGAATGTATAGCAACTTCTGGCCTCAGAAGTATGTATATGATTTCACAGTGCTATAACATGGCATTCCCAGAATAAATAATTTCATTGCTGCTGACACATTCATAGAAATCTCTTACTTGGCTTTACAGCAATTTTTTGTTACTTTAAAATAATCCCAGAACTTTAGAACAGTGCGCTTAGCTGCTCTGCTCCCAAGTGCTGATCCCCCTAAGTTACAAGGAAGTTCCTAAAGCACAATGTTAAGGTCAGGAGATGAGTCCCCACAGGAAGGGGGGAGGTCAGCCAGCCATGCAGCCCCTTGTGGGAGGCAGTGGGAGTTATTGGCTGTGGGATGTGTTTTCTAAGCTTTGGACTGTTCGGATCTTTCACTTGATAAACTAATTTTTCCCTTGTTCCTTAGCCCCTAATAAATCTCCTTCTCCCCAGTACTTTGCTCTAGAAGTAATAAAATTTCTGTCTGGTTCATTAGTGTATAATGAAAGTGTCCATACAGACTTTCCATGTGATTTTTAAAGATATAAAACTGCCTACGCACTTTGAAGGCATTCTAAATCTCCCCCTCCTCATGTTCATTGTGCTGAGCAAAGTTTGAAAGAAAAGGAATACCCTGTACTACACACAAGTGATCAGTGATTTGCTTATGGTAAGGCACTCCCAAAAGGGGAACTGCTTCCATCACTGGAGATTGTAACCTCTCTATGACATATTGAATCATAGCATCATAAATTTGGAGCTAAGAAGGATGTCAGAGGTTTTCTGATCCAAACTCTTTATTTTACAGGAAACATAAGCAATTTGCCTAAACAAAGGTAATACTTATCAGAAGAAAGGTTTGAATCTGCATCTTTTGACTTCAGAACTAGTAGTGTTTCCATTGTACTGTGCTTAAATCCTAGGGAGTGCTTGAGGCACATAAAGATTAAGTTATCTGCCCTTGGTCATACAGCCAGTAAGTAGTTTGGAGGAGTGGAGAAAAGGATTTGAAACTAGCTTTCTTGACTCCAAATTAAGCACTCCATCTACCTTACTATACTGTCTGTGTAAATATCAGCCATCACTCTGAAAATAGGGAACTATAATTGTCCTGTGCAGCTATAAGCTGTCATTTTAAATTGAATATCATATTCTTGTCCCAATATTCTTACTTTCTTTTGTTTCCTCTCTCTTTAACACCGCCCCCACTCACACACACTTTTCTTTCTGAGCCTTAGTTTCTCCAACTATAAAGTAGAGGGGCAGGGTTGGGCTAGATCTAAATCTACAATCTTACTCCTTTCCCAGAAGAGTGAAACTGACTTCCCACTTGCAAATGGTCAAGTTCAGAATATTCCAAAAGAAAGTTGAAATAAAAAACAAAACAAAACAAATCTTGATTGAGTAATCATCAGTTCCAAGAAACTATTTAAATTCCTAGTTATAGTTCCAGACAGTCAACAACTCAATTCAAGAAACATTTATTAAGCTCTTACTCTGTGCAAGGTACTATACTAGAGCTAGGGAAAGAAAAGGAAATCAAAGGAAAAAGAAGCAAGAATGAACAGAGCTGCCTTATTTACCTTGACAATTGAGTTTCCACATCTTTTCAAAGAAAATAGGAATCAATAACTTCAATAACAGTGGCAATTAATACTCCCCATGATTATTAATAATACAGTGAAATCTCGATAGAATGGCAGTCAAATTAGTAAGGAACTCTCATTTACTACATTAAAAATATAGTTGATGCATTATAACCTTAGGATAAAGAGGGAGACGGGAAGAGGGAGAGGGAGAGGGAGAGAGAGAGAGAGAGAGAGAGAGAGAGAGAGAGAGAGAGAGAGAGAGAGAGAGAGAGAGAGAGAGAGAGAGAGAGAAAGGGAGAGAATAGCTTATATGATGGATTTAATTCTTTAAATGCAGAATAATGTTGAGGGCATGTCATTATAAATTTCAACCCCACCTCCTATACCTTCCTTAGATATTGCTGAGAATATCGAAGTTATTCACAGTTGATCACCATGGAATGTTACTGTTACTGTATATAATGTTCTTCTGGTTCTGCTTATTTCACTTTGCATCAGTTCATATAAATATTTCCAGGTTTTTTTCTCTTATAGCACAATAGTTTTCTATTACAGAAACCTTGAGGGTCTTCTCCTACCAGTTTGATTTGTTTTTATTAAAGGGGTCATCCCTTAAGCAACTACTTAAAGAAGCCTATTCATTGAATGGGTGTATCTCACCCAAAGTGAGAATGCTATAGGACCAGGGTCTCACATTGCATCCTGGGCCATCTCCAGCCGTCCTGATGAATATCAGGCCACTGGATCCAGGTGGTTCAGGAGAAGAAAGTGAGGTTGGTGAGCTTGCACAGCCCTCTCTTACTCAAATCAAAGTCAGCTAGAAGTCATATCATCATCTTGTTGTCATGGTCCTCTTTGAGAACAAATCTACCTACATTGTACTTTAAAGCCATCATGGTGGAAGTCGGAATAATGGAGTGAAAAGAACACTGACTCCAGAATCGAAGGACAAACTTCAATCCCACAATTCCTCTTATTCCCTGTATGACCTCATACCAAATGCTGAATCTTTTAGGGTTTAAGTTTTCTTACCTGCCAAAATAAGGGGTTGAACTAGGTAATCTCCCATATCTCTTCTAGCTCTGAATCTAGCATTCTATAATTACTGATGTTTATAGTGCTAAACCCTGACCATGGAATTGACTTCAATATAGCCTGCTTACTAAGCTTGTGGCTCAGTTAACCAGAAAAGTCAATTTCTCAGAATCATCAATTCTCCAAGTATTCTTAAGGTGTAATTACATTTATTTGTAATGTTGGAGACCTTTTGGCTTTAGCCCTATCCAAAGTCTACTATTTATATATATTTTTTGAGGTTGTCTCAACAGCCTGCATCCTATGTCTCCAGCAAGGAGGAACTTGTCCGGGTCTAGGTTGGGATGGGAAAGAGTTTGGAATTTCCCTGTAACATGCAATTGAATGATCACACATTCCAATAATGCCTCCCTCCCCCAGTGCCTGACCCTCTTTCAGCTGCCAGGGCTTCCTAGTCCCGCTGTGAAACATTCATCTCTTCATCCCTTTTGGCTGCCAAGCCTTCTGCCTCCTCCCAGCTGCCAAACCTTCTGGTATCCACCCTGTTCCAGCTGCCCAAACCTTTCCTATTCCCTTCTCCCACCCCCCTGCCAGCCAATGACATACTCACAGTTTCCTATTTCTTAGTTGCCTCCCACTCCTAGATTCTTGCTCTCCCAACCCAGGCCATATCATAATTTTATGTCTGTATTGTGTGTGATCTATGGAAAAATTAATTTCAGAACTGCTCCATGATAGATGGAAGAGGGTGGGTGAGATGGTGGCAACTCCCATTACACATGCAAAGAATTAGGTGCTACAGTATAAGGGATGCTCTTTTTATGGGAATAAACTATTTGAAGGGATGAATGACTTAATAGTACACGGGATGTGGAGTGCCCGATCACAAAATATATAGGTATCATAATATGACACAGTACCATATATTCAATAAGCACTTAGGAAATTTTGGAGTTTTGTTAAATAATAGTTGTTACCATATATAGTTGTTAATATTAGTCATATTTTAGTGATAAGGAAACTGAGGTAGAAGACAATGAAATGATTTTTGCAAACCAATACATAAACAGATATTTAGAAATGTGTTTTAGAGGAGATCTTTATTTTTAAAAATCCCCAGTGATCTGTAAGAGGCTGTCTCATCTAGCCAAATTTTCATCTTAAGAAAAAGCTATTCTAATCTAAACGAGAAAGTTCATGGGGAGATGAATCAGACTTTGTAAAAGTGGGTTATCAGGAGAGACTAATAATTCAGTGGGGAAAAGTTTGGCAGCAATGAAGATTAAAACTTTGACAGCAAAGACAGAAAGTTGATTCCATGACTTCATATGCCCTCAGGACAAGGAGCCAAAGAAAGATTGCTTTTAACTATTGGTACATTTTGGCACAATTGAGAAATTAAGTGTGTACAGAAGAGAACATCTGGCCCAGTGAATTATAATAATAATAGCTCACATTCCTACAGTGCTTTAAGATCTACAGATCTTACAGTGCTCCCCTCACAACCACCCGTTGAGGTATGTAGTCCAGGCAGTAGAGGTAGTACTTTATTTTGAAATAATCACTTGCCTACTTGCCACTTGTCCACGCTAGGGCAACTGAGGTTGTTGGGATCTAGCAGATCAATTCACTGTCAGATTTTTTTTTTTTAATCTACCCTGGAATCTGTTTGACTTACTCAGAATTTATTCTTTGCTTAGAGCTGGAATTTGCTTTCTATTGTTTTTATCTTATTTTTATAAGCAAATAAAAATTATCTATACCATTACCTTAATTTCACATGTGCTTTTTAGGAGACAAATCTATGACTCACTTAGAATACTGAGATTCTTATGAAGGAATGTATAACTGGTATGGTCCTGACATTTGACCATAGTGGGGGCCTTTTTTAGGGGGAAGGGCAAATATATTCAAATTTTAAATATACAAAGGGAGCTTGCAATTTAAAGAAATAGTAAAGTAATTCTTTATAAATTATAGAATCCAAAATCTTTATAAATTATAGAATCCTAGTTCATCTGTTTTACAAATGTGCATTTTGTACAATGATTTTATTTAAAGGTAGACCCAACAGGTGTGTTAATTTACATAAATATGTATATTTCTTTCTTTTTTTTCTTGATTGTATGTCCAATATCTTTCACATAGCAGGTACTCATTTAATGTTTGCTGAATTGAAATAACTTGAGTTAGTGCCTATAAGGCATCATATAACTAAAAGTAAACTGAGTACGGTAAATCATCAATAATTTTTTTAAAAAATTAATTAGGCAGTTTTTTCTCCCTTGTCCTCCATTGAAGGTCTCCCTGCATTTGGTTACTTAAAAAGTAAAAACGAATTTCTGTTTTGTTCCAAGCATAACATGCTTAGAAAGATAAATATATTGTCAAACAATAAAACTTCTAAATTCATATGCCTACATGGCTTTCAAACTATATTATAAAAATTTATATATGCATATTAAATACAAATATATACAAACATATGTGTATATGAATATATAAATTCATACACACATGCACATAAAATTCTAAAGCCATATAATTTTGGAGGGAGGGAGAATAGATTTTTGATTTCATTATGGCTCAAGGAATTTCTTCAACTGATACAGAATAGCAAGTTACCTGATACACTGACGGGTTAAGTGAGTTACTCAGAGTCACATAGCTAACTCTATTTTAGATTACCCATTGTATTGATCCTTTCTATTAGTATGGCTAACTGAATCTTAATGCTATGGCATTGTACACAACTTAGTTCAGAAAAGAAATTGATTATTATGACAAACCCCAACTTGCCCATAACTGCCAATTAAGTCACTGATTCATTAAGGTGGAATTCTCAGTCCTAGAAATAAATACTCAGTCCTCAAGCATCATCCATGGCAGTGCTAAAACCTGAGACAGAGAGAACTATGTAAAAGAATTACTTCCTTTGGGTTATTTCAAAGGAAGGTGACTGTTAGGAGGTGGGAAGATAATGCATTTTCCCCCCAAGTCTCCCAAATGTCTCACCACTAGAGATGACTTCCATGGGGTATATTTACAGGACAGAAAATGTGTGACTAGAGAAGCTAAAAGGCAAAGAATCCCAACTGACAACTACATCTGCAGGCAACTGAATCCCCTCTGGAACTCAAGACCTTGGAATCTACAGCTCAAACAAGAACCATGCACTGAATTACAAGAATGCTTATCACAAGTTTCCAACACACGGGCAGAGGCACATTCCCACAAGGCCACAATGTGAATCATTTTTGCCTGCAAAAGAAATAGAACATTTTGCTTTGGCATAAACTTTCCTTCCAATGACAGCTCAGCCATGTGTCAAAAAAGAGGGATGAAATTAAATATCACAAATGCTGGTGTTTGAACAGGATGTGCCTCCCTATTTCTAAAAGAATCAAAACCTATGACTGAAACCCAGAGGAGTAGCTTTTTTTTAAAGACCTGAGCTGCTCTTTTTGTCCTATGACAGTTATGTTTAAAGTTGTACTCAGTAGGACTTGCACATGTTGGTAAATAAACAGTTGAACATGACTTAGCCATTGGATTCAATGGGTGTGTTTATTTTTCTGCCACAGAAAAGAAGAATAACTCAGTCCTGAGAAGGTTTTCCTTCTTGGAGGTCTTGGTTGTTATGAGATCCTTTCCATTCCTTTTCCTTCATTCCCTTCCCGTCCCTTAAAAGAAATCATAGTTCCCCAGAGGACTGATTCTTTGTCTTCCTTGCCGTGTGGTGGACCGTTTTGTGGGTTAGTCTCTGTCCAATAAAAAGAATGAAGAGCTTTATGTACAAAAGCCAAAATGCAGAGGGAATTCATACATCCCTAATGTGCTTCCACTCCTCTGTGCTGAGGTATTTTGATGAAGAAATCATGTGATGTCACTCCTATACTATATAAGAATTGAGAATATACTGAAGTGCCCTACTGGGCAGTAAGAATTTCCCCCTTAAGAAAAAAAAGAGAAAACTTTTGGATAAGCAAGTTGAAAATGTTCACTACATTTGGCAAGAGTAAGGAATTTTTCTCCTTAATAAATTGGTACCATTTGGTTCATGGACAATAGATCATGTTTGTCAGCTTGAAAATTTATTTGATTTCTTTTGAATTGTTAATATATGACTTAAACATGCCATGTCAAAATAATTGCATTGTACACTTCGTGTGGCTATTTAATTAATGAGTATCAAAGTTCTTTCCAAATAGTGTTGTGCCTTACAATATCCTGATTAAGCAAGTTGGTATTGTTATCCTTTCTTGTCTTGCAGAGAGGTGAAATGAGGTTCCTAGAGTCTCATGAGAAATTAGTAAAATAGCTGAGGTTAGAATTCAGAGTAGCTGACTCCATTCTCCAGAGTTCCTTCCATGAGTTGTTTTCTCCTTCATTATTCCTACATACTAGGTTCAAGTTCACAAATAATTATTGATGATTTACTATATATGTAGAACTGTTAGGTATTGAGAGGGATACAGAGAATCATCATTATCACTCAAACTTTACAAAGCTTTACCTATATTTACAAATATTGTTTTTTTCTGAGACTCCCCAAAATCTTGTGAGTTAAGTTAATACAGGTACTATCATCTCCATTTTACAAATGAAAAAACAGAGGCTCACATAGGTTGAGTGACTTGCCCAGAGTTGCACAGCTAATCAATATGGAGTGGGGATTTGAAAGCAGGTCTTCCTAACCCAAGGGCTAGCACTCTATCCACTATACCACATAATCTCTCACAACACAGCCCCATTCCTTCAAAAAACTTATCAGCTAATTGAAAAATAGTTTATGATGGCTTATATATTACATACTTTTTTCTAAAAATCAGATTATGACATAAAACAAAAATGCAAGGGAAACCCTTAGGGAGTGGATGATTAAATGCAAAATGAGTGCCATAAACCTGAAGAAATTTAGGAGTTAAGAAAGCATCATGGGTTGAAATGATTTTGAAATACTTCATGGAAGAGATAGCACAAAATATGAATTGGATCTTAAAAGGTAAGTAACTCCTGAAAAGGTGAATATTAGGGGAAGTTACTTCAGATGCGGTAAACAGAATAAGCCAAAGTCACAAGATGGAAAAGAACGACATGTCTGAAAGACTGATTAAATAAGTCTGACTGAGTAGAGTTTGGATCAGGGAATGATAGAAGAGAGCTAGAAAGGTCAGATGAATCCAGACTATGGACAGCCTTGAATACTAAACACAGGAGCTTAGACTTTAACCTGTGGGCAAGGGAGAGTAACCAAAGAAAGAAACATCATGACAAAAAAGTACTAGGTATTTTCTACCTGGCAGCTGCGGATGCAGAGGGTATGTGGGGAAAGTGATTACAAGAAGATCACTCAGGAGTCTGTTGAAGTAAACTCCAGAGGTCACACACAAGGACGTGGACAAGAGCAGTGGCAGTAAGAATGAGGAGAAGATGCCGAGACATGTGAATTAGAAACATTTAGAATTGGGGAAGATGTGGAAAGGGAGAAGTCAAAAAAATGACTAAGTGAATAATGGAAATAAAAGAGATGAGGAAAAGCCAGTTTGAAGAAGAAAATATTTCCTCTCAAGAAAATGAGTAAGAAATATACAGAATCACAGTTAACTATGTTTTTACAATAGGAAGTCATGGATCCAGGAGGACCTGAATTCAAGCTGGTGTCTTGATACACCGTATCTGTGAAACCCTAGGCAACTGACATATCTCAGTGCCCTAAGCAACTTTCTGAAACTATAAAATGCAGAGAAGGTGCACACCATCTTTGCTAGAACAAATATCCTCACTGAATGCCATATTCTAATGGAATCACAATGGTCTCTCTACAAGAGACTGGCTCCTAAAACAGATAAAATTCCATCATTACAAAGACGAATTTTAATTTCTGCCTAATATCACTTTTGTCAGTACTTTACAAGTTAAGGAGGGCAAATGTAATAATTTTTCATTTATATTAATAGCTCATATTAATATTTTGTTTTATTATTTATTTATATGTTTATTATTGCACTTGAATTCCAAACCAACTCTACTAGAAAGGGCTACAAAAATAATCATCCCCATTTTACATGAGAGGAAATGTAAGGTCGGAGACCAAGCGATTTGCTCCTGGTCAAATAGTTAATGTGAAAACCCTGTAGTACCAAGACTACTGCTGTGTTTTTACAATTAAGATTTAATATTGTAACAATGTCCTAGACCTAATGTCCTTGGTCTCCTCTAAATTGAAAATCTTATTTATCAGATCCCTTGAATAGAAGACTTAATCAAAAGAAGTTTCCTTAATTATAATAATTTCTTTAACAAGTAGCTGAATCAACGAGGAACTTTATGGGCGCCCCAATCAAGGGTAGGAACAAAGGTGTTTATTGATGATCAGAACAAAAGTGGAGACTGGCTTTTGTTAACCAAATCAAAAGAAGTGATCAGATTAAAAGATGAAGTCAGTTGTTGTGCAACCATGTCTGACTCTTTGTGACCCCATCTGGACTTTTCTTGGCAAAGATACTGGAGTGGTTTGCCATTTCCTTCTCCAGTTCATTTTGCAGATGAGGAAACTGAGGCAAATAGGGTCAAGTGACTTCCCCAGGGTGACACAGCTAGTTAAATATCGGAGGTCAAATTTGAACTCAGGAACATGAATCTTACTGATCCCTGGCCAGGCACTTTATCCACTATAATACCAAGCTGCCAGATCTTCGGCAAGGGTGTATGGGGACATAAATGGTGATCTCTTTGTTCAGTAATTCTAAAAACTCTAATTGAAACTATATACTTTAGTTATTGCTGTGGAATTGTTTTCATCTTTTGTTTCATAATCACTACAAAATAGTAACTGGAAACTGCTTTGGGATTTAGTAAGAAAAATTCTGCCTTTCAGAGACTATTTCCAAGTTGTGTATTGTACATTAATAAAAATATGCTTGACAGGTTTGGCTAAAATGCAAGTGTAGTTTGTTTTGCTTCAATACTTGTAAATATCAAAGTCAGGTTCTGAATTCAGGTCTTGCTGACATAAAGTCCATCCTTCCTAGTTATTTTATCTGTGACAATGATAAGTAAGATGCTACAAGGGGTGCTGTGGTTCTTTGGTTAAGGCAATATGATACAAACAGCCAAACTACAAGGATACTTAACTAAAGAAGAGATTGACATAGTTTTCCACTCATTGCACTTAAAAAAATAATTAATTAAAATAGCTAAACATAAGTACGATCAAGCAGTATTTAAAAGATGATACACAGACAACAAAAGGTTTAAGTAAATAAAGAGGTAACACTGTGAGGTAGAAATAGTGAAGCACAAAGCAATAAATACTGGTTTGGGATCTAGAAAATTCAGATTCATATCTTTGTTCTGTTACTCTGTATGATTTTTGGCATAATTAATGTAATAGCATAGTTTGAAAAAATAATAGTTGACCATGTTCCTCATATCTTCCTTGCTGGTACAGTGAATAGAACACTGAGCCCAGAGTCAGAGAGACCTGAGTTAAAATATAGCCTCAGATACTTACTGTGTGACCCTGGACAAATTATGTAACCTCTGTTTGCCTCAGTTTCCTTAACTCTAAAATGAGGATAATGTGAACACCTGCTGTAAAGATCAGATGTAAGGGCTTAGCACATAGGAGCTACATAAAGGCTTATTCTCTTCCCTCTCCTCCCTTCTCTTCCCCCTAAACTTGGGGTGTTCTTCCACAAATCCATATGCTCTTAGCAGGAAGAGGGTACACAAGTTTTGGAGACATATTTCATACCACTTAGAATGACATAAATATGGAGAGGGGGTATATCAATATCAATAACAACCATCCTTCTAGTGACCTAGAATTCATACTCACCCCCTCCCCATATCTAATCTGCTGTAAAGTCTTGTTTCTAACTTCACACCTCTCTTTTGAGGGACTCACTTCTTATAAGTAATAGTCCTCTTTCCTAGTGTAAAACTGAAACATTTTTATATGAGTTAAAACAAAGGAAACAAATCATCAAATTGCACAACAGTACACCTACATCAATAAATCATTACAAGTTCCACTTTGAAATCTGTGACATTGTGCATATGCATATATATGTAAATAACCAGTACTGTACGTGTGTTCTACACTAGTTTGGTTTAGATGGTTTCAGTTTCCCTAGCCTACACTTTTACTGACTTTCCCCCAGAAAGATCTCCCTCCTCGTCTCTTGGTTTTCTTCAACCTTTAGCACAAACATTACCTTCTGAGGAAAGCCTTTCTTGGTCCCTCTCCCTAACCTCTCTCCTGTTCCTTAAAAAAAGTGAAGGCAAAGGTCATTGCATCCAGGACCATTGCCAGTCATCTTGACCTATGTCTTGCTACTGGACTCCAGTGACTCTGAAGGAGAGAGTGAGGCTGATGATGACTGCACAGTCCTGCCTCACTTCAGACCAATTTATTTGCAAGTCAAGACATCCTCTTGACTTTGTTTTGCTTTGGTCTTCTTCAAGAATGAAGGACAATGTCACTGGACAAATAATAATAACAATTTCCATGGTCAAAGCACCAGAGCATGGGCAAAGAAGAACCATGGGCAAAGCTCTGGTTGCTAATGACTTTTTAAAGGCAACCTTAGTTCTTGCTACCCGGCTAACAGAAAATGCTTCTCCTAACCATGTGTTTAACAGACCAGAACCCATTATAGAATGAGTTACCAGTTAGAGCTGCAGAATATATACTCATCACCCCAAGACATTTTTATTACATATGATCATGGCTCTTCCAAAAACAGGTTCACCAACCCCCTTCTACTTGGTACATTTGCACCAGCAGAGCATGCTAAAGTACTTTGGGCCTGTGTCAATCTCCATTACAATGCATTTTAAAATATTATTCTGAGGAGTTCATAGCCTTGACCAGAGAGCAAAGGAGTCCAAGGCACAAAAAATTGTTTAAGGACTTTTCTTTAAACCTCTATCGCTTCTTTTTCTTTCTTTTCTCTTTTATTCCCTGTCTGTCATGGGAGTTTTCTTTCTCTATGCCTTTCCTTCCTTCCCCCTGACAACTGATTGCCTTAGAGAATTCAGCTCTTTCTTATAAAAACAGACTTCAGATTTGGTCTTCTTTAGTGTTTCCTGTTGCTGCCTGACAAACTCACCTCAGCCAAATGGTGATTGAAAACTGATGTTATCTAATGAAACTAATGAATAGAAATATAGTACTGATATATACACATATATATGTCTACACACGGTATCATAGATTTCAATGTGGAAGTCATGATAATTTGTTGATGTGGGTTTATTGTGGAGCAATTGGATAACTTATTGCCTTTATTTGTTTTAACTCACATTAAAATGTTTCAGTTTTAAACTAGTTCTTGATTTTCACTCTATAGAAAATATAATTTTTCCATTTATCTCAGAATATGTTAGTAGTCATCATGTGTATGCTAAAGGAGTGCAATCTGCCACTAGTTTTGCCGTCCTGGCCAAGTTACCTAACCTCTGAGACTCAATTTATTCCCCTGTGAAATGTAGAACCTCGAATAAGCCTTTCCTTCTTGTGTTCAGCCAGTCTTTGCTTCTCCATCAGTCATTATGGAGGCTGCTAGAATATCAATTGGAAATTAAAAATCTTCTAGATCCTTTGAAGTTCACAAGGTCCTTCTCTGGCTGAGGTAAAAGTCAAGGATCTTCTCATCTGTCCCAAGAGATTCCTTTCTAGCATCATGGTTATAATTTCGCTCCTAAGAGGATCCCTTGAATCCTCTATTCCAGACCAGTTTTTTTTCTCTTACATAAGCCCTATAGGACAGAACCAAGTCCTTCAACCAACCTGAATGAACTTCCTGTGCAGTATCACTCCATTTCTTCAAGTGGCTTTCAATTACTTCTAAACTGATCAAAGAATTGTCATTCTTCATCTAAAGTCTAGGATTGCTAGGTCAGTCGATTGAGTCAACTGAGGTTTTCTTAACTGGTTGTCAGTTACTGTAAGTGGAATGTGGTGATTTGGTTAATTTAATTAATTGATCCTTACCCTTATACAAATCCAAAAAACCTTACCAGAACAAATTGAATCATCATAGCTCTTTTGAATTGGTCACTATGAATGGACACAGATTTTTAAAAATCATGCTTGAGCAATAAGTGACCAACTCAAAGTAGAAACAAAAGTAGAGATATCATCTCACAAAGTGACTAACTGGAGAACTATCGGAAGGACCTTCTCAGAATCCACTTTGAGAGCCCTTCCCACACACCTACATATATCAATGTGAGAAATAAGCCATATGGTAAAACTTAAAATTCAACAATGGGAGTATTTCCATTGACATAAGTGAAAACACTAGGGGATACTTGGTAAAAGTCTGTGAACTTCACTTTAGTTGATCTAGCAGAGGCAAGTTTAATGGATTTGAGGAGATAATGGTTAAAGATAATGTATCTGAACATCTGCTTAGGGGATAGTCGGTTAAATCTCTAAATGCAGATCCTTAGGGAATGTTCACTTTGGATCATGACAAAGTCATGGTCCTAGGAGAAAGAGAGAATTTGTGGAAAGGAGAATCAAAATGGTTTTTAAAAGATTTTTTGAGTACATCCTGAAACAATGAATATATTGAAGACACATTCAGAGAAATTAAATGAATCAAACTTATATGGCCCAGAGAAGAAAAAAAAAGTAAAAAGATATGAGGAATATCATTGCTTAGAAATACCTCAAGGGAAGGGGGGAAAGTAGGACAAGAATTATTCATAGTCTTAGAATATAGTAGGAAAAGGAATGATTTGATGTTGCTGGGAACTTTTGGCTGATGGTTAACAGAAAGTTTTGAGAATCTGTCAGAGTTAATTAAGTGGTGGGATGAACTCCCAAGGGTAGGTGACTGAAGCACCACATTTGTACAGATATTCAAGGACTTTTTAGATAAGAAGAAAGTGAAAAGAGCCAAAAAGAATTTGATGAAGGGAGGATAGCTAGACTGGGTCAGCTAAGTGTCTCTTCAACCAGCTGCCTTGTTTAGATGAAGCCTAGCAATGGAACTCATCTTAGAGATAGTACTGCCCTCCAATGGTCATTTCTATTATTTAAATATGAACATTGATTCATACTTTTTGAAAACATTAGAAAATCAGAAGATTTCCAACTCTCTGAAGATACTAATTAGTTAAATGCTAATGATTATAATTTATTAATGTCATATTTCTATATATGCTCTAACTGCAAAGTAGAAGAGCTCAGTGACTTTCATTAATAAATATTTGTCAAATTGATTACTGAGTGCTTAATATGTATATAAGGATCTATGAAAACCATAGAACTAGAGAACATATGTTACATTCCATGAAGAAGTGTATGGTCCAGTTGGGCAGATGGTATTACATACATAAAATAACAACGAATGATACAAGGCAGTGTGTGATTGGTGCTAAATTACATGCTACCAACAGAATTCAGAGGCTTGATTGAGGTCTTGTAGAGTGGTATTATATAAAAAGTGATTTTTCAACTGAAGGGTCAGATTTAGAAATACAGAATAAAGATAAATGCAATATTACAGAAGGGAAATTAAATAAATGAAGGTACAAAGGCCAGAGAGGCCATAGTGTATTCATAGGACTATGAAGACTATGGTCAGACTGACTGAGGTACAAACAAATTGAGGGCTGTAGAAAATGTATCTGCATGTTTAAGGAATACTGCAGAAGGACTTAGAGAAAAGACTGCTGTGGTAAGAAACAGGGGATCATTGAAAATTTTGGAAGAGGAGGATAGATATACAATGAAAGTCACATTTAAAGAATATTAAGTTTGTTAGTCATTTGTTATATAAGTATTTACAAAGGTACCAGAGATGAAAGACTCTAGCTAGAGGAGCTTTCAAAAGTATAACTATGAGGTGATGAGGGTGACTATATATATGATGGAAGAGAAAAGAGATGTTTGATAAAAGAGACATTTCTAAAGAAAAACAGGCAAGACATCCAAATGGAAACATCCATATCATCCTGTGCTTTGATTGGCAAAAAGACCAAGTAGAGGCAGCACCAAAAATTCACCTAAACTGGAGATAGAATCGTAAGTCAAGTCCACATAGGCCAGTGAAAACTGGCACATGATAGGTCCTGAGAGGGCAAGTCCCACAGGACAGATGGGCAAGGTGGATCAGGAACTACTCTTAAGAAATGGAAGGCAAAGTATCATGGACCCAGATAGAAGGTAGGGGCAGTGAAAGGTCAGAAAGCAAGGCTAAAGAGTTCAAACAACGAGTCAGGCGATATCTCAGTAAGAAGTAACAAAGACACTGGGCATGAACAGAAAAAAGTGATCTTGATACTAAACAGAACATTTTTTGAACCACAGACCCAGTAGATTCCCCTTCTTAGGCTCAGAAATATCCTAAGTGTGAGAAAGCCAGAGGAGAGAAGCAAAAGTCCAGGGAGCAAGAGAGTACTTGGTAGCCTAGGAGACAGCTGGGGATATGAGAGTAAGCTTGGTCAGGACTAAATATATAGGTTTATTAGTTCTAAACCATTACTTTTTCAATAATTAGTTCTAATAGCCCCTCCCAAGGCAGCCAAAAAGGAAGTACTATGATAGAACTTCATGGAAGTCAAAGGTTCAGATACTCTTCTATTATTGTTTTGTTTATTCTTGGATTTTAAAACATAATTTTAAATGGCACAGTCCATGACTAAATACTACGGTTATATATTTGAAAGGAAAAAAAATCACTAAAAATTATTGTCTGCATTTTTTAATTATCTCAGTAACTGAATTAAACCAATTACACAGACGACCTGATTATACTAGAGTCAGCTCTGATGGCAAAACAATCGTAAAATGACTCAGTGTGAATGACAATAAATATTTAATCTAAGATACTGAATGGGGCAATGGAAACAACATGGACCCTAAAATCAAGGAACCTGGGTTCAAATCCGATCTTTGACAGGTCTTAGCTGTGTGACCACACACTTCCGTAACCCCATTTTCTTATCTGTAAAACCGGAATAATTATATTTGTATAATACAGATGATAGGATTGTTGTGAGGAAAGCACTTTGAATACTTTAAAGTGCTATGTAAATGAGTTACTATGATTGATAATCCCTAAGTTTTACAGGAATGAGAGACCATAAAGACATTTTGTTTAGAGAAAAGAAAGCAAATAGTCACTAGGATTAGTTTCTTATATGCTAAGGCCTTAAGTTATGTACCACAAAACAGATTATTATTTTCAAAGAAAAGAAATTAATAGATAAACTCAAAGCCTTTTGTCTTTGCAGCAAGATGGGACAGTAGATAGAACAGTGGGCTTGGAGTGCTAAAAGACCTGAGTTCAAATCCCAGCTTAGATATAACTGTGTGACCCTGGCCAAGTCATTTCATGATGTCTTCCTCTGTTTCCTAAGTTACAAAATAAGGATAATAACAGCATCTGCTGCCCAGGGTTGTGATGACGATCAAAGGAGATAATATTTGTAAAGTGCTTAGTACAGTGTCTGGCACATAGTAGGAATTAATAAATGCTTGTTTCTTTCTTTTGCCTCCTGTCCCTCCTTTTATATATAATGCAAAAACAAAGCTGTATCGTTGACTTATACCCTAAGTTGTAAATTGAAATTAGTTGTGTTCATGTCCATAAAACACAGTTACACAGTTGGACATCATGTAGTGGAAAAAGTATTAGACTTTTTAGAAGATAATATGGGTTTGATGAGATGACCTCTGATGTCCTTCTAATTCTTGGATTCCATGCCCCTGTGCTCTGGGTTCAAACTTAGCTCTTCTAGCTATTATTTATGTGCATTGGGCAGGTCACTTCAGAATTTTCTGGTTGACTTTCTATTATCTGTAATTTGTATTAGATGATTTCTAAGGTCCCATATAGCTTTAAACACCATGATTTTATTTTCACTCAGAATGACATTTAAATTAGTTATTCAGCACCCACTATAGCCTGCAGCCAGGGCAGGAAGGAGAAGGGTCAGACCCAGATCCAGTTGACAAGATGCTTGCAATTTAGTTTGGCCGACAAAGTCATATATATAAACATTATGAATATAAGGATAACTAAGATGACAGGGCAGTTTGACATTCGTGCCAATTGAATGATGACCATAAATGCTAGTTATGCAGTGAAAGAAATGATCACTGTGGGCTGGGATGAACAGAAAGGCTTCATAGAGAGGATAGGACTTGATCTAGACCATAAAGGATAGGGAAGAATCTCATAAGCCAAAGAATTTAGTAAAGAAAGGAGAGCAAGTCACCGATCAATAAAGCAAAGGCCAAAAGGCCCAATTCTGCTCTTCTTAGAAAAAAGAAACAACATAGTAACATTTCAGAAGGGAAAAAAAAAAAGAGGGAGTATAGAGACAGTGGGACCTAGAATTGTAGATCAAAAACACAAGGTGGCAAAGTCAGGGCATGCCATACCACTTCTAAGATAACTCTATGAAACCAAAAAGCCACATTTTTAATAGGCCTGTGATTTCACTGGCTTAGAGAACTCCTAATAAGGGGACTCTATTTTATCAAACGATATCTGCAACATATAGACAAAATCAGTGTGTGTCAAAGGCAAGACTCAAACCCAAGACTTCATAATTCTGAGGCCAGCTTGCTATCTATGCCATGCTGACTTTACGTAGATGCTCCTTAGATATTTGTTAAATGTTGAATGAAGGAATGAATATACAAATGAATTAGATGTATGCCACTGGCTGATGGCCCTAATCTGGTCTTGGGATCCAAGAACCCAATGGAAACATTGCGGCTCAGTCGAAACCAGAAATCTCCATTGCCTGTTCCTTATAGGAAAATTTGGGCGTATCAACTTCACTGTTAACTTACAAACTGATAAGCACTTTGTGTGCTAAAAAGACTTGTAGATAAAGGCACTTTCATCTCAGGCACCAATGGGGGAAGAGGGACATCTGGTGGGAATACATACACATTACAACATGGATTCAGGGGCTTACTCCATGCAGGTTAAATTATCAAACCACAGACTATCACACCTGGCAAGGGCTGTAAGGAGCAACTAGTACAAACTCATCATTTTACAGATGACCATAATGAAAGCCAGAAAAGTTAAGTAACTTGTGAAATGCAGGGGCAAACCCAGGACTAAAACCCAAGTCTCCAAATTCTCAGTCCAGTGTTCTTTTCCCAATCCCACCATATATCAGAATTTAAGAGTCAGTAAATTCACATTATTTTAACCCAAGCCTTAAAAGACTAGTAAAGAAACCACAAAATACTTCTAAACACAGGCAACCCTCCAAGGCCCTGTATGATGCTTCATGAAGGTCCTACAAGTACATTTCCCCCTTAATATACTTTTGATCAACAAACACAAAATTTCCATATACAAGGGCTAGAAAACAAATTATTCATAAGACCACAGATCCACTACCCACACTTTGTTCCTTTTAACATAAATTAACTTTTAGGTGGTTGTACCAACATTGTGCTGCTTGTCTGTATTCTCTGATTTCCTCTGGATATTTTTTTAAATGTTTCATTGGCATGCATTCTTTTCTTCTCTTCTCTTTTTTTTTGTATCACTGTCAGTACTTTGCCCACCATTTCCCCCCTCTAATGAAAGTATGATCAAACCAGACAAATTTGTGTTGTAATGGCCCTGTCAGGAAATGTATGTCTTTCTACACCTACACCTTGATTTCCTCTCTAACAAAAAGGAGGGAGACATGCTTCTTCTGGAGTTGGGATGGGTCACTGCATTGATCAGAGTTCTTAAGTCTTTCATAGTTGTTTTTCTTCATAATGTGGTCATTGTATAAATAGATCTGCTTTTGCTCACTTTACTATGGATCAATTCACATAGTTATTTCTAGGTTTCTCTAAATCCAACCTTTTCATCATTCCATTCCATTTTTATATATCATAATTTGTTCAGCCTTTCCCCAACTTATCAAAAGAAAGAAATATTATTTTACTCTTTTAGATTCCTTTTCATTGAATTCTCTTTTGTATTATCTACAAATTCTTCTATTTTCACACGAATTGTCTTTTGATACTAATCTTTTTAGAAACATTTAATTCTTTTTATGGAAAATGCAACACAAAGGAAAGCTAGGAAAAATGTAAGTGGGAGTAGAGATTCCACTAACTAGCTTTACACAATATAACCAGATTGACTTTTCTGATGGAATTATCAATCAAAAAAATAGACAAGTAGCTACTCAGCACTTTTGAATAGCTAAACTCAGTTCCCTCAAAAGAGCAGCATCCTACTGGATTTTATGTAAACTTTCAGAGACTCTTAAATTACTAAACATCTTACTTTTATAGCAAGGCTTGAAATCCCATGATCAAGCCCTTGAAGAGTGCAGGATCATGAATGTCTGCCTAACTTTCCTAATCCAGATTGACCGACTTGATTGTCAGCCATACAAACCTTCTAAATAAAAATACCTTCTAAAATACAAACTTACGTTCAGTTTTTATATAATTATGGCCCGCTGAGAGTAGGCAAAAAAGAAAAAGAGACTGTATTCCTGATTTGGGCCACAAAGCAGTCCTAGGGACAGTGTCAGACATCAGAGTGATTTTAAACAAATACTTTAGCCTCCATATGTAATATACACTAGTGTGAATATGCAGCTGATCACCCATCTTCAACATCAGAAAGTAATTATGTTTCAGTAAATGTACTGATTTTGTGTTCTCATGACACTTTTACTTCATTCAAAAAGTGACGGATACAGTCTCCATTCTCATTTTGACCTCTGATTTGAATAGATCTGGTTAGTTTTTATTTATGATTTTTTGAAATATTTTACCCTGTTTGGTTATTGTTGTTTGAGGAGGAGGGGCAAAGTTCATGGTATTCAGAAAGTGTAAGGATTTTTTTTATAGAGCAAGGGTCTGGCCAATGAGCTCAGGTGTGTTCACTTGATACAGTTCTCCAAACAGAAGAAGCTGAGCAACCCGCTTCCCAGAGAGTCATACTGACGTATAGAAGAACATTTGAGAGGTTTGGAACATGTACAAGGCATTCTGTAACTGTTTCCAGGCTACTGGGAAAGACGAACAGTTTTGATCGATTTCATAGCCAGAACTGGGACTGCATTCAAAAGGTCCCTACTACAAGAGCATTGTTTTTCTTTTTGGATGATTTCTTCCTGCAAGGTGGTGCTCAGGTGAGAGAAGAGACACGATTTTGTGAGGAGAAGCCTTGGATTCTCCCCATCTAAGGCTGTCATGTGGTTCACAAATACGGAGCCTGGTTTTTTGCCTCCTGTTTATTCTTTCATTTCAAGTGATGGAAATAGAAACTATACCCTCGTGAGTTTTTAAAAGCTATGGAAATTGATTACCTTCTGTTTTGTAGCCAGCCCCTCCAACTTTGATGTTCAGGGGACTAAGATATACTCATCAGGACCCAGCCCTATATAAAGTGAAATGCAGTCTCATTCAATAGCAGTGCTGCATTTGTATTAGAACCAATGCTACATATAAACTGGAATAAGTCAGAGCCTACTCTCCCCAGAGACTAAGGGAAAGTAAGAAGAGTGAGCCTCTGAGATTTGGGGCAGGGAATATTAGTACTTCTGCCCTTACTGTATCTTTGAAGATACCTTTCTTAAAAGTTAGCTGATGTTAATAGTTTAAATGAAACTGGAATGGGAGTTTGAGTTGATAGCATTAGATGTACCCCAACAGGGATACCCCTAATAACTCCAATATAGCATCACTTTGGGAGAGTGAAGCTAGATAATATTTAAATTGTCCATTTGACTTGATTTTCATGTCAATTGCTTTTGATAGGCATTAACTTGTATTTTCATGGGTTTTTTTCCCTTGCCTTGTGATTCTGATTATGTTAATTTATTTCTTATTGTCCAAGGTCAGGGATCTATGAATGTCTGACTGGGGCTTCATCATTACCTCACTCCAGCATTCCTACTCTTTGTACACAGTGATGCAAGTTCCAAGGGTGCTTGGAGTGTTTCTTGCCTAGAACTAGATTTCTGAGCACTTTACTCATCCTGTATTTTCTGGCTGGATCTCTTTGGATTTTTTGATCATTATCTGGCCTGCTATCATCTTTGCCAGAGCATTGTGTGGGAGTTGGACTGTTCTACTCGCTCTTACTTCTCAACTTTTATATCACTGATTTCAGGAAACTGACAAATTTATGCAAATTAACACTGTGAGAATTGAAGAATGGGATAGGACATGAAGTTAGGCAGCATTAAATGATTAGATTAATGAAACTGCCAAGTATCAAAAAAAGTGATCTGTGTTGGTTAATTAACTGTCATATTTGTATATAATCAGTCAAGAGCCTTAGCTAGCTAGGTCCTCATACTAAAGCCTTACATCTCTTGACCAAGTACAGAAAATTAGGAGCTCTGGAGGAATATGATGCCCACAAATGTTGTCAGATTTTTAACAGCATTCCATAACATCATTCCAGAATGACTGAACCAGGAATAGAAGCAGAAAGAGATCTATGAGTCAGCATTTATAGAACTATATAATGTTAGAGCTAGAAAGGACCTTGTCAAAGGTCATCTTCTTCTACTTTTACATGAAGCATGCATCTTCCTTGAAATATCTTCTATAAATGGTCATTCAGCCCTGAATTAAATACCTCAGTGCTTTTTTGACAACTCTCAAATAAAGTACCAGATTCTATTGATGTTTGTTGCTTTGTAGCATAGTTCAAAATCCAGTACTGCTAGGCCCTTTCTCTCCAAATTTTTTCCATTATTTTCCATCAGATTCTTAAGCTCTTTTCCTCCAAATTAATTTCATTTTCTTTTGAGCTCTAAAAAGATAATCTGTTGGTAGTTTCAATGAAGTGGTATTGAATATGTAAATTTTTTAGCATTGTTTTTTGTTATAATAATGGCTTGGTCTAATCATGAGCAATTATTACTTCTCTAATTATTTAGGTTTATCTTTATTTTTTAAACAGCATTTTGTAGTTATATTTACATAATTCCTTGTGTATCTTGACAGTAATACTTCATGAATATAGCCATTTCAGATGGAAATTCATTTTCTATCTCTTACTACTAGGTTTTGTTGGTAATATGTAGAAATGCTGATAATTTATAGGGGTTAATATTATATCCTGCAACTTTGCTAAAGTTATTGTTTCAATTAATATTTTAGTTGACTCTCTAGGGGGTTATTTAAGTAACCATCATATTATTAGCAAAATATGATAATTTTGTTTCCTCTTTGCCTATGTTTATCCCTTCAATTTCTTCTCTTCTTTTAGTTATAGTTAGCATTTCTAGCACTACTTCAAATAACGGTCATGATTGACATCCTTGTTTTATCCTGAATCTTACTGTAAAGTCCTCAGGTGAGAAAACTGAGGCTGAGATAGGTTAAATGATATGTCCAGCATCACAGGTGTCTGAGGCAGCAGTTGAATTCAGGACCCAGCCCTGTAGAAAGTGAAATGCAGTCTCATTCAATAGCAGTGCTGCATTTGTATTAGAACCAATGCCATATATAAACTTTCTATAGCTTTCAATGCTATATGTAAACTTTCAATGCTATATATAAACTATATATGTCTTTCTGACTCTAGGTCTAGCATTCTATACACTGTAATACCCAACTGACAAAGGATAGGAGAAGGAAAAGGAAAAGGAGAAAGAATGAAAGACCAAAAAAATTACTAAATGAAACAAAAAAAATCCTCAAAATAAGTACATATATGTATAATATATAAAGTATATATAAACACACATATATGTGTGTATATATGCATTTTATATATATATATAACATATATATATATACACATACATACATACATTTTTTTCCCCAAAAAAAGTGAGAATAGTCTCATTTGTTAATTATACCAAGACTAGGTACCTTATTAGGTAGCACTGCCTGAAGGAGTGAGTTAGAGCAGGAAGAGAGTCACATAGCGAGGGAGTGGTGAACAGCCAAATTCTAGCCTGATATCAGGAGCTGTGGTTCCCCGAGGAGCCAATTCTATGAAGCATAGTCTTCGCCCATCCTCTACCCCATTTCTCCATCTGTAAAATGGAGAGAATGATGCTTTCACTATACTACTCCAAAGGGTAGCTGAGAGGAAAACACTGAGCTCTGTAAGTTCCGCATGAATAAGGACGTTAATGTTGCCAGATGCTCAATTGGTGTGGGATATTCTTTGAGACAGAATCTTTATTTGCTTCCTCTGGTTTTATTTATCGTACTTCTCCTCCTACTTTGTTAACTGGTAGGAAACATTCCATAGCCACTTGAGAAATCCTGGAGCTCTATCTTGATCTCTCTGGGTCTTAATCTGTTTCTAGGAAACTGCAACTTTATCTGTCTTTGCATTTGTCATTCAGCTTAGCCTGGAAGGCTGAGGTAGTTACTGATCTAGATAAATAGTAGTGGGAGGTCTCAGAGAAGGGTAAGAGAGATATTTACCCCTTGGAAGATTGTCACTAGACTTGTTCTTTATATAGACTGAAGTCTCAAGTAGATACAGGCAATATGGTGAAAAGCAAGCTGGCCTGGGATTTCAAAAACATGGACTCCAGTCCCATTTCTGTGACTTTGGACCATTCATTTCACGTATTTATTTGATTTGATCATAAGGTCCATGAAGGCAGAGACTATATGTGGCAAATCTCTATTTGGTCCTCAGCACAATGAATTCATTGATTCAACAAGTAATTGATTGGAAGCATGTTATAATGAAAAACTCACAGGATTTGGACTCAGTGGACACAGGTTCAAATGCCTCCCTTGCTGGAAATGACCTATGTGACCCTAGTCATGTCACATGGCTTCCTTGGACCTTATAAATGAGCAGATTGGTCTAGATCATATTTAAGGTCCTTTTCAGCACTAAAACCATGATCCCCCCAGGTCTAAGTTTCCTCATTTGTAAAATAAGTTCACACTAAGTCAGAGAATAAAACATTAACCTGTTTTGTATTATGGATTGTTAATTTTGTAAAGCCTACCTTCTCAGAATATCTTCAAATGCACAAAATATAAAGAAAATTACAAAGGAATTCAATAACATGAAAATACAATTTTCAAAATGTATAAATAAGTTTACTGACCCCTAGAATTTATCAACCAAATATTTTTCTAGCTCTAAATACTGTAATATCTCCAGGACTCAGTTTCCTCATCTGTGAAATGAGGGAATTGAACAAGATGGCTGCTAATGTCCCTTCCAAATGTAATATTATGTGACATCAAGAGAAACTTATCAAATGTTTGGTTTAAATCAAGACATACACTGTCTTTGGCATTCTCTTTACCTACCAGTCTAATGACCCTAACAAAAGGGAAAATGAGATTAGTTTGGCAGGATTTATTCTTAGTAAATCCATGGTATCCTAATGATCACCAAATGCTGACAAACCATTCATGTAATAATCCTGTTAGAATTTTGGTGGGAAACAATATAATCCTTATAGTTTCTGTCCTATAGTTTCTACACTCTATAGAAACCATCTTCTCCCTTACGACATCAATTATCCACATTCAGTATTCTGGCACCTGTTGTATCATTTGTAATGTCTAATTGACATGATAAATCTTTCCCAGTAGGTACATTAAAAGCCTCCCTGAATCCTTTTTTCCTGGCAGGTTCCTAGGATGTTATTAGCCAAATTTTTGATGCTGCTAATTAGCACAGGGACTTTTCTTAACATGAGGGGAGGTTGCTTTCCTTGTACTTAAAAAGGACAATAAATTGAACCCAGGAAACTGTTCTATTATTCAAAACTTCTCTTGGATGTAGCCTCCCAATTATGTGGCAAATGTCTATAGTCCAAGTATAAACACTGAGAAAAATCCAAGTCTACTTTAAGAAAGCTGACTGCAATATGTGATAGACTAGAGGTTCAAAATGAGACATAACATCTTCAAACATTGGCAGTGTATAAATTTGTTTTGCTTGATTGTACTGTTACAAGAAAATGCTTTTTTTTTCAGAGAGAGAGGAATGGGAGAAAGGGGGAAGAGTGAGTGGGCAGGGATAATAGTGCAAAGAGAAAAGAAAGTTTAGAAGGGGAAGCTGACAAATGGATCAGTATTGGTCCTATCACAGGAAATTGAACACATTATATTTTTGGACCAAACTATACCTAGTAGAAATTTGTGTTTCACATAGAATCCATATTTTCTCTTCTTTGTATATGGAAAATGTTCATGTTTGTGGCATTCATAATAAAAAAAGAAAATTTTAAGTTAATGAATTTTTTAAAAGAAAGTAGAAAGAGATGTAGCATACAATAGCCAATAGAATTAGTCTCAGAGTTAGGAAGACCTGGGTTCAGGACCTATTTCTGACATATGCGGGTTATGTGGTGACCATGGGCAAGTCATTAACCTCTTAATGTCCCAGTCAACTCTCCAAAGCCAAGAACTGTTGAACTACATTGGTGAGGTAATCGATCAACAACTATTCATTAAGTGCCTGCTTTTGCCAGACTCTGTGGTAGGGATACAAATATAATCAATGAAACTAAACCTACTAGAAATGTGTCCCTCCACTGGAAGCCCCCTTTACCAATCAAATCACAGTTCCAGATTAAAAAAAGAAACTATCACAACAAGACAACCATCAATGTACTACTATAAATCTATTATTCAACTCACAGCAATATGTGGGGCTCTAATAAATATCTCTATATTCTTACTTTCATATAGCTTTATCTTTTGACTCAGGCAACAGTAGTTGACTGTGGTTAAAATTAGCTGGTACTTACATTAATAAGCCTCTCTTATTTCTGCTTTGGCAAGTCTGCAATGATGTCACAACAGCTGTTCCAAATCTTTTTCCATTCTCCTAAAACTCTATCTCTTTGTCACCTTCATTTTCCCTTAATGACCTTATTATCTATTTTATTGAGATCAGGGTCATCTGATGTGAGCTCCTTCAACTTTCTTCCTCTCTAGTTCATACTCTAAATCTCTACTCATACTGATGAGGACTGGAAAGTGCAGGAGATGAGATGTCCACAAAGACCAGGTTATCAGGGGCAGGTCACCTGAGGAATTCACTGACTCAAGCCTTGTTGAGGTCAAGGTAAAGATTATTATGCTTTTCAGGAGGCAAGAGTTCTTAGGGAACCTACAACCTTAGAGGGGTACAGGTAAAGTTTACATAGGATATTCTATAGGAAACATGTGACAAATATGCTAAGTAGGTGTTTTGGGGTGGGATTAGGGAGTGGTTAAGGAGTGGTCAGTTCTTACAGGAACATGCACTTTTGGTATCTACTGTGCAGGTATTTTATCCAGAATTCATCAGGAAATAGCCCATGCTGGGGAATACCTGCAGGTGTGGTTTTAGGCCTGAAACTTCACTAAAGTCATCTAGTGGTCAGGATTGACTCAGGAATACCAGGTTGCTCTCATCAATGTCTTGTTAGAGAAGACAAATGTAAGGGAGTATACATATATCTAAGTCTAGGATAGATACGACTGGTCAGTGAGTAATGTTGTTATGACCCAGTGCACAATTAGTTCAGCCAGTACACCACTGGATCAGATTAATAAATTCTATAGGTGCAGCTGGCTACTATAGCAGGAAGAGAGATAACAGTTGTTGCTGAGGCAGGCTGTGTCCTTGGACTGGGTAGAAACTGCCTGGGATAGTATTTTGAGGCTAGGGAGAAATGTGATTTTAGAATTGGGGTCCAAGCACCCCATCAACACTACCCTTCTCACTTGTCTCAAAGAAATGAATATCCCTTCTCTTTGTCAAGGCTAACCCATCCATCTGTGCTCTGGGTACAAACCCCCCTCATCCTTTCCCCAGCACCCTCTCCAGGAAATTGCTCTATAATTTATACTGTCTTTTAAGAAATATATCTTTAATTTCTCTCTCTTCTTCCCCTCTATCTAAGTATGCTGAAAGCTGTCCTTTGCTTAAAAACCAATAACACCTTCATCCTTCTCTACTTGTCTTCTCCTTCTCTTCTTCCTTCGTATTGCCAAACTTCTCTAAAGAATAGTCTATACTTTCTGTCTCTCCCTCACCCCACAGTCACTCTTTAATTCTGACTGTCTGGATTCTTTCTCTATCATTCAACTTAAACTATCCTCTCAAAAGCCACCAATGAAGGTACCAAGCCCAATGACCTTGTCTCATCTCTCATCCTCTTCAACATTTATGTAACATTTGGTGCCATTAGCATTATTATGCAGTCCCCTTTCCACATAATTTGTTCCGTAATTTCTAATGGAAGTTCAGATTCTAATGATCTGCAATCCCTTTCTCGAAATTCTCTCTTCTCAGTTCCTGTGATACTGTGCTGACCTGGTTCTCCTCCCATCTCTCTTACTTGTTTTCTTATACTGGCTCTTCAGCAGAAATTCTTCCTTCATTTAATGGTAAACTTAGATACTTAGGATTTTGTTCTCATCCTTCTTCTCTCCCTTCTCTACAATATCTCTCTTAGTGATCACATCTGCCCTCTGAATACTTATTTTTTTCATTCCTTTGCAAGGAATGTGCTGGACCCAGCTTGATCTGGCTCCCAAAACTCACTGTTAAATTTTCATTGTGAGCATATACTGTTACAAATCAGGGCCTGATTAATTGTTTAGTTGATTGTTAAGATTTGAAAAAACAATGGAGAAAATGTTAATAGTATAAATTAAAGTTAATGTGGGGGTTCATTTCCTCCCAGGAGGCGAGTTACTAAATCTTTACCAGAACACTACTGCCAACTCCCCATTCTCCTTTAGGTCCCAATCTGAGGGGTATGAATTAAATACTCAGAGTCCAAATGCTTCAGAGAAGCTTATGATCCCAAAAAACTTTTCTGGACAGAAAGAGTTAAAGATACTGCCCAAGCAGAAATGAGGGCCTTTCTGGATCAGACTAGTCACTCACACCAGGAGTGGATTTAATCAGCTAGCAGTCCTTTTCTCTGTTAAATCTGTGCAATGCTAAACAGATGTTAACAGTATGATCTGCATGCTTAAATAATTCTCCCAAACTCAGCAACTGACCTGCTTACTCTTGGCTAAGATCCACAGTTCCAATGAGCTTTGGACTTTACCTTTTTCTGTTCCTTTTGCACTGTCCTGTGACTGTTACAGGATTTGGAGCATGCTTTGATCTACTGTTTATGCAATTGCAATAAAACAACCTGTGACCTATAGCTCTGGGGGACCCCTTTGGTAAAAGGACTCTGATTCACACAGACTGGGCTAATGAGGGGGTGGACCCCAAAGGGGGAGGCCAGTTTTCTCATTCTGTCACACTGGACCATTGCTATGACTAATTTCAGGGAAATCTCTAAATCAAAGAAAGCTTAAGTAGATGGTTATGAATCCTGTCTAAGATCTCCTCCTGGAGAATGTTGATAATAGAGTTTCTTTTCAAATACTCTATATACACTATGAATATCAGTTATGGAAATTCAGTTTATTTATTCCATCCCAGAAAAAGCTTAAGGCTCACATTCCCACATTAACAAATAGGGAATGATATCAGCTTTGGTATAGGGAACTCTTGGAAAAGGAAACTCCCTCTACCAAAGTAGGTCTTCACCTCCTCTGCAGCTCATAGTCTCAGAGAGTTGTCTAGAGCAGAGGTGTCAGACTCACAGCCAGGTGCTGCAAATGGCTTGCAAAACTCCAGAGTGTTTAACCAGATTAAAAGATAATTTGAAAATGTCTGACAAAAAAAAATGAAAATACAACATATGACCCAGATAAAGTTAACTTGTGGTTTTCTAAACCATCGTGCAGCCCACAGGGATCTGTTTCCATTTAAATTTGCCAGCTCTGGTCTTGAGCATTGATTGGTTAACATGACAAAACAGTAAAATTATAAATGTTGGAGAAGTAGGAAACTGGAACACAAATGCATTATCGGTGGAATTGTGAACCAATCCGACCATTTTGGAGAACAATTTGGAACTATGGTCAAAAGGCTATAAAAATGTGCATATCCTTTGACCCAGAAATACTACTACTAGGTCCATACCACAAAGAGTTCAAACAAAAAAGAAAATGCTTTGACTCATCAATATCAGTTCTAGAGTTGTATCCCAAGAGATCATACAAATGGGAAAAGGACCCACATGCACAGAAATATTTATAGCAATTCTTTTTGTGGTGGGCAAGAATTGGAAATTGAGGGGATGCCTATCAATTGGGGAATGGCTGAACAAATTGTGGTATATGAATATAATGGAATACTATTGTGCTTTGAGAAATGATGAGTAGACAGACTTCAGAAAAACCTGGAAAGACTTATATGAACTGATGCCAAGTGAAGTTACTTGCATAGTAACAGCCACATTGCTGGATGACTAACTTTCATAGACTTAGCTCTTCTCAGCGATGCAGAGTTAAGACTACTCCAAGAGACTCAGGATGGAAAGTGCTCCCACATCCACAGAAAGAATGATGGAGTCTGAATGCAGATCAAAGCATACTATTTGCTCTCCCTTTCTGTTGTTGTTTTGTTTTGTTTCTTCTTTGTATGGTTCCTTCCACAGATTCTAATTTTTCTTTACAATATGACTAATGTGAAAATATGTTTAAGATGATTGTATATGTAGAACCTGTATCCACACCATCTTGAGGGAGAAGGAAAGAGGGAGAAAAAAATTAAAACTCAAAAGCTTATGGAAATGAATGTTGAAAACTAAAAATAAATAAATTTTAAAAATTAAATATTTGCTGATTGGTGGGAGACGGTGGAGACAGTAAGACAGGTACATACAATGTGTCCTTTTCTCTCTATCTTGTAACAATTTTTTCCCAAAGCAATAAAATCTGATATAGAATACACATTCCCCCATCAGTATATCACTTCTTGGACAGGGACTGGGAATTTGTTAGTATAGGAAACTACTTATTAAAAAAAAAAAGATTAATGAACCACCTAGGTAAACAAGACCTTGAAGAAAATAAGCACCATCATCTAATGGTTATTAAACCCAACAACACAAACTGAAGTAAGGATTCCATATTTGATAAAAACTGCTAGAAAAACTGGAAACCAGTTTGGCAGAAATCAGGTTTGGATCAACATCTTATATTATATATTATTACCAACTCCAAAATGGATACTCAACCTACATAAATAGTAACACAATTTTTCTTTAAGTGGAGTACTATGCAAGAAGGTATACTTCCCAACTATGCCTATAGGGGAAGTTATTTATCAAAGAAGGTGTAGAGGTAACTGTAAAAAGTTAAATAGTCAATCTTAAATATGTATAAAAATTTTAAACATTTTGTAAACAAAATCAAATGAGCTAAAATTAGACAGAATCTGTCTTTCAGGAGGGGAAAAATATATCATATCTCACTCTAGTGTCACGGATAAAGACCTGATATCCAAGATAAATAAAGAAGTAAGGTATAGATGTGGGAGATGTATACAGGATAAGCAGTGCTTAGTAAATGATAGATTATCAGGGAGAGGAGGAAGAAGTCCATTATTCAACAGTCTCCTGTTGTATGTTCAGAGCCCTACAACGGTGCCTGGCACATAGTAGGTGATTAATAAATGCTTGTTGAATGACTTACTGAAATCTATAATTTACTAATAATAGTAATATATAATTCATTAATATATAATCCATTCCCTAATGAATTTAAAGAAATACAAACTGTCAAAAACTATATGAAGGAAAGCTGTATCACAAAAAATAAAAAATGCAAATTGAATAATGCTCAGGGTTTACTTCATATCAATATGATTGGTAAAGATGATAAAAGATAAAAGTATTAATGTTAAAAGTGATATGAAAAAAAATCTCTATAACAGGTATTCAGACCCTGTTGTTCAGAGCTGTGAGTTGGTCTGTTCTGGAAAAAAATTGAGAACTATATTAGAAAAGTCTCTAAATTTCATAGAGTCTTTGACCTAGTGATAGCATGATTAGGCATACGTGATAAAAAAAAAAGTATGCTTATCTATTTATCTAAAATTGATATTATTCACATATTGATTTTGTATTAAAATTTAACAGTTTGTGTGGCATTGAGAGGTGGGTACTCTCACATATGAGCTGGTTTTCTTTCACATGGTCCTCAGTTGAAAGTCTCACAGCTAACTTCATCAGCAGGGTCTCAAAGTCCATGAACAAAATAGAGTGCTGTTTCAATGGTCTACTGCAAAGCTGAATTTTTGTAGTCCTGGAGATAGTGTCAAAACCCAAATGGTCCTTTCACACATTGCATTGTATCCATTTGTCGAAAGAATTTATGCCATGCCTTTGCAATATTATTTTTAAGACAATTCTGTTGATTGAGTTGAGGGACCTCCAAATCATACCTCCAGCCAGTTAAATGAGGTAATGCTGGTGGGGATATTAGGTGGCCCAGTGGATAAAGTCCCAGGTTTGGAGTCTTGGAAGACCTGGTTCAAAACCTGCCTTAGATGCTTATTGGCCAAGTAACCCTGGGCAAGTCATTTAACCCATTTTTCTCAGTTTTCTCATCTGTAAAATGGTGATAATAGCTTTTACCTCCAAGGGATGTTGTGAGGATCAAATGAGATAAATGTAAAGTACTTAGCACAGTGTCTGGCACCATAGTAAGCATTATATAAGTAGTAGTAGTGGAGTAGTAGTGGTAGTAGTAGTATTCTCCCATTGGCCAAAGTAAATGTTTAAGTTGTACAAGCACAGCAGCAGCAAGATGTATATTATAGGCACTCACTGCGTATATCACAAGCCTATTTAGTTTTCTGAATACACCATCTAGTAGAAGGAACTAATGACCATTACAGAGGCATACCTCATTTTATTGTGTTTTGCTTTATTTTCTTATCATTATTATAAATTGCAATTTTTTCAGGAACCCTACATTGAGCAAATTGAGTGGTGCCATTTTTCAGAGGCATAAACTTACCATCATGTTTCTGTTACATTTTGGTAATTCTCATAAAATTTCGAACTTTTCATTATTATCATATTTATTATGGTGATCTGTGATCAATATTTTTAATGTTACTGTTGCAGTTGTTCTGGGGTGCCACAAACCTGGCAGCAAACCTCACTGATAAATGTGGTGCATATTCTGACTGCTCCACAGATTGACTGTTCCCCCATCTCGTTCCCTTTCCTCAGGCTTCCATATTCCCTGAAACACAATAATATTGAAATTAGGTCAATTAATAACTCTACAATGGCCTCTAAGTGTTCAAATGAAAGAAACAGTCAATTGATGTGGCAAACTTCATTGTCATCTTATTTTAAAAAATTGCCACGGCCACCCCAGTCTTCAGCAATACCCCCCTACTCCCACCCCAATCAGTCAGCAGCCATCAACATGAAGGAAAGATTATGACTAACTGGAGGCTCAGATGACTGTTAGCATTTTTTAGCAACACTTTTTAATTAAGGTGTGTACATCCTTTATTTTAGACATAATACTATTGTACAGTTAATAAACCACAGTATAACTATAACCTTTACATGTGCTGGGAAACAAACTTTGTCTTTCTTTTTTATTTGCTTTATAATGGTGGTCTGGGACTGAACCTGCAATATCTCTGATATAATAACTTTGTATCTAGTAACAATACTCGAGGGGAACACCATGCACCCAGTGACAGCAGGACTAACCACGGAAGCAGCAGATGTGCTGGTTCCATTCTTTTGTCTAGCTCTGACTTCATATCCAACATCTTGCCCACCTTTAGAATTGTCAATCAGTGTCTTCTCAAGGAATTGACAAATTCACATGTAAGTATCCTTTCCAGAACATTTCTCAACTTCTGCTCACAGGTTTCCATTTGGCTGTCCAGAGTCCTAGAGGTAACCCTGTAATGATACATTATTGTATATATCAGGATCCCCTAATCATGTGTTGCCCACTAACCATCTGCCAGCATAAACAATTAATTCTTAGAAAAGACATTTAGGTTAAATTGTATTGTAAGGAGTCAAAATACTACTGCCTTCCATTAACCTGGGATGTACTCTCCCACAAATGTACATCTATGAGAAGAGTAGGTTTATAAAGTTCGATGGTAATGAAGTACATGTGCAAGATACACACCTAGCAAAGCAACTGTAACAAATACAAGCAACTGCTTGCATTTACATGCCCCAGGGGCTGCTTATGACTGCTGGAGGTCAAGCTCCTTAAGGCTGCTTCCTCCCAACAGTGACTGTCTCTTTGGTCCATGTCTGTGTGTCTCTGATCCCACCAGATGCAGTGTCGCCTGTTGGTCCAATAGTTCTCTTTCAAAGTAAGAAAGAAAAATTCCTTTTTCCTACCCGCACCTCCTAATCCTTGCTTGCAATCCCTCCCTCTCTTGAATTCTTAAACTGCTATTTACTGCTCTGCTAGATACCATATCTGATAGAGGTGGAGCTGGGAAGGAAGAGATAGAAATTCCCTTTCTTCCCCTTTGACTTCCAAGTAGTCTCATTCTAAAACTGCTTAGGGCCTCTGCTACCTTTCACTTCCTTGATTCACTCCAGGGACTAATTCACATCTAATAAACACATCAGGGTGAAGATAAACCTCTACAGTAAATTCAATACATCCATTAATAGAATACATTAATCTTGTGATTACAACTCAGGCTGTGATTTAGTTAACTGAGATGAGGTGTGTTTATATCTTATATTCCTTTCCTTTACACATTACTACAGTGGTTTTCAGTCATGTGCAACTCTTTGTGACACCATTTGCAGTTATCTTGGCAAAGCTAATGGAGTAGTTTGCCCTTTCCTTCTCCAGCTCATTTTACAGATGAGGAAACTGAGGGGGACAGGGTTAAATGACTTGCCCAGGGTCACACAGCTAATACATATCTGAGACTAAATTTGAACTTCCTGACTCCAGGTATGGCATATATATCACTATATGCTAGGCACTTGTAGTATAAATAAATAAGTACTTGAGATACGATCCTTTCCCTCAAGCACTTAAAATCTAGTTGGAGAAACAAGATATACACACTTATATGTGTGTATACATATGTACATGTATGTGTACATACATACACACTCATGAGATATTTGGAGTAAATTCACTTGGCATGTAACTCTGGTTCTGGTGTGTTGAAGAGGTATGGTTCATGTAGGAGTGGTGAATCTGCAGCCTCAAGGCCACATGTGACCCTCTAGGTCCTCAAGTGCAGCCTTTTGACTGAATCCAAACTTAACAGAACAAACCTACTTTAATAAAAGGATTTGTTCTGTAAAACTTGGACTCAAAAGGTCCCACCCAAGGACCTAGAAGGGCACTCCCACTCTGCTCAAGAGTAAAGTCTCTATATTGAGTCCCTAAACATAATGAGCCCACTATATGTATGGGAATATATATTTATGTATGTGTATGTAAAGATGTATATGTATGCATATACATACATGTATGTATACATGTGCACAAATTGACAACTAAGTGTAGAGTCAATCTCAGATCACATAATCTTGAGTGTATATGTGCAATATATATACATATATCAACATACATATATGTATATACACACACAAATATCTATGACTGTGTATGTAGAGTCAACCTCAGGTCACAAGAGTATGCTTTACATCCCATCTAGTTATTCTGTAATTTACCCAGTTGACACATATACTAATTCCCTCCAACCCTAACCCTAATTCCATAATCGGTATGACCATACTACCACAGTTCCTTGAGGAAAGATGTGTCAGTCCAAAGTCCCACGGATCAATTCACTACCCCCTGCTGCCTCTACTAGCCACTATTCCCTTGTCTTCTTCTACTTGGAATGCAGGCTTCTCCAGGGCAGGAATTGTCTGTATTGTATTTGTGCCCTCAGCATAATAGTATTAATAACTAGCATATGGTACAGTGCCAGGCACACAGTAATTAGTAAATGTTTTCTCACTAATTTTTACATGATCTATAAAATGCCTCTTAATTGCTGATAAGACATTTGGTGCCTACAACAAAGGCTCTGAACCAGCTTTGCATGTTGCATCATAAAGTCAGTGTGGTAAGCTTATCAGCAATCACTCAATCCACTTATTTTTTAGATGAAGAAAACTATTCATTTAAGTTAAAATGACATATAACAATCCTCTTAATTTATAGATGAAGAAAAGTATCCGGAGAGAGACTGTGATTTGCAGCAAGGTCACAGAAGAATGAAGTAGAACAGCTGGAATTAGGAAATTGTTTATTAGCCGACTAAATAAGCCGCATGTGAATAATCCCAACAAAACCCTCATCAGAGGGGTTCATCCTGCCTGGACGCGGTCCCCAGACCTTGGGTTCGCCGACCTCGTGCATCTTACACAAACACGGTTTTCCTCGGCGGAGGAAGCCTTAGGTCTACACCCGCTGCGTCAGCTTCCTAATCTTTAAGACGGGAAGACGAACCTTGGGCGCTGCGGGTGACTCGAAGGAGACAGCGCGTGTAAATGTTATCAATGTTATCCTTGGTACTCGGCCGATGACGACATCGTACCCACACGTGCGCGCCAGCGGTTTCGGCTCACGCGGCTCCGCCGGAGGGTCGTACTGGGCCGGTAATCCGCAGTTAATCCGGAATGTCCTCGGTCGAGCGGGGCTAACGAGGGCGCCTCGTCACCGGGTGCAGAGACTGCGTCAAACCCGATTGCTCAAAGGAATGAACCTCGCAAGCTTTAAAGGGCCCCACGTGTGCGGCTCCGGTGGTTGGGGAGAGTCGGAGTCAATCACCCTTCCAGGCGGGACTTGGGACGGGGTGGCCCGCCCCGTACCCATTATGCCACCCTCCCCTGCACGCCCAAGCGCACGCCCACACCCCCGGGCACGCAGCGGGAGGCCCCGCGCACGACGCCCCAGGAAACCGGCCCAGGAGCCGCCGGCTTCGCCCGTCGCGCGGCAAGCCGGGAAGGGCGCTCCGCGGTCAGGACCGACGCGGGAAAGCTGGGAACTAGACCGGAGTCTTTCTAAAGCTCCGGGCAGTTCCTTTCCCCGCCCCGGGGGCCTCCGACCTCCTACGCAGCAGAAATATTACGCTCCGGGCGAGGCCCCGCCTCCTCTTCTCAAAGCAGAGGCCGCTCCCTCCCATCCTCGGCCGACTGAGGAGCTTGACTAAGTGCCTGCTTAGCGCTACGTCCCCGTAGGTAGAGCCTTTATGACAGAGAAGTCAATCTCACTCATTTTTATTACATGGGGACTTCCAGATAGGCGGGTCTTCAGGTGCCTGCAGGACGTAGCTTTTGCTCATTTCTTTCAGGCGTTGTCAAAGACACCCTTGCCCCGGCTGGAGAAGGTGGGGGTCCTAACTGGGCAGCGTCGCTCTCTAGGGCGGTGCCCGGCGCAGCGTTTTCCCCACGGTACCCGGGGCGGCGACTACCACGGGCTCGGGGTGTCGCTCGCTCGCTTCGCGGGGACATCGGTGCCCGGATGGACTCGCCCGGCCCCGGAGGGAAGTGGCTCCGCAGGCTCCGGCCGGGCAGGAGGCGGCGGCGGCCGCGGCGGCAACAGCAGCAGCGGCGGCGGCGGGAGGACGAGGCGGCGGCGGCCGGTCCCTGAGGCGGGCGAGCCCGGCTTCCTGCGGCACCATGATGCCCGGGGAGACTCACTCTAAGGCTGCGGGGACGGCCGCAGATGCCTCGGGTTGTCAGAGCTGCTCCGCGCTCCAACAGGTACCGGCTTCGCGTCCAGGGAGGGAGGGCCGGGGTCCTTCCCCCCTCCTCCTCGCATCTCCCGTCATCCCTGGGACCCGCCCCCTGCGGGGCCGCGGACCCTGCCAGCCCACCAGCCCCCTTTTGTCAACCCTGTTGCCCCTTTGGGGTTGGCTCTGCGCCCCCGCCCCTTTTCCGGGAGCGATTGGAAGCGGCATCCTCCTATTTGAGCAGCCACGTGTTCTTCCCGGGGTGGGGAGGTGCCGGGGGTGCGTGGATGAGGTGTGCGGGCAAACCTGCCCATGGGGACCTGCTGGGCTCTTGGTCTGCCCGGAGTAACACCCGCGGGCTGACCGCGGGGGACGCCCCTTTTCTCGAATCTAGGTTGGGACCCCCCTTTCTCGTAGGTGACTTCTGGAGGCTGCCTGCACCCTCTGTAAGAGGCAGGAAGGTTTCCACGCACACCCCCAAGCCCTCATCCCTGTATTTGTTTAAAGCTCCCTCTGCCCCGAGGCACTGCCCAAGGGAGGTGTGGTCAGCCCTGGGCTTGATGGACCAGACTTGTTTCTCTGCCTAACTAACTCGTTGCTTCTGCGCTGTTGGCTTGGGTAGTGTCAGACAATCAAGGACCATCTTATGAAGCGCCTATTACGCCCACCACACACTGCATGCTGCTGGGGGTGCAAAGAAACCTGACCCATCCCAGCCTATCACTTAGGAGCTTAAGTTTGTCTTTTTCTTTATTTTTGGGGGGAGGGAGCATGGGAGGGTGTGAGAGGCAGTAAGACAACATAAACTGTTTTAAATATATATAAAATAAGTAAATGGGAGTTTAAGATGGAGGTGGCCCTTGAGCTGAACTTTGAACTTTGAAGAAAGCTAGTGATTCTGAGGGTCACAGTGGACGTCAGCAGGTGCAGAGGTACAGGGCTAGAAGATGCAATGTTGTGCTTGAATAAGAACAAAGAGTTTGCAGCCTGGAGTGCTTGTTTGGGGACCAGTGTGTAACCTTGGTTAGGGATTAGTTGTGAAGAGCTTTAAATTGCAGTTAGAGGAATTTGCAGTAGGAAGCCTCTGGAGGTTACTGAGCCTCTGGGAATGATGTAGTTAGATCTAGGCTTTGGACACTGCCTTTTAACATCTGCTACTTAAAAAGAACAGAGAAAAGCACTTGGGATGAAAAGTGACTTTATTTAAAAGCTAAAATTTTGTTAATCTGTGAATCATCTTTAAAGATTGTTTAGATTGGCTCATCTGTGTAAGAGATCCTAGATTTGAGTTGGAAGAAACCTTAGGGGCCATCAAATTCAATTAAGTGAGAAAATTGAGACCCAGAAAGGTGAAGTAACTTGACCAGGGACACACAGTAAACGAGAGAGGCTGCATTTGAACCCAAGAACTCTTATTCCAAATCTAGGACTCTTTCCACAGTTCTGTGGTACCAGCTCAGGTTCTTCATCAGTCAGATACCATCTATGCTAGTTGATCTTTATGATCTCTTCTCAACTACCTGCAAGGCACTAGAGATATAAAGACATAACTGAAACATGCTCTATGACCTTGCTAGGCAAGAAACTTAATCTGAGATTCTTAATGACACCTTGGTTGTGGGTGACCAGGAGGATGGTGGTGCCCTCAGCAGTAAGGAAGTATGGAAGGGAATTTTGGGGAAAAAGAAGAAAAATGTCTAAGGGACATCTAATTTGAGATACCAAAGTCAGTAATCATTTATTGATCACCAGTCTTGTGCCAGGCACTGTGTTAAATGGTAGGAGCACAGAGATAGGCATATGGCAACCCTTGAAGTCAAGGAGCTCACAGTGTAATGGGGAAGACAGAATGCAAACAAGTTTTATACAGGATAAACTGGCAATAGTCAACAGAATTATTATTATCTCTAGAATTAGAGAGGATTGGGAACAGCTTCTTGTAGAAGGGGGGATTTTTATTGGTGTTTGAATAAAACCAGGAAATAGAGATGAATTGAGAGAGAGTTCTTGGTATAGGGAAAGCCAGAGAAAATGCTCACAGTTAGAGATGGGGTATCTTGTTCAAGAAGCAGCAGGGAGGTCACTTTATAGTCATGGTTCTCCTGCATTAGGAAGATCACTTTGGCTCTTGAGTGAAGAGAGACTGGAGTGGGTTGAGACGAGGCAAGGAGACCAACCAACAGACTGTGTCAGTAGTCAAGACATAAGATGACACATCAGCATGGTGGCAATGTCAGAAGAAAGAACAGGGAATATGTGGGATATGTTATGCAGGTAAAATAGACAATCCTTGGCAACAGACTGGATATGGAGGGTGAAAGAGAGATCACCGACTACTTAAAGATGATAGCTTGATTTGGAGGCTAGGTGACTGGAAGGATGTGATATCCTCAGCAATAATAGTTAAGTTAGAGCAAAACTGGATTGAGATGATGAGTTCAGTTCTGGACCTGCTGAATCTAAGATGGTTAAGATCCAGCTGTGAGACTGATGGTCAGGAAGAGTTTAGGGCTAAATTAGTAGATTTGAGAATCATCAGCGTAGAGATGATAATTTAATCTATGGGAGCTAATGATATCAGCAAGTGAAATAGTGTAGAGTCAGAAAAGGGCTCAAGACAGAGCCTTATGAGACACCCTTTGATAGCAGGCATGACCTGGCGGTATGTGTGACTATAGCTCAGTAGGGAGATTAGTTTTAGAGATATAGTTTTGGGAGTAATTTGCATAGAGGTGAAATCATCCAGTGAAATAGTACGTAGTGAAAACAGGAGAAGACCCAGAGCAGAGTCTTTAAGGGTATCCATGGGCATGGATGATAGAAGGTATGACAGTGTGAACAGGATTTTTACTGAGCCAGTCTCTAACCTGAGGATGACATAACAGCAGGCCAGAAACAAAGTAACAATAATCAGATAGCCATTTAATTAATTAGTTTCATTGTGAAGAACAGATTTACAAATAGGGAATTCTCCAGTTCAGATTTCCACCTTGCTGAAGTGAAGAGATTATATACATAAATCACAGTGGGAAAGGGGGGAGAAGGTGGATTACACACAATCCTTCCCAGGACTTTGAGCTGTTTCCCAATTCAATCCCACAATCGCTTAAGGTGTAGCTGTGGTGAAGTTCTGTGAAAACAGCTTTGTTCAAGTCTTTGAGGGTTGTTACTTGGTGGGTCATGAGATCAGGTTCTACGGTCTTTGATTCGCTTCACTTCAGGTACATAGGCACAAGGATGCCAGTGATTGTGAGTGTTATCAGAGTTTCCATTGATCATTTCAAACTGCATTGTGAGCTGAGTCACGAACCAGAAAGGCAATTCAGAAAAATCTAATCTATTAGTATGTTCATTACACGTATCATATTGATTATTATAAAAATCATAATTCCATACCAGCATGGGAAACTGAGAAAAAGAAGTTGTAGTTAGGGAGAACCAGGGAAGGAAAGTACAGTGTCATCAGGAATGCTTGAAAGTCCTCTATTTCATTAAGTGTCAATTTTTTTCCCTGAAGGATTGATTATACTCATAGGTGCTTCTTGGTTGTAATCCTAGCTCCTTTGCCCTCCAGAATATCCTTTTCCAAGCCTTTGGATTCTTTAATGTAGAAGCTTCTAAATCTTACGTTATCCTGACTGGCTGCACAATAATGAATTGTATGTTTCTCTCTGCAATATTTTCTCCTTGACTTGGAAACTCTCGAATTTGGCCATAATGATTTTTTAGGGTAGGTATTGCCACTCTCAGGACATTTGTGCCTATCTGCCTGCTATTGGTGGTAGTTGGTCAGCAATTGTTGCTGGTGGTGATGAGAAAGGTGCCCCTCTTCTCTTCAGTTATTTCTTCCTTCAATGAAGGCTATGGGGACTGGGCTTGAAGCAGGTCTAGTGGTATTATGCTACTCTCCACCCAGAGCACTTGGGTTTCAGGGTTCCAGTGTGTTGCCATCAGTGTCTGAACTAGTAATGGTCAACATAGTGGTGATTGGACTTATCTGGAACATACTCCCTCCTGACTCTCTTGGTGCCCTGCTGCTTTAGCTAGATGAGGTAGATTGTTTTCTCTGTGTGTGTAGAAAAGAGAAGAGGATGTAGAAGCAAAGATAATAGATGAATTTCTCAAGGAGTTTTGCTGAGAAGTTAGGAGATTAGTAGGATGATAGCTATCAGGAATGGTCATGTGCAACACTTGCAGACTTCCCACCCCTGCCAAGAGATGAGGTGGGAGTGCCTTTTCATATTTCTTCTTTTGAACCATACTTTTTGTTACGCTTGTTTTTATAATTTGAAACATTCACGTTTCCCTTTCTCTGATACTTTGTATTTACATCATTGTAGTCAATGTGTATGTTGCTTTCTTGGCTCTGCTTACCCACTTTTCATTAGTTTGTGAAAAAACTTTTCATACTTCTTTGTTATGTATCATGTTTATCAAAATCTGTTTAGCTATTCCCCAAATGATGGACATCTGCTTTGTTTCTAATTCTTAGCTATCATAAAAGTGCTGTTATAAGTAATTTGGATATATATATATATATATATATATATATATATATATATATATATATATATATATATGGGCTTTCTTATCAATGACCTTCTTTGGCCATAAGTCTCTTAACACAATCTCTGGGTTAAAGGATACAGGCATTTTAGTCACTTTATCTGTAAAATTACAAATTGTATACTTGTCCTGATTTACTTCTTCATCAATAATGCACTAGTGATCCCTCAAGTATTGACTTGTCATATTTTGTCATTTTTGCCGTTTGCCAGGGGTGTGAGCTATAAACCTCAAAGTCGTTTAGTTTTGCATTTCTCATGTAATTAGTGATTTGGAGCATTCTTTCATTTGTTTGCAATTTTTTTGAGAACTGCCTGTTCACATCCTTAAATATTTATCTATTATTGGGAAATGGCTTTTCTCATTATTCTCCCCCTCCCTCCTCCTCTCTCTCCTTTCTCACCCTCAATTGTTAGCTATCTTGAATACCAAATCCTTTCTAACAGAAAATTGATAACAAAGGTTTTCATTCAGCTGCTTTTATTTTCTACTTATTTGTGTATGTTTTCCTCTCTCCCTACATACAACATAAGGCCCCAAGATATTCTTGACCTTTTGCTCTTCTGATTAATTTGCGATTATTTTTGCTATCTCTATAAAATAATGTTTGAGTGGTTTGATTGGTATGGATGACACTGAATAAGTGAATTTCAGGTAGAATTGTCATTTTAATTTTATTTATTCTGCTTACTTAAAAGCAATTAATATTTCTCTTTATTGTTTATATCTGGCATTATTTGTATAAAAAGTGTGTGGAATTGTGATTTTCATATTGATTAACATATATGTAATTAATATACTAATTAGATTAGTATTAGACTTTTCAGAATTGCCTTTTTTAGCTTGTGAGTCAGAAGCTCACAATGCAGCTTGAAATGATAAATCAGATTTTGACAGGGTTGACAGTCACTGCCTATGTACCTGAAGTGAAATGAATCAAAGATTGTAGAACCTGTTTCTGTCACAGAACTCTGGCCCTATGACCCACCAAGTCATGACTCCCAAAGACTTGAACAGTGAACTTGAAGTTCTCACAGAACTTCAGGACATCTGTACCTTAGTATTGTGGGAATTGTGGGCTGATCTTGGGAAAATCATTCTGGCCCTGTGAACAGTTGTCTGTAATCCACCTTCCTTCTTCCCTTCCTTGTTGTGATTTATGTGTATAATTTCTGTCTTCATTTCAGCAAGCTGGAATTCTGATTAGGAGAGGGCTTGAATTGTAATCTGTTCCTCATAATGAAACTAATTAATTAAATGACTGCCTGATTACTAGCATTCCTTTCTCTAGGCTTGCTTGTACAGTATTCACAGGTTAGAGACTGGCTCAGTAAAAGGTCTGTTAACAAGTTTTTTGTAATTGTGTTCATATAGGTCCTTGGTTTGTCTCAGCAGGTAGACTCCCAAGCATTTTATATAGTGTCTGCAGGACTTTGTTGGTAATTTATAGAAATGCTGATGATTTATATGGATATATTTTATATTCTGTAATTCTGAAATTTGGCTACAATATTCCTTGTTGTTTTCAGTTTGGGATCTCTTTCAGGAAGTGATTGGTGGATTCTTTCAATGACTGTTTTGCCCTCAGGGCAGTTTTTCCTGATGATTTCTTAAAAGATGCTGTTCAGGCTCTTTTTCTGATAATGTCTTTCAGGTAGACCAATACTTCTTAAATTACCTCTCCTAGATCTATTTTCCAGGTCAGTTTTTCCAATGAGATATTTTGCATTTTCTTCAATTTGCTTTATTCCTTTGATTTTGTTTGACTGATTCTTGATGTCTTATAGTCATTAGCTTACACTTGCCAGTTCTAATTTTTAATGAATTGTTTTCTTCAGTTAGCTTTTGTACCTCCTTTTCCATTTGGCCAGTTCTATTTTTTAAGGTGTTGTTTTCTTCAGTGTACTTTTTTTTTTTCAAATTTGTCAATTGTATTTTTAAAGGAGTTGTTCTGTTTTTCTTTTTTCCTCTTTTGTTTGAGTAATAAAGTCCTTCTTGAGCTCTTCCAAAAAACCTTTTTCAGCTTGAGACCAGTTCATATTCCCCTTTGAGGTTTCAGATGTAGGTATATTCATTATGTTGTCCTCTCCTGAAGGTTTTTGTGTTTTGTTCTTCTCTGTCACCAAGATACTTTTCTATGGTTATTGCTTTTCTTTGTTGCTTTTTGCTCATGTTGTTTGCCTTTTTTCTAGCTTTTAAAGTTGATCTCTCTTTCTGGGGCTAAGGGGGCACTGTTCTATGCTTCTTGTGCTGGAAGGCTAGGGGCCTGGTTACTGATTTTGTTTGCTGGGGTTTAGGTACTGGAAGATGGAGGTTGTAGTGGTCTTGTTAGTTTACCTGGTACTTAGCTGGAACTGCTGGAGCAACGTTCCCTGGGTTTGTCAAGGTCAATATGGGAGGATGAGAGGAACTCACTGCTTACTCTGTCATCTTGGCTTCTGGAAGTTGAAATAAATTAAGCTACCTCTTTTTAAACCTATTTTTAATAGTATTGCTATGGAAAAACAAATTCTTGGTTGTGGTTTACAATACTAGGAACAGTAGGCAGCTGTGCTTTTCCCAGTGAGGGAATAGTTCAGGGACTCCTTTGAAGGCCAGAGTAAATAAATGTTCTTTGGCCCAGTACCTTCTTACATTTGTACAAATGTGTAGGAGAAGTGTTTCTGTTCATATTTAGATCCAGAATCTTAAACACTTGGATGAAGAATGTTCTGTTTAGGTCACTTCCTCAAGATTTTTGAATTGGAAAATAAAAAAAGGATAGTTAATTCTGTGAGATGTGCTAAAATTAATTATCTAAAAAAGGATAAAGTTACTGAGCCATCTGTGATTTAATTTGCAAAGCTAGCATTTGCATATTAACCTGGTCACCTGATTCCTCAGAGGTCAAAGGCAAGGAGTGATTTACAGAATTGGTTTTTATAACAAAAAAAGAGGAAAAATCATAGAACCTTGTTTTGAACATAATTTAAGGGGCAAGGCAGGTCATCTGAATAGTTGACTTTTCCCACTTCTTAATCCTATGCCAGACATTCTTTCCTCTAGGGTAATACCTTTTATAATTAGAAAGTGTATTGGGAAGAGGAACTTGTGAATAGCCATCAGTCACCTCCTCTCCCCACCCCCCTTCATTAGGAGAGTCTATTACTCAGCTTAGAGTCTAGCTGAAGAAAAGGGGGCTTAACTTAACCTGTGGTTAACCTTTCTACAACTACCAGAAAAGGAAACTTGGCTCTCTGCTTAGCTTTTGGTCACCCGATTCCTCCCCTTGCTTTCTACTAGAAAGGGAGACTTAGCCTTTTGAAAAACCTTATTATCTTAGGAGATTTTATTCTTTTAAATTATCTGCTACTACATGATAATGTCTTCTCTATCTATTCACTAAATCTTTAGGTAAGGTAGACTATCTGTGTTAGTCTGCCTTAACTCTTAGAGCTAGCTCTTCCTAAGGGATGGACTCTAATCCTGTAATCAAACTACAAATAAATCGGAGTAATCAATCAAAGCTAATTTCCTTTTCAAATGAGAACTTCAAATTTGAACTTCCCTAATTGGAGTTCATGTATCTTGTTTTTTCACAGAAGCCTTGTCTTCATGATGGGCAGTGTTTGCAACATGACATAAGAGTTTGAGATATTGTACTTGGAGTTAGGAAAATCAGAGTTCAGAGTTCAGATTCCACTACATGTAGGAGCTCAGTGACCATGAGCAGGAATTTGCTGAACCTCTTAGAGCTTTAATTTCCTTTTTCTAAGAAGGAAAATGGCATCTAATTCTTAGGGTATATTGTGTGGCTTAAATGAAATGCATATTAAACTCCCTTCATACCTTGAAATGCTATATAAATTTTAACTATCTTACTCTCATGTACTTAGAGGGATCTGTGATCTCATTAATGTAGATACTTATTCCAGCAGCACAAATTGCAACTCTTCCATCCTTCTCATCCTGTGTGATACTTGGGCATCTTTCCCTAAATCGTCCATAGAAGGCCTGACCTTCACAGTGGAAATCTTCCTCAAATTCTTTCGTTTTTTATAGTTTATAGGGTACTTTCCCATAGAGTGTCTCATCATTTGATCCTCGATGAAGTCATTGTAGATGCTTACCCATATTTTACAGAAAAATAGAGATGAGGGTTGAGTGATTTGCCTAAGGTTATAAAGTTTTCAAGTGTCAGATCTAGGAATACCCAGATCTTTTGACTGTCTCAGTTTATGCTTTCACTTGAACCTTACTGGGGGCATGTGAAGATTATTTCAGATAGATGGAATGAAAAAATTCATAGGGAGAACCTAGCAGGCAACCTTTTGAACTAAGCTAGAGCAGAAGCTATATTGAAATTAAGAGGTTGGTTTAGACCTAGCATTATTACTCGCTGGCTGTTGATAATTCTATGGTTACAAATGAATGAATCACAAATATTGATTTATATTTAGCATACAGTTTTGATCTTTTTATGTGGGATCATGAAGTAGTTAACATTTTTATACTTGGTACAGTTGAATATTGAAATACCATTTCCCATTCCTGGGACAAAGTAAAATAAATGAAAAGAGGTTTAAATAAAAAAAAAATCCCTCCTCATTATAAACGTTTATTCCTTTGACTCATATACGTTGTGAATCAAATCTGATTTAACTTCTAGGAGCCCAAAAAATAATTTATGGTATAGCATACAATAATCACCTTGTTAAGAACTCTTGAAAGCATCTGAATTTTGCCGTAGCATTTTGCTTAAAGGAGTGCGAGTGATTTGGAATTCTGTTATCTGTCGAGAACTCTTCATGTTTGGCTTCTGTAGTCAATTACCAAATGACTGCACTTTTAGAGATCATTTCTGTAGTGGGTTAATTAGGCTAGAGAATTGTGGCTGAAAACATAACAGGAAGAAGGAAGCCTTAAGAACATACCACTTTCACTTTTTATCTCTAAAGTTGTTTTGTCTCTAAAGTTTTCTATACGTTTTGTTTTGGTAAATGGTTTGGTGATAAGTCTAATATTTGGTAAGTTTGGACTCCTTGAAGCACTGAGGATTTAATTCAACAGTCAGTGTGAGCCTACTAGGTATAAGGCACTGAAGAGTATGGGAAGTTGAAGTAGTTACTGCCTGATGTTCAAATAAAAAGAAATATGAAGCATTTAGGTCTCCCTAACAGTCTCACATAGAGTGATATTATTCTATTAGCTCATTTATTTGAGCTGCCTCCCCAGAAAGTGGAAATAGCATTGATCATTTTTTCTTTCTTTCAGAATTTAAATGAGTATGTTGCTGCACTAATTACACTGAAACAAAAAATAATTGATACAGAGTAAGTAAAACTGTTTTTAAAGTATATTTTAGGTGAACAAAAGTTTTATTATTTGCTTTTAATATGTAGATCTGGGAAAAATAGGAGATATGCACAAATTTCCTGCACAATAGTGTAAGTACAGTGGTCTTGAGATCACTGAAATGAAGTCCATATGAGTTTTCTTTTTTCCCTAACAGATTGACATTGGAGAATAGTCTCTTTTTTATACAGTGACAATCAGTATAATTTCAAGCTATTTCATTAGTGAGATTTTAATTTTTTTTAATTAATAAAAATTTGCTTTCTCTCCCTTTCACATCCTCCCCTTAGTGAAAAAAGAAAACCCTTCTAACCTTTGTATGTATATTTATGCATTGTAAAGCAAAACAAATTTCCATATTATGTCCAAGAAATACATAGGGTACTATAAAAGCTTAAAACTGTATTATTTTTGGTATGTTATATTTTTGATACATCCCCTATGTCTACCTTGAAACCTTCACTTCTTTATCAGGAAGTGGATAGCATGTTTCACTGCAGATCTTCTGAAATCTTGACTGGTTATTGAGTTGGTCAGACTTTTTAAGTGCTCAAAGTTTGTCTTTATAATAATATAGTATAAATTGTTCTTCTGATTCTGCTCACTTCTTGCTACATTACCTCATGAAAGTGTCCCCACAGATGTCTTTGAAACTTCCCATTTCATCATTTCTTTTTAGTGTAGTAGTATTCCATTACATTCATTTACTATAAATTGGTTTAACCATTGTCCCATTGTAGGACACCTCCCTTAGTTTCCAGTTCTTTGCCACAACAAAAAGCTACTGCAAATATTTTTTGTACATATGGATCATTTTCCTCTTTCTTTGATCTATGAGTGGACTTTATTAGGGTCAAAGGGTATGCACAGTTTAGTAAATTTTGGAGCACTAATTTCTTACCAGAATGGCTGGATAATTTTATAGCTCCAGGTGGGGGACCAATATTAAAAATTCATAGCTAGGATTAATCCACATTTTCTTTGTAGAATGAGTAAGCACACTAGAACATGATCTAATAATAACATGTTATCTTGGTTAATTTTCATTTTTCTAGTGTAATAACTGAAAGTTTCCACACAGTGTTAACTTGGAGCAAGACTCCTACCCCCACCCCCTCCATAAAGAAAGATCGGGGACATGGAAAAGGAGAAAAATGTATCAGCCTATGAAAAAATTCACTAGAAAATTTCCAGCATTTTTTTCTGAACCAATCTGTAGTGCTGTTAGCTTGGAAGGAGTGACTATTTCCAAGACCAGTAACTATCTTGCAGGTTGAATTGACTTAGAATAGAATAATCTCTCTCAGGATCCAGAATGAGAAATAGTTTTGGAATACCTAGTGACGTTGGTCTGCCACCATTCTGTTTTCTGATATGGAAGCATTTTTGTTTGTGTTTTTAAGTTTCTTTTTGTAATCATTTTCCTCACAGTTTTAAAAAAAAATGGAATTCTAAAATTTCCAGTCATTCTGGGAAGTTCAATTAAAACTCATTAAAGTATGTGAAAAGTCTAATACTATATCAGGAGTAGATTTTAGTCACATCAGATGACTTTTAGCTAAAGAATGACATATTTCAATAGCTTTAGATGATAATTTAATGCAGTATTTTTAGAATGGTCAAACTTTGTGACTTGGTGATCCTAGAATAAATTTACCAAACTATTTGCTTTATGCAACTATATGCTTTATGTTGTGTAACATTAAAATTAAATATAATTGTTGAGGTTTTTCAAATAAAGGTGTAAACTGGTGGTTTTATATTTTCATTGTAAATAATTTATACTGCTTTCTCTTTTATTCACAGTAATTTGCTGACAGAATATCAGAAGAAATGTGATGATATCCTTTCTAATAGCTTTTTACTTCTAAGTATATTCTCTTAGTGTGTCTTTCTCTAAAAAACAACTCTTTTCCATCTCATTTTTCAAAGGAATTTTTTTGCTGCTTTCCTAGTCATTTGTAAAATGAAAGATTTAGGCTCTAGTAAAGAGTACATCTTAATAATTTAATATTTAATAATAATGTATTTAATATTCAGACTAGTCCATTCAGACTGTGCCATTAACTGGGATCTTAGGAAAGAGTCAAGGTTTTTTTAATGTAGTTTACCTTATCTTTAAAATGGATTTAGTATGTATTCTTTATTTACCAGAAAATGATGTTATAAGAATTAACAGACATCACCATGAGACCTTTAGAATAATTCTTCTGTAGCATAAAAATCTATAATAAAAATGAGTTATTTACCTAAAATAATTGAGACATGGATATTCTGATTAAATAAATACTTATGTTAACACACAAATATAAACACACAAAACACAGCATACATGAATTAATAATGGCATAGAAAGTACTTAGCTTATATGTGGTTATGAATCTCTATTATCGTACAGTTCCATTAAATCCTGAATTTTTTGTTTTCTAACTCCTTTGATTGTGAACAAACAAGAATTTATTCTGTCAGTCAACAACCTCCTGCTGGAGATAAAAACTCCAAGAATTAGACAATCCCTCCTCAAGGAGCAGAGTCCATTGAGGGAGATATTGTGTACATATGTTGAGTATTATCCAGATTATATACCCACACAGACAGAATCCAAGGTAGTTAGCAGTTGGATTAGGAAAGATTTCATGTAGAATGCAGAGAGAGGTTGTGAGGTGATACTTTCCACACATGGAAATGACAGCCAGTACAAAGACATAGAGAAGGGAAAGAGCTTTCATGTGTTCACAAAAGAAAGGAGGCTTGTTAGCTGGACCATAGAATGTGGGAAAGGGAGTGATGTGTGATTAAGTCATGAAAGGTATTATTGTGATGTTTAACTGTCAGTTATTAAATTTAAGTTTCATATTCTTAGGTTATACAGACTTGTTCATGGAGACCTGTGGAAAATAGCTAATGTTTGGTAGGATTACATTTAAGTTTTTGTAGCCTTAAGTCAATATAAACTATAGGGCTATCAGTATTATTTTCTCGCTTTGAAAGGACCAGTGATAGAATTTGAAAACAGGTACTGTAAAAGTAGAATAGTGGAAATAAAATTCGTTGTGAGGTTTAAAGAGGAATAAGGGAAGTCTTCGTAAAGGAGATGGCATCTGATTGGCATCTTTAAGGATTAGGTAAGAATTCAGTATATAGGAAAAAGGTGGAAAGGTGAGAAAGTGTGAGGCATAATTAGCAGATTAATAGAAGTAGTTTTAATTTCAACTGGAGTATGTGGGTAGCAGTATTTGGGTGGCCCCAGTTTCTAGAGGTCCTTCGATACTAGGCTCAGGAGTTGGAACTTTATTCAGTAGGCAGAGTGAAGCCATTGAAAGAGTTTTAAACAGAAGAATGACTTAACTAATTCTGTTTGTGAGGAAGATTAGTCTGGCAGCAGTGTCATAGACAGATCAGAAGAGAGTGTAGTGTAGGAGACTGTTTACTCTAGGAACTCCAGTCAGTCATGAGAATAGAATAGAAGAATTAATGACCTGCAGTGAAGACCTTGTGTTACAATGTTTCATTCAAAAGAAGTAATACCAATGCATCCTAATGTGATTGCATGAAGTGTGCGCTCGTCCTTCATTGCCGAAGAAGACCATGCCATCAGAGAAATACCGACATGACTTGCACTTGACTTTGTTTTAAGTGAGGAAGGGCTGTGCAGGTCACCAGCCTCACTTCTTCTCCAGAGCCATCTGAATCCAGTGACCAGATATTCATCAGGATGACTGGAGATAACCCAGGATGAGGCAGTTGAGGTTAAGTGACTTGCCCAAGGTCACAGCTAGTTAACAGCTAGTTGAGTGTCAAGTGTTTGAGGTGAGATTTGAACTCAGATCCTCCTGACTCCTGCACTAGTGCTCTACTGCTACACCACTTAGGTGCCCAAATGTCGTTGCATAATTTCTTTTCGAAATTGCTTTTTTTCCACTTCTTATTCAGCAGTGCTTTGGAAAGCCTAAATAATAAAGAAATATATCACTGTTCCATTACTGTAGGAGCTCATTCATTATTTAAAGCCACATTCCAGTTACTACTGTGTATTTGAAATCTTCAAGAAGAGTGTTTCTTGATCATTCTACTGCAAATGGAAATTGATTTAGGCATTCTGGTGTGGTGTCTCATAGACCCTTACCTTTATTACTGGAATTAATTTCTTTATGTCTTTACTGTGGATTGAGCTTTATCAGCAGTAATCAGAGTTTATCAGCAGTAATGTTCTTTATTTTTTTAAAGTTGTGTTTCATATATATGTATTTATCATACATATACATATGACGTGTGTGTTGAAATGTCTACATCTGAGAAACTCACTAAAGTCTTTCCTCATTCTATTCCTACAAATAAGTTAAGACCCAAATGAAATTTTGGAGACAGTTGATTTTATTGCATCATTAGCAGTGGACTCTAAGATTTCTGATCTCGTGTTTTACTTTTGAACCCATTGGCTATAGTTTATAAAAGTCTTTGTTTATTTTTAAACAGTCAAGCATTTATTGAAAACGTACTGGGTTCCAGTTGATAGCGATTTAAAGAAAAAATAAAACATACATAATTTATACAAAATTAATACAAAGTATTTGGGGAGAGAGTGAAAGGTTGGATGTGGAAGATGGTGCTTGAGCTGAGTAATGATGGAAACTTGACTGAGGTAAGGATGTAGCACATTCAAGGATTGCAGAAATCCCATGGTGCATCCCATGTGAAACAGCAAATAGGACAGTGTGTTCATGGGGTGGGGGGAGAGGAGCGGTAGAAGTAGAAGAAAATAGAGACGGTAGGAAAGGGTCAGATTGTGAAGAGTCACATAAGTGTCAATTATTTGATCCTAGAAGTAATAGGTAACTGTGGGGGAAACCTTTCAATAGCTACAGGAAAATATTACACCATATAATTTTCTAGGTTTTCTTTAACTGAGTATTACAGCTACAGTTTGCAGAAAGGTAAGCACAGATTTTAATTATACAATTCACATGAAACTTGTTTTTGAGGGGACATCTGATAACATGCCAGTAAAAAAATAGTATAGCTCCTCCTTAATAACATCTTTCCAGACAGCGAGGTGGCAAAACGTTTAGGGTCCTTGGCCTGAAGTAGAAAGACTCATCTTCCAGAATTCAAATTTGGCCTCAGATACTTAATAACTCTGTGACCCTGGGTAGGTCACTTACCCCTTTTTGTCTCAGGTTCCTCAGCTGTCAAATGAACTGGAGAAGGAAATCGCAAACCATTCCAGTACCTTTGCTAAGAAAAATGGGGTCATGAAGAGTGAGACACAACTAAAACAACTGGACAAAGTCTGAACAATGACAGATTATGTATAATAGCATCAGTTAGCATAAATCTTTTAAAGGTACATTTCTTTGGGTTTCTCTACTTTACCCCATGATTATCTGAACCTTGTGGAAGATAATCTTGCCTATTCCAAACACTATTTTAGTTATTTAAGTGCTTACTCCCATTATTATTTAAATGAAACCTCACTGACCAAAAGACTTTTTGTTAGGCTGCTACTTAGTAAACATTGTAATACAATTCAGCTAGTTGTCTATTTGGATTTGTTCAGATTATTGGATGTTAATTTTCACATATCTGTAAAAATGAGAAAGTTTGCAGGGCTTTCCTGCACTGATTCTTTTATTTTTATGACCTAGCCTTTGAATTCTGTTTCATCAGTGATGTTCAGCCAATGTTCATGTTTATGTTAACGTTATTTAATTAATGTTATGTTAATGTTTTTAAATTGACATTTTAGTACCATCAGATTATTTTGCGTGATTTGGACTATTTGGTTGTTTTAGCCAGTGTAATTTCAGCTATTTGAATTAACTACAAATAGACATGCTTAAAATTCTAGTAGTATTTCATTACATAATTATCCTAGTTACTTGCTTAGAACACAAAGCATGCACTTAAGATTTTGATGTAGGAATGAGTTAACTGATCTTTTCAGCTTAATGGGTTAGGCTCAGTCCAAGAAGAGGTTGGAAGATAAGTTTGCAGGGGCAATAGTCAGGTATTTAGTCTCCCAACAGATTGGAAAGTTATATTAATTACCTCTTAAAGAAATCTTTTTTTAGTCTGTTTTTTCCAGTGAAAGAAAAAAGTAAAGAATAATTTTAAGAAGTGAATTATGACATGCAGATAGAGCTAATCAGGGCCACAGAACTAACAGAAATGACAAGTGTTACTTAAACTGTCACTTACAAAAGTAAACCCATCTGTATAAAGGAGAATTTTAAGTTAATTGCCCTCAGGTAACTAGATACTGTAGTATTAACACATTACCTATTTACTTTAGAGAAAACTCTGCACTTCGTAAGCAGGTGGAACAAATGCTGCAAAAAATTTCCCCTCTGGAGAAATGCCAGGAAGAACTGGGATGTTTGAAAGCAGAGCTGGAAGAAAAAAAGGTACAGTAGTGAAAAGACCAGTATTATTTGACTGAAGCTTACCCAAAACCCATATATTCCTTCTGTATAGTCATTTGGAGTAAGTTGTAGATATTATCCTGTCCAAATATAATTCATGTTCTTCATTTTGTTATTTTCCATTATTGTGTGTTACTGCATAGCCGTAGATCTTTAGACTTAGTCGGATTAGATATAGTTTCTGTCTTAAAATTCCAGGATACTTGAGGACTTGTTAGAAATCTGGTTTTCACTTAGAATTTTATGTCACATTTAGAGGACTACATAGTACCTTAACAAAACAGTGTTCAGAAGGACTTTTTAATTAATTTTCTTTTTACAGAGTAGTACGTTAGAGTGAAAACTCATTTAGCAGTTTTGATATTTCATGATCTCCTTAACTGTGACATGTTTAGCTTCTAATAATTTCAGTTTAAAACATTTTTAAGTTTAGAGTTTTGACTGTTGGTTAATTTTTAATAAGTGAGGGTCTCATTTATTTGAAATGAAAAAGATAGATCTATATGTGCTTAACAAAGGAACTAATTTAAATTCTTTAAAGTATCATTTAAGTAAATAGCAAAGTAATGTGTGTATATACACACACACATAGCAAAGCACAGTAATAATCACAAACAGGATCATACATCTAGTAACTGTCTGAGATTGGTTTCAGTCTGAAGTCTTCCTGATTCCAGGTCCAATTCTCTTATCATCTGTACTTCTTGTCAGCCTCCAAGAGTGAGGATCGGGAGAACTGATGCTTGCTAGGTTATTATCTTTACTAATTGCTTACTGATCTTGAACAACTCTCATAATTTCTCTGGGTTTTAGTTTCTTCATATGTAAAATCAGTGATCCTTAGATCCCTTCTGGCTCTAAAGTTCTGTGATTCTATATACCTTAGTATTGATTTTTCTAGATATCCTAGGAGTCTTTATCTTTCTTTAGGAAAAAGATAATTAGCAAAAATTCAGACTTGGAAAGCAGCTAATTAGAGATTGATAAGTCATGTTATAAAAAAATCCTTCATTTTAGTTCATAAAATATGATTCTGTTTGTAGACAATTTTGATAATTTTTTTCTAAAAATATTTATTTCCAAATATACCCTGTACACACAGATTAAAAAAGAAGTTGAAACAATTCAGCAACACAGACCAACAACATGTTGGTTTTGTCTTGGGGAACACACAGTATTCCACCCAGTCTCCTTTTCAGTGGAGAGAGAGATCATTTCTCAACTTTTTTTTTTTTGAGCCTGTATGGTCATTATATATAACATTCATTGTCATTTATTTCATTCTTATGTTTTTGATGGTTGTTATTTTTATTTTTAATTGTTTAATTCCTTAGTGTTTCCTGTCTTCATTTTGTTATTTATTACCTTAGTGCTTCTGTTTTTTTCTTAGTGTTTTTTCTGTTTGTATATGTCTTCTCATGTTGTCTTGTGTACTCCATTACAATTTTTATGTACCAATCTGTTTAACCATTCCCTAATTGAAGAGTACCTACTTTGTTTCTAGTTTATTGCTATTCCATTAAGTATTACAATTAACAGTTTTCTATAAAGGAAACTTCTCCTTTGCCTTTGGTTTTCTTGGGTTTGCTTAGCCAAGGAATATCTAGCATAAAGGCTGTAACTATATTAGGCACTTTTTTCCCCTGACATAATTCCAGATAGCTTTCTAGAATATCTACAACAATGAAAGCCCTGCAAACAGTATAGTAGCATCCTTCTGCAGCCACTCCAGCAAGAACTATTTTTGTCTTTGTTATTATGACCAGTTTGCTAGTAATCAGGTCAAATCTCAGTATTTCAATTCTCACTGTTAGTTTCTTGGAGCAATTTCTAGACCTGTGTTAAATAGTAGGGAGTGGGATATTCTTGATTTACTTAGGTATTTATTGGGAAATCTGTTGTTTCTTCATGAGTGTTTGGCTTTAAATGAATTTTTTTATCTTATTAAAAAGTGGCCCTCATGTCTTTGCTTTTGAGTGTTTTTTAACATAAATGAGTATTGGACTTTCTTGAAGACTTTTTGTTTTATCTATTAGCATAATCATAAGATTTGGTGTGATTTTATTTTTAATGTTATTTAGTATATTTTCCTCATGTTTGCATCCCTGTTAGAATTCTAGTTTGGTTATAGTAAATGTTTTTGTGATCTGTTGCTGGAATCATAGCTTCGTAGAATTCTGTCTTAATTCTTCAGATTGCTGAGTTGTAGATGTAGAAGTCGTAGTTATTGAGTCCAACACCCCTCATTATATAAAGGAGGAAAATGAGGCCTTAGAGAAGTTACATGACTAGAGGTAGGATCCATATTTAATTTTTCCTAACTCCAAGCCCTGTGCTATATTCATTAGGCTGCAATGTCTTTCATTCTTTGAGCTAGGATTTTATTTGATGTCAGTTTACAGGAAAACTTTTTTAGCAAGACTTCTATTTAAACATTTACTTGTGTTCATTTATTGATGTATTCTATTTTAGATGTTATAGCTGGGTATCTCTCTATGTATATATAAATTGATGCTATATTTTCATGTGATTTAGTAATTAGATTTTTTTTCTGAAGCTGTGATTTCACCATTGTAATGAATTACCCAGTGAGAAAATTCCCCTTTATCAGTGCAGATCAGCAGAAAGAGTAAGTGAATTACCCACCAATCACAGTATGTCTCTGAGGCAGGGCTCAGACCTAGATTTTTGAACTTCAAAGCGCAGCTTCCATTTATCACCTCAGGTTGCCTATGGCATTAATTTTAAAATAATATTGCAGAAGCATTGAATCCGGAGTTTTTTCCCTTGATATCACATGTATGAAACTTATCCATATTCATTTATATTCATGAAGCATTCAACTTTGGGGAGGGGGTTAGTGCAATACAATTTTCAGGCCATTTTTTTTCCTTGTTAGAGTTCTCTCAAGATATATCAGGATTCTTCTCATGAGTATACTCGTGTGAAAGAAGAATGCCTAAAAAGTGATGCTCGGTAAGTTTTTTTTTTCCTTAAAGAAAAATGACATGTTGCTTATGATTGTTAATTGCAGATTCTCTATAGTTCTTCCACGCCTAGACTTTTGTTGTTATTGTTTATGAAATTTTGTATAAAAATATTCATGGAATGCATTGAAAAAATGGCCCTTTGCTCTCATGGAAGCATAGAGTTAAAGTTAGTAAAAGAACTTTGCTGTTTCCCCAAAACAATACATCTGACTCTTCTGGCGAGCTCTGAACCTAACTTGTCTAGTTGTGAGGCCTTTAGGATGTACATTAAAATATTTATTGAAATCTTACCAAAACACATTTTTTCAGTTTGTCCTTCTTATAAAGATAAATGGTCTGAATCCTTTTGAGTGATTACAGATTTTTTAAGGAGACTTTGTACTTAATGTTCTAAAGCTTGTTATGGTCAGCACAATGCTATCAACAAATAAGGGATAGGTTGGTGGTGGAGTGAATGACCATTTGTTAAATACCTGCTACATGCCAGGCACTGTATTAAGTTATTTATATATATTATCTCATTTGATCATCACAGCCACCCTATGAGGGGAGAGTTATTATTATCCCCATTTTACACTGAGGAAACTGAGGCTTATGGAGATGAAATTGACTTGGCCAGGATCTCACAGCTAATATATATCTGGGGTAATATTTGAAAGCAGGTCTTGCGGACTCCACAACCAGCATACTATCCACTTTACCACACTAAAATGAGCTCACAGTCTGCAGGGACTCTGTTAGATCTTCTTGGTCATGGTGGTGAATGCTTTGGATGAGCATATGTCTCCTTGCTTACTGCCTCACATGATGTTTATTATCAGAGAGTCATTGAACAGTGATATTTCTGTCATTAAGTCTTACAGATGAATGAGTTGATATATTAATGGGAGACAACATATCTTAAAAGATCCTGAAAAGTAGTGTTTTGTTCTAGATGCAGATGCCTTTTTATAACACCATCAGCACAGTGGCCTCTATGTTCTCTACTTTTTTTAGTTGTAGAATGGTAAAAATGTTGAATATTGTTGAATATTGCTTGAGAAATTCTGCTTGTTCCCCATAAAAACACTCATGGTAAGTTCATTCACTTTGTTCATATATAACTCTAATAAAGTTTTTGTATAGGTAGGAAAATAGGTATATAGTTTGGTAATTATTTATAACTTCTGTTATGTTTTGGTTTTTTTTTTCAGGTGTTGCAAGAGATTTTCCCCATATCTTTGATAGCTTTATATCTACCCAACACCTTCTATATTAGTATTTGAGTATTCTCAGAATTGTATCATCTCCAGCGTGGAACTTTATACTATACACTTGGTTCAGTTCAGTTTCTTCTTCTTCTTTGATACCATTTCTCCTTTCTTTTATTGACACCATCTGCCACTGTGACATTGCTATCTAAATGTGGTGCTTTCATTGCCCTTGAGAAAAAGTTTATTAAAATGGATACCACTTTTGTTCTTTTTTTAATTTATAATTCTTCCATTTTCTTCAACCTTGAATAACTTTGAGATGACTTTGTTTACCTGGGGAGCTTGCCAGAAATTCTTTAAGCTGGTTTTTACCTTTGTTGCTTCTTATTTCTTTATAGCATGATACTGCTCATAATCATTATGATTTTCTTTTGTAAGGTTTTAAAATAAGCTTATGAATATTCTAGGAGTATTGTCTTTGGAAGTCATCTGGCTCCAGTGCCTGGTACAGTGCCTGGCACAGAGTAGGTATTTACTAAAAGTTTGTTGATTAATTGATTGTCGGACAGGTATTTGCCAGTTTTCTAGCCCCCTTAATTGGGATAGTTAGTTTACATTGGTGAAACCTCTAGATGAAATTATATAGCCTGTACAATGTTATTGCCATTGTTCATTTTTCATTTTTGGTGTTCATTTCCTTAGTTGGTAAATTGTACCCCTCGTATCTCTTTCACATTATTTTTGTTTTTTTTCTTTTAACTAATTCTGCTGGTATACTAAAACTCTTCACAAACAGCTAACTAAAGGATAATTCCCACAATAATAACAAGTCTTTTCATATGATTTCTTTTTTTCCTTTTTGGAATTACTTGACAGTAACATGTCCAGTTCTTAGCAATTCTTTTTTTAACTATTCATAGAATAAAAATCTGTGTTCTTCATATTGCAGTATCTAATTGCAGGAGCAAAATTCCGTATCTTGTGCTGTTACTTACTATCTAATTTGAAATTTTAATCAGGAAGAAGAAACTTGAAGCCAAAGTGAAAAAGCTTGAAGGTAATTAGCACGACTATGATGATGAAGATGATGATATAGTAAATCATTTCTATTTTGTACTGATACTTGACTGATTGATCCATGCAACAGTATCTTAGTAGATTTCTTCAACAACTACTCTTTCAAAGGAAGTGTAAATGTACTTATCTCCATAATTACTAAACAGTTGTATCTGACTGTAATGTGACAAGTCTTTGAAACGTTTTTACACTCTAGGTGATAGGAACAACATAGTTCTGCTATACTAGGCAACAATTAAGTAACGGATTTATTTTAGAAAGTTGAAAGAAATTAGTCTGTACCCTTTTCCTTAAGGAAATGAAAGTCACTACTGAGAAAAGATAGCATCTTTAGTAGCAAGCAAGTTGTGATATATATGATGAGAAAGTTATAATAAAGTTTGGATTTTTTTTTTGTTAGAAAAAAACGATACTTTGGATCACAGATCAGCATCTTAAGTGCCGATCTTCATTTTATTTTTCTTTTCTTTGTTGGAGTAAGAATTAGCTTTTTGGTCTTCTACTACACCCACTAAAATACTGTTATGCTGGAAAGGTATAGCTCATCAACAACTATTTGAGTTACTAGTTAACATGTCAGTATGGTTTAGAAAGGATTGGCCTGGAGATGTGGGTAATTTGTGGAATGGGATAGAATTAGGAAGAAGTAAAACCAAACTGATGTGGAAAGTGGGAAGACTTAGACAGTTGGGGACATATTGAATTGAAAAGTTTTTCCTTAGATATGTACTAGCTTGTGTGAATTATGTAACCTCTTTCAGCATCAGTTTCTTCTTCTCTAAAATGAGAGGATTGGACTTTATAGCCCCTTTCCTCCCTTCTAGCTCTAAATTCATAATTTTATGATTTTTTACTTGGCCATTTTCATAATTTTGCTTAAGGCTGACCTTGCCACCGAAGATTACCTTTTGTGTTCTCAGTTATTACATCGATCCTTTTATGTTTAGCATCATATTCCAGTAGCTTGATAGTCCCCTACTAAAGAAAAAAAAAAAACAAAAAAACCTCAAGAAACTATTTACATCAAATTTCAAATAATTAGATAGGGTGAAAGTTTACATTGTAACAGCTGAGAACTGGCATGAGTTCAGAATAAACTTATTATCTTGATTAAATTTGAAATTTAGATTTGAACTCTTAAAACCCAAATTCTAATGATTTCATCTCACTTAGGAGTATATAAACCTTATCAATAAAATGCATAGGTGGAAAATTCCTATGTGCTGTATTATTTAATAGAGGATTAAGGAGCTATGATTTTTATTGAGGGAAATGCTCCACAAGTCACTTTTTTGTTTTTTTGGCATTCTTTGTACAAGCATATCTTAGTATTTTTCTTTGAAGCATAAGGAGTAAAATATTTTTGTTTTGTACGAACTGTTTGAATTTGTTTTGTTTGATGAACAGCATTGTACCTACTTTTATTTACTCTTGGTATAAAAGAAGGACTAGGGAGTGTTAGAGGAATCAGCAGAAGAGTATCTTTGTGTGATTGTAAAAGCAAATACCCTGACACACAGGAGGGCCTGCTATTGTAGGTTCTTAGATCTTCATTTCTAAAAGGAAAGCAACTTGTGGTGGAGGGGTCAACAATCACTTTAATCAAGTACACTTAGGTGAGGGGGGAAAGCACCCTGACTTCAGAGAAAATACAGAGAAATCTAAATCAATAGACAGCACTTCCAGACTACCTGACAGAAAGCAATACATACATCACAAATTAACAGACAGGTGCAACTGCTTAACCAATACATGAGAGGGAAGCACCAACATCTGGTGTAGAGGCTTCCCAGAATCTCATCTGGCACATAAAACTTCTTCCAAAAACTAAGCCCCAAAGTAAAACCTCATCTCAGAGTCTTTATACACTTTTTAGAGCCGGAAGGCATCACAACCCTGGAGAACCAGTGCCTCATTAACAAAAGGTGTGGGCCTTCCTACAAATCTTCCCAGATCCATTAATGGGTGGGGAAGATATTTAATCACATTATTGAGTCAGAGGCACTTGATTATACTAAAACAAGAACAGTAAAGTATCCTACTTTGTTTGCCATCATACCAATTTAGAGGGCCCTTATCAATCTTTATTTTTCCGTAAATTTAATTCATTCAGTAGTGTCTGCCTGTTGTAATCAGCACTGGTCAGATCCTTACTAGAGTATTCTATCCAATTTGGAGCTCCACAGCTAGGGAGGAACCAGGAGAACTGCAGAGAAGAACCTCAAAGATGAATGACGGTTTGTAAGTAAAGATTTATCAGAAAGGATTTCGGGAATTGGGATTAATTAGTCCAGAGAAAGAAATGGTGAAGGATAAAATTGTAGTAACTGTTTCCTTAATAACAAAAATCTTTGATTGTAGAGTAGTAGTACTCAACTATTCCCTGAAATAAATGAAAACAATTAAAAAATTACCTTAATGAAATTTTGTGTAAATAATTTCTGGATAATGAGGGTTACTACACATTGGAATTTGTTTCCTGAAGAAGCTTGTAGGATTTTTGTCTTTCTAGAATGGTTTGCATATGTTCTTACCTGTACTAGAATGAATTTTAAACTCACCAATTCTGTATTTCCTGGTAAAATATTGAAGGGAAGTTCTTTTATATTACTATTTTAAAATCCTATAAATGAATAGAAAAGTTTTATGCACATAGCAACCATGTGCCTATCTGTATTTCATTAATGTAGTTACCTATAGTAAAATTGATGACTTCTTTCTTCTTTCTGTGTCCTTTAAATAAAGAAGCTGCAGTAAAACACACCGAAGACTTAAAGCAATTGAAAATTGAAAAGAAAACTCTTGAAAAAGAGCTGAAGAAGACACAGGTAATAAAAGATAATCTACAAAGTCTCTGATTTATAGGTTTAGAAGTTTACATATATGATCCTTCATAAATCTCAGAATATTACTAATATGGATGTAAGTTCTCATAAGAGCTTTTACATATAAAACCATTTTTTAAATATAAGAATAGCTATAGAACAAAATAAAAATGAACTTGAAATTCATAAATTGTGCCATATGAGGTATTAATCCAACAATTGTTTGTCTGATGAATTTCTTATAAGTGTGTGCGTGTATAACAGAATATTATTAACAAAAATTTATTATTTAACAGGAAAAACTGGACGAATTTCCTAAGCAAAATACTAAGAAAGGTGAGTGTTCACTTTGTAACTCTATTTGGTTTTTCTTTTGACTTAAAATATACTTTGCATTATAAAGTTTTTCTTCTTTGTGTCTTTAGTGTTGAAACATATGGGGACCCAGAGTTCCAGTAATGAGCCAGTTGAAACTATAGACAAGAGTGAGTAGCTTTCCAATTACTGTTTTGATTTTAGCTTAAATTTAAAAGTATATGTAGCTAATAGTAATAGTAATGATAACTAATATTTATATATTACTATATGCCAGGCACTGTGTGAAGCACTTGACAAATATTATTTGATTTTCATGAAAACCCAAGGAGATTGGGTTATCATCCCCATTTTACAGGTGAAGAAACTGAGACAGACAGGTTACGTGACTTGCCCAGAGTTACACATCTACTGAGTTTCTGAGGCTGGATCCAAACTGAAGTCTCCTTGACTCCAGGCACAGTGCTATGTCTGCTGTACCATCTAGCTGCTCCTAGAAAATAAGTGCAGTGAATTATTTGCTGCTGCAAAACATATTCAAATCTTTATATCATTGATATTTTAAATTTTTTATAGAATAGTAGCTGGGTGGGGAATGATGTTATCTCCGATTTGTTCATTATATGTATGAAAGATCTCATTGGTGGATTGAATAGGATTTTGTAACTTGTTTGATTTCCACAGATCATAGGGAGGATAATGGTGCCATTAGCAGAAATAGGGAAGTCTCATAGTGGAGAAAATGATGAGTCTTGTTTGGGGCATTTTTAATCTGTGATGTCATTGCATTTGAGAGATCGTTAGGAGACATTTGAAATAGAACTCTAGAGCTTGGAAGAGTGGGTGATAGAAATAGACATTTTGTCAGGAGTAGACCTGGGATTAGTCTGATCTCCTGAGTCACTTGTTCATTACATTATTCTATTCTGCTTTCCATTTGGAAGTCATTTGCATAAGATTATAGTTGAGATTGAAAAAAGGAGAGTGTAAAAAGAAGACAGAGGAAAAATACTTGAAAAAATGAGTGTTTAGAAGCCAGGAAGAGAAAAAGGAGTTTGCAGAACAGACAGGGAATGCTTTGATTGAGAGGAAGAGAGTAGAAATCAAAGGTAGAGACTATTATGGTATCTGGGATGGCTAGCAACCTCAGAAGTTGTGAAGTGATTAAAGAGAATAAAAACTGAAAATATGTCTTTGAATTTGGCTGTAATGTGGTCATTGGGAACCTTCAAAAGGAGTTTAGCGAATGGTTAGGATGAAAACCAGATAGAAGAGTGTGCAATGACTCAATGAAGAGAAATTCTTTAGGTGCAGTTGTATGACCCCTTGTTAGCATTACTGAATAGGGGATTCCTCTACAGATATGTTGGACCAGATAACTTCTCTGTTCTTCTTCAGATCTGATTCTGTGAGATAAGAAGGTAGATTTCTTTCAAGATGTTTGGCTGTGCTACCATTGTGACCTTGAATAAGGCACTTAACCTCTCTGTTACCCCCATTTGTAAGATGGAATTTATATTACCATTAAGGATTCTAATGGGAGTTACAATATGCAGTATTGTAGTGCACAGTGATAATTATAGTGCACAGTATTATTGTGATTCACTTATTTGTATAAATTCTAATTAAATGGCTAAGAAAGATTGGGTTTTTCCAGTAATTTACTAAGGACAACATGTCTTACCTCAGCTGACCTAAAGTAGGTTTTATTAAATGAAGATTTAATGCTTTCCATATTTTTCTTAGGAAAAATAAAACTACTTTTGAAGGAGCTCTGGCTGTGCATTGATTCTACAGAAGAAAGGCTACAGAATGAAGACAGTGAAGATATCCAAGGTAAAACAAGTTATTCAAAGGAATAACAAAAAACAAGTTATCATTTTTTCTCCATTTTATCATGATTCCTACTATGTGCTTAGTAAATAATGTATTTGACTTTTGATTTGCCACAGCTTCCATCAATGAATATTCAGAGATAATTGAAAATAAATCCATGGAGTACAAAGAAGGTGTGTATTTAGTATATTGTAAGAGAAAGACCATTTAACCAAATTTTGTCAATTTAACCAATCACTTTTTCCACCAAACTGGTTGTGTCTTCTAGACACACTAACCTAAAAATGTTTGATTTAAAACATTTGGGTTCTAGAAGGAAAGCTCTGAAAATAGAGTTGCCACATTTTCCTCATCTTTTGGTATTAGTTCAGACCTATTATTTCACTGACATAGACAAATCCCAGTCCAGAGAGGCAACTGTTTTTCGGCTTACCGAGTTGTCTATAAAGCACTGAGATATTAAAGGAACTTGTGCAAAGTCATGCAGCTATCGCTTCCGAGGGCTGTCCATGATACCATACTTCTTACTACATAGTATTTGATTGATAAAAACCCTGATTTGTTTAGTATTTTGAAATAGGACCAGTTTCTTATGAGCTGACTTTTCTTTCTGGCCTTTAGAGTTAGTTGTAGATAGGATAGTTATTACATTTAATATGCCCTTTGTGGAGTATACACCTATGTGGAGTTTAAAGTTTAACAAAAATCACCCATGTCATCTCCTCCCTCCCTCCCCTATTCCCAATTCATGAATGTGGAAGGGCACCTCACTGTTGCTTTTGACAGCAATCATGGGATTGCAGCTAGGTTAGCTGATGTATTCCTAGGCCACTGAAAATTTGCATGTAGTAATTATTTTGCACTTGCAATGATCCAACCCATTATGAATAATCTGGAAAATAAGAACATGAATGTTGTGGATCATTATGTCAGATTTAAAATTGAACATTTGCATAAAGGTACATGTGATTGGAGTTTCCTCAGTCTATGTAATAGGTTGAATTATGTGTTTCCCGAATTTTAAAGTAAATATTGCAATTCAGAAAGTTTTTACCCATTTATAAGTTTGTTTCATGCCCTATATTTCACTGGCTGATCATATTCTAAACATTTGACCCCATGAGTGATGACTGTTTGGGATAATATTTTGAGAGATAGGCAAGGATATTTCTAAAAGGACAGATTCTAATGTCAGTAATAAAAATTTTTTAAACTTGCTGGTGAAAAAGAAATTTATTATTTATACTCTTGTGTAGCGTAAATGAAAACAAATAGGGGTTTCTTATGCTGTTATACATAGGAAATGTTTACTTGATAAGAATGGTAATTATGGTTTCCTTTCATTTCCTTTTATTTTCTCTCTTTTTTGATCATTAGTAATCTGTGATTTAATTAAAATTGAGAACAGAAAGTTCTTTTTTGATGTATGACACAAAGTATTTGTATTGGCTAATTCACTGTGGATTAGAATATTGCAAATAAGGTGACTCCAGTAATACGTACAGTCCCCTTATGGACTGGGCAACTTTTCCATAAACCATATATTTTGTTGGTGTAAAGGGTAGTTGGCAAGAGAAGTACATGAATTTTATGACATGAGCCTATCAAGCCAATAGACAGAAAGTTCAAACAATATACCTTCTTGGTGGATTAATATTGTTATCTTAATATCTGAAAGATGACAGGAATTTCTCAGGGAGTAATTGAGAAAAGTTTCACTTCTTTACTGTATTTTTTTCCTGTTAGATCTTTGATATAATTACTGGTTTATACAAGTACACTGTAAGAATATAGGAAAACCAGCTAATATCTCTGAATTAAATTTCAAATGTTTGTCCATAGAAAAGACTGCCAAAGAAAATATAAAATCTAGAAAATCTGTTGAAGAATGTGAACTGCTACCTCAAGTGCAGAGCAATCACCTTGGACCTCCTGAAATGAAGCCTTGCCTGACAAGCTTCTCTGTGCAGTTAGAGCAGGAATTCCTTGGAGGGTGTAGGTCTGCTGAGGAGGATGGCCCCATCACTGTCAATGTGCAGGACTGCAGTAATGACTCAGCTTTTCATGAGGACAGAAATCCTGAGGTTTTCATACCAACCAGTGGGGAGGATGATAGTTCTGATTCCTCAGATCAGGAAGATCCTGAAGATAAACCGCTTATGAAAGATCTGGAAGCCATCTTTGACCTCTTCAGACTTCCCCCACCACTTCTGTCCCCAGTGTCTACGCCCCCTCCAACACCATTAAGATATCAGGTGCCATCATCATCTCCACTTGCACCTGTAAGTTTCAAAGTATTTTTATTTATTACCTAATGCATAGTAGTATATAATGTTAATGTGAGTTGATTATGATACAAATGATTTCTGTTACTAATAAATAGAGTGATCAATAGAATGAATTAGGTACACAATGCATTGTAGTAAATGAGCATAGTAATTTAGTATTTGATAAACCCAAAGAGCCAAGCTTTTGGGACAAAAATATTATTTGACAAAAACTGCTGGAAAAACTCAGAAAAATGCAAAAAGCTAGATATAGACCAACATCTCACACCGTATACCATTGTAAGGTCACAATGGGTATGTGACCAGGAGAACCATTGTACATAGTTAAAGCCACATTGTGTGATGACCAACTTTGATAGACTTGGCTCTTCTCAGCAATGCGTGGTTGTAGAACAACTTCAAGGGGCTCATGATGGAAAGTGCTATCCACATCCAGAGAAAGAATTACAGAGTCTGAATGCAGATCGAAGCATACTATTTGTTCTCTCCCTCTTTTTTGTTTTGTTTCTTCTTTCTTGTGGTTCATTCCATTGATTTTACTTCTTCTTTGCAACATTACTAATGTGAAAATATGTTTAATATGAATGTAAATGTAGAGTCTGTATTAGATTTCATGCTGTCTTGAGGAGGGATAGGAGGGATGGAGAGAAAAATTTAAACTCAAAAGCTTGTGGAATAGAATGTTGTAAACTAAAAATAAATGTCATTTAAAAAAATTAAAAAGTAAAAAAAAAAGTCCAAAGCAGAGAACAAAAGATCCTACAAGGAAGCAAAGAAAAGGTGGACAACTCTGAACACAATGTGTAATTTTTATTATACAGACTTCCTTGAAGTGGAAATTTATTGCTTTTATATTTTGAATCCTCTCATGTTCTACTGTGCACATGAAAATGATTTTTTTCTTCTTATTTTATGTTCAAGTTTTAGTATTTAAGTTTAAAATAAATAACTAAAAGAAAAAATATTTTCCTGAAAAAAATGGGTACATAGTTTAGATATGAAGGTTGATACCATAATCACATCTAGAGAGAAAGGAATAGTTTACTTGTCATCTATGGACAAGGGGAGAATTTAGGACCAATCAGTATACAGAAAGCATATATAAAATGTAAAATGAATAATTTTGATAATATAAAATGAGAAAAGTTTTTGCATGAACGAGACCAGTGCAACCAGAATTAGAGGGAAAGCAGAAACCTAGGGAAAAATTTTTTTAACAGCAAGTATCTCTGATAAAAGCCTCATTTCTTAAATGTATAGAAAACTGAGTCAAATTTATAGTAGTAAAAAGTCATTTGCCAATTGATAAATGGTCAAAGGATATGAACAGGCAATTTTCAGACAAAAAAATCAAAGTCATTTATAATCATTTGAAAAAATGCTCTAAATTACTATTGATTAGAGAAATAGAAAGTAGAACAACCCTGAGTACCATCTCACACCCATCAGATTGGCTAATATAATGAAAAAGGAAAATGATAAATGTTGGAGAGGATGTGGGATTTGAAGGAAGATATAATAGCCAACTTCAAATGTTTGTTTGTATTTGCTATATGAAAGAGATTAGACTTGTTCCGATTTGCCCTGGAGGGAGAACATGGAGGCCTAATGAGCTGAAGTTGCAGATAGGAAGGGTTTTTTTCATTATGCTAGTTATCTACAAGTACAATGAACTGCTTCAGGAGGTATAGTCATTTCTTCCTCATTAGAAGCTTTCAAGCACTTTCTGAATGAAACCTTTGTTGAAGCTGTTGTTTAGAATGTTGGCTTGACAAAGTCCTTTCCAACACAGAGATTCTTTCTTTGGTTTTGTGAATGTCAACTTTTAAGCTTCCTTTTACCTGTTAAGATTTTATGGGTCAGATTCTAAATATTTTTGGAATAAAGAGTCTTAGCCCTCACTAGTGGCATGGTGGATATACCATTACTGAAAGGATCACAAAAGTTTGGATAATAGAACATGTTAGGTGCGTAGAATGTAACCTATCTCTATCATGCTAGAAAATAATATGAGTATCTTTATAACTTATTTTTGCTGTAGTATTTGCCCCTAAAAATATAAAATAATGAAAATTTTGCTAATATTATTGGAAATATTACTATAGTACATGCCTGTCTTGGTGCCAGGCTTGGTCCATGCTGATATAAATTTGATATTTGAAAAAGTAATACTTGGTTAACTATCTAATAAAGGTAATTTAGTATGAAAGTTAATGTATGTTATGTATCAATCCTTTAATAAAGAGCATAGTAAACTGAACTCTTTACAAAAAGTCTTTCTTGGGGGTAGAAATGGGACAACTTGTGAATCTGTTGGACCTGAACTATTTATTTGATTAAGGAAGCTAATTATATGGTGTTTTTTTTCTCCCCAGGAGGACTATTTTGGAGATTTTACTGATTCCAGTGAAGAAGAGTTAGTGGGTAGTGAACACAGTATGCCGTCTCTTTTAGAAAATGGCACAACTCAGTCACAGAATACATTTAACTCTTCCAGAGGGAAAGAAGAAAGTAGCAAACTTATAGAACAACCTGAACAAGATCTTGAAATCCAGGATCCAGTGAATCTGGAAATGGATGAAGAAACAGCCATTGGGTGTGACATTTTAACAGCAGAGTTAAAGTTTAAGGATAGTAAACCTAATTCTAAAGAAGAAGAGATGCATATTTCAGATACTGGCCCATCATCCTATAAAGAGCATCTTGTGGTATCATGTGAGAGTACAGAAGATGAAAATAAATATGTCTTAGATAAAGGTGTTATACCACAAGATAATGAGGAGAGAGATGAAGCCCCACTGGAAAGTAAGGGACCATCCTTTAGAATATACTGTATACCCACTGAAACTGAGTGTTTACAGAAGATACCTGATGATTTAGTGCAAGTGACAGAAGATGTTGTTTTAAATGAAGAAATATGTAATTCTTTGCTTAGCCAGGAAAAGTTAGTTGTGCCAGTTGCATCTGAAGAAGAAAACACATTGTCTGGAACTGAGCCACACAAATCGGAATTTACTACACAAACATCTGTTGGTGGGCTCACCTCTGAAAATGAAAAACTGCTCCTAGTCTCAGAACATTTTCAAGAAATAGCTGGAGAATTGCCTGGAAAGGAGGAAGAAGAAATACAAGGGCTTAATATACAGAAAATTTCTGAATCCAAACAAGATGTACCCATTAGGGTAGACACAAGTGAACTTGATATCAAGACAGATTTTGTATCTTCTTCTCCCAGTGTTACATCATCTAATTGTAGTAATCCTCAATTCTCCTTTGACTTAGGATATAATGAGGTTTCTTGGAAATTTAATGGGCAGTGTACTTTAATTGAAGTTGTAAGTACAGACTTTTTAAATGACACTGTCCCAAATCAGCTCCATTGCATGGAACAACAGTCCTATGAAACAGTGCAGAATAAAATTTCAGATGTTGTAAACAAGCCACCTGAACCTACAGATTATTCTACAGGAGAGTACGTTGTAGAGAAAAACATAAATGCTTTGAGTCCTAATTCAGCAACACCACTTCTTACTGATCAAATCAGCAGAGAGACAGAATGTTCTGATGTATCAAAAGTCATGACTAACATCTACATAGTTGATCAGGGAGCGTTTGCAAAAGATGTAGGTGATGAACAACGTAAAACTAAAGAACCAGGAATTGAGCTTAATACAACTAAATCAGAAGATATAATTTTAGCAGCATCTCAGAGTGACTTGGTTAAGAGAGTTCTTGATTTAGACCTAAGTGCTTCTTGCCACAATATAGTTGCAGATATGGTAATTGAGAGAGAATGTGAAGGAAGTCCAGAAGCTAAACTCAAATATGAACAAGAAGATAATAAGCAATTACAAACAGAAATGCCAGTTTTAGAAAATATGGCATCAGCCAAATTGGGTTGTCATAGAGAAAATGTTAATCCAGGATTTAAAGTTGTTCCTGTTTCAGATAACCAGGTCTCAGTTATTCCTGAGCAGTTGAAATCTGAAGAACCCCAGATTACCAACTTGGAGGATCTTGAGTCTCATGTTGAAGAGAGGACTTTGGCACCTGATAATACTTACACTGAAACTGAACAGCATATGCCATCTAAAGCAAAATGCATTGAAGAAAAGAAATGCCACTTACAAAAAATCAAGCAAATAGAGACAGTAAACTCTCCCTCAGCAGAAGACTCTCCTTCCTGGGTAACATCAGAGTTAAAGTCTTTTAGTGAATCTTTATCAGTAGAAAATTCTCATTATGATCCTACTAGGAAATTATCAGCCAAATCTGGAGAAATAGCTCTACAGAACCAGAAGAATGTATCAGAAGTAGATAAAAAGCAAGATCTGCAAAACCAAGATCATCTTAAAACCATGAATGCTAAGGAAGAATTTACTCCATGCATAGATGTTTCACTTCCTGATGGTTTGGCCACAGAAGAAATTTGCTCAAGAGATGCTTCAGTATCAGATGTTGAAACCTTAATTATACCCTTGGATGCTGTGTCTCTTAGTATTCAACAAATTCAGAAAGAGAGAACTCCTGGGAGTACTTGTTTGAAGTCTTACATGAAAGAAGGATCTGCCTTCTCTTCATCACTAAGTAAAAAAGATGAAAATGAGACCCATGTTAACCTAAATATACTTAATGACTTTGTACAGTGCTATATGGACAGCCAGGAAGAAACAGAGCAGGATTCTGAAGAAGAGAAGGATAATCAAATTAGTTACGATAGTAAAAGTAAAAATGAGGCTGAAACTAACAGTGAAATTAAAGAGCAAAATTTCAACAAAGAAACACAAACACAAATAGGAAAAACTAATACCTCTGAAGATACTCACGCACATATTAAAAAGAGCAGATCCTTAGAAATAGAGTATTTGACATCAGCCCTGAAAGATTTTAACATAAGTGCTGTTTCTGAAACAAATGGATTTTCTACATCAGGGATATTTAAGTTTCTTGAAAATAGCCAGTCACAGGACTATGCTTCAGGGAACTCTGTTTTAGGATGTTTTGACAAAGTAGTAACAAATAAGCAAATGGAAAAAGAACTAAAACTAGGAAAGATATTTGAAGAAAACTTGAGAAAACATTCTTGGGTAAAAACAAATGAGGTTTCCAGAGAGACAGATGATTCAGAAGAAGATTATCCTTTAAGAAAGGTTAAGTGTGCAAGTCGGTTTACCCCTTGCTCACTGGAGGAAGCCACTAAGACTTACACCAAAGATGTTGTACCTGGAATGCAAAACAATTGTGAAGATGCTCATACTAAATATACTCGTATCTCCACCATTTTGAACACATGTAACAGTATTGTAGCTGGACATTTGAAAGAAAAACCTCTTTTCTGTGAAATAACTAAGAGTTCATCAGATATTAAACAATCATTGATTCTAGATTTTGATCCTGAAAGAAAGTCCTGCACTGATAGGTTTGTTAAGGAAAACACTCAAAGAAGAGAGCATAAAGAGTATTCAGATGCAGGTGAGGGAAGAAGTGACAGTAAAGACACCATACAGATGAGAACTGAGACAGTTGGAAAAACTACTATTGAGCAAAATACTAGCAATTCAGAAGGAGCAATGTTACTCCATCATATATCTAGGATGAATTCAGAAATTGTAAATGGATGTGGAAAAGATGGTAATTTGAGTTTAAGTATCAAAGAAAGTGAAGATTGGAAGATTGTAAAGGATAAAAATCTCAAATCAGGCATGGACCAGATTTTATCACATGAACTTCCTGAGGAAGTCCCTGCAGTGCAAACTATTCTTTCTGGAGATGTCTTAGAAAATGCACTTGATCCAGTTGCCTCTGCTGAGTACTCACCGAACACTGAACAAGAACAGAATGGTCTCCCATCTAATGAATGTCATGATGACTGGCCTTCATCTAGACAGAAGGATAGTTCAAACAGTGGTCAAAATGGTATTTTTGATAAAGATACTTTATGGAATCCATCTATGTGTGATATAAGTTTTAACTCTCAAGGAAATAATCAGATTTCAGAATCCCCAAATATTTCCTTTGATAGCACACATGATACTTTAGAACTTGAGCCATTTGTTGATTTAGTCAAACAAAGTAAGAGTGGGTCAGAAACTCTAAACCAAAAACCATCACATAACCTGACAAAGGCTTTTGCAAAATCTAAAATTGAAGTTAGCCATGGCAAAGCTTCTCGAAAGTCTTCAAGGGTAAAAAGTAAAACAAAAACTCAACAGAGTCATTTAGATCAGCCAGTTTTGGCAACTGCTGATACTTCTACACCAACAAAATGTTCTCCTGATACTCTGAGTAAAATAAGGCAAGAGATGGGGCCACCTTTGCCTCCTTTGCTTGCACCACTGCTAGCAACACCACCAAGGACTCTGCATCCAGTTTCCCCTCTGATGTCAACCTCTAGTCAATCTTCTCTAACTTCACCACTTGATGATCTGATTTCCCCATTGCGTGACACACCAGTCCCTCCACTCATGTCTCCACTGTCTGATGATCCACGATACAAGTCTCCTATGCATAGTACTCCATCTCCTTCAGATGCACCTGCCAGTCAGAGAATCTTATCCTCTCCTTTGCAGTTTTGTGCTGCTACACCAAAGCATGCACTTCCTGTGCCTGGCAGGCTTCCTCCATTGGCAGTTGGCAATAATGCACTAGGAGGACCCCAGGAGAACTCTGTAAAAATCCTTGATACCATGTACCCAGAATTATCTGCCAGAGCAAGGACACTTAACATTCTCAAAGGTAATATTCAGCTGAATAGATGTCCTCCAGCAGACTGTAAAAATTTACCAGGACCTGTGAATAACATTACAGGATTCAAAGCAATCACATCTACATCAACTGCTTTTGTTAAAACAGGAAGTAGTTCCACCATTGAGTGTGATCAGGGTAAACTAAAAGATTCTGGGACTGAGCTTATGAGTTTCCAGAGTCACAATGGGAAAAGACCATTGGTGCCATCAACCATCTTAAGGAGTGCCAAGAGATTACGTCTAGACAGTGAGTCACCAAAATTGGAGATTAAAGTAGATGTATCAGAAATCATCAAGATGCCCCAAACTAGTTCTCCTCAAGTTGAAAATGAAATAACACATGATGATGAGAATTCTTCTGTTCAGGAACCAGCAGACAACTCAATTACAGAATCATCTTCAGCTTTGGAAGAATATAAAGGTCCACATGATAAGGACATGATCAGTGTCCTGAAAAAGATTGCTGAGTCATCTTTTGATTTGTTACCTGTGATTCGAAGTCATGTACATGTGGGAAATGTTTCAAAAAAGCCAGTGATGAGGGATGAAGAGAAAGAAGTTGTCTGTGAATTTAGTACCACAAAGAAGGTATGTTTGATCTACTGTATGTAATTATTATATTTGTGCTCAAAACCAGAAGGTTGCACAAATAATCTTTTAAACTATTTTTGTTTCAAGAATTGTTAGCCCTATAAAATTTGGTAGCACGTTAGCTTTATTTAGCAGTTACTACAAATAAAACTTTGTTTTAAGCCCTTGGAGACCTAGTAGCTTCTCTTCCAAAATATCTCATATTTAATGTTATTTTCAAAACCATTATGTGTATCTAATTTTACAGTATTTTGTGACAATAAATAGCCTTTATTTGGTGAGCTTATTTAATTGTAATACATTTAACCATATAATTAATTACATAATATAATAGTGTTGCATAGTGGATAAGGAGGCAAGAAGAACTAGGTTCACAATCTGTCTCTTACACATATTAGTTATGTAACCACGAGCAAATAAGTAACTGCAGTGCTCAGAGCCCCAGACAACTCAAATTATGATAGAGATGAGTTGCTGATCTCCTTCAGTGTGAGGTTCCTTACACCAGTGGATACACACAGTCACATACATGTCAATGTGAGGTCATCTCAAAGGGAAGGCACTAGCATTCAGGATGGAGAGCACACCCTCACCCCCACCCTGCAAAAATTAGGAATTGAGCTTAGTCCTGAAAAAAGCTGAAGAAACCAAGAGACCAGATTGAGGAGGGGGAACTCATAGGAGTAGCCAGTGAAAAGGCTTGAGGTCATGAGATGGCTTTTCTTGGATAAGTCACAGAGAGAATACCACTGTAGCTGGAATTCAGAGTGTGTAGAGTGGAGGAAAATGTAAAAATACTGCAAAGATAGAAGGGAATTGGATTGTGAATGGCTTTAAAAGTCAAACAGGACTTCTTATTTAATACTGGAAGCAAAAGGGAGCCATTGGAATTTATTGGGTGGAGAGGAGACTTAGACTTAAATTGTAGGAAAATCACTTGGTAGGTTGAGTGTTAGATTAGAGTAGAGGGAGACTTCTTAAGGTAGGGGGACCAGCCAGTCAGGCATGATAGTAATCTTTGTAACGTGATTAAGGCATGCATCAGGATATGTATATGTGAGTGGAAAGAAGGGGATGTATGTGGGAGATGTTAAAGCAAGGCAAGTCAACAAGCATCTGTTAAGTGCCTACTGTGCGAAATACTCTGATAAAATGCTAGAGATCCAAGAAAAGACAAAAAACCGTCCCTGCTTTCCAGGAGTTTACTGTGAAATGGGGGACTGGGGAGGAGAGGCACAAGATACATACAGGATAAAATGGAGATAATCTTAAGAAAAGCCCTAGGATTAAAAGAGGACCAAGGAAGTGTTTTTGTTTTTTTGTTGGGGTTTTTTTTTGTTGTTTTTTTTTTTTTTTTGGCAGAAGGCCAAAGACTTCAGTGAAGGCAGGGAAGCAAGGAGGTGAAAATGAGGAGGGAAGAGGGAGACAAATAATGGTGATGTGTGGTATCAGGAGGAGTATCTTGGAGGAGGAATGTCAAGGAGGCCAGTATCATTGTATTGCAGAGTAAGTAGAGGGGAGTAAGGTATAAGAAAACTGGAAAGGTAATAAGAGCTTTAATAGCTAAACAAGATTTTCTATTTGATCTTAGAGAAGCTAGGGGACCTCTGCAGTTTGGGGTGACATAGTCAGACCTGCACTTCAGAAAAATCCAATTTGGAAGCTGAATAGAAAGTAAATTAGCCTGGAGAGAGACTTGAGGCAGGGACACATCTTTTTATATATACACGCACACACACACACATATGAGACAGGGAGACTCCCCATCTTTATACATACATACATATATGTGTTCATAGGTTGTGAACATAGAATTGACAGACTTTGGCAACAGATTGGACATGATGGGCAAGAGAAGGGAGGAGTTGTGAGTGTCAGAATTTTGCAACAACTTAAATATATGAATTGAATGTGCATTATGAGTCCAGGAAGGCACCAGGGTTGCAAACCTGGATTACTGAGGTGTTGGTGTCTTCAGCAGTAATAGGGAAATTAGGATGAGAGGAGAGTTTGAAGGGAAAGAGAAGTGTTCAGTTTTAGGGTGTTTGATTTTAGATATCTCCAAGACCCCCAATCAAGATGTCCAAAATTAATTTGGTAATGGGAATTGAATGAAGATCAGGAGAAAGATTAGAACTAGACAAATAGATTTCAGAAGCACTGACACAAAGGTGGTAATTAGGTCTGTTGGAGACAGTGAGAACAGTTGAAATAGTATAGGCGGAAAGGAGAAAGCCAAGGATACACCTTTGTGGGACACTCCTGGTTAGTGGCATAACTTGTTTGAAGATTCAGCAGAGGAAGCCAAGAAGGGACAGCCACATAGGTAGGAAGAGATGAGTGTATTTTTTGTAGCCTTTACATAGATATTATAAAATTATCATTATCATTAAGGACCCACAGATACCTAAGGAGCAGTGAGTATCTAGAGAAAGGACATGATTGACTGCTAAATCTAGTGCTTCAAGGACTTTTTGGAAGGGATTTATTGACTAAAGGTATGGTATGAATCATCAACATTTGTATTTTTTTCTTTTTTAAAAATGTTTCCCAGAAGCAAATAGTTTTAAGCATTTATACTTAAGATGTAAAATAGCTTGTAGTATCATTGTCATTGTACGGTGTATCTTATGGAACAGTCAGGAAGTAGTGCGCTCTTAAGAACTCTGGAGATAAAGGAGTTGTCATGAGCTATCCAAATTTGAGTCCTAGATAGTAGTAGTTTTGTGACCATTGGCAATTCATTTAACTTCTGGTTAGTCTGTTCCCTCATCTCTAAAAATTATTTTCTACTTATACTTGTATGATCTATTTCACAGGGTTGTTATGAGAATCAAATAAGATAGGCAATTGTCATGTAAAGTTTAAAGCATTATATGGGTCTGTTGTTATTCTTAGTAATAGTTATCCTAACAGTATTTGAAATGCCCTAAGAAGATAAGTAGGGAAAGTGAAGAAATAGAAAATATAAGAAGAAGGGCGTAATTATAGATATGTAAGTAAGTAATGGCCAACTTCAGATAGTAGTGGGCAAGCCAGAATTTTGAGGCTTGGCTTCTTAAGTAGTAGTAGAATCCATAGTCCTATGTTTTGCCAGTATCTTTAGAGTAAAATTTGGTTGTAGCGCACATTCAGAACCTATTTTCCTAAAAGGTATGAAGATTTTAAAAAAAGACTTTAGTTCTTTACCACTAAATAGACATTGTCCACATATGTCTGTGCATAATTATTAACAATTTTTTTTTACTTCACTGTTTTATTTTTTATAAGACTCTTGAGGCATGATGCTATCTATCACTTGGATTTATAGGTATACATCTGGAATGGACCTTAAATGTCATCTTGGTCTAACTCCTTAATTTTGTAGGTGTGTAAATGAAACCCAGAAAGTTGAAGTGATTTTCCAGCATCCTATAGGTAGTGTAACTGAAGAAACAAAGTCCAAACAATGCAATTTATTAGCAAGACATACATTTGCAAAACAAATTGGATTCAGGGCCTACTGAGTAGGCACAAAGATCCCAAGCAAAGAAATCACAAGGATTTTATAATGAAGGCAGTACAAAAATAGGACAGGTATTATATAGTATACAAAAATATAATAAGGTGTAGTTATATAGTTGATAGAAGTAGAATAGGAGTAAGATTGAGTCATCCTGTTTCTTATTGGTGATAAGGCCTGGGGCTTTCCAGGTCTTCAGGATGGTCATTGGTAGCATTTGCCTGCATTTTACAGAACAGTAGAGGTGCAATAATAGCTGATTTCTTTGAAATGACATGACGTACGGTAAAACTAATCTCAAGTTATACAAAACGTTAATGGTAATGCAAATTAAGTCATTTTGGTTCTCTCAGTTATCCCCTGTATGTATCGTACTGATGTTTTGTTTACTCATAAGAGATTTTACATTTTATTTTTCTTAATTGTTCTTGTCTTTACTTAATATAAATGCAAATAATTGTTTTACATTTTTATACAGCACTTAGCACAGCCTTTGCTTCATGCTATTCTCTCTGAACTGAAAATTCACAAGACATCCTTGGATCACACTTACATTCATGCTCTCTGCAGAGTGTATGTTGGAATATGTCGGCAACTGGGAGATTTGGAAAGAGCACGACTATTTTGCTATGACTTGCTTAAGGAAGGTATGTTGATAGACTGTAACTCTTAGAAATATGGTCTCAGTCATTTAATGAACATTTATTAAGAGCTTGCTGTGTTCCCAGGGGCTGTCCTAAGTGCTAGAGATACAGATAGAAATAACAGCAAAAGCCAATCCCTGCCCACAAGGAACTTACCTTATAATGGTGAGGAAGCCAAAAAAACTCCTTTGGGGAAGGGAACCTGGCCCAAGGGGACAAGAGAAAGTTCCTGTGAGGTCCAAAAGCAGTATTGCTGATGGGAAATGTGGAGAAAACTGTTCTGAGCCCTCTCTTTAAATGGAGGCCCTGGAGCCCATGGTACTTCCCTCCATTCCTAGGGTCTAGTCAGAGAGGCAGAGGACACTGAGGAGATGTGAAAAATAGGCAGATTTAAATCTTGCAGGACAATGAGATTTCCCAGTGATGATTTTTCTGGGAAAGGAATGCAGAATGATGAGGCCCAGAGAAGTCCAAAAGTAGAGCAGCTGGTGGGAAATGAGTAGCTTTCCTTTAACATTCGTACTTTCCTTTTTCTTTATTCTAGCAAAATATTTCTATAATTTATTTATGTCTCTGTGTTATATACTTGTGAAAGGGCATAAAATTATTCTCTGTCCAGTTTTCTACCTTAAATATATCCATGTTTTAAATGCATACCACCTTAGCACAGTTTATATTTAAATGAATATTACTCACCACTTGTGTCTATTAGTTTGACTTTTTTAGTACATTTAGGAAACACTGTGCTTGACTTAAAAATAATGACACAACATTTGAGGTTCATTCCAGCTCTAGATCTATGATCTTGTAATTTAAGAAAATAAAGATTTTAGATTAGAGATTAGAATGCCTGCTCACTGAAGAAGAAAAATGATTAGCGTGAAAGCTGGCCTTGAATTATTCTTTCACCAATGATTGCTTGACATCTGCTCTACCCATAAATGTCTTATTCATCAGATTATTAAAGATATCCTGGATTATATCATCTATAGTAAAGTCTCTATAAGCTTTTTTGTTAACTAATTATAACATGCTATATAAATGTAAGGTTTGGGTATTTTATCCAAAAATACAATTTCTTTTTACCAAGATTTATCTTCTTCATGTCTCAAAGCAATCTCTAGGGCCAGTATAAATTCAGGTGAAAACAAATCATTTGTCCATGATTGTAATACCCCTTTGAATGAAGCTGCCGTGGTTAAGTGCTTCTGACTGCCACTGTGATTTAAAATACACATCTGAATGCTATAGCTATAGATACAATGTAAGTTGCCCATCTCAAGACTCTTTCTGTTTGTTTTGTGTGAGTTTTATAAAGAATGCTTGCGTATATTACTTGTTCATTGTTAGACTGATGATATTCATCTTTTCTAGAATTAACATACCCCTTTGCTGGTTATTTTTTTTTTCCTTTTGCCCTTTCTTTGCTCTTAAGAGATTTTTCAACATTAAGGTAAATTAAAATTTGTTTTGTGAATTTCAGTATATAACTTGAATATAAGAGAATCCAGGTTGGAAATCTCTGGGTTCAATCTTTAAAATTTTAAATTAATTATTATTAACTCTTTTATTCTCATTTTTTATGGCAGAATTTATTGGTCTACATGTATGTTTATGAAAAGCAAGCCAATTCTAAATTTGGTTTAAAGAAAGATAATTAAGGAGATGTATTTTTTTCCATGTGATCCATCTGAATCCAAATATAAATGATTTTATGAATTCGAATTCTTTTGTATTATTAGTACACTTCATTAATGCAAAAGTACAGTGGTAAGGGGTTGATATCCTTTATTATTGTGAAAAGATTTTTCATTTTTTAGGGTCTAAATCATATTTTTGAACAGAAAGGGAACTCTTTTTCTACTGATAGTTTAGAACAGAAAATGTTTTTTGAAGGGTGGTTCTGGCCATTTTTTGATATGGTAGGAATTGGTGCTAATTATAAAGTCCAAAACTTAGATTCAAATCCCCTCTCAACTATTTATCTAAGTGACCTTAGACTAGTCATCTAAGAAGTTTCCTTATCTCTAAAATGAAAAGGTTGCACTCGATGATTTCTGAAGGTCTGTCCCTAGTCTGTGAATACTTTATGAGAAATACAAAAAATAGACTTCCCAAAGTCTCTTTGCTTGAAAGAAGAAATGTTTTTTTTAAAAGTAGAAATTATGATGAGCTTGTTTTATGACCTACCAAAAATCAGACTTAAAAAAATCCTCAGGTTTTTTCTTCTGCTCTAGCTATTGCTAAATCTTTCTGTTTTACAATCATCTTAAAATGGCATTGCATTTGATCATAATGAACTGGTTTTGTGAGTATGTAGGAATAGTCTTCTAGTTTCTTCAACGTGAAGATAATTCAATCAGTAACACTACAGTACATTAAATGCCCCAGTTTAATTACTTTTCTCTCATACTTCCCCTGTATATGCACTAGTTCTACTTTGGGGACAGACTTTTTTTTTAAAGCAAATTGTCCTTCACATAATTTTATTTGCTACTGTACTAAATGTCATCCCCAAAGGGCCTTTTTGGAAGAGAATTGGTAGGTTGCAAAAACTGGATTTGTCAAGCAATTCCCTTCTTCCAATTCTACTTCATATAAATATGGTTTAAGTCCTGCATCAGATTCATTTAAGCAAACTGACTTTTATCATTTGTTATCCATTTTAAGTGAAAAGTTTATTTAAAAGAAAATGAGGCTGGGGACTTAACCCCCACATCCTCTATATTAGGAGGAAAAAGTGAATGAAAAATTGTTTGTAATTGCTGTATAGTTGATAAGTTATAAGACTTTCCTGTCCTTTTTGTGTCTCCCCTTTAGATTTTCCGGAGTCTGATAAATTAACTTTGTTTATTGCAAACATATGGCATGATATATTTGCCTTTCAAGGAGTGATTAATAAAGCGATGCAACTGGTTGTCCGGCAACGTGCTAAAGGAGAGGTTCTGAACTGTTTGATTATGTATCTCAATTGGGAAAAGGTATGCTCTAATCTTACTTCACTCTTTTAATTCCACAGCTTGCCTCTGTTAAAGGCTGTTAAGGGGTCCCCTGAACTTGTCTTTTTGAGTTGCCATACTTTCCGAAAACACTGGGTCTAGATCATGCAGAAGGCCATGAATGTGTCAAGGATGAGTCCCTCCATAACTCCTCCTTCCCACCACCTTTACACTCCAAGCTGGGTCCCCTGTGTGCCCTTGGGAGGCAAGACAGGCACCATCCAGTCTGTACCAGGCTGGGAAAACACTTGTGCTGCTGGCATCCTTCCTATCTTCATAGTCTAGCAGGCCCCAAGGGAAAAAAAAATGGGACTTTTGCCATTGGCTTGTTTTCCTCCCCTTCAGGAGGGGTTTTGTCTCTTTTCTCACCTTTCCCCTTCCATGCCATGCCCCTTCCTATTTTCTTCTTTTGTTGTACTGTCATAAATAGGCAAACTACTGTAAGGACTGTGAACTCTTTGGGTTCCACATGCATGTTCATTTCTCTAGTAATAAATTAGGTTTTCATATAAGTCTCTTGACGTTCTGATTGCCTGTTGATATCTCTAAAGACATGTAAATGTGATCATTTATTGTTCCTTTTAGTTTATATGTATACGCACACCTCACAGCTTTGGTACCTTTGTTTTTCATGCTGGTATTTGTCAGATTAATTAGCTCCCCCATCCTATATTATTGTTGGTCTTTTTTTCATTATTATTATTTCATGATTTTAATTAATTGGTTTAGGGATATTTCTATTGTTAAGATACAATTATAGCACTTTGGTGGACATTCAGCACAAATTCAAAGAACAATGATAGTCTTTTAAATTGTATTCTTGAGTAGAGACTTCCCACTTTAACGGTATGTTATGTATTTGAATTACTAATCAGCTATTGTTGAATTATACATTTATACACTTAGAAATACTTTTGGGGAAGTGAACATGTAGAGTAGAAGTAGCACCAGATAACTGAAAAGTCCTGAGAAGTTTTGCAATTTGGGGGATTTGGAGAAGGGAGGAAGGGGAAGCTATATGACTATGGGCAAGTCATTTAACTTCTGTCATCTTTAGTTTTCTCATCTGTAAGTATTTCTAGCTTTAAATCTGATCATTTGATCCTGTATATTACTTCATTTTTTTTGTCAGCCATAAAAATCTCAGTTATACAAAGATCTGTTGATAAAATAGTTTGGTTATTTTAAGAGTAGATGCTAGATGAGGTCAAGAAAAAGGAAATTTCCTTTCAACATCAAGAAGTTGACTACTTTTTCCATGGTGTATCTCCCTTCTTTTTTTTTATTAGTCTTTTGGGGATAAAGTTGTTAAAGTTATAATCATAAAGTTCATTTTGTTTTTTACACAATTCTCAGTTTGGCACCATTTTATAAACCCAGCTTTTTGAGCCATGAATGCCCTTTTCACATTCATTATTTTGTATTCTCGCCTTTCCTTACACATGATGGTCCTTGTCTCTTCTGTATGCTTTTTAAAAATTATTAATTTTTAGTTTTCAGCATTCGCTTCCTCAAGATATCAGGCTACACATTTTCTACCCGTATCTCCGCTCCACCCACCCCAACAGATCATGCATTGCGATTACCCTTCATCCTGTCGGCCCTCTCTTCTGTCCCATCTCTCTTCTCGCACCCTCTTCCCCTCTATTTTCTTGTAGAGAAACATAGATTTCTACACTCCATTGCCTGTATGTCTTATTTCCCAGTTGGCATGTAAAAACAGTTTTTAACGTGTGCTTTTAAAACTTTTGAGTTCCAACTTCTCTCCCTTCCTCCCCACCCATCCCCACTGAGAAGGCATGCAATTTGATACAGGCTGTACATGTGTAGTTATGCAAAACACTTCCAAAACAGTCATGATGTGAAAGACTGTTTCCTTCCATGCTTTCCTGCCCCCCCCCATTTTACTCTATTCTCTCTTTTGACCCTGTCCCTCCTCAAAAGTATGTACTTCTCATTACCTCCTAACCCCATGTGCCCTCAGTTCTATCATCCCCTTTATCCCCTTCCCCCACTTTCCTGCAAATTGAGTGTACCTCATTATATCTTTAAGCCAGATCTGATGAGAGTAAGGTTCAATTCTCGCTCTCACTTCCTCCCACTCCATTGAAAAAAGCCTTTTCTCGACTCTTTTATGTGAGAGATAATTTACCCCATCTTCTCCCAATATATTCCTTTCACCCCTCAATTTTATTTTTTTTAGGTATCATCCCTTAATATTCAATTCATCCTGTGCCCTCTGTGTGTGTGTATATATAGATATCTATATATAGATATATATGTGTATATACATATATGTGCACATATATATATATATATATATATATATATATATAATCCCTCCAGCTACTCTAATACTGAGTAAAATCTGAAGAGTTACAAATAATATCTTTCTGTGTTGGAATGTAAGCAGTTCAACTTTAGTAAGTCCCTTATGATTTCTCTTTCCTGCTTATTACCTTTTTATACTTCTTGTGATTGAAAGTCAAATTTTCTATTCAGCTCTGGTCTTTTCATCGAATACTTGAAACTCCTCTATTTCATTGAATGAACATTTTTTCCCCCCAATGTATTATACTGAGTTTTGCTGGGTAGATGATTCTTGGTTTTAATCCTAGCTCATTTAGCTTCTGGAATATCATGACAATATTTTTTGTTGCTGTGTACAGTGTTCCCATGATTCTGCTCACTTCACTCTGCATTAGTTCATGTAAATCTTTCCAGATTTTTCTGAAACCATCCCACTCATCATTTCTTATAACAAAGTTGTATTCCATCCCAATCATGTACTGCAACTTGTTCTGGCTTTTCCCCAGTGGATCCATTTCCATTTCTTTGCAGCAATGAAAAGAGCTACTACAAATATTTTTGTACACATAGATCCTTTTTCTTTGATCTCTTTGGGATACAGACCTAGTAGGGATATTGCTGGGTCAAAGGGTATGTACAGTTTTAAAGGGCTTTAACCTTTGGCCATAGTACCAAATTGTTTTCCAGAATGATTGGACCAGTTCCCAACTTCACCAAGAGTGCATTGAGTGAGTGTCCTCACTTTTCCACATCCCTCCCAGCGTTTGTCACTTTGTTTTTCTGTCATGCTGTCTAGTGTGATGGTTGTGAGGTAGTATAATGAATTATTTAAACAGTACAACTAAGGTCCCTTCCATCTTTATGTTTATGATCCTGTGAAACAAGTTTAGTTAATTTCTTTATTTTCCTTTCCATAGGAAATCTGTGAGCATGTTTTCAGTTAGAGGCAGCTTCCTTTTGTCTTCTTTTTTCATATGTTGTGAGGTTGTCAAGAACAAAATGATTGATTTCTCCAGGGATCGGTCAATTTGTCTTTGGGAAAGGAACTCACCTGTAGAAAACCATTGACTAAGTCATTTTAGATGATAAAAAAACTGTGATTCTTAAACACGTTCTGTCTCCTTTCTTGCTAGCAATTCAGCCATTCTCACTGGAGACACATAAAATTAAGCACCAGTTTGTATTTTCCTTTGGTTTATTGGTTGTTTAAAAATTCAATTTTGTAATGGTTTCATTCAGCAGCTATGAACATAAAATTAAGGTTCTAGATGTTTTCTTGAACCACTTCCTGGCCTTATTCTGAAGATAACACAGGACCTGGCTAAAAATGCATTTGCTAGCCTATTTTGATAAATGTACTCACAGCTTAATGTTTTGCTCATTTAACTGACTCATTAAGGTTCCCAGTACATCTAATGTAGATTTAGCATAAAATTCTGCCTTAGAAACAAGGATAAACACAAGCAGCTTTGCCAGGTTAAATTTCATAATAGCCCTAGTGAAAAGTATAGTCATTGGTGAAAGCCAATAAAGTCTTAGGAATATGATCAATGCATCATAAGGAAGTCTTGGTAGGGTCATGACAAAAATGTACCTATATAGACTTGTCTCAATTACTGTCATCATTTGGTCCTCAAAAACATTATTTTAAGCAAAACTACTTTGGAGCGATCAGTTTGAAAGGGATAATAGTGTAAATGGACAACCATTTTTATACTAGGTTTTTGCAGCCTTATAGTGGAATTTGGTCATGTAGTGACAATATGATTATAAAATGATGTTAGTTGGGGTAACCATATGTAGATCATTCTGAACCAGAAAAATTGTGCAAAGTACAACCATGTTTTTCCTATAAACACATTATGTTCTCATTCTTTTTAAAGTATTCTGCCTTGAAATGTTTTCTTGTGAAAAATAGCTACTTAAAAGGTGCTGAGATTACCAGAATCAATCTTGATTATGGAATGAAGCCATTACAGAACTAAACTTGAAAAGGAGTTTTTAAAATTTATAATATTAAACAAGTAAGTCTAGTTCAGTATTTATTAAAGATGGTAGTTCAGTGAGATTACAAATGGATTAAATATAAACTGAAACCATCAGTGGGTTAGTATCTATAAGGAGTATTCTTTAAGATAAAACATTTAAACCTCAGTGTTTTACATTGGGTAGAAGTCATAATGTGGTAGAATCTTGTCTGGATCAGTTTCTACTGCTTTTGAAAGGGGAAAAAAGTTTTCAAATATCACTAGATTATGTTGTCACTATAACAGGGAGTGGGGGAGTTGGAGGTGGAAATTAAATTGTTTACTTACACTAAAATTAATTTATAGTGAGCAGAAGGGAGCATAATTCCTATTTTAAGTTTTATTCTTTTTATGAAATGAGAATGTAGGGACTCTTAATCAAATGATTGATCATCTAGCTATTACTCAGATGCTTGAAAATTGTCATATATTGTGATACCCCTGTAACTCTCTTAAATTTTATTGCATTTTTCCGTTTCCCAGACTTCCTCCTTAGATGTTAGCATGATGATCTCCCAGCTGCTTTTGACAATACAATTATGTCCTAAAATGGAATTTCACTTAAGTGAAAAATTTGGTGAAGACCTAAATGATGACTTGTGGGAATATATATTTGCCATTGATCTACTTTGCTCTCATCAGAAATGGGTTTGGACACATGATAATATCATAAGGTATAGTATTGCTTTGTTAAATAATAGAAATAAAACTGATAAGATCAGTAATCTCTCTCAGTTGAAAGTTGCTTCATAAACAAAAATAATTTTTAGAGTAGTGTAATGCCACTCCTTACTATGTATTGTGTTAGCCCAGTGCCTGACACGTTAGTAGGCACTTATTAAATACTTGTTGTCCTGTTGATCATTCTGCAGGAATAATAAACTCTTCTCCAGGAAATGTAGTACAGGTGGACCCTACTTATTGTGCACTTACTGTAAAGAAATTCAAACTTCGTAAAATCAGTAAACCAGGAATGCACGTCTTTACATTGAGTTTGTGCTGTGAAATAGTGAGCATTTTATGTTTATTTCAAATTATTTGAATTCAGTTTTTACCTACTTGAAAATAGTTTCATTGTGTAATTTGCAGTGCACTTGTGTTTTTTAGGCGACCATGCTACAACCTTTAAGGTAACCTAACAATAGTAAGTAAAAAGGGTATGCTAGCATTAGAAAGGGAAGTACAAGGACTTAGGTTAGTCTGCTGAGTTCTTCCTCAGAAGAGAGTACTTTTACCAACTATTATAACCAGTGACATTTTAAGGTAATTTTTAACTTATTATCTATTTAAGATAGATTCTTGGTTTCTTGATTTCATAGTAAAGAGCTATGGCCTATCATGGATAAATGGATAAAGCACAGGAAAGGACATTTGAACATCGAATACACTCCAGATATTATTGTAGCATTGATACTCAGACTAATTGGTGAGTTTTTGCTTATGTTAGTATTTTTTGTCTTTCATGTGATCTTTCTTTTTATCACAAAATCTAATGAATGTAAGTTGTTTCTAAACTTAAGTTACTTTAGGGTTTACTGTTTCATTGACTTTTGTTTTTAAGATATTTAAGCTGTCAGAGGATTAACTAGCATGTTTACTTTCCTAAAACATATTTCATTTTCCTTACTTTCTTATCTCTACATGAAGGGAGAATAATTCCTATAGTTTCTTACAAAGAAAAAAAAACTTACAGGAAACTGGGCCAAGAGGCAAAGGGAGAAATTAAAAAAGGGAGAAAAAAGACCAACATTGTTTCAGTATTGGGAGGAGATGAATACTAATGACAATTAATACTAATGAATACTCCTAAAGATTAAAAGAGAGAGTTTTTTAAAAGGGAGCTGGGTATCTTGCAGTGAGTATTCTGTGCAGGGAGAGATCAAACAGCTCACACACGGAAGAGTGGGAAGACCTGGTCTCAGGGAAAAGATTTTGAGGCCATTGGGAAAAAATGGCCAAGTGGGTGAGCATATGTCAATAATGAGCTTCACAGTCAGGGACATCGGATAGATCTTACTGTGAGGGAACATCTTCTTTATCCCTTGCAGGAGTTAGTATTTTTCCAAGAGTGAAAGGCAACAGAAAGAAAGGAAGGGGGTGGGAGGAAGAGGGCAAGCTCTATAAGGAAATAATAAACTATTTAAAAGAGAGAACTAAAATTGGTACTTCAAAAATTTTAATTCTATGAGGAATGCAGAGAATAAAGAAAGACTAAGGGTCATGAACCAAAAAATTTAAAAAAAGACAAAATAATAAGATAAGTGATTATAGTGAGGGAACAAAATTTGTAATAGAAGATGAATAACTTTTGTATAATAATGATAACCAACTGCTGTCTGTCTTTACTGAAGATAAAAATAAGAGGGAATTGATGAATATGTCCTACCAATCAAATACATGTATTACCACACATACTCACACACATATATTACATACTATGGTCTTAACAAAAAACAAATAGTCCCTCTGCTTAGGGATCTCACATGCAATCAGATGAAGCAACATTATATATTAAATAAACACAAAATAAATACGGGACAATTTTATGGGGAAAAGCACTGAACCTAGAGGGATCAGGAGCTGGTCCTTGACCTGAATTTTGAAGAAAACTAGAGATTCTCAATGACTAAGCATAAGCACCTACCCATGTGCCAGACACTTGGGTATACCAAGAATGAAACAGTCTGCTCTTAAGGCATTTATATTCTAATGGAGAAGATAACAGGTGTGCATAATTCATGAGATGTATACGCAGAGTAAATATAAAGAAAATACAAATATATAAGGTAGTTTGAGAGGGAGGACAATAGCAGATTTAGGGGTTTGAGGAAAAATCAGGAAAGCCTTCCTCTAGAAGGTAGCACTTTAGTTGTGTCTTCAAAACAGATGGCTTTTATGAAGCAGAGGTAGAAGTACAGTCTAGGTACACCCATGCAGAGGCATTGTAATGGGATATAGAGTATAAGGTGGTGCGGTGGATAGAGCACCAGTGCAGGAGTCAGGAGGACCTGAGCTCAAATCTCACCTCAGACACTTGGCACTTGCGAACTGTGTGACCTTGGGCAAGTCACTTAACCCCAATTGCATCATAATGGGTCATCTCCAGTCATCCTGATTCACTGGAATCAGATGGCTCTGGAGGAGAAGTGAGGCTGGTGACCTGCACAGCCCTCCCTCACTCAAAACAAAGTCAAGTGCAAGTCATGTCATTGCTTCTCTGATGGCATGGTCTTCTTTGGCAGTGAAAGAATACACACATAGAATATAATGTGAGTAATTTTTATAAGGTTGGTTTGACTGGATTATGTGAAGGGGAGTAGTGTAAGGCTAGAAACATAGGTTAGAAGTTGTTACGAAGAACCTTAACATTCCAAACAGAGGAGTTTATATTTGAGTCTAGAGGCAAAAATGAGACCTCAAAGGAATGGCCTGCACAGGAAAAATTTAGGGAATATTATCTTGGCAACTATGTGGTGGATGGACTGGGGAGAAACTTGAGAAAAGGAGACCAACTGAGGTATTTAGAGGAGTTAGGGGTCAAGCAAACACTGTTAAATACCTGAGTAACTGGAAAGAAAGTGGTATGACCAACAGAAATAATAGATGATCAGATGATAGAAGAGTGGGTTTAAGAGAAAAGGTAATGAGTTCTGTTTAAAAGTGGTCAAGTTGGGGGATAGTTATAGGACCTTTTGATAGAAATGTGAAGTAGGAGTTTGGTCATTTCTGCTTTTTACTTAGTGAAAAGAGTAGGGTTAGGTATATAGATCTATTGATGATGGATAAATACATAGATACATTCACACACACACATGCGTGCACACACATGCACTCTGCTCTTTGAGGAAGGGTGATAGGGTGGGTAAAGTATCTAGAAAAAGAGCAGTCAGCATTGTTATATCCTGCAGGGACATGAAGGAAACAAAGAAAAAGTCGTCAGATTTAGTAAATATATCACGTTGGTTACTTTGTTAAGAGTGGTTTCATTTGAATAATGAAGTCATAATTGACATTCTAAGAATGAATGAGATCCCCATAGTAAAGAGATAATCAAATGAGAAGAGACAAAAATAGAACTTTAAAGAGTACTCTCATTTAAGGAGTAACTGTGGGAGGTGATAGAAAGTAAAACAGGAAGAAAGCTGTCTGAGGAGTGATATCTTGAAGAATTGTGGTTCACATTGTCAGATGACTGAGAAAGGAGAGAGAACAGAAAAGAGTGCCATTTGATTTAGCCTTAAGCTGGCCATGAATGATTTGCAGAGGGAATAGAAAAGATATTATATGGGTGCGTTATTTTCAGTTGTCTATTATGTCATCTTTTTTTCCCTTATAGAAAGTTGATCCATATACTGTAAATGCACCTGTGGATGTTGTCATTTTGGTTTGTTTGCTGTTATGTGATGTTACTTCAAGGGAAGACTTAGAAGAATGGTGGAAAAGTTGAGGAACAGATATTTCTGTTCAGATAACAGTTTTGAATTCTTATTCAAAGTGGTTAATACTTAACCAAAGATATCATTTATGTGTCAAATGTTTTATCTTACAGGTCGTTTAGGCCAATTAGGTTTGAAGGAAGGATTTTCTTCTGCTGTGAAAAATATCAGTTCTGTGATTTGTATGTTCATACAACATTCAAATGAAGAAGGTAAAATCGTTTTATAGAAATCATTTTACTTCTTAATCTTAAGTCTTATCTCCACAGCAAGAATACTACATAGGTTTGTAGTAATACATTTTAATTTTCTCCAAAGCTGTGATATTAAACTCAATTCCTAGTGTTCTTTTAGTATTGAGATGTCATATCACTAGAGAAAGGAGAACTCAAATCTTGACCTATCAGAGGCACATCATGACCCTTTCTGATTTTTCCTTGTGCTGATATCCTTCACTGTGATTTTGTTATATATTTGATTCTGTGTTTTGTACTTGTATATATTTGTTTTTCATGGGAAGAGCTTAGAGTTCAAAGTACTCCTTTTGCCTACTCTGTGAGCCCAGTAGAAAATGATCTATTTTTAAGGTAGAGAAATTGAAGCCTAACTACTATACAGAAATTCATGCCTAAAACAAGTTTGGAACTCAGTAGAATCTGACCCTCAGATATCTTAAATGATAGCTCCTTCCCCATGGACTAGTGATCATTTCATATATGACTCATGACCAAATTGCTGCATCAGGAGTTTAGATATAGCTTTCTGTATCTCTGCAGTTTCCTCTGACTGATTCTTTCAAGATGCTGTATATCTCTGTCTCTCTATATAAATCCCTTAGCATAGTGCCAGGCATATAATAGCCACTTAACAATACTTGTTTCCTTCATCTCTGCTAGTGTTGTGAACTTCGACTGAAAAAGAATCGAGTGTAAGATCCAAGTCCAAGTCTTCTTAGCAGTGCATAGATAAGCTAGTAGGAGGTAGAGCTGCAAAGATCTTTAGAGATCATTTCATTCCCTTTATTTTATAGTAAAGAACAGGGAAGTTAAGTGCCCAAGGTCACACAGCTACTTTGTGGGTGAGTTAGGATTCAAACCTAGATGCTCTGTCTTTAAATCTAGTATTCTCAACATTGTACCTAACTGCCTCTTGAATTTTGTTGTACCATCCAGGACTACTCACTGCTTTCATTGGTTGTGATTTCTTTCTCTTGGTCTTTTTATTTAATTTTCATTTATGGAAGAAAGTATATTTCATGGTATCTAAATTATATGAATATGCTGTTATATGTAAATTTTCTAAAAATTCTTAATACATTCCTCCAGAGCTTAAATAATGATGACTGATTTAAACTCTCTACAGATGTACCCTGGAGTATTCAGTTAGCAGCTGTATACGCTCTTTGTGACTTGAGTCCCAGCAATCCAGCAGAAGTGTCCAAAGTACTAGAAAATTGGACAAGAGTGACCACAAAGAGCATCCCTTCTGCTGTTGTGAGCTGCTTGGCTGAAGTCAGCTTGTTGTGTGCAGCAGAGCTCAGCTAAACCACCGAGGAGAAAGACACTGCATCTGTCCAAGTGCCTTTTTGTCTTTATCAGAAGAGTTGGTTGATACAGTTGAGAAATGATCAGAGCAGTACCAACAACAAAACCAGGCAAAAGACAGAGACATTCCTTATTGTGGTAGGCAGAAAAGAAAAAGCAGGGATGACATTATTGTAGAAGGCCCCTCCTTCACAGAATTTTTGGATTATTGAGTATACATTTCACATAAGCCTGGCATGTTTTAAGTGATGATAGGTTGAAGTATTGTATTATGATCAGATAACAAAAACTTGAACTTTGCCCTTTTTGCTGCAGAAAGTATCTTTTTAGTGTTGGCTTTTAAAAATATATATGTGGCATTTTAAATATAATCTAACAAAATGAAAATGCTATTGGTTCTTGAACCGAAACAGTTTCTGGACTATGCACTCAAGAATAGAGAATTATATAGCTAAAAAAGACTTGGATAGCAAGGTCTTCCGTTACTGAGCCTAGGGATGGGCTACAAAACTGTATTTTTTGTTTTTAGTGGGCTTCTGGAGAGAATAAAAGACAAAGCTCTTGCCAGAAATTCATTTTAACTTATTTTCTCCTCATTTTGTTCAGTAAAACTGTTCAATTTCATCCTATTGTAGCAGGAAAGGGCAACTGAGAAGTAAAACTAAACTCTAAATGCAGTTTTATGTATCAATTACGTGTATATAAAAGATTCAGAGATAACTAGTAGATCTCTGTGTATGTTTTGTATGTACAGTATAATGCTATAATGTGTTTCACATTTGATGATGTTCCACTTTGGGAATTTTAGTGTTTGTATATAGACAAAGGGTTTAATAACTCACCACGGTTCTGATTTGTCTTGTATTCATCATTTCTTAAAATGCCTGTACATGTTCCTTGTTGTTTTTTATAATAAAAACAAAATGAACCACACAGATTGTCTGTATCAGTAAAGAACAAGTCATCCTTTATTCCTGCAAATATTGAAGATAGGTGGTAAATACAGAAACTTGTTTAGAAAATCATTTATTGATTATATAGAGCACTCATATCCTAATACTAGACCTACTAATACCAATTTCTCTAACACTAGTTCTGCTAATACAGTCTTGTTAATACTCATTTCTCAAATACTAATAGCTCACATTTTTATAGCACTTCAAGGTTTGTAAGGTCATACATATACACACATATATGTATGTATACGCACATATGTAGTTGCCCCTCTTACTCCTCAACACTCCTTTTGAGATTTTCTTAGCAGAGATACTGGAGTGATTTGCCATTTCCTTCTCCAGCTCATTTTACAGATGAGGAAACTGAGGTAAACAGAGTTAAGTGATGTGTCCAGTGTCACACAGCTAGTGTCTGAGGTTGATTTTGAATGCAGGTTTTCCTGATTCCAGGCCTGGCATTTTAGTCCGCTGTGTCACCTAGCTGCCCCTACACACAGACACGCAGATGGCGCAATGGATACATATATGTGTGTGTACGCAATATATATACATATGTGCATGTTTGTGTATGTATACATATATGTATGTATATATGAATTTGTGGTATTAAACACCTAAAGATCTGTGACATTAGTGTGGGTACTTCATCAATGAAGACCGGCCCTTCCATTCTTCACTAGTTAGTCTTTGAATAACTTGAGTGCCCCTCTGCCTTCTTCATTTGCTCTTGAGTCTCACTGAACTTTTCCATATTTGTCCTGCGATATCATTTTGTAACAGTGTTTGAAAACTTGTCGGCGTGACTTAGAATCTTCCAGAGTTATATTACACTGACTTAGCTATCTACATTACTGTTTGCTAGTACATCTGTCAAACACTTGTAGGTTTTTCTCTTCACAGTAGCCATTCACTCTTACAAAACTTAGTCAAGTTTTTGAAGTCAAGCAAGAATTTATTAACACCTCTTTTTTCTTAATTTTTTTATATTCTAAAATTAGCGAATATCAAAAGAAGAGACTATTTCCATATACAAATAGAACAGGGAACAATCAATGTGAAACTGAATTTCTGTTACATAAAATTGCCCTTTTAATACCAGTATATCATGTAATTCAATAAATATATATATTAGTGCCTTTGGTTTTTCTCTCTTAAATTCTTCTTGTTTCTCCCCTCCCTCTTTCAGAGAGCCATCCCGTAGAAGAAAGAGTATATTTTAGGAAAAAGGGCAAAAAAATTTAGCTGAAAATAATAAATACATTTTTAAAAGTCTGGAAAATATGCAGTATTCCACATTCATGGACTTTCCACTTTTGCAAAGGACTGGTTGGGGTATGGGGTATCTCCTTATGTCTCTTCTTTGGGGCCATCTTTCTTTGTAATTCTTCAGTGGTCACTCAATTGTTTGGTAGTTCTTTACCTTTACTTTTTTTGTGGTCTTTCGTGTATATCGTTTCCTTGGCTCTCTTTACTTCTTACATCATAATGTACATCATAATGTAAACTTTTCCATGTTTTTCTGTATTCATTACTTCTTAGAGCACTGTAACATTCATTTATATTCATATTTCACAAACATTTAGCCATTCCCAGACTAATATATCTTGAGATGATTTACCAGTAACCTTTAAGTATTTCATTACTAACAAGTAATCCTTCAAGTGATAGTAGAACTAAAAGGAGATGGTATATTCATCCAGTTTGCAGATGACACAAAACAGAAGGATAACTAACTTCATGACAGGTGCCAAAAGGATCTTTATAGGCAATACAGCCTATACAATCAATAAGCTAAATTTAATAAGATGAAATTCAGTAGGGACAAATGTAAAGTCTTCCACTTAAGAAAATCAAGAGTAACAAGGTGTTGTTCTAAAAAAAACAAAAACCAAACCCCTGTAGATTGCAAGCTCAATGACACAGCATTGTGATGTGGAAGATAAAACATGTTCCTGAGCTGCATGTATGAGAGGCTTAGCTTCAATGACTAAGAAGTTGGTTATAGTCTCACCATAGTCTGCTCTTGTTAGATCTCATCTGTAGTACAGGGTTCAGTTCTGAACACCATGGATTAAGATAAGGAAGAAGTGTAACAGTGTCCAGAAGAAAGCCCAGATGATGAAGGACTTTGATTCCATGCCATGTAAAAATTAGTGGAAGGAACTGGATTTGTTTGTTGTTCAGTTATGTTCAACTCTTTTGTGACCCCATTTGGGCTTTTCTTGGCAAAGATACTGGAGTGGTTTGCCGTTTCTTTCTCCAGCACATTTTAAAGATGAAGAAGTTGAAGCAAGCAGGGTTAAGTGACTTACCCAGGGTTACACAGCTAGTATCTGAGGCTTGATTTGAACTCGGGTTTTCCTGACTTAGCTACCTCACAACCTCTCTTCCCCTCCCCTTTCATCTGCTGTATCATCTAGCTGCTGGCAGGCATATTTAACTTAGAGTATAGATTAGAGAAGGAAATAAGTGGGTATTATTATTCCCATTACAGATGAGAAAACAGGTTAAGTGATTTGCCTAGGGTCACATAGCCAGTAATGGTGTGAGATGGGATGTGAACTCAGATCTTCCTAATTCCTTGTTCAGTTCTCTGTCTACTGCCCCAGAATTCATTTCAATAACTGACCAATCTAACAAGTGAATCTTGAGACTTGGGATGTTTTATTGCAGTATGACTTTTTTTTTTTTCCTAAACCACTATTTCTGTTAAGGTCTTCGTCATTCTTCCAGGTTCAAGTTTGCATGCTCTTCCTTCTCCCCCAGCATTCCTCTCCTACATCCAGTTATACCAGATCTTGTCCACATGACTTCCACAATATGGAGGTCTCACATTTATCCCCTTTTCTCTGCTTGTACAGTCATTGCCCTAGTTCAGGCTCACACTGCTTTTTGTCTAGATTATTGTATTAGCTCCCTAACTGGTATCCCTGTTTTCAGCTTCTCTTTCCAATCAATCCTCCACAATGGTAGTCTTAAAGCATGAACTGACTGTCTTCTCGTCTTTGTATCCCCAACATCTAGCACAGTGTTTAATAGGGAGTTAAATAGTAAGTTGGTATCCCTCATCCCTTCAAGAAGTACCAATGGCTTTCTCCAGACTTATTACACATTACTCTCCTTCAAGCACTCTTATGCTTCTTTTAAATTGACCTGCTTGAATTCCCTGTAGAACATCCTATTTCCTGTGTCTGCATTTTTTCACAGGCTAACCTTAATTCCCAGGATACATTCACTTCTTCAGAGATTAGCTCCACAGGAGGTGTTTGGGGTGTTCATGGAGGACTAGCAGCTCTGATGTGAAGGCTTGCTGAGCCTTTTTCAAGTCTGCTCACCCACCTTTGGTTTCCACCTTCACCCAACTCTCTTCTATGGCTCCAGGAAGCCTTCCTTTTAAAACCATCTTGGAGACAGGCTAAACCAGGCTGAGGATAATTGAGTTAGGGGGATATCAATCCCAAGCATTTTAAGATTTTCCCCAGGGTCATCAACAGTTATGTTGGCTTTTCTCCTGCCATTGGACTTTGATGACTCTAGAAGAGAGAGTAAGGATGACATTTTTGTGCAGCTTTTCCTCACTTAAATCCAATTCACAGGCAAGTCAAGGCACCACCCAGTGATACCATTGACCTTCAAAAAATAAAGGACAAACAACAGGCAGTCTATCCTAATTCTCCAAGTGCTATTGACCCATCCCTTCCTAGAAATTGCTTTGTATTTACTTCATATACATTTTGTACTTATCCATATTCATAATTGTTTTTCTCCAAATGCAATGGATATTCATTAAAGGCCATCTAGGACTATTCTTTTTTTAGGGGAGGGGGGTAATGATAAGGATAAGTATTTATATTCCCAGTACTCAACACAATGCCTGGCACAAAGTACATGCTTCAATACCTGTTGAATGTGCATAAAGGATAGAAAGATGTGAGAACTTGTAGACAGGAGAGAAGGAGTTGAAGGAAAGAGGAAAGAGAGGAGGGGAGAAAGAAGGAGAAGCAGTAAGCAGTGAGGGAGAGGGAGAGGGAGGGGGGAGAAGAGAGATGGAAAAAGGATGGGAGAGGCAAAATATGAGAGGAGAGAAAATGACAGAGAAGAGAGAGCATGATCTAGCTAGGGAGTTGTAATGGTAAGAGAATTTGAAGATTCCCTGTCTCTTAATAAGCCCATGTGACTTGCTTTGAACTTTGGCCCAGCCCACAGTTTGAGTTATATGAAGCCCATGGTGGAAGGAGCTTGCCAAATGGGTGGAGCAGGAAGGGCAGAGCTAAGAGAAAGTGAGGCAGAGCTGAGAGAATAGTCAGAGCAGAACAGCTAGTGTGAGTGAGAGAGGGAGTGATTCTGCCTAAAGGAGTTTGTGGGGAGGCTCAACAGAGGGAAGACTTGGGTATGGCCATATTCCCTTTATTAATGTGTATAGATTTCTTTGTTACTAATGATGGATTTGGCTTTCTGGTGTTTTTAGAAATGTCTTGGCTTAATCTTTGAGAAAGAGAGTTTATATTTTGCGAATTCACCCTGGAAATATGCGCGTATATCTATAGTGGCAGCTGTAACACATTGGTGTTACAGGAGTGGGAGATTCTCAAGCTAGAGTTTTCAAGCATCTCTTGAGTCTGAAGGCAGAGTCAAAAATAATGCCATTCAGATTACATGGCATAAATTGTTGACTGTGCCTCAGTCATTTTACAATGTCAGACAGTGAGTTCATCTTTCTGCACAAAGGATATAGCCTAAATTCAAGGCAATAGCAGCATAGCTAGGCTACAGGGAAATAAGAGTAAATGAAACTAAGGAACTGATTCACTTAAATCAAAATATGAATATTGATCAATTACTGAGAATTTTTTTTCTATCTCTAGCATTGGCAAAGTTTCATATCTTTTAATTATTTTAGATATAGGAAGTACCCTCTACTATACTGCTTTAGAATGCCTTCTTTAAAAAAAAATACTTTGGAATGATGCACTATATAATTATCACTACTCTTCTTTTTTTTACATTAATAAAGGGAGGACAGCAAAACCTACTTTTCTTGCCAGCAGAGGGTGCTCATGCCAAATACAAACCCAACACTTTCAAAATGACCAATGGCACTTTAGTTTGAGTTAAACTGGTCTACAAAAAGTTTCTTTGTAAAAACAAATATGTTACCACTAATTTTAGGGCATTTAATGTCATTTTCACCCAATGACCCTGAAAGTACCTGTGCTGGTCTTTGGCTTGTTTGGACTGTTTCTGGGTATTCTTCAATTGCTCCATGTTTGAAGGTGGGACATATAGTATATAAAATTGGTTGGTCATGTGAATCTAATTAAGATAGGATATTGAAACTTTCCCTATCCAACTCAGAACTTATTTCCCAGATAGTGACATAGAATAAAACACATTCAGGTTAAAGAGACCTAAAAAATCATCCAGTCCAATCTTCACTCTTTGAAGATCGGTATATTAATATGAAGAGGGAGGAAGCGATTCCTTCAAGGTCACAAACAAATAGCTTTAAAATGAATATCTTCTTGCAATAAGATATCTAAGTCCTTTTGATTATTTATTTCAAGGAAATCTCAATTTAGTAAAAACACCAAAGCAATTATATCTCTCTTCAAACAAGCCTAGTATATGAAGATTCAGTTGAAAAATTGAAGTAAAAGATGATTGCTTTTTCTATGGAAAGATGTGAAAAGGGATATCTGTAAATATTAAACCCTCTTAGCATGTTCAAATATCTCTCCATGCATATATATGTGTATATGTGTTTGTGTGTATGTGATTTTTCATTTGAAAGGGGCTATCTATAAATATTAAGCCCTCTTAATATGTTCAAATTCCCTCTCTGTGTCTATGTATATGTATATACATTTATGTGTGTGTATGTGTGGATATATATACATATATATATATATATGTGTGTGTGTGTGTGTGTGTGTGTGTGTGTAATTTTTCATAGTGTTTTGTCCAGACCACTACGGGGAATGAAAAAAGGAAACAAGCATATATGATATGCCTAATATGCAACAATCATTTATCCTAAAAGCTCCTTACAAATATTCTCTCATTCAATCCTCATAATAACCCTGGGAGGTAAAAGGTAAAATGGAGGTAAAACCCCATTTTACAGCTGAGAAAAGTGAGGCAAATAGAGGCTAAGTGACTTGCCAAGGGTCACACAGCTAGTAAGTGTCTGAGGTCAGATTTGAATTAAGGTCTTCCTAACTGGAATCCCAGAGCTCTATCCGCTGTACCACCTAGCTGCCTCAAATGGAGATCATTACTTCTTTGGTGCGGCCTATTTCATTTTGGGGTTAATCCTAATTGTTAAGTTTTATACTGAAGTAAAATATTTCCCTTAGTCTTAATTGTGGGGAAAGAGAACTATATACACAGGCCACAAAAAGAACAGGAGTAAATCAGCTCATATACCTTATACATATTCTTTTCAAAATCAACTTCATGACATTCTGCTTATGCTGTGGTTTATTTAAAAGCTTCAATGTCCTGGATTGTAGATGCGTCTTCAGTTCTAATGGCCAAGAACCCACAGAAGGTATGAATTAGGTCAACCCTTTTAAAGTAATCTATTCCAGTGAGTTATAAGATGCGTAGATCCCCATTCTTACTCTCTGTGGTCAAAGGAGGTAGGAAGGCTGCTGTCCAAGGTTCTGATAACATAGGCAAGAGCTTAAGAATTGATCAATGCTGCATATATGAACCAGGGTTGTCACTGTCTTGTGTAAATGTAATAAACTTATTATGAAAAAAAAATGTAATAAACTTATTATGAAAAAAAATGGTTTATCTTTCCAGCCATAATATAGGTTCAATGACAGGTGGTTTTTTTTTTTAAAAAAATCAGATTTTTAAAAATAAGGCAATACTTTTCATTCAGATAAAGATTGATTCCTGTTATTCCATAGCAGCTATGGTATTCTCTTCTCTGCCTCCTTCTCTCTCTCTCTCTCTCTTTCTCTCTCTCTCTCTCTCACACACACACACACACACACACACACACACGCACACGCACACACACATAATTAGTTCTGGTATAAAGCTTGTTTTTAAAAAAATGGGAATTTATTTCAATGCAATTGATATATTAGGGAACATTCTGAACATAATGCACATTTCTAGTTCCTTTTTCATAATTTTTTTCTTAAGAATGCAGAAAACTACACCACTTTGCAATAACTCACAAGATGCAACCCTTCCTATGCTCACTTCCATAGGCAAATTTCAAGGTTAAGTGTTATATTTATTGTTATATTTTGGTGCAATAGAAGCTGTGGGCTGCAAAAGACTGATTTGCCCCACTTCCCCACCTTCTTCCACTCCCCCTAGGCCTCCTGTCCAAGGTCTGAAGTTGTACCCTGCTCAGCTCATTTATGCAGCCTGGGGTGCAGCCTAAGCAGTATCCAGAAGCCACAGACTGACTACTGTTTATTGTAGGATTTATGTGTTTCTTATCCATTTAAAATGTACAAAACTGTGTTACCATTTCTGTTAGATTCCTATTGTGTTTTGTTTTGTTTTTTATTTTTCTGGTCAGTGAAGAAAGCTTTGAGCATTGTATCCCTAGCCCCATTTTCCCCATAAGCCCTGTGATTTTTATGGTACTATTTTGTACAGAGAGTGTTTGGGGGAAACACATATGTTGTGTTATAGAAGAACTTACTGTACCTATATATACCTTAACATACCCCACCTCACCCCTAGCACTGAGTTTCTCCAGAAAAATCACAGGATCAGAGATTGTGACCTGGGAAGGACTTCAGCAATCACCTAGTGCAATGGTTTCAAATTCAAAAAGGCAGCTAGGTGGCACACCTCAGTGAGCACCAGCACTGAAGTCAGGAAGATTGTAATTCAAATCCAACCTCAGATACTTACGGGTTGTATGACCCTGGGCAAGTCACTTACCCCTGATTGTGTCAGTTTCCTCATCTTGAAAAATGAACTGGAGAAGGAAATGGCAAATCATTCAATCCAACCATTTTGCCAAGAAAACCTCAAATGGGGTCACAAAGAACTGGATAAAACTGAACAAATCAAATTCAAATAGAATTCATGATCATTAATCCACACAGAAACATTCCTACTGGCACTGGGGAGTATTGAGGGCTCCTTGATACTTCCAAATTTCTTCCAAGTCAGCAAGGTTAAGTGATTTGACCAAGGTTACATGGGTAACGGCAGAGTCAGAATTCAAACCCAGGTCTTCTTACTCCAGAACCAGGGTTGGAAAAATGTCTAGAGATTTGTTTCCTTTCACAGAAATTCAGGTTGCAAGATAATGCCATGAACAGAGGAAGCTCTGTTTCTTGCCTGAATGAAAAGACCTTTCTAATTGCTTTTCAGCTTGACATTTGCCTCTTAATACACTCAAACATTTTCATGAGCCATATACATGGCTGTCACTGTCTGCCGATCATTTTGTTCAACACAGCAAAACATCTTCTAATAGTATAGGTTATGAGGTAATTGTGTAGGTGAGGAACCAGTAGGCATCCACACAATTGAATTTGATGAAAGTAAAGCAGAATTCTCCCTCTTCTCACAATCCTCGCCTCCTACCCACGAATGGCTTTTTATTGGTTTTGTTTTCAGTGGCAAATGGATGCCTGGGTATAGGATGTACTATCCAAACTAAACTACATACTAATGGGGGAAAAGGAAGAGTCTTCATAAAGCAAGTGAAAAAAAAATTAATCCTATAGCATTGTTTTGGGAATTGGGTAAGAAATTGCAACTAAAAAGCATTAACACTCAGCCAGGCATTCTCTCTCTCTCTCTCTCTCTCTCTCTCTCTCTCTCTCTCTCTCTCTCTCTCTCTCTCTCTCTCTCTCACACACACACACACACAGAACAGAGGAACATTTTCTATGGGTGCAATCATGGATAAGACTTTCAAATGGAAACAATGTAATTCCTTGGGAAGAAAATAGTCTTTTCCCATAGACAAGCATTATATTCTGATAGTAAGACAATCTTAGCTCTGATAGCCAAGTTAATGTATGTAATAAAGGATTTCTCTACTACAAAAAGGGAATAGTTAATGAACATTTATTAAGCACCTACTATACTTCAGACCCTGTGTTAAATATTGAACATACAAAGAATGGCAAAGACAGTCAGTCCCTGTTCTAAAGAAGCTCACAGTCTCATGGGAGAGACATCATACAGACTACTATGTACAAGCAGGGTCTGTTCAGGATAACTTGAAAATAATCAAAGAGAGAAGGCACTAGAATTAGGGGATCAGGAAAATCTTGGACTAGAGGGAAGCTAGGAGATAAAGATGAGGAGGGAGAATTGTCCAGTCATGGGGGACAGTCAGTAAAAATTCTTGGACTCAGGAGATGAAGTATTTTGTTCAAGGAAGAACCAATAAAATCCAGGCTACTGGATTTTAGCACAGTTGTAGGGTGTAAGGTGTAAGAAGCATGAGAAAAGGGTGGGACCAGGGCAATATATGAAGGGCTTTGAATTCCAAACAGATGAAATAAGGAGAAAATGATCTGATTGACCTAAACTCAGATTTTATCGTTACTCACATTGTTCTCTCTAAATGTAAAGTTTTCCCTCTTCCTTTTGACTTTTGGAATATCCTCTATACTCACCTCCTTTAAAGCTTAACCAGAAAAGCAAAAATCAGATCAACTCACTCCTTTCCTCTAGAAGCTTCAAGGAGCCCATAGTGCTTGAAGGATACTATGCTAATTCTTCTATTTGCCATTCAACGTCCTTTCCAAGCTGTCTCCAGTCTATCTTTCTACGATGGTTATGCTGTACTCTCCATATATTCTGTACTCCAGCCTCTCTGTCCTTCTTCTTGTGTCTGTTCACAAAAAACTCCATTGCCCTCTTCTGTTCCTTTCCAGTGTACTTGGAATAGTGTCCTTACCTCTGTCTCTTAGAACCTCTAGCTTTCTTCATGGTTCAGCCCAAAATAACTCATCCTTCAGGAGGTCATTTTGTTGTTAATATCCCCTACCCCAAAACATCTTGTATTCTATATCTACATTCAGTGTTTGTTTACTTGTGGACAATTTATGTTGCTCAGGTAGAATGTATTATCTTCAAATCAATGACTGTCTTACTACTTATTTGTATCCTGGTACCTGGCACATACTAGGCATTTAATAAATGCTTTTTGATTAAGCAGAATGTCACCTTTCCCTTCTCAGACTTCACATAATTTTTGTACCTCTCTAATATACTTACCATGTATTATTATACATGTCATAAACCCCTACAATATTGGAAGTCAGTGAGAGAGCAGAATCAGGTCTTAGTTATGCTTCCTATCTCCCCTAGAGCCTAGTATAATGCTGTGTATATTCTATGTTTAATAAATGTTTGTTAAATTGATTGGAATTGTGTAGTGGTGTGTGTAAAATCCAACGATAGCAACCTGTATTTTTTATAGTAGAGAAATATTGGACAAAGAATTCCCAGGCTACAGAAATTAGCCAAGCAAAGGAACTCCCTGTAGAGAATCAACAATATACCAGACATGCTTTAAATCCAAATTCAGGCAAAATCAGAGTTTCACATAGCCATTGATTCCACCATCCTTGCCCTTCTTCTAGTTTCAGGATCATACGGGTAATGGCAACTTGTTTTGGTTGGTGGTTGGAATTTTTTAAATAAAATGGATGGAGGAGACATTTAAAGAAGGTAAGAAAGTAAGACACACACAAAAGCTGAACAATTACAGTTGAACAATAACTGACAATTACAATTCATTTCCTCCAGCTGCCCCCTTCTCATCTTCCCCATCCATGTGCAAGGTGAACAATGTAAATTGAGTTAAAGGCAGCCATTAATTTATTAAACAGTTTTGGCTCCAAAAAGTCATTTGTAAAGTCAGATATTTGAAACTGAGAATGCCATTTTCCTTTGAAGCAAAATTAGAAATAGTGACTCAATCCTCAAGCCAGCTTCTCAAAAGCTAATTAGTTTAATTTAAATATGCCATTCCGTGTATGAAGAAGCATCAATAACCAAAGTTAGGCTTATCTTTTTAAAAAGTTTATTGTAAATCAATAACCATCAACAAAAGCAAATATCCAAATAAGATCAAATAATATATAAACCATAAACTATTACAATTTGACATATAAATATAATGTGCATATTGTCATTAGCATAAAATTAATAACATTGTGTTTGCTTTTCTTCCTCCTTCTGGTCTCATTTCCTTTGTTTACTCTACCAGATGTTGCTATGATTTTACTTTATGCAATCATAGTGTGTTCATTGTTCTGATTCCACTTTCTTCACTTTGTATCACATTTTTCACAAGTTTTTTCAATATTCATTTGTATTCTCCATTATCTGTCATTTCTCATAGTGTAATAACATTCCATTATACTGAAATATCAATCCATTTGAATCCATTAAGTATTTCTTAAGTTCCTACTATGCACAATGCTATACTAGGTGGTGGAGATAAAAAAAAAAAATATCATTGCACTCAAGGGGCTTACTTAAAAGGATGGGTTAGAATGGAAGGAAATGCCACAAAAACATAAGTATATACATTATACTTTGAGGATGGAGGGAGCACTAACAAGTTGCAGAATCATGGAAGGTTTCCCACCTGAGCTGAGCCTTGAAGGAAGCCAGAACTGAAGAGGAGGGCATGAGGAGGGAATGCTACCAACCATTGGTTGTACAAGGGCAAAGAGATGAAGTGGCCTGTCTAACTCGAATGTGGAATGGACAGGAGACATCAAAAGAAATAAATCTAGAAAATGAATTTGAAGCCAGATTGTGAGAGGCTGTAAGTGCCAAGCTGAGGAATTTATATTTTATCCAAGAAGTAATAGGGAGCCACTTAAATTTCTGTAGCAGAGGCACAACATGTTCAGACTTATGCTTTGGGAAAATTATTTTGGTAGTTGTGTGGAGGATGAGTTGGAGAGGGGATCAAATAGAAACAGATCAACTAAAAGCCTATTGCAGTAATCCAGGAGAAAGGTGGTAAGGATCCAAATCTATATGACTGGTGTGTAAGTAGAAAGAAAGGAACAGATGAAAGAAATGTCATAGAAATAGAACCAACAATTCCTGGTAATTGATTGGATCTAGGAGGTGAGGTAGAGGAGTGAGATTAAGGTGATTCTGAAGTTGGAAACTTTGATAACCAGAAGGCAAGGTTTAGGAAATAAGATGACAAGTTAAGACTGAGATGTCCAAGGAATTCAAGTGGAGATGGTCAATAAGGAATTGATAGTGTGACTGGAAAAAGAGAATAGAGTTAGATAAATAAATATCAGAATTATCTGCATAGAATGATAATTGAACAATGATTTATCAAGCCATTCCCAAATCACGAATATAAAAGTTGTTTCCAGTTTTGTTCTTTTGCTATTAAAAATAAAGATTCTATGAATATGTATTTTGATACACATCTCTTTTTTTAAAAATACATTTTTAGGATACAGTCTTTAGAATGAGATCATCTGATAAAAATGTATGATCAGTTTTGTACCTTTAATTATATATTGCCTGGTTGCTTTCCAAAAGAGATCATGCCTGTTCAGAGTTCCACCAGCACTGCAACAGTGAGTTTGTTTCACTATAGCTCTGTTGCATTTTAATTTCATGGCTTTTAAGATCTTTGCCAATTTGATGAGTCTAAGATTACACTTTAGAATTGTTTTATTATGTATTTTTCTTAATTGTTAGGTAACTTGTGTAGTTCTACAAGTAGTTATTAATAATGTATGTTTCTTCCATTAGTGACTATTCGTATTCTTTTCCTAATTGTCCATTGGGCAATGAACATTGTTCTAATTTTTTTTGTCAATTTTTAAAAAGATTTTTAATAATAGATTTTTAAAAATCAGCTTAATTTATTGATTTCCCTAATGTTTTTTCTTTTTATGTTTGATATATTGCTTTTAGTTATGCACAATTTTATTTTAAAATATTCATTCTTTTTTAGTACAATTTATTCTATACAATCTGTAGTTTTTCTTTTCTTTGATAAGAATTTTCCTCATTTCCACAACCGCAATCTGCATAATTCTTTGTTCTTCTAGTTTTATGTGGGGTTTTTTCTGTCCATTCATTTGAAATTTATTATAGTGTATGAGATATAGATCTCATTCCAACAGTTTTATTGAATAGTTATTCCTTTTCCCAATGTTTTATAATCTTCTATCTACCAAACATTAATGCCTTTATATCTAATTCTCAATTTTTTTCATTGATCTATTTTCATCCATTACCAGATAGTTTGTTAATTACTGTTTTATAGTATAATTGGGATTTCACAGTCCAATTTCTCCTTTATCTCATAGTTGCCGTTTGTTTTTGTTCAATTGTCCTGCATAAACTTTATTGCAAATTTATCAATTAAGTATCTCACTGTCAATTTGATTACATTAAATCTGCAGATTAATGTGAGTATTGTTAGCATTTTTATTGGCTTAATTCACCCTTTCTCTAGTTCAATCCATTCTTCATGTTTGTCAAATTTATTTTTATGGTTATCTTTATATAGTTCTTGTGCATTTTTACTGGTCCAACGTCCAAGTATTTAATAATATTTTTATTGTTAATGTTGTTTTTTTCTTCCTAAACTTTCTAAATCTCAAATTCTCCATTTTTAAACTGAGAAGATTGGAATGAATCTAAGATCTGTTTCAATTTTAAATCTATGATTTTCATTTCTGTTACTGAGATATAAAAATGTGGCTAGTCGTCTGTGCTCTTACTAAAGTCATTTAGATGTGCAGTTTTTTTTTTAGACTCTTGGATTTTCTAAATGTACTGTCCTCCTTGATCTGTCACTGTATTGTTGTGGTTACTCCCTTCATTGAGGCATCTTGAAATTCCTTCATGATTTCTCATCATGTGCAACTCTTCTCTGTGTCTGTCCATAAATGCTCCACAGAGGATCCGCACAACATTGCTGGAGGTTTAGTCCTCATGGATGCCAGTACAGCACTCTGTTATACATAATTCTTTCCACATGACCAACACACAAGCTTTGCTGTCCACACATATTCTCAGTGTTGTCATTTATGAAAATCCTTACGTGCAAGTCAGTCATAACTGACAATAAACTTTTTCATACTCACCCATTCACACTTAATACCCATCCATTAACATTTTTTTCAATTGTGATCTGACTTTATTTGTGTCAAAAGTGTTTTGTAATTGTGTTCATATAGTCCCTGGGTTTGTTTTGGCAGAGAAACTCCCAAATATTTTATAGTAGCTACAGTAACTTTAAATGGGTTTTCTTTTTCTATCTCTTGCTGTTGGGCTTTGTTAGTAATATTTAGAAATGCAGATGATTTATGTGAGTTTATTTTGTTTCCTGCAACTTTGCTAAAGTTGTTTATTATTCAAGTAGTTTTTTACTTGATTTTTTAGGATTCTTTATATCATCACATCATCTGCAAATAGTGATAACAGTTTCTTCTTTGCCTATTCTAATTCCTTCTCTTTCTTTTTCTTTGTTTATTGGTAAAGCTAACATTTCTAGTACCATGTTGAATAACAGTTGTGATAATGGACATCCTTGTTTCACCCCCGATATTATTGGAAATGCATCTAGCTTATCACCATTACATATAATGTTTGATGATGATTTTAGGTAGATTCTACTTATTATTTTAAGGAAGGCTCCATCTATTTTTATGCTCTCCAGTCTTTTCAATAGGGATGAGTATTGTACTTTATCAAAAGCTTTTTCTGCATCTATTGAGATAATCTTGTGGTTTCTGTTAGTTTTGCTGTTGATATGATCAATTGTGCTGCTAGACCAAAGTGTATTATTCTTGTGATAAGTTGCTGTAATCATTTTGCTAATATCTTGTTTAAATTTTTTGCATCTATATGCATTAAGGAAATTATTCTATAATTTTCTTTCTCTGTTTTGATTCTTCCCGGTTTAGGTATCAGCACCATATTTAATTCATAAAAAGAATTTTGTAGCACTCCTTCTTCATCAGTTTTCCCAAAGAGTCTATATAGTGTTGGAATTAATTGTTTTTTAGATGTTTGATAGAATTTGCTTGTAATTCCATCTGGCCTTGTTGTTTTTTTCCTAGGGAGTTCATTGATGGCTTGTTCTATTTCTTTTTCTGAGATGGGGTTATTTAAGTATTTCAATTCCTCTTCTGTTAATCTGGGTAATTTATATTTTTGTAAACATTCATCCATTTCACTAGGATTGTCAAGTTTATGGACATACAGTTGGGCAGAATAATTTATAATTATTGCTTTAATTTCCTCTCCATTGGAGGTGAATCCACACATTTCATTTTTGATACTGGTAATTTGATTTTCTTCTTTTTTTAATCAAATTGACCAAAGTTTATCAATTTTAATGGTTTTTTAAAAATAAAACCAGCTCTTAGTTTTATTTATTAATTCGATAGTTTTCTTAATTTCAATCTTATTAGTCTCTCCTTTAGTTTTCAGTATTTTTAATTTGATATTTAATTGGAGATTTTCAGTTTGTTCTTTTTCTAGCTTTTTCAGTTGCATGCCCAATTCACTGATCTCCTTTATCTCTATCTTATTCATGTAAGCATTCAGAGATATAAAACTTCCCCTAAGAACTGCTTTTGCAGCATTCCATAAGTTTTGGCAGATTGTCTCATTATTGGTCATTCTCTTGAATGAAGCTATTGATTGTTCCTGTTATTTGTTGTTTGACTCACTCATTCTTTAGGATTATTTAGTTTCCAATTAATTTTTGATCTACCTTTTCAGGGTCCTTTATTACATATAATTTTTATTGCAACATGATATAAAAGATGCAATGACTATTTCTGCCTTTCTGCACTGGATTATGAGGGTTTTATTCCCTAGAATATAGTCAATTTTTGTGTATGTGCCATGTGCCACTGAGAAAAAAGTATATTCCTTTCTATTCTCATTTAGTTTTCTCCAGAGGTCTATCATATCTGCCTTTTCCAGAATTTTATTCACCTCCTTATCTTCTTTCTTGTTTATTTTCAGGTTAGATTTATCAAGTTCAGAGAGGGGGAGGCTGAGATTCCTCACTAGCATAGTTGTGCTATCTATTTCTTCCTATAACTCCCTTAACTTCTCTTTCAAGAAGTTGGATGCTAAAATGGATAATTTTGATTACATTAAATTGAAAAGTTTTTGCACAAACAAACCCAATGCAATCAATATTAGGAGGGAAGCAGAAAACTGAGAAAGAATGTTTGCAACTAGTATCAGTGATAAAGGCCTCATTTCTAAATATATAGAGAGAACTGAGTCAAATGTACAAGAATGCAAGTCATTCCCCAATTGATAAATGATCAAAGGATATAAACAGGCAGTTTTCAGAGTAAGAAATTAAAGCTATCTATAGTCATATGAAAAAATGCTCTAAATCACTATTGATTACAGAGATGCAAATCAAAACAACTCTCAGGTACCACATCATACCTATCAGATTGGTTAAAATGACAAAACAGGAAGATGATAAATGTTGGAGAGGATGTGGGAGAGTTGGAACACTAATTCATTGTTGGTGGAGCTGTGAGGTGATCCAACCATTCTGGAGATAAATTTGGAACTATACCTAAAGGACTATAAAAATGTACATATCCTTTGCCCTAGCCATTTCACTTCTGGGACTGTATCCCAAAGAGATCATAGAAATGGGAAAGGGTTCCACATGTACAAGAATATTTATAGCAGTTCTCTTTGTGGTGCCCAAACACTGGAAATCAAGGGGATGCCCATCAATTGGGGAATGGCTGAACAAGTTGTGGTAATGTGAATGTAATGGAATACTATTGTGCTACGAGAAATGGTGAACAAGAAGACTTTAGAGAAACGTGGAAAGACGTATATAAACTGATGCTGAGTGAAAGGAGCAGAACCAGGAGAACTTTGTACATAACAACAACCACAATGTGTGAGGAATTTTTCTGGTAAACTTAGTACTTCATTGAAATGTGTAGACTTAAAAAATTTCCAATGGCAAAACATCTTCCACATCCAGAGAAAGAACTATGGAATTGGATTGCAAAATGAAGCAGACCATTTTCTTTTGTATTATATTTTGTTTTATGGTTTCTCCTATTCATTTTAATTCTTCTATGCAACATAAGGTAAAAATGCATTTAATAGGAATGTAGGGGTAGAACCTATGTAAGATTGTACACCCTCTCAGGGAGGGAGTGGGGAGGTTGGGGGAAAAAAGGGATAGGGAGGGAAAAAAAAACCTAAGATATATGGAAGTGATTGTACAAAACTGAAAACAAATAAAATAATTTAATAAAAAAAGAATTTGGATGCCATACCACTTGATGTATATATGTTTAGTAATGATATTACTTTATTGTCTATGGTGCCTTTTAGCAGGATATAGTTTCCTTCCTTATCTCTTTTGATTAGATCTATTTTTGCTTTTGCTTTGTCTGAGATTAGGATTGCTTCCTCTGCTTTTTTTTTTCACTTCAGCTGAAACATAATATATTATACTCCAGTCTTTTACCTTTACCACCCTGTGTGTATTCCCCTCTTTCAAATGTGTTTCTTGTAAACAACATATTGTAGAATTACGGTTTTTAATACATTCTGCTATCCGCCCCCATTTTATGGGAGAGTTCATCCCACTCACATTCACAGTTATGATTACTATCTATGTCTTTCTTTCCATCCTATTCTCACCCACCGCCCATTTATGCTTTTGTTTCTTCCTTCTTCCTTCCCCTCCTCAAAAGAGTTTTACTTTTGACCACTTCCTCCCTTAATCTTCCCTCTCTTCCATCATCCCCTCTCTCTTTTCTTTCCCTTTTCCCTTACTGCTTCTGACACCAATTACCTGCATAATGAGTCAGCATAATGTAGTAGACATAAAGCTAGCCTCAAAGCCTGAGAGACATTAGGTTTAGGGGTCCTGTTTCTGACACATACATGGTGTCATTTAATCTGGCAGAGTTCTAGGCACACTTTAAGTCTGTAAATTGTAAAATAAGTACAAATCTTCATTGGTGAAAATTTACTAGGAAGTCCCTATACCAATGAAATCATAGCTCTTGTCCCTGTCCCACCTGATATGATGGAAATTGATATAATTATGTTTCATCTATATTTCCTCTTACATATATTTCTCTTTTCTAAATAAGAGCATAAACTAGAATTTGCAGAGATACCCAGACATAATCACCAAGGATTAGCATTAGGGTAGAATCTTTTAAGTTTCTTATTTAAATCCAATTTAATTTTTTTTAAATTTATCTTACTATATGACTTTAAGAAGCTGCGTGGTTCTTTCATTTGTGGTATATGTTATTCACACTCAATAGAATACTGAAGGTATCTCTTTTATCCCATTATTCCATTCTTTTTTTATCATACTGAATAAATGATATTACATACAGATTTAAAATTCTGGAGTCACATGTTTCCCTACTCTCCCATCCACCAATACACACACTCCTTGGGAAGATGCTTCAACCATCTTTCAAAAGCAAAAGGTGCCTTTTACATGATTCAAAATGCTGATTATCTAATCTGTTAGTTTTCTGGTTGTTAAGTGGCTCAGTGAAAAACAGTATTTCCTTGGTCATCACTGGTCACATGGCCATGGGTGGATTGCTTCTTCTAGGTTTTCCAAAAACCATGATTATCAAAACTCACTTCACTATGAAATGGAAACCCAAACTGACTTCAACTTCACTGAACCACAGAAGTCTGTTTTCAGTGACATTATGTTGGTTTGATTCTCAGTTTACTTGGCAGCAGCAGAATTACTCCAATAAATTAGAAGGGAGTACTGATTTCCACTAAAGCAATAGCAGTACGTAGAAAATCAGGAAAACCAAGAGTGAGGTGTCTAACAAGATAGATGTCTAAGTCCCCCTTCCCTCCCTGCACTGGGGTAAGGCCCATTCACTATGGTTTTGCAATTAACCATTGTATAATTTCCTCAAAGCAGATGTGTTAGAAAAGTGTTTTAAAAACTTAATTGAGTTTCCTCCCACTTTAGTTTAAGTCCTCAGATTGCCTTTAATCCAATGTAATACCATTTAATTTTGCTAGGTAAGCTTTTACAAATGAGTGATATAGTTATAAGCTATGCAACTAGACTCACAATCCAATTCAACATGACTTGGGGCTTGACTTAAATTGAAGTGTGCTAGGACACTGGTACCGAGGCATAGAAGTATTTCCATAGAATGAAAAAATGTTTTATTAAGAGTTCAGTCCTAATAAAAGTAAGTCAAAGTCACATTCACCTTCCTTAGCTTCAGTTTCCTTATCTATAAAATCAGAGACTTGAACTAAATGATACCTAAGGTCCCTTCATAGTCTGACATTCTGTGACTATGTATGTGTCATATTTTCACACCTCTCTTCTGCCTTTCTCCAGCACAATGGGAGAGTATCTGTTGTGTAGAATATACACATATGTGCACACATGTACACACCCACACCCACATATATATGTCATTTTCTAATAGGTAAGTGGTCAAAGACTATGAAGAAGCAGATTTCAAATGAAGAAATTAAATATATCAAGAAACATATTAAAATGTTTCAAATCACTATGCTCAAAATGAAAATTATTACTAATAATATATATGCAAATTCTGTTATTCCACCTTATACATGGCATATTGACAAAGATGAAAATGGTCATTTTGGAAGGATAATAAGAGGATGGGTGCATTAATGCACTATTGATGGAACTATGAATTGATCTGCCAATGATAGAAAAAAATTTGGAGTTATAATTTTAAAATTGTTAAACTGTATATAACCATTGATACGTCTACTAGACATTTACCAGAGAGAGGTCAGAGGGAAAAGACTCAGAGGCACCAAAATAATTATAGCAGAACTCTTTCAGTTCTTGCAAAGAACTGGAAATTAAAAAAGTATCCATCAAATGGGGAGTGGCTATGCAAACTAAGTTACATGAATGTAACATAATATTATTTTGCCTTAAGAAATCATGAATATGATAGATTCAGAAAAAAAACCTGTTAAAACTTGTATAGACTAAAGCAAAATGAAGTGAGTTATGCTGAGAAATAGGTATCATTATCACTTTCCCTGGGTAAACTGAACAGTTTACACAAGTGTGTAAATGAAAAGAACTTTGAAAGACTTCAAAATTCTGATAATACAGTGACCAGTCTTGATGTCAGAAGACTCGTGATGAAGCATAATTCCTTCCTCTTAGAATGGATGTAATAGACTAGAGGTAGAGAATGATGTAATCATAATCAGACATGGCAATTTTGTTTTGCTATATTTATTTGTTACAAGGAGGTCTTCTATTTCAGGTTGTAGGGAATTGGTAAGTAGGGATAGGGGTGCAAAAAAGAAGATAAAGAATAGATCATTAATGAAACATTAAATTAAATACATGGGAAAGAAGAGAGAAGCATAGACAAGCATTCAGTCTTGTTACTACTCTGTTAAATATAATGTATACTTTAAAAACTCATACTGTACATAACAAGTTTCACAGTTTCCTAAACAATCCTCTTTTTATTTGTTTTTTGTGTATTGACACATTCATGTTGCTTGATGGTTAAGGTCACAATCTGTGGTAAGGGAAAGGAACAGAAATGAAAATAACCTAAAACCACACAATATATTTGTGTTGGCCTTTGAAATGCAATTAGAGAGATGCTGAGAAATAGGTATCATTATCACTTTCCCTGGGTAAGTATCCTCTCAACTTGTCCCTCTCATTAGGGATTGTGGTGAGCTACCTGATTTAGGATGAAAATGGAAGAAGATAACCTTGCCAGAGTATCTATTCTTACAGATAACTAAAGGTTGTCTTTTTTGGCTATCCTCTCAAAACCCCTTTGGAGATAATGGATTAGCTCATTGGATGGTTCTGGATTTGGAGTCAGGAAAACCTGAGTTCAAGACATGTTTCAGATATGTACTAGCTGTGTGACCCTGATATGTTACTTAACCTCTGACTGCCTCAGTTTCCTTACCTAAAAAAGACAGATAATAATACTTACTTTAGAGGATTGTGGTAAGGATTGAATGAGATAATAAATTTAAATATATATATGTATACATATATGTATATATAAGTATAATATAAAATATATAAATGATAATATAACATTATTATATATAATATGTTGTTATATATATATATATATTTTTTTTATTGTGGTCAAATTTTATCATCTTTATTTTACAAATGAGGAAACTCAAGCTTTGTGACATAAAAAGACTTGCCTACTCCATTAGTAAGTAACGTAATCAGGACCAAATCTAGGTTCCCCTGATTCCACGTTCAATGTTTTTTCCTCTTGAGGTCTTGTTGTTTGGAGTCCTGGATTTCTACTAGCACATGTATTAGTGTTTGGAGCTATCACACAATTCCAGGCTCCTGGAGTTGGAAGGGTCCTTGAAGGCTATCACACTGTGTTTAGTGGAAAGAACCCTAGCTTTAGAGTCAAAGGACTTTGGTTCAAATCTTACCTCTCACCTTGTGCCCACTGGTGCAAATCACTTAACCTCTGTGGACTTTTTTGTTTTCCTCCTCTGTGAAAGAAAGAGACTGAACCAGGTGGCCTCTGAGGACTCTGCTGACCCTGAGTCTATTGTACCCACATAGGAGTATGCTAGAGTCAGCTCATAATAGTTTTGAGAGCCAATTTTTAAATTTTCAGTGATTATTTACAACATGGAAATTGGCAAATGCTACAAATCAGGTCATACATATGCATATATAATTTGTTTATTAATAATTATTTTATTTTGTATATAGTACAGCAATTTTAAGAACAACTTTGAGCAACTAAGTCATTTTGACTATTAATAAATACACAAATTAAAAATAAAGGACATATGAAGAAAAATATTATCTGACTCCAGAGAAAGAGCTGATAAACAGAAGTGTTTATAGAATAATTTTACATATGTGTACCTATTTTGTTTAATGGTAGTTATCTCTAGGACAGGGAGAAGGGAAGAAAAAGGGAAAAAAAGAAATCTACATAGTAACAATTTTATATTTAAAAGGAATTGAAAGTTGTGCACAATAGATTTACAGTTTCATGTGCAGCTATCTTTTTTATTATACTATGTTATGGAAATATTTGTTGTGTTCCACATATTAAAAGGAAAATAAATTAAGTTTTTAAATGATGATACTAGTAGGGGGGGGGGAGGAAGGAAGGAAGATATCAAGAAGGAAAAAGAACATTCAAGTTGTCCTGCTTAAACTGAATGCAATATTGTAAGAACAAGTAAAGTGAGAATTTTGTTGGTTTCTTTTTGGAGTTTAGTTTTCCAGGCTCATTGGAAACATCCGAAGACTCAATCTCCTTTGAACCCTAATGGTTCAGAGCTGTGCTGAGTCATGTAGGTTTTGTACCTACTGGTCAATCAGGACTCGAGTTTTGTTACATGTACTGGGAGGTTGGTATTTTGGTTTGGGGAGGTTCATTTATGAGAAGGATCTTTTGTTTTGCTGGACAGGACCCTGAGTAGTCATTTGTTAAAAGCCTCCTGCCTACTTTGAGGTTTGTGCTCTCCAATTCAGTGGTGTACGTAGGTGATTGTATTACTTTATTCAGACAGTAGGAGCCCTGTCGGTTAATCTCTGTGCTAATTTCTCTATGTTTCTCTGCTTGTATTTTCTTCACATTCAGGGTGTTGACCTTTCCCTGAAATAGTGAATGACTTATATATGTTTAATTAAAGGATTGCTAAGCTCTTTGAAGCTGTCTTTCTTGTATAAAGCAGATCAAAGAACTTGTGCTAGCAGGCCATCCTGCATGTGCTAGAGTGCTTGCTAATACAAATATTCAGTACTCATTTTTAGGAAATGTTTCCACAAAAGCAGAATTGGTTTCTGTTGTAGCAGTAGCCAACAACATGGGGAAAGGAGTAAATTAAATATTCAGCCTGGCTTCAATATCTAAGAAGAGAAAAAAAGACTTTCAAAAAGTGATTAGTATCTATCCCATAAGCTACTTTTTACAACATTATTTTCATAGTTTTCCTTCTACTAGAGAAATAAATGCAATGTGCTCTGTTGAATTAAAAGTCATTTGCAATGCAGTCGCTGCACCTATAATGAAGAAGATAAATTGTGGATTAAGGTCTCAGGAAGGTGTTCAAACAACTATTACTATGAATTTGTATAACCAGGGACCATCTTTTGTTTGCATATTGAAAACCTGTTTGTTAAATCTGCAACAGAGCAGAAAATGGAATTTTAAAAGCCTGACTGACCTTTTTTTTTTTTTAAAGAGACTTTGATCTGCTACTGGCACCATCTTGGGAACAATCAAGAACATTTTAAAATGCATCTTTCTAGGTTAGCTGCTTTTTCAGTGGTGAAGAAATTGATTTTCTGGTTCATAATGCATTTGTGAAATGCATAGCTTTAATTTCGGTATAGCTTTGAAATGCTAGCATTGTAGAAACAACATTAATGTGAACATAACTCCAAACACTCTCCATGTATTTTCCTTTTAATTTGCATTTATCTTCATACTCCCATATGCTAGCATCAAGTTGGATGTATATGGTAAATTTTAAATTAAGATTTTGGTGTCTTATACAGATACCTGATCTTTATTTCTTGTTCTTTTTCCTTGCCTTTAAATCGTTAAAATTCTATAAGATGGTAAGGCAGAAAGAGATGAAGCATTTATAAACTCACTAAATATTGCTTTCAGTGAGTGTTTTCATTCTCATTAACATGTTGTCAAGTTATTTTTTCTAGTTGCTCTCTTCTTCTTCCAGTTCTGGTGTATTTGTCTAAAGATTATAGGGTCCAATATTGCACTAGCTAGCAATTGTGATTCTTTTTGGAATTCATGGCTATTGGATGGGGAGCCTTCTACCACAGGATTGATTCAGTTACTCCCAATTCAACAATACTATCTAAGCACTTACCATATGGAAGTCAGTGCTGGGGTGGGCTTTGGAGAAAGAAGGGAGGGTGACAAAGACAACGGGAGGGTTAATTTCTACCTTCAAGGAGTTTTCATTCTATTGGGGACAAAGACAAGGTGATTTGAGGTGTGTGAGAGCACTCACTAGGATTAGGAAGCATTTTCCATAAAAGATAACACCTCAGTTTAACCTTGAAAAGAAACTGAACTTTCTAAGAGCCATCAGTAAGTAGGAAATGCACTTCATTTAACAAGTAAGAAGTTTGCTGACTAAGGTACTTTGTGGGCTTGCTCACTTTACTGATTCAGGGACATATGCATATGTGTGTGTGTGTGTATATATATACATTATATATATATGTGTGTGTGTGTGTATATATATACATTATATATATGTGTGTGTATGTATGTAAACATGCACAATTAAATCAGTCAATAAATATTTATTAAACACCAACTACGTACGAGGCACTGTGCTATGTGCTGGGAAATATAAAAAAGAGGTAAAAGACAGTCCATGTCCTCAGGGAACCTCCAATCGAATGGAGTCTTGGAGTGGGAAGAAACACGAGGTTATCTACTCATGAATTTCTATATAATCGTTAATTTATCTAATCATGTCTTCTAAATAATTATGCTCTAACAAACAACAGAGAGCCTGCAATGAGGAATCACATATGAGGAGTATTAATGAAAAAGCTATATACCCAGATACTGTCATTAAATTCATTGATCAACCAACATTTTAAGTGCCTTCTATGTGCCAGGCACTGTGCTAGGCACTAGAAATTCAAAGATAAAAATGGAACAGTCTCTACCCTCAAGGAGCCTACATTTTATTGAGAGAGAGAAGTACATATATAAGTATATATGGAATAAATACAAAATAAGAACAATGAATGGAAGGCAATCACAGATATGGAACCAGGATTTGTCATGACACCAAAGATCCTACCAAGTGGTAGTGAGGAAGGAGTACATTAGAGGCATGGGAGGAATGACCAGTGAAGAGTCAGGGAGATGATATGGAGTATCTGTCAGATCCTTAGATTTTATATATGGAGAAAATTTCGGTGCCAGGACAAAGCTTAATCAAGGAGTGGCAATGAAGACCTAAGGCACTGCCTACTTATGCACTGCCTACATTAAACAACTGGTAAAAGTAGCAACGTCAATATGTACATCAAGTCCCTAAAATGCAAAGTGACATAGAGGAAAGAACATTGAATCTGAGCTCAGGATACCTGAGCTGAAATCCTGGACCAAAAATTTAGCAGCTGAGGATTAGTGGACACATCCTAATCTTTATGATCTCTTCCACTTTGAAGAGTCTCTGATTCTAAACTGCATAATCTCCCCAAGCCTTTGTTTCCTCGTCTGTAAAATGGATAATACTAGTAGGATCTACTTTAATCTTAGAGAATGTTATAAGCAGCTTCACATAGTGAGTATGAGACTGACATGAAATCAGAAAGGTCTGGGTTTCAGTCCCACCTTGGACACTAACTTCCTGTGTGGTCCTGTCTTAATCTGTCTCAGCCTCAGATTTTTCCTCTGTAAAATAAGTGTAAAATGCCACTAATTCCAGTGTGGTTTCAAGTGAAATAAAATAATCAAAATGTGTTGAAAACTTTAAGGTATCATTTGAGATTTCCTAGTCCAGTTACTGTGAGAAAAATACTTTGTAAAATATTTTGTAAATCAAGATCCTTTAGCAGAGTTCTGTTCTTTTAAAATCTTTTGAAATAATTGTAATTAATTTGCCAACTATGGTATTGAACAATACATTGGGAACATTCTAGTTTCATTTGACTCTTAGGATAGAGGAGATCGCTATAACTACAGCTTTCATCTACAAAGTTGACATAGTCATTTAGAAGTAGTTTGTCCTTGTAACTTATTTGCTGTCTTAGGGCTGCCATGGTGATATAAGAAATATAGTACATATATATTTTCCTTATAAGAATGATGAATGTTTGCCAAAGAACTCACAACTCTGGAGTGCTCAAAACTTTTCAAAGACATTCTTTCTGTCATTCTCACAGCATAGACAAGTACTATTTTTACTACAATTTGGAAAGTTAACTCAAAGCACAGGAACATTCAGTTTTATCAATTCAGCAAACTTTGTAAAGCATATACTACACAGAGAGACAGGAATTTATTAAGCTCCTACTGTGTGCTAGGCATTGTTCTAACACTGGGATACGCGAAAAGGCAAAAGGCAATTCTTGCTTGCAGGGAGCTCACAGCCTAATGAGAAAGACAGCATACAAACAAGAAATAAACAAGGTTTACTGGAATGATCACGGAGGGATGACATTCTAAGGGGAATTGGGAAGGGCTTCTTGTAGGAGATGGAATTTAAGCTGGGACTATAGAGAGGTAACACGCCTGAATTCAAGTCCCACTTCTGACACATATTAGCTGTAGAAGTTACTTAACTTCACAAATCATGGAACAATTCTCTAATACTATAAGGTGAAGATAAGGCATTGTCCTACACTGGTAGAGGTATTTCGCTAGCCAGTCCTTATTCTTACTTCTACTATATACAGAGTATTTTCTACCATTGTAGAGGATATCCTAAACAAAATTTAAATGGAAAAGGGATTATCTATAGAATCTGTACCAGGGGTCCATTAACCCTTAAGGAGATATTAAATACATTTCAGGGGGTCTGTGAACTTGAAGGAAGAAAATTTACATATGTATTTCAATATAATTGATTTCCTTTACAATCTTACATATTCTATTTTATGCATTTAAATGTTATTGTTAGAAGAGGTCTATAGGCTTTAACCAGACTACCAAAGAGCCCATAGGATACGCTCTCACACATGTGCATGCACATACACATACACACACACAAAATGAACACACAATGTACACACTGATATAACTGGACATTTAAACTTCCCCCTCAGGTGGTTACTTGTGTTAATTCTGGGAATTGTAGTTTCCATTGGATGACTGGTTTCCTCCCTACCCTAGGAAAGAGACTCTCATAGGAGTTTATTCACAAACACGTAAGGTAGTGAGGAAGAGCCAAAAAAAACCCAACCAATCCAAACCCAAAAACCTGAGCACAAAACTCAACCATTTTTTGTTTGTTCATCTTTTTGTGGGCACAAGGGTTTCCTGTCCCCACATTGAGATTGAGCTGAATGAAAGAGAGTAATATGGTTTTGATTTTTCAGTGACTACTATAAGTGACAAATAACAGAGATCAATGACCTACATAGCTTTGTACCCATTACCAGGAGGCAGGGACTTCCAGCTTCAGGAATGACATGTGGAGTAGAAGCATGCACCAAGGCAACGTCATGGCCCATGCGTGGCCCAATGGAAGGAGGAAGATGTGATCTGAGAAAAGCTTCCAGGACTAGGACAAAACCAAAAAATCCCAGGTTGACCTTAGTCAAGCCTTTCAGATAGTGCTCCCTGGTGGTTTACACCATTATTGCATTTCTACAAGACAACTCAATCTTGAGAGACTAGGGATCTGGCAAAGATATAACCCATTATGGCTAAAAAGAGACTGAGAGAAAGAGAACGAAGAGATTTCTTTTTTAAGGGAATATTAAACTAATGTCTTGTGCAGAAATATTATTAGAAGACTTCTTGGAAGATGCTAGCTGCTCTCCTGAAATGAAACAGGTGGGGAGGACTATGTTTTCAGAAGTCAGGAACTGGAGTGAGGGTAAGAGGCAACTTTGGCCATGATTTTTCTCATAGCTGGAATGTGAATAATGATTTCTATCTTATTCTATTAATTGTGACCCTGTTAATAAATCTTATAGCTGGTAACTTTGATCTTTAAACTATTAAGATTATGAGATTCTTAACTTTTTCTTTTGTTTCATGGACCCTTTTTACAGTTTAGTGAAGCCTATGGATGGACCTTCTTAGAATAATATCTATAAATGCATAAAGTAAAGCATACTGGATTACAAAGCATATTGAAATACAATTATCAAAATATTTATAAAGCAGGTTCATAGACTCCAAGAAGCCTCTTCATGGCAGAGATGAGAGTCTGGAAATGGGTAAACCTGATAAAAAAATAGAAGGATTGAAAAGTGGGAGGATTGGGTAGGGCCCAACTTAAAGTAGGCCATGTTGAGCTTGAATATGAGAGAAACAAAAGGGCTCACACTGAGGAGATTACATAGTACTTTCAACCCAAACAGTTTCTCACTGACAAAGTTCCTTTTTAAAAATACAGCTCTTCTCTGAGTGATTCTAAATAGCTGTGAATAATAGAATAGCAATGATCTCTGAAGAATAAATATGATAGATTGCCCTACAACAATGGAAAGATGTGTGATGGTTCTAAATTGGATGAAGCATTTAAATACTTAATAACCAAACTATGTTATGTACTTGGGGATATAAAGAAAGGAGGGGAAATGGCACCTTTTCTCAAGGAGTTCACATTTTAATACGGGAGACAACATTTAAATAATTGAGAATATATACAATATATACAGAGTAGATGAAAAGTAATATCAGAGGGGAAGATACTAGCAACTAGGGTGAATGGCAAAGTCTTCTGGAATAAGGTGAATTACACCGAGTCTTACAGGAAGCCAGAGAAATTAAAAGGTAGAGTTGAGGAGGGAAAACAGCAAAAAGGCACAGGGACCAGAGATGGAGTGCTGTGTTGAAGGAACATTAAGTACATTGGCCAACATCACTGGATTGTACAGTGTATGGAGGGGAGCAAAGTGTAAGAAGATTGGAAAAGAAGGAAAGGGATAGGTTGTGAAGGACTTTAAATGCCAAACAAGGGAATTTATATTTGATCCTGGAGAGTTTATTGAGTAGGGTAATGACACGGTCAGATTTATACTTCTGCAGAAATACTTTGCCATTTGAGGAGAACATGAATTGGAATTGAGAGACTTGAATCAGGGGAAGCAATGAGAAAGCTATTGCAATAACTTTGTTGCTATTTGGTCATTTTTCAAGTCATTCAACTCTTTGTGACTCTTTATGGGGTTTTCTTTGTCAATATACTGAAGTGTTTTGTCATTTGCCTCACCAGTTCATTACAGATGAGAAATGGAGGCAAGCAGGGTTAAGTGACTTGTCCAGCATCATACAGCTAGTAAGTATCTGAGACCAGATTTGAAATCAGGATGATGAATCTTCCTAACTACACTGATAGAGTGCCTAGCACTCTATCAATTGTACCACCTAATTGCAGTAACTTACACTTGAAAAATATCTGGCAATTTAATGTCATACAAGTTTGATTTGAGCAGTATGATGTGGCTGTCCAAAAGCTACTGAGATCTTGGGTTACATTAAGAAAGGCGTTTCTCCCAGGAAGGTGATGGCATTCCCTCTGTACCATTTCTAGAATATTGTTCTCAGTTTGGGATGCTATGTCTGAAGACCATTGATAGACTGGATATGATTCAGAAAAGGGCAAGCAGGATAGTGCAGAGCCTTGAGTCCATGTCAAATCAGTAACAGTTGAAGGAAGTAGTTCTGTTTTGTCTGGAGAAAGAAGGACCTGATAGACTTGGCTCACATGTGGGATTAGATTTGTTCTGTTTGCCCCCGAGGGCAGAGCCAGGAGCACAGAGTGGAAGTTGTAAGGAGGCAATTTAGATTTCATAGAAGGAAAAATGTCAACAAAAATGCCAATGATGACAACAATACAACAACAGCTTCCTAACACATACACCTCTCCAACAATGGGACAGCCCACCTTAAGAGATGGCGGGTTCCCTCTCCTTTAGAGGTCTTCAAGATAGATAACCACTTGTTATGTATATTGATGAAAACTCTTTTAGAGTATGGGCAGATCAAGATGACCACTGAGTCTCCTTCTGACTCTGAAATTCTGGGACTCTTGGAAAAGTGGCATAAAAGACATTGTCCTTGACCCATGTATAGCAAAGGAATGGCCTGAGTGTTGCACTAGTATAAGTGAAATATTAAGTGACTCAGAGGAAGGCCTTCAGCTATATTACGGAGATCATCCTTGAAGGCTATATGGAAGGATGTAGCCAGGAATCTCACAGGATGAGAAGGCATGGATGGATTATATTCTACCCAGGTGGCGGAAGTATCTATATTAATGAGATCACAATTCTCTCTAAATGTAGCAACATCTTAGGGATGTATGATGGAGGGTCCCTGCCCCACTATGCCAAACGTCAGAGCTGATGCAGATCCTTGGGCTACTTCCAATCACCATGATAACACTTTTATTTGAACTGAACTTTACTGAACACTTTAATTGAACTATTGAACTGCAACTCTACGGGTATACTGAAGAGGAAATCCCTGCCCCTCCAGCTTCTTCCTCCTCTTGTCTTTAAGGTATGAGGATGACTCTTAAGTTCTAGCAGCCTTGTCCTGGATGCCCTTTCCCCCATCAGGCCATAAGCCAGAAGTTCATGGCATTCAAGGCAAGCATGTGGACTAGGATGAGCGGGGGGTGCTGTTTCCTTTTCATATCTTCTTCCGGTTGGTACAGTGCTACAATGGACATCTGCTTCATCCCAAGTATCCAAGCACTGGGGTATCAGTTACTTGAGGCATTACACTGGCAGCAGCAGCAGAGGCAGTAATATTGGCAGACCTGACAAGAAGGAGTTTTCTAGAATGAGAACCCACCTGAAAGAAAAGTGCCTGCTTGACCTACTTGGCATTGATTGGGTTGTATTCAAGGGAGGCAAAATGTAAACTAGCCAACGAACAGCACTGTAATAAATGTCTCCTGAGAGCTTGAACACTGGCCTGTCAACTGGCTGTAATCTGCCTTTGATTATTGTTTGTCATTCTCTTTCCTGTGGGAGAGTAAGACTCGCTCTTCCATTCCTGATTCATTTTTGTCCTCTGGACTTTTCTTTACTTCTCTGCCCTCTCCCTTCAGCCCCACTTCTTGGACCAGAGCCAAAAATAGTCTTTTTTTCCTGGGGAATCTGATATGAGGGTGGAATTGAAACCCTTGAGACGGTACTTCTGCTATAGGAAAGCCAGGCTACCCCACAGGAATGAAATCAGGGCATAAAGATAAAGAACAGTATTTAGGTGAGGTGGAGATTTAACCTCAGCCTAGCAATGTCTGGCTAGCTACTCTGCTTGACAAGGATGTTCAAGGCACTGGAGATATAAACAATCCCTGCTTTCATGAAACTCATAGTCTCGTAGGGCCAAAATATGCCAAGTAAAAGTGCCACAGTACAAGTTAGAGTATGATTATGCTATATAGAAAAATTAAAGAAAGTACTCTGAGAAATTGGGATAGGGAAGGATCTGTTCTAGTTCCAGGAAGGGCTAGTCAAGGAAAGCTTCATTTGGAAAACTTTTTTTATCATCAATAAAAATGTGGTACTGGCTTAGGTAATGAGCAAAAAAGATATATGAATACAGTTTTGGGGACATCTCTGTACAAAATTTGCCTATGGCTATATGTAGTAATTCCAGAATCAGAAATACTATACTTCTAAATCCCACAATCAGTCAAAAAAACATTTTTAAGTGCCTACCATGTGTTAGATGCTAGATACAGAGACAAAAGGAAAAACAGTGCCCACCCTCAGGGAAATGACAGGTGAAGGGGAAGGAGAAAGACATGTACATATATAACTAGACATAAAATAGGTAACAAAGCAATTTTGACAGGAAATCACTCGCAGTTATGGGCATCCAGAAACACCTCACTTTTTTGGTTACACTTTTCAATTTGGGTCCAATCATAGTATTTCATTTAATAGTGAATCTCTGATTACCTAAGCCTTGAATCGTATGGTTTTATTACATTTGTCTAAATTTAAAGCTCTTGTTTATCGTTGTAGATTGGTCAAGGAAAGGCTGGTCTGTCACATAAAGGGGTTCCATCACCTATTTGGGGCCAGTAAGCTTACAAACTATACTCCCACAAAAGATAATGACCAGAAGGAGTACTCTCCCCTAACATTTACAACTTGTTCCCATCTTATTCTGGAAGAACATCCTCTTTTATATCCTTCTACCCCCAGACATTGTGAAATCTACCATAGGAGGCACCAAATGAAATTATTCCTTTGGGGACAGCATTGTCTTGGGGCAGTTCCTGGCTGTTTCTGAACTAACAGAATGACCTCTACTTCCTATCTTGTATCAAAACCACATGTCAACATGTATCTTGAGCTATAATTAAAGGTATGAGCAAGAACAACACCAGAAGAACATTTTAAATACTATGTCAGATCCTGGCCCAGAGGTAAGAATGCATATGGTTATGTTCATGGGGAAATAAAGAGATTAGTCATACTGGAATGGAGAGTAGGTTAGGGAGTAGAGGAAAATAAAGTTGGATAGGTCAAATTGTAGAGGGTTTGAAAGCAAAAAAGTGTTTGAACTTAACACATGGAGAGCCATCTGACTGTTATGCTGAAGGCAACCATTTTCTTTCTTTTTTTATTATTTATTTTTAACACAGTTTATAACAGATAAAGCAATTCAAACTTTTGGTCAGGTGACACTTCTTTTTAAAGCATTTACAATATGGACCACAAAAGAATATTTTTTTAAACACGAGACACAAATAACATTTATGTTGCTGACTTCACAAGCTCTTGACCTCTTGACCTTGTCTCCACAGTATTACTAAGAATTAAAGGACCCTAACAATGTTGTTGATCTAAAGTCCTATGCCTAATAGCTTAATTTTAGACTTAACCTCGGATGTTCCCCTACCCATAATCTATAATTGAATAGATCTGATATTAAGCTTACAAACCTTTTGACTATAGGAAATTTCCACCAATAGTAAGGACATTGCAGGGATACAATATCTCTCCAACTTCATATATCAGTTTCAGGCATGATTAGATTATCCACTTGCATGTAGTCAGGCTTCAAGTCTGCCAAGTGTCAGTGGGGAAACGGAGTCAGGAGAATCCCACCTCAGCCCATGCTGAACAGCTGCTCTCCCACCCTTCCCTTGAGATCACCTATGCAGTTCATACCAGCATCTCATCAGCTTTCTGGCATCATGGATTGGAGGCTCAAATCACCTTTCTTGCTACCCATACCTGGAGTTAGACTCAGAAGAACAGTCACTTAATAGCCCCATAGCATCTAAAAATGGCAAGTTCCAATAACCAGGTTTCAAACATGATTATAATTTCACTTTGGCTAAGGAACATCTTTTGAGGCAAGTCTTAAGTGGTTTACATGTCTTTCTATAAATGTTCTAGTTCCTGATTAAATGACAATCATAAAATCAAATTTACCATTAAAACCTTGACTTTTCCATCAATGCCAAATTTTACCCAAGGTTACCTTGCTCTAGGAAATTTAGACTGAGATTCTTTTCTCCAAACTAAAGATGCCATTGATTTATTTTCAGTAATTAATTCAGTCTATTGTTTTAATACTAATTGCTTTTACCTCATTTTGTAACGTGTCTAATATTTTCCCCATCACTCCCCTCCCCCTGCTTCCTAATACTTTACATTCTGATTACTCCTTCCCTCAATGTACCCTCCCCTCCATCACACTCCACCCCTCTCCTATTCCCATCTTCTCTCTTTTCTTGCAGGGCAAGATAAATTTCCATACCCCTATCCCTGTAGTTTTTATTTCCCGATTATATGCAATAAAAATTCTCACCATTTGTTTCTAATACTTTGAATTCCAATTTCTTTCCCTCCCCCCTCCCTCCCTAGCCCCACTGAGGAGGCAAGCAATTCAATACAGACGAAATATGTGTTGTTTTGCAGAAGACTTCCATAATAATCATGTTATGTAATACTAATTATATTGCCCTCTGACCTACCCTATCCCCCTTTATTTTTCCCCCTCTTGTCCCTTCTTGAAAGTGTTTATTTCTAGTGACTCCCTTCTCCCATTTGCCCTCCCTTCCAACATTCCCCTATCTCCACTTGTCATCTCCTCTCCTACTTTCCTGTGGTGTGATATAAATTTTCTTATCAAATTTAGTGAGCATGTTATTCTCCCCTTCAGCCAGGGGAGAGTAGCTTTATTTTTTCCCCTCTCCCCTTCTCCCTTATCTCCTCCATTGAATAACATTTTTCTTATCTCTTACATGAGTTATAACCTGCCCCATCTCATTACTCCCTTTCTCTTCCCGGAATTTTCCTCCTTCACCCCTTATTTATTTTATTTTATTTTATTTTTGTGTGTGGATATCATCTCTTCTGATATAACACACCCTGTACTCTCTATCTATCTATGTGTATGTGTGTGTGTGTATGTACAATCTCTCCAACTACCCAAATACTGAGAAAAGATTCAAGAGTTAAAAATATTTTCTTTCCATGTAGTATTGTAAACAGTTCAGCTTTAGAGAGTCTCTTATGATTTTGCTTTTCTGTTTACCTTTTCATGCTTCTCTTGATTCTTGTCTTGGGAATTCAAATTTTTAAATATAGATCTGGTCTTTTCCTCAACATGAAATCTTGAAAGTTGTCTATATCACTGAATGACCATTTTTTCCCTTGAAGTATTATATTCAGATTTGCTGGGTAGGTGATTCTTGTTTTCAATCCTAGTTTCTTTGACTTCTGAAATATCCCACTCCAAGATCTTCGATCCCTTAATGTTGAAGCTGCCAGGTCCTGTGTTATCCTGATTGTATTTCCACAGTACTCAAATTGTTTCTTTCTAGCTGCTTGGAGTATTTTCTTCTTGATCTGGGAACTCTGAAATTTGGCCACAATATTCCTAGGAATTTCTCTGTTCAGGTTTCTTTCAGGAGATGATTAGTGAATTCTTTCAATATCCATTTTGCCCTCTGATTGTATAACATCAGGCTAGTTTTCCTTGATAATTTCATGGAAGATAATGTCTAGGCTCTTTTTTTGATCATGGCTTTCAGGTAGTCCAATAATTTTTAAATTATTTCTCCTGGATCTATTTTCCAGGTCAGTTGTTTTTCCAATGAGCTGTTTCACATTATCTTCTATTTTTTCAACTTTTTGGTTTTGTTTACTAACTTCTTGGTTTAACTCATAGTCATTCATTTCCCTGAACTCAGTTCTCTCTTTCAATGAATTATTTTCTTCACTGAGCTTTTGAGCCTTCTCCTCCATTTGTCTAATTCTGCTTTTTAAAACCTCTTTCTCCTCATTAGTTTTTTGGACCTCTTTTTTCAACTGAGTTAACCTCTTTTTAAAGCTGTTATTTTCCTCAGCATTTTTTTGGTTCTCCTTTATTAAGCTGCTAACTTGTTTTTTAGGGTCTTCTATTGCCTGAGCCCAGTTTAAGTTCCCTTTGGAGGCAGGGGCCTTGACTTCCTCTGACAGTGTGCCTTGTTCTTCCTCATCAGAAAGTATAGGGGGAGACACCTGTTCCCCAAGAAAGTAGCCTTCTATGGTCTTACTTTTTTTCCCTTTTTTGGGCATTTTCCCAGCCAGTTACTTGACTTCTGAGTTTCCTCTCCACAACCACCTTGCCTCCAGTTCTGCCAAGTCAGCACTTGGGGGGCTGAGATTCAAATGAACTGCTCCCAAGCCTCAGGGGCTTTTGGCAGGGGTGGGGCTGCTATTCTGTATGAGATTAAGTTCAGCTGCTCAGGTTGGGGCAGGGCTGCCACACAGGGCTCAGTTCCCTCAAGGGGTTTATAAGAAGATCTTCAACAATGGATGCAGGCTACTGCCTACTTTGGGACCCCCATCTGCTACTGCATCTACTGCTGCCTCCTGAGGAGACCTGAGTTATGGGGATATCCTACTCCCGTCTTGGCCAGCCAAAAAGACCCTCTCACTGACCTTTGGCGTGAGTTGAGGGACCTCTGCTGCCACTGGAGATTCCATCCCTGAAGCCTGCTTGGATATGCTCCTCTTGGTGCTGCAGCCAAGGCACAGCTGGGCTCTGCTCCGGGTCAGAGGCACAACAGATCTTTCCTATCGTTCTTTCAGGTCTCTCTGGGACAGAAATCTCCTCCACTCCGTTATTCTGTGGCTTCTGCTACTCCAGAATTTGTTGAGAGTTCTTCTTTACAGGTATTTTATGGGCTGTGGGTAAGAGCTAAGCATATGTGATTCTTTCTACTCCGCCATCTTGGCTCCTCCCCAAGGCAACCATTTTCAAAGTCAAGTATAACAGAGGGTAAATGCCCAATTGTAAATTAAAGACTTAGTATTCTGATTCATACAAGAATGGGCACCATAGTACATAGAGTACTGTACCTGGACTTTGGCAGACTCATCTTCCTGAGTTCAAATCTGACCTCAGACATTCACTAACTATGTGACTCTAGGTAAGTCACTTAACCCTATTTACTTCAGTTCTTTATCTATAAAATGAGCTGGAGCACTAAATTAAGTAGTTCAATAATTGAAAATCACTTCAGTATCTTTGCCAAAAATACTCCACATGGGATCACAAAAAGTCTGACATGACTAAAACAACTAACAACAACAAACTCCTGTGAGTTTGTATAGCATTAACCAGTTATTGAAGGGTCTAATCAACTTTAGGGAAATTGACCATCAAGATTTCAGGCCCTAAACTAGTATGACCTCTGTAAGACTCAGCTCGGAATAACCTCATCCATATTACTAGAGTTATGGGTCCAATTGGAAGTAAATGACTCTCTATGTTAGCATATTTACCTAATCAACTACTTTTGGAGATTATGCCCTAAGACAGTGGTTTCAGCTATGATCTGATCCCAAGATATATGCTCAACCAATTAGAGGATAGGAAAAAAAACCCATCACATTTTACTTCTGCCATAGCCAATCATGCCGTACCTTTCCAATACAACCACATGTAACTTTATTCCCGAAAATCCACACCTACAATACTCTCCCCTCTTCTCCAGATCATGTAGTAGTTGTTATAAAAGCCTGTGAAAGGCAGGCTTTATGGGCTAGGCATAGAACACTGTTTAAAATCCTCCCATCCTTTTCTATTTAGGGTGGGGCAGAGTTCATCTCACAAGGTGAATAGGCAAGGATGCATTGTGGTCTGTATCTCTGATATCATATCATTAACTTTTCTTGTGTCTCACTTCCAAACTTTCCTGCATCTATCCCTTGATAGGATAGGGAGCAGCCATCCATTTAGTCACCCAGATTTACAATTTCAGGGTAATCTTTGTTTCTTCACTCTCTCCATCTCTAACCATTTGCCAAATCTTGTTATTTCTGCCTCTTCTCCTTACTTAGGCTAGAAACCTTGTTCAGGCTCTCGTCACTTCTTACTTAAACTGTAGAAACAGGCTTTTAATTAGTCACCCTGACACAAACTTCTGCCCATTTCAGTTCATTCTCCATGCAGCTGTCAAAACCATTTTCTTAGCAAGCAGATCTGATCATATCACCTCCCCTTTACTCAATACACTCCAGTGGCATCCTATTGACCTCAGGGTTAAATATTATTTCATTCTTCAAAATTTCCATTTTTATGAGTTATATAATATATACAATTAGTAAGGTAGTATATGTGTATAATTTATAAATGCGCAAATAAACAGAGATGAGTGCTCAAAAATCTTTGACTGATAGAGGTGCATGATCAAAAGCATTTGGAGACCACTGAGCTGGGAGACTAAATTATTCGTCTGTTTCTGACTTTATCTACTCACTCCCTTTCTCCCCTTCTGGTATCTCCCCTTTGATTAATGCCTATCAAGATTAAGGGATTCAGTCTAGATTCAGAACAAGTTTGTTGATTAATTACCTAAGGGGAAGAAGCATGCTTGATTCAAATGATGTGATCCATCAGCCTATTTCCTCTCTGGGGATAGAAGAAAACTCTGGCCCCTTACGATCTTCTAGGAAAGGAAAATACAGTATTTCTTATTTCCCTATGCATCAACCAAACCAACCTGACTCAGAGGGAGCAGCTGCTCCAATATGAAAGGTCACTTTGGAGGGGGTAAACAGGGAAAGGGGTGAAGCAATCTTTCAGATGATTGATGAGGGTATCTTTCAGCTGGCACGTAGAGGGCTCTGGCATTCATAGTTCTAAATTTAGTTTTGCTAATGCATCTTTCTTCAAATACAGTGCTTTATTGCTCATCGCATAACTCTTCTTGATGTCCCTGTTCATTAATTTTGGTGTGAAGAATACTTGTAGGCTGAAAAATTATTAAACCATGATCTCTGGGCTTGTGTGCCTTTAAATAATAGTATGTATAACTCTCCTATAGCACAATTACCTAGTTAATTGCTCTAATGTGAACACAGGCAGTATGATTAAGACCAGGTTCTCATTACAGTAATTATCTGATTAATTGCTTAAGTGTGATTGTAGCCCTAGACTGTTATATAGGATATAGAGATCCTTGGTCCTTCCCATTTGAAACTATCCTCCTTGTTCTCTCTCTCTCTCTCTCTCTCTCTCTCTCTCTCTCTCTCTCTCTCTCTCTCTCTCACACACACACACACACACACACACACACACAAACACACTTCACAAAGAGATACACTACAGGATCCCTTTGCTGACTTTCTCACAATGTCACCATCTCTGTTTCAAGTAATCACTCCATTTCTTCTATTCCATGGCACACATCTCAATGGGTAGACTTTTTTTTTATCCTAAAAGGCACATATTGTTTTCTAGCTACAGCTGGAAATGCCCAATGGGGCATGTGTAATTATATTGGGTTGTAATTAGCCCAGGGCTAAGTGGGAAAAATGGTAACTAGACTGGAGATAGTGGCTACAAGGTCTAATGAAGAGTGCATTTAATGGACTGTTACAGGGCTCAAGGTGGCAAAGAGAGAGGGAAAGTCACAGTGTGGTTCTCCTTTTAAGGGCTTTTATCCTGCTGCTTCCTCTGCTCCAGAGCATCAGCCATCCTTCTCCTCCCTCTTTGCCCTGTAGGACAAATGATAACACCCTTATATTCACATGATGACACCCTTCCTTCCAGCTCTTCTCTTCTTTCTCCCATTTTCCTAAGGTGAATGAAAGAAGGGGAAGGTCTGGAAATGTGTTCTCAAGAATGGAACAAGAGGAGCCTGGATTCTGGTTTCCTACAGTTTCCCTGAGAATCCTAGAATACTTAGGCCTATTCTTGGTTCTGGCTATAAAGTCATAACTAGCAATCCTGACACCAGAGGCAAATGCATTTTATGAAGGAGACTTCATGAAGAAACTTTGGGCCCCAGGACACAAGGTCCCACTGGTGGAGAGGTCCAAAGATACTATAAGGCAACTGAGGAGGAGACTAAGCTGGAAAAAGGGATTATCGGAGGCTAGGTAAGAAAAAAGTCAGGTGGGTTGCTGCTTCTAGAAGGAAATCATTGGGTAGCTTCCTAGTCTAACTAATTCATTTTGCAAACAAGGTGTTAAGATCTAGGGGTTCTTCTGTATAAGGAGGACAAATACTGTCTCTCCTCCCAATTTTAGGTGAGACCTTACCCTAGTTACTCCTATGTTTAGGTACATTGTACATTTAAATTATCTAGACCTCAGAGTAGTGATGTATGCCTACCTGCTTTTCAGAGATGGGACTCACCATCCAACAATAGGGTCCACTTCAGAAATAACCGTTGTATCTCCTGAATACTAATTTCAGATCAGTTTATTCAGAAGAATTAAGGAATAAATTTATTAAGGAATTAATTAAAGTATTAATGTATTGCTTCTCTCAGGAATGTGTACATTTTTCATGGAGTCTTAAAAGGGCAATCTTCAAATAAATGGATCGTTAATGGTAATAATTTGGGATAATAGTGAGGAAAAGATTCCTGTCTTTGGATCATAGGTCTAGAACTGAAAAGGATCTTTCAGTCCATTAGTCTCATTTTAAAGATAAGAGAACAGAGGTTGAAAGGGGTTAAATGAGTAGCCCCAGTCATATAGGTTGTAAGCAAAGAGCTGGCATTTGAACAAAAGTTCCCTGATTCTCAGTGTAGTACTTTCTCCACTGTACCAGGTGGAAGGCTTCCTAGAATCCTTCAGATCATATCACATGGGAAGCACAGTGGCTAAAGAGTTGAGTTTGGAATGAGAAACATACAGGATTAAAATCCACTTCAAAGATTTGCTACACCATGTGACTTTGAGGAAATTGCTTAATTTCTCTCACTTATAGCCTCTACCTCACAGGGTTGTTATGAGAATCAACTGAGTTAGTGTATATAAAGTGCTTTTCAAACTGTAATGAGAATTACCCACCATTTATAGCATGGAGGGTATCCTTGTCCAGCTTGAGGGGATAGAGAAAACATCTCTAGCTTCTTTTTCTACCACTGTTCACAGAGAGACTATTTCCTGTCAGGAAGTAAATCAGGAGGTCGGAGCCAGAAGCTTGGCCACTCATCTCTTCTTACAAAGAGGGGGTAGTTGGCTAGAATTTTATATATCTGCTCCCTTATATATTGTTAGACCAGGGGATATGATTTTCAAGTTTGAGTCAAAGTCTGATTGCTGTTCATTAATTAAGGGGGAGGGGAAAGAGGATCCCAAACTTTATATCCAAATACCAGTTCCACAATGAACAGGCATAGCATGCAGCATATTTATCTAAATACACACCAAAATAGAAGTTGGAGAAAGAATACATAGGAGAATCTGTACCAGACAAAGCAGACTGAACTAACTCTCAAAGTAACTCTCACCTAAGAGAGAGTCTTAGATCTCACTCAAATGGGAATTCTTCTAAGTCTCTAGTATAACAAGTTGGTGATAGGGACATAATAGAGTCCGACAGCTCCTCCTACATCTTTCCAGAGTTTTTTCCTTCAGAAAACTGAAGTGGGGGTGGCATTTTCCATCTTCTCCTTTAAAGCTGGAAACCAGAAGTACCTGAAGTGAATATAGAGTCTGAACTCTTAAAGGGATTGCCCAAAACAAGGAGACTGTAGTGATTTGAACAGTTGGAAGAGGATCAAAACTCTCCTTGCTCCTCCCTCTTGCCAACAATTCTGCCTCAGTCCTATGAAGATGTAGGGCATTGATCTCCATCAATAAGGAGAGTCCAATGCCTATAGACTTTGAGACTGGGATTACAAAAAATTACAAATTATTATTATTTTTACTATTATAATTGATAGACAACTACCTACTCTGTCCATTTATCACTTTGTTTGTGGTCCTTGCTCTTCTTCATTAGTGGTCCTTGCTCTTCTTCATTAGTATTCAACAACAGCCTGTACTATCTGGATGACATCTAAAGGCCACATGTCCCATGGACAAATTTGTTTCTCTCAGGTTTTGAAAGAGTAACTAGTAAGACAGAGAGGAAGGCTATAGAATTAGAGCAGGAAGCAACCCTAGAGGTCATTCTATAGATGAGGAAACTAAGGCCTCAGAGGTCACACAGATGTCAGCCAGAATTTGAACCTAGGTCCTTCCTGTGACTCCAGAGCCACATTGCCATGAACATACAAGCCTACCATTTCAAATGCTTCGAAGAGAAGGAAGGAAATACTGTTCCCTTTGAATTTTTTAAAAGCTACTTAAACTCTAAGCATTTAATTTAATATATCAGAGTTTTCTTGTGGTCAATAACTTGCCTGAAACATCAATAAATCAAAAAGAGCCAAATGTAGTAAAACTGAATAACTCTCAGAGCTATAATAAAAATCAATATGTAGCAAAGTAGTTTCAGAAACCATTCCTCCTTTCAAGAATAAATATTTGTCCTGGTGGTTACTTATACATTTTAAAGTAGGTTGAGGAATACATTAAAGCTCTTCTGTAATGTCTATGCATTTTATTACTCTTAGACATTCTCATATAAGTGTACAAAAATGCTTATGGGAGAAGGAAAGGGAATGAAGTCTCCCCACTGCCTAGAAAGTAAACTTTCAAATCTGAACATGTTATGAAAATAGGTTGAGATGAAGAAGCGTAATCTCATCAAAAGCATTCATCATAAGCAGCCTTATCTTACCTCTGCAGCCTTAGGTCATTGTGCCTGCTCCCTTTCACATACTCCATCAATGTTCCTGGCAATCAGGACTTTTCTTCACACCAGTCTCTCCTCCCTGCTTTCCTTTTCTTAGACCATCCCACCTATGTGTTTTCTCCCAAACTGTGCTATTACCTCCATCTATTAAAGTCCTTTTTTTTCTGCAAAGGCGTGGAAGCACATAGAGCTGAAAGGGATGCTAGAGGCCATCTAGTCAACCCATGTCCTAAGCAAGAAATTCTTACAATATCCCCAATATGTGGCCATTCTTCCTTTGCTTGAAGATCTCCATTGATTATCCTACTTTTGGATAGCTCTAATTGTTATAAATTTTCTTGCATATAAACAGCACAAAGCTATCTCTGTGTGATTTCTATGACTTCTTTAAAATGTGTTATTCCCATTTTGCAAATAAGGAAATTGAAGCTCTTAGAGGTTAAGTGACTTTTCCATGGCGATGACCCAAGAAGTATGAGGCAAGATCTGAATCTAGGACGCAGTTTTATTGTCTTTCCCTTATACCATTGTTCTTACTGTTTCTAGTTGTGTTCCCCAAGGCCAAGCAAAGTCAGTCTAACCCCTCTTCCATACAAGAGTCCTTCAATTATTTGATGACCCCTATCCCTTGCCTGTCTTCCCCTCCCCCAGTCTTCATCATCATTAGTAGTGCTTCCTAGATTCTATCTGTCATTATCGTTTCTTTCCACATGAATCACCAAGAATGGGCAGTGATTTTCATGTTTGACAAGTCTCCAGAGGCTTTCTATCTTGTCCAGTTATATGCTGTAGACAGGAGACCTCATTATTCATTATGTTAGTTTAACAAACAGTGGCATTGATTCCCTTTAGCAGGAAGTTACCAACCACCACTAGTCTCTTTTTCTTTAGAAATTTCCTGGACCATTTCCTGATAGCAACACTGGGTTCCCATAATTATATGCAAAATAAATGTGTGTGTGTGTGTGTGTGTGTGTGTGTATGTGTGTGTGTGAGTGTGTGTGTGTGTGTGTGTGTGTGTGTGTGTGTGTGTGTGTGTGAAACAGCACTGAAAATGAATCCATCTTCATTCTTCAGAGGCCAAGAAGTCACTTCCTCCTGAAAGGGTCAATTTCCCTTCTCTACATGAAGAATTTACATTTATGTAGTTTTTAAAGGACTTTCCTCACATCAGCCTATTAGAGGTAAGTAGTTAAAGTATTATTACTTCCATATTATAAATAAGTAAAATAAGGCTCTTAGAGAGTAAATGAGTTGTTTATGGTCATGACTCGGAAAGTATTTGGTAAGATCTGAAACTAGGGCTCAGTTGCAATGTAAGTCTCTTTCCCTTATATCAACATTACCCTTGGAAATGCTATGTAGTTATCAATTTGCTTCAAGTGTTCAATGGTCCTTCCCATCTTTTTTTGTTTTGCACTCTTTAACCTTCCAAAATTCTTACACAGAGTAATAGTTCCCTTTCCTTCTCATAATTTTCATTCTTTGTTTTCTGGAAGCACCTCTGCCATTCTTTCAAGGAATACTTCTTTCTCTCCAATAATATAGAGAGGCATCCTTCCCACATTTTCTCCTCTTGTATGGAAGCCAGTTTACACTTTGTATATAAGGTTCTGCAAGGAGCACAAACATGGCACACTCTGTGTATAACTGCAAAATTACCTTCGCCTCCATATCTGTTGGAGGTAAGATTTTCAGTTCTTTCTTGTTATTTTTAATAATTTTCAAAATTTACTTTCATCAGTGTATATGTCCTTATTAGACTGTAATTACTTTATAAGTAATAGTAATAGTGATAGCTACTAGCTAATATTTATATAGTGCTTCAAAGTTTGAAAATACCTTTACAAATATTATATCATTTTTAACTCACAACCCTAGAAGAGAAGTGTTATTATTATCTCTATTTTACAGATAAGAAAACTGAGACTGAAGGAGATTAAATTACTTGCCCAACATTACAAAGCTAATAAGTAGGGTCTATGTTGTCTCTATCCCTAACTGTACATAGTAGACATTTAATATAGGTTTGTTGAATTAAAAGGTTATAGTCCTTGTGGAATGTACAAAAAGTTAAAAATTCTGTCAGTGTGTCATTAGCACTGCATGAAGGGGAAGTTTGAAATATGAAATAAACATCAAGGGTCTGTGTTATTTAATATGCTTAAGATTATGGTAGGATGGATAAATACCCTATCTTTACAAATTGCTAAATGAGTCTTCAATTCTAGTTTTCATATGATGTGCTCCTCTTCCTTCATTGGACCAGCCATCTCATGTGAATTATGGTGGTGAAAGAGGAAAGTACTCTCCTCTTCTTGGGTGATCTTATGTCCTTTATTACTTTTGTTGGAGTCAGTATAAGAGGACTGCATTGGGAGGAAATATATAGCATTAAAATCTCCAAGGCCTGTGATATTAAAGGTTCCCCTTGAATGATACAAGAGAGTCATGTCTTGAAAAGTTTAGTGAGCTTAACAGTATATATCAAACAGTACCACAGATCTAAGGACGGTCTTACTATCTGAAGGAATTATGTATTGCATTCTTTGGTTGTATGAGTAAATATTCCCTTTATGTTAGAAGACCTGGATTCAAATTCCAGCTCTAATATAACTACTACTAGCTATCTTGGTGACCTTGGGAAAATTGCTTAACTTCTCTCTCTGTCTCATCTTTTTCCTCATCTGTAAAACTAAGTGATTGGATTAGCGATTGCCAATACTCCCTCTTGCTCTAATTACTATCATCCTTTGATTTTAATTCTAAATTTTTGCATATTAAATATTATAAAATTGTCATTGACATAAAATATGTCATCATTTTCCCAATTCTATGGACATTTTTCATATTTAATCAAAAGATGGGATGAAATGTAACTGAGGTGGAAGCAATACAGAGAAAGAATTGATAAGTATGGTTATAGCTAATGTTAATTGTATAGACATTAATTGTACAATTATAATTATAATTGTATTATGTTAATTGTATAGAATGTTATGAATTTGTACAATCTGGCATTTATTCATCAACTTTATGGAACTAACATTTATGAAGTGCCTATTAACTATGTGGAAGGCACTAGATTCTGGGCTAGAAAAGTAAAATAAGACACAGCTCTTATCCTCAAGTAACTAGGAATTTAAGTGAGGGGATGACACACACAAATAACCATGATATAATGAAAAGTGTGTTAAGTACAAAGGAGAATTCCAGGCAAATTTGAAAAGGAAAAAATCACTTTCAGTTATGAGGGAGATCATGAGGGAAGGCTTCAAAGATGAGGTACTTCCTGAGTTGGACCTTGAAGAGAGGGGAGTATTTCAAGAAGAAGGAGAGGTTAATGAACCTATTCCACCTATGGAGATGACATGGGCAGGACAGAGTCAGGGGACAGAAGGAAGAGAAGAGGAGACAGACTAGCCATTGCTGGCGTTGCACTCAACCCTAATTGTGCCTGTCTGCCTTCACTGTAAGTCCTTTACATTCTAGCACTCACACAGTCAGAATAACTTCCCTGATGTAGGGGCAGCTAGGTGGCAAAGTGCTTAAAGCTCTGGAGTCAGAAGGACCTGAGTTCAAATCCAGTCTCAGATGCTTAACAGCTGTGTGACCCTGAGCAAGTCACTTAACTTCCAAAAAGAGAAAAGAAAAAAATAGCTTTCTGGATTCATAGCTCTAATCATATGACATCTCCACAACAAACAATTGGTCTTCTAGAATAAAAGGACTTGAATTAAACCAGATAGTTTGGGTGGCCTAGTTGGAACAAACAGTTATCATGACCTCATTCATATTGCTTTGTGCCTGCCTCAATATACCCATAGCTGAATTGCAGCCCTGTAATGAATAAGGGGTCTAGACTCACCTATCTTTGGAATTCCAGATCACATAGCTCAGGCTTTTTCACTTAGTCATAAAGGGGAGCTTAAGATAATGTAATTGACTAATGTGAAAGTGTGTTTAATAAGAATGTATGTGTAGAACCCATATAAGATTGCATGCCATATCAGAGAGGGAAGGAAGAGGGAAAGGGAGAAAATTTAAAACTTATGGAAACAATTATTGAAAAATGAAAAAGCTAAACTAATAGATAAAAAAAGATAATTGGGTAATTCTTGAATCTCAGTCTCAGAAAGAACCTCAAAAATCATTGAGTCCAACTCATATCTCAACACGTCTTTCTATGTCATCCCCAAGAAGTTCTCACACAGCTTTCACTTAGAGATATCTAGCAAAGGGGTAACCCTATCCCACTTGAGACAATCCATTTCATTTTTGGACATCTCTAATTGTTACAAGTTTTTCCCTTATATCAAGATAAAGTCTACTCTTGTAATTTCCAAAACGTTTATGTTCATTTCTATCCTCCTGGTGCCAAGCAGAACAAGGCCAATGTCTCTTCCATATGACAACCTTGCAGATAGTTTATTTTATTTTTCTTGGTCAGCATATCATTTTTATTTTTGTCTCTCTTTTTAAAAATTTATGGGATAAAACTAACACTTCTATAATACAGTATAATAAAAAAGAAGATTGCACATGAAGTTACAAATTTATTAAGTTCAACTTGCTATTTCTTTTAAATATATAATATTTCAAATTCTTTATTATAGCTGTCATATTCACCTTCCTCCAAGTTGTCTCTTCTCCAGTCGAAATATCTCCTCTTCCTTCAATTGATTCTTAATGTGGCACATTCTTTAGAAAGCAACATGGCCTAAAAGGTAGTATATTAGAATTAGAGTCAGAAAGACCTATGTTCAAATACTGGCTCAGATACTTATAAGCTGGGTGACCCTAGGCAAGTCATTTAATATCTCTGCTTCCTCATCTGTGAAACGGGAATAATAAATACTACCTGCTTCACAGGGTTGTTGTGAGAATCCAATGAGAGAATGTACATAAAGTGTTTTGTAAACCATAAAGAGCTATATAAATATTAGACATTATATTTATTCTCACCACTATGGCTGCCCTTTTCTGGATATTCTGAGGTTTACCACTAGTATTCGTAAAAGATGGTACCCTGAGCATAATATTCTACATGTTATCTGTGTGACAGGGGATAAAGACAGTGCATGTAACTTCTCTGTTTCTGTCTTTATTTGCTTCTTATTTGTTTCCTCTATGTCCGTCTGTCTCTCCCCTTCCTTCACCCCCTTTCCACAATGTCTCTTTTAATTCAGCCTAAGTTCACATTAGATTTCTTGGTTGCCATATCACACTGTGTACTCACATTGAGCTTACGGTATTCTAAAACTTGTGTATTTTTCAGTAAAGTTCTGTCTGGTCTTATACTCTTCTATCTTATACCTGTGAAATTGATTTTTTAAAGTTCAAGTGTAAACTTTACATTAGTTCCTATTAAATTCCATATCACCAAATTCAGTTCAATGCTCTAGTCTGCTGAGATCTTATGAGACTTGTATTCTGCCATACATATTAGTTATTCTTCTGAGCTTAGCATTATCTGAAAATTTCCTAAGTACGCCAACTATACCTTCATCCAAATCATTGAGAAGAATGCAAAACATCCCAGGGTCAAGCATAGCTCTCTGGATATACTTCATTAGAAAGAGACAGTCTTCTAACTTGACATTGACAATGACGATTCTTTGGATTGGGCCATTCAGTTAGTTCCAAATCCACAAAATTCAGCAATCCTATTGTCTAAAAGAATAGTTATTTACTTGAGAGCAAGTTGTTGAGGCTTGTTGATTCTGCCTAGTGAAAGCCATGGTGGACCACTGTCTCTTTCCATTCCAGTATACTGCTGTACTTATTGGGGAAAGGAGCCAAAAATATAGCATAACATATCATTACATGCCAATAGGATGATGTGACCATCCTTCCTTGAGATTTCAGGGTTATGGATACTTGTGATGACTGAAACCCAAGCCCCAGAATGCCTTCCTAGTTTCCTAAATGTCATGTAGTGAATTGTTTTTCTTTTTGCCTTTCCCTCACTTCCTGTAATTACTTTGCATTTCATATCTGGCCTCAGCTCTAACCTCCCAGACTCAGTCCAGTGTCCAGACTCCCATTGAATCAAGGCCATTTAGCCAGGGAGTAGAGCAGCAGACGGACACTAATTAGGGTTGAGTGCAACGCCAGCCACCAGCCTTTGCACCAGGCAAACAGCTTTCTTCTTGCTGCCAGATATTGGTACTAAAGAGAACCATGTTAATTTTAGCTCCAATCAAAGGACCATAAAATAAATCAGTGTTTGCCAAATGGAAAATGACAATCTAAGTGCAAAAACAAGTTGGAAAATACAAATTAATCTCTTCAGAGAACATCTGGACGTTTAGAGAGCTGCCACTTTCTGTTGTTTTTGGAAAGCAGATGTCTTTGAGAGCAGAATCCTTCAATAATCTGTAGCATGTAAGAGTGTCCTCAGATTCCCTTGAAAATTTAAAAGGCACAGTTATTGTGCTTTGCCTGATTGTGTAAGAATTCTTGCGGCTGAAATTGAATTAATACAATAGTACTTTACCATCAGGGACTGCTAGGTGACGCAGTGGATAAAGTGTCTGGCCTGGATTCAGGAAGACTCATTTTTCTGAGTTCAAATCAGGCCCCAGACACTTACCCTGGGCAAGTCACTTAACCCTTGTTAGTCTCAGTTCCTCATCTGCAAAATGAGCTAGAGAAGGAAATGGCAAACTACTCTAGCACCATCATTAAGAGTCAGACATGACTGAAAACTGACTGAACAGCTACTAAGGTAAAAATCTTCCTGTGTATTTGCGGAGAGCTGTGATTCTTAAACCTTCTTTAGGAGGCAGCTGGACAGTACAGTAGGTAGAGTGGCAGGACTGGGGACAAGAAGACTCATCGAGTTCAAATCTGGCCTCAGATGCTTACTTGCTGTCACCTTGGACAAACCACTTAGCCCTGTTTGCTTCAATTTCTTCATCTGTAAAATGAACTGAGAAAGAAAATGGGAAACCAGTCCAGTATCTTTGCCGAGGAAATCCCCAGTGGGGTCATGAAAAGTCAGACATGACTGAAACACAGTGAAAAACCACAAAGTTCACTATTGCATGGGTCTCCAAAGTACAGATCCCGCACCAGGGGATCCATTCAGGACTCTTTCCAAGGATACCATGTTACAAAACTTTTTCATTTGGAACAAGATCCTGAGGTATAAGTCCCAAAAGAGGTGCTATAGTGAAACTCCAGGGCAATTTTGACCAAGGGCTAATGGAATTATACACAAAGCTACAGGATCAAATGAAACATACCCAGAGGTAAGAACGATTAGGATCGGAGACGCTAGGCAGCTTCCAAAGTCAAGTTGTTGATATGTCTTTTGTGTCTTGAAATTATTTTGTTGATTTTTGCATTTATTTTTCTGCGTACAAACAATATACCCAGAAGAGTATAAGCTCTTTGAGAACAAGGACTTTTAGTTCTGTCCTTATATTTCTTCCCCGCTTGGTACGTGGTTAGATGTCGGCATTAATAAAAGCCTTTTGAATTGAATTAAACAAGATTCTCCCACTGAGCTACTTACCTAGGCCATCCACAGTGCTGCTGACCTCTCTGGAACACCCACCAGATTTCCAGAGGCCATGTATGCCCTAGGGGACTTAACTAACTTCCCTCAGCAGCTTTGAAATTTCAGTCCTGGGGCTAGGCTAGCCTGATTGATGACAGCCTACTACTTAGAACGGAAATAACATCTGATTTTAACTCAGGCCATCTTGCTTTTAGACAGTAATCAAATTATTACTGCCATTGCTGTACTACGAAGGGTATTGTGAAAAGGGTATGTCAGTCATTTCTCCTATGGCTACACTCATCTCATTGTGATTTCTCACAACAACAAATACTCCTTCCTGCCTGATACTCTAGGATTATAGGATGTAGAGATAAAATGTCAAGATTATCTAATTTATCCTTAATAACTTATGCAGAAGGAAATTGAGACCTAAAGAAATAAAGCAATTTGCATCAATAGTAGGATTTAACTCTAGATCCTTAACTTTATATCTAATTTTCTACATTATACTACAAAACCAAGAGGGGAAAGTGGGGTGCTTTTTCTTTACAGCTGGCCAAGTGGGGAGCAGTTCCTTGAGAAGAGTTCAACCATTCCAGGTCAAAGAAGAAAAAGACCTTAGGGATTTGGGTGATTGTACTAAGCTTAGAGTTTATGATTACAATGTCTTAAAACTGAAAAGCAGTAAGAAATCTCTTCCCCTCCCTTGCTTCCCATAACGGTCTGCACTACATACTGGTCTTTATTGATGCTCTTGTGGTCACTCTGCAGGTACTAAGGTACTTTTCTTATATTAAAAAATGGGTGGGACTTTAATGAATTACTCCATGACAGCCACTGGGACCTGACTTCAGAACTTTTAGGGATAACATAGCTTTATAAATTTTATGTTCTGCGGGGTTGATGATGAGTTTTTTTTTATTTTAAAATTTTCTTTGCTCATAAGTAGGTCAGTCTGAGTAATGCAGAACATGTGATTCAGTTAAGAATACAGTTAAGTCCAGGAACCAGGATGCGATGGAGAAAACGAAGACTGCTCCTGGAAACCACAGTTTCAGTGGGAAGGCAGTGATAGAGACCTTACTTTTATTCTTGAGAGAAACACAGACTGTGCAGACTAAGGACTTTCTATTTCTAGAGTGGAAAGAATCAGACATGAGCAGAGGCAGCTAGATGACCCAATGGATAGATCACTGGACTTGGCATCAGGAAAACCTGAGTTCAGTTAGGCTCAGAGCTAACCAACTGCATGGCTCCAGGCATGTTTAATCTCTGTCAGCCTCTGTTTTTTCATCTGTAAAATGGGGATAAAAATAATACTTACCCCCTGGAGTTGTTCTGCAGATAAAATATAATGTATGTAAAATATTTTACAGACTTTAAAGTACTATATAAATGCTAGCTACTATCATCACCCGGGCTTTAATGATTTTGTGAGGAGCTGTAACTGCTACAAGAAAAATAGCCTCCTCGAGGCTTTGTTTTTTTAACTGTTAGTGGATGTGGTGACAAATGAGAGTGTGTTCTTAAATTACTGTTATTAGTGTTTTCCCTTGTCTTGCCAAAAAATACCTTTGCTTTTGAAGGGAATGAAGAGGGCTCAAGCCACTTAAAACAAAGAGCTTAGTGTATAGCCACCTGCTGGGAGCAGCCTAAAGATGCTTTTTTTAAAATTTTTAAATTTTAAATTTAATTTGAGAGAGATAGAGAGAGAGAGTGAGAGACACAGAGAAAGACAGAGAGAGAGAGAGAGCTATGAAGCATCTACTTTGCAGAAGGCACTATGCTCAGATCTTACTTAGAAAACAAAAAATAAAAACCTTGCCTTCAAGGTGCTTACGTTCAATGGGGGTGGAAATAGCATGTATACAATAAGGATTCAGATCTAAGGAAAGAAGAGTCAAATAAATGCTCTAAGAAAAAATCTGAGGAAGTAGAATGCTTTCAGCTGAAGAGTTGGGCTCTCTCTCTCTCTCTCTCTCTCTCTCTCTCTCTCTCTCTCTCTCTCTCTAACAGTGTCAGGTTTAGGATTCATAAGGGAGATCTAAAATATTACAAATCAATGCTAATTCTGCCATAGCAATTGTTAGGAAACACACGAATGGCTCCTGACAATTGTCCCAGGTAGAGAGAGAAAACTCTCTCATATTGGGCTTGGGGTTTGGTATCTCAGCTGTACAAGAGGAAAGATCAGCCTTCCCAGTGTGACTCCTGGATCCGGCTCATGCCCTCATGCTATTGCAATGACAAGACAGGAGTCACAGTGGCCTACTAGCTTCTACATGAAATTCCTTCTCCTGACTCCATTCCCATGCCATTCACAAGGCAATCTTCCATGTCTATTATGAAATTTTTTCTAACTTCTTCCTTTTAGAACCCCTACTTTCCTTTAAAGCAGAGTTCAGATACTGTTTCCTACAAAAAGCTACTTCTATTTTATGTTTCCTTTTCCTATTATTTGCAAGAAATACAAATCTCTGTACTTCTACTTTCTTCACCTTTTCACACAAATTGTTACTACTATGCCTACTCTGTACTAGATACTGTTCTAGGTATTGGGCATATAAAGATTCACATGGAGTTAAAATTAAGAGATGGAACAATATCTATTATGCTTCAGCTGAAGTAAAAGAAGCAAAATTCAGGGGAGAAATCATGAACTCAAAAAAGGAATAGCAAAAATAGACTTAATTAAAAGAGAAAAGTAGGGAAACTACAATTTGCTAAAAAGGTACAATAGACAATGAATTAAGACCAATACTAAATATTTATGTACCAAATGGCATAGTTTCTAAATGCGTAAAGGAAAACTTAAATGAGTTACAGAGAAAAACTGAAGGTATTAGGAGATTTTAACATGCCTCTTTCAGACCTAAATAAATATGTTAAAGAAAAGAAACTAAGACATTGAGCAAGGGGTAATCAGAAGCAAAGTACTTTGGAGGAGGAACAGGGTGAAAGGAAAGAGAGAATGTAATAAAGGGGGGTGGAGAGAAGGAATAAGATGGAGGAAAATACAGTTAGCAATAGTAACCATGGAAAAAATTTGAAGTTTTTCCAATAAAAGCTTCCTTTCTCAAACACAGAGAGAACTGAGTCAAATTTATAAAAATAAAAGCCATTCCCCAACTGATAAATGATCAAAAGATATGATCAGTTTTTAGATGAAGTAATCAAAGCTACCTATAGCCATATGAAAAATACTATAACTTACTATTGAATGGAGAAATGCAAATTAAAACAATTTTGAGTTACTACCTCATATCTATAAGATTGGCTAATAAGACAAAAAATGTTGGAGAGAATGTGGGGAAAATGAGACTTTAATGAATTGTTGGTGAAGTTGTAAACTGATTCAACCATTCTGTAGAATAATTTGGAACTATAATCAAACGACAATGAAACCATGCTTCTGTCCTTTGATTTAGCAATACACTAGTAGGTCTGTATTCCAAGAGAGATTAAAGAACAAAAAGGAAAAGTACCTATATGTACAAAAATATTTATAGCAATTCTTTTCTGGGGGTAAAGAATTAAAAATTGAGGGGATGCCCATCAAATGGAGAATAGCTGAACAAGTTGTGGTATGTAATTATGATGGAATACTATTGTAGGATAATAAATGATGAGCAGGATGGAAAGACTTGCATGGGCTGATGCAAAATGAAATATACCATGTATAAAATAACAACAATATTGTAAGAGGATCAGTCATGAATGACTAAGTTTTCGTTTTAATACAAATGATAATGTTTTCAATAAATGTTCTATTTTGCTTCTATGAAACAGAAAATTGTCACTAACAAAAATATCTGAAACCCAAGAAGGTATATTTCTGCTATCAAAGTGTTTAGGTTTTTTGTTTCAAATTAAGAACTTGATACTTTCTACCACTACCACTCCCTGTAAAGCAAAAATTAACAATTTTCTTTAAAAAGAACTTTGAGAATGACTGGGGAAATAACCTTAATATAAGATCTCTAGGTATTAATATGAATTTTGTCAAAATTTATCCAATTTTACAATCCAGATTTTTTACAATAAATGCTCTTTTAAAAAATTGCTTATCCTTGAAAAGCAGAACTAGTATCATATATTAATATTATTATTATTGTCTATCACATTGATTATTCTTACAAGATTCTGATATTTCAAATTTGTTGATTTTTATTTAAATGAGAAAAATTTTCATATATAAGTTGATGTTTGAGTAAATTAAAAACTAAATTGTTTCCTATGTAATTTAATCATTAATTATATTCTTCATTAGTCTAATTGTTTGACAATCTATATCATTGGTATGTTACACTGGGTAACTATTAGTTGATATATTTGATTAGTCAATACAACTCATTTCTGAACATTATGGTTAGCAATATTTTATTTCTTATTCTATACTTAATGTCTATTAAAAATCTTCAGGGAGGAGGAGCCAAGATGGTGGAGTAGAAAGATTCACATAAGCTAGTTCCAAACCCACAGCCCATAAAATACCTGTAAAGAACTCCCAACAAATTCTGGAGCAGCGGAAGCCACACAACAATGGAGTGGAGGAGATTTCTGTTCTAGAGAGCCCTGAAAAATCGACACCAAGTGCCCATCGCACACTGGACCCAGAGCAGAGCCCAGCCCTATCTTGGCCACCCAGCACCGAGAGGACCAGATCCGAGTAGGCTTCAGGGATGGAATCTCCAGCGGCTGTGCAGGTCCATCCACCTACAGATGCCAAAGGTTAGTGAGAGAGCCTGTTTGGCTCACCAAGAGGGAAGCAGGGTTTCCCCATAATTCAGGCCCCCTCAGGAGGCAGCAGCTGACAGGGGCTCCCAAAGCAAGCAGGGGCTCAGATCCATTGTTGAAGGTCTATGCGTAGACCCCCTGAGGGAACTGACTCCTGTGAGGTGGCCCTGCCCCCACCCAAGCACCAGAATTTAATCTTACATTGAATAGCAGCCCTGCCCCCACTGAAAGCCCTGAGGCTGGGAAGCAGCATTTGAATCTCAGACCCCAAGCACTAGCTGGGCAGATCTGGAGGCCAGGTGGGTGGGGAAAGGAATCTCAGAAGTCAAGTAACTGGCTGGGAAAATGCCCAGAAAAGGGAAAAAAAATAAGACCATAGAAGGTTACTTTCTTGGTGAACAGATATTTCCTCCTTTCCTTTCAGATGAGGAAGAACAATGCTTACCATCAGGGAAAGACATAGAAATCAAGACTTCTGTATCCCAAACATATGAAATAAATATTCAATGGACTCAGGCCATGGAAGAGCTCAAGAAAGATTTTGAAAATCAAGTTGGAGAAGTGGATGAAAAACAGGGAAGAGAACTGAGAGAGATGCAAGAAAAGCATGAAAAACAGGTTAACACCTTGCTAAAAGAGACCCAAAAAATGCTGAAGAAAATAACACCTTCAAAAATAGGCTAACTCAGTTGGCAAAAGAGGTTCAAAAAGCCAATGAGGAGAAGAATGCTTTCAAAACCAGAATTAGCCAAATGGAAAAGGACGTTCAAAAGCTCACTGAAGAAAATAGTTCTTTCAAAATTAGAATGGAACAGATGGAGGCTAATGACTTTCTGAGAAACCAAGAAATCACAAAACAAAACCAAAAGAATGAAAAAATGGAAGAGAATGTGAAATATCTCACTGGAAAAACAACTGACCTGGAAAATAGATCCAGGAGAGACAATTTAAAAATTATGGGACTACCTGAAAGCCATGATCAAAAAAAGAGCCAAGACATCATCTTTCATGAAATTATCAAGGAGAATTGCCCTGAGATTCTAGAACCAGAGAGCAAAATAAGTTTTCAAGGAATCCACAGACCACTGCCTGAAAAACATCCAAAAATAGAAACTCCTAGGAACATTGTGGCCAAATTCCAGAATTTCCAGGTCAAGGAGAAAATATTGCAAGCAGCTAGAAAGAAACAGTTCCAGTATTATGGAAATACAATCAGGATAACACAAGATCTAGCAGCTTCTACATTAAGGGATTGAAGGACATGGCATATGATATTCCAGAAGTCAAAGGCACTAGGACTAAAACCAAGAATCACCTACTCAGCAAAGCTGAGTATAATACTTCAGGGGAAAAAATGGTCTTTCAATGAAATAGAGGACTTTCAAGCATTCTTGATGAAAAGACCAGAGCTGAAAAGAAAATTTGACTTTCAAAGACAAGAATGAAAAGAAGTATGAAAAGGTAAACACCAAAGAGAAGTCATAAGGGACTTACTAAAGTTGAACTGTTTACATTCCTACATAGAAAGAAATATTTGTAATTCTTGAAAATTTTCAGTATCTGGGTAGTTGGTGGGATTACACACACACACACACGCGTGCATGCACACACACATACACACACGTGCAAACACACACAGAGACAGAGAGCACAGAGTGAATTGAATAGGATGGCATCATATCTTTAAAAAATGAAGTTAAGCAGTGAGAGAGAAATGTATTGGGAGGAAAGAGGGAGAAATGGAATGGGGCAAATTATCTCTCATAGAAGAGGCAGGCAGGAGACTTTTTAGTGGAGGGAAAAAGAGGGGAGCTGAGAGAAAAACATGAAGTTCACTCTCATCACATACGACTAAAGGAAGGAATAAAATGCACACCCATTTTGGTATGAAAACCTATCTTACAATACGGGAAAGAGGGGGAGAAGGGATAAACAGGGTAGGGGGGGATGATGGAAGGGAGGGCAATGGGAGGAGGGAGCAATTTGAAGTCAACACTTGGGGAGGGACAGGATCAAAAGAGAGAATAGAAGCAATTGGGGGCAGGATAGATGGAGGGAAATATAGTTAGTCTTACACAAGAAGACTATTGTGGAAGTCATTTGCAAAACTACACAGATATGACCTGTATTGAATTGCCTGCCTTCCGAAAGGAAATGGGTGGGGAGGGAGGGATGGGGAGAAGTTGGAACTCAAAGTTTTAGGAACAACTGTTGAGTATTGTTCTTGCAACTAGTTAATAAGAAATACAGGTAATGGGGAATAGAAAGTTATCTGGCCCTACAGGACAAAAGGGAAGATGGGGACAAGGGAAGGGAGGGATGATAGAAGAGAGGGCAGATTGGTGATAGGGAAAATTAGAAAGCTTGGTGTATTGGGGTGGGTGGAGGGGACAAATGGGGAGAAAATTTGGAACCCAAAACTTGTGAAAATGAATGTAAAAAGTTAAATAAATAAATTTGTTTTTTAAAAAGGAAAGAGATACCAAAATGAAAACTCCCAGGAATATTGTAGGCAAATTCCATGGTTCTGAGGACAAGGAGAAAATATTGCAAGTAACCAGAAAGAAACAATTCAAATATTGTATAAACTCAATCAGGATAACACAAAGTTTAGCAACTTCTACACTAAGAGATCAGAGGGCTTAGATATAATATGATATTCCATAGATCAGAGGAGCTAGGATCAAAACCAAGAATTAGCTACCCAGCAAAACTGAGTATAATACTTCAGGGGGAAAAATGGTCATTCAATGAAACAGAGGACTTCCAAGCATTCTTGTTGAAAAGACCAGAGTCAAATAGAAAATTTGACTTTCAATTACAAGACTCAAGAGAAGCATGAAAAGGTAAGCAGGAAATAGAAATCATAAGGGATTTATTAAAGTTGAACTGTTTACATTCTTACATGGAAAGATGATATTTGTAACTCATGAGACCTTTCTCAATATTAGGATAGTTGGAGGGAATATATGCATATGTGTGTGTATATGTATCTATGTATGTGTATACACATATGTATGTATACATACATATGTGTGTATGTATATATAGAGAGAGACAAAGAGAAAGGGCACAAGGCGAGCTGTATGATGGGATGATATCTAAAAATTAAAATTATGTGTTGAGAGGAATATACTGGGAGAAAGATAAAGGGAGAGATAGAATGTGGAATGTAGTAAATCAACTCACATAAAAGAGGAAAGAAAGAGCTTTTACAATGGAGGGTGAGAGGGAAAAGGTACAAGTGAATAAGTAAGTCTTACTTTCATTGGATTTGGCTTCAGGAGGGAATAACATACACATTCAATTAAGGATGGAAATCTATCTTACCCTATAGGAAAGCAGGAGGGAAGCTAATAAGAGAGCTGGGATAATAGAAGGTATGGCAGATTAGGAGAAGGGATAATCAAAAGCAAACATTTTGGAGAGGGATAGGTCAAAAGAGAGAATAGAATAAATGGAGGGTGGGTTCAGATAGAGGGAAATATAGTTAGTCTTTTACAACATGACTGTTATGGAAGTGTTTTGCATGACTACATATGCATAACCTATATTGAATTGCTTGTACGGAAGGTACATGTTTAGAAGAGACACAGTCTCTGTCCTCACGAAGACTTATAGCTGAGTAAGAAATTCTGTGATGGTAAGGTCTTGAGATAGAAGAGAATTCAGAGGCCATCTAGTTCAACATCGTCATTTGATAGATAAGGATACCCAAGAAAATGAGTGATGGGTGTTTAAGAACCACACAATTATCAGACCAGTTATAAACTTAACTGTTGATACTCTAAATGAGAAATCTTTTTTTAGTAACCAACAGGTGGGAATAATACTGGATGAAGTGAATCATACAGCTATCATAAAATCAGAATTAGAAGGAACCTTAGAGGCCATTGAGTTCAATCTGCTCATTTTACAAATAAGGAAACTGAAGAACATAAAGGTTAAATGACTTGCTCAGGGTCATACAGCTTGTAGGGACCTATGACTGGATCTCAATGGGGTCTTCCTGAGTCCAAGATAATCTGATAGGAATCACAATAAAAGTGAAGGTTCTACTTCTACAAGGGGGAAGGGAACAGCATTTATTAATGGTTAGAGAAGGAGACTTTACACTACAGTACATCCAAACCTGGTCCTTGTCTTTCCAGTCTTTTGGCATGTTATTCCCTTCTAGTGACCAATGATCTTTACCTCCTTGTTGTCACTCACAGAAGATACTCTATCTTCTTCCTCTACATCTTTTTACTGGCCTACTATTGCCAGATACTGTGCTATTAACTTTACAAATCTTTCATCTGACCTTCACAACAAGTACTATTGTTTTTATAATTTTACAGTTGGGAAAACTGAGGCAGACAGAGAGAGGTTAAGTGACTCATCAAGGGTCACACTACTAGTAAGTAGCTGATTTCTGGGACTGGACCACTATCTGCCCCTACATTTGCTTTGTTGAGACAAATGAAGAAATTGGTAGAGCTGATTTTATCCTGTATCCAAAACTTTTAGTCATTTCCTATTGCAGTGCTCATAAGTATTTGCACTGAAGTGTTATGAAAATAATGCAACTTATGTTCCATATGTTATAGAACATGAAAAGGTGATAAAATTCTAGAAGAATTAAGTAAGACCTTATAGGTTTAATAATATCTACTTTGATAGTGACTTCAGGGTAAAATCTAGAAACAGGCAAAATTGATGAAAAATTTGATGGAAAATATAGTTCAGGAGTCAATAATGAGAGAGGCCAAGGACAGAAGCCTTACACATATATCGTGAATACTTTCTTTGGGAAAGGAGTTAGAAGCACAGAATAACAACATTAAAACAAAACATTACATTTTAGCAGACAGGAAATGGATAGTTACTGATGTGTGTTATTTCTGATTTTGTGCTCTGTGTACAGTCATCACCAATTAGTTAGGGAAATGATAAAAGTTAATACAAACAGGAGAAAGAATAAAAATGAGAAAAAATATGGCATTCAATAAAAACAACTCCATTCTAACCTATTTAAAAAACTTATTGTTGGTAAAAAAAAATTGGAAATAGATGCAGAAAATAATATTGACTTCACAACAATATCAACATAGAAGTTTAACTGATATGTAAGTTGATTGTCACAATGAGGGGATCCAAAGAGCAGCCATCCATCTTGATTCAGCAAACATTCAGATTTGTCAAGTGGAGAAAGATAGCCACAAGCAACACATTTCGAATAAAGTCTCATGTAAAATCTTACAAAGAACGATGGATAAGATTATGAACAGTAATAAAACAAGAAGTAGTGGATAGAAAAAATGAGTAAAGAAAGCTTGGGAAAAGACTCAACTAAGAAAAATCATTACAATAGCATTTAAATGTGGAAAATAGGTAAAAAAATTCAAAAGGTGGAAAAAATTTCCAAAAATGTTCATTACAAATCTTTTGTGCTATCAGGGACGATTGAGTCACCACATTTGGACCATACATTGCAGTGCATTATAACCAGGCTCTTTTCAGTTCTTACATGTGCTTTTTGAGCCAGTTGCTTGAGTCTTCTTGTAGTTTCTCGCACAAGACACTTCTGTCTCCTGAAGAAGATCATGCCATCAGAGAAATAATGACATGAAATAATGACACTTGACTTTATTTCAAGTGAGGGAGGGCTGTACAGGTCACCAGCCTCACTTCTCCTCCAGAGCCATCTCAATCCAGCGACCAGATATTCATCAGGATGACTGGAGATGACCCAGGATGAGTCAGTTGGGCTTAAGTGATTTGCCCAAGGTCACACGGCTGAGGTGAGATTTGAACTCAGGTCCTCCTGCCTCCTGCACTGGTGCTCTATCAACTGCACCACCTAGCTGAACCCCTGCATTATGTATTTTCATTGGCTACCCCCAATTCCTAGGATCTTCTTTCTTTTCACCTTTACCTCTTTATTTCCCTGGCTTACTTCAAATCTCAGCTAAAATTCCATTTTCTACAAGAAACCTTTCCTAAGTCTTCTTAATGTTAGTGTCTTTCCTCTGAAATTATCTCCAATGTATCCTGTCTAATGATATTTAGTTGCTTTCATGTTGTCTTCTCCATTGAATTATGAGCTTCTTGAGGGCAGAGACTCTGTTTTTCTCTTGTGTCTTTCAAAGACCTGGCACAGTGGCTGGAGCATTGTAGGTACTTAATAAATGCCCATTGATTTAACAGTCCTAAATGTGCTTTGAGGTGAAGTAGAAATAACACTGAAGAAAATAAAGATGATAAAATAGTTGGATTAGTGTCAGTAAAAACAGAGAGAGGTACTTTTTGTTCTAGAGGTACATATTGAAGGTATTGAGGGATCAATTCTCAAGGTATTTTAAAGAGTAAAAAATAACCACAGGTGAAAAAGTCTTAGGCCTTATTGTTAATCTCTTTATCCCTAAAAGAAGACAGAACAAAAAAATTCCTGTAATTTACACGCCTACAAAATTTAAAAGAAAATAACACATAAATGTATTGAGGACATCTTTGATGGAGTGTAATAGAAACGAAAAGGCAGTTTGTTTTTTTTGCAATGGATATTCCAAAATAATCCACTTAACACAGTTGACTAAAAGAAGGGAAAGGCAATCCACATTTATATAATACCTATTATAATGCCATTCATATAATAACAAGCACAGTACTAAATGCTTTACAAATAGATACAGAAAACACACAATCTTAGTGCTTCTCATTCCTTAACTATTAAAAACAAAATTCAGTACAGAAAAATGCTACCTTAAACACTCTCAAGTCTCTGACTTGATAAAGATACAACAAATAACCTCGTTTGAGACAGATCCTTAATATCAAGCAGAAAGAGAGATGCATATTTGATGAAAAGTGTTTGTCACAGTCATGGAGAGGATCCAGTACATCATTTTGACAATGATTGCCTTTGGATAGTGAGGTCATACAGTTGCTCTTGCTTGCATGTGCATCCAGTCTAGGAACACTGCAGATATTAGGGATTGCCTATATGAGATACCTAATCATCCAAGAGAGTTTTTACTACCTATCCATATGAAACATAAGTAGATGAAGAATGCCTAGTGCCTAGATTATGATATGCAGTTGAATGGACAAACTATAAAATTTGTCCATAGCTCTGGGATAAATACTGTGATATGACAGTAACCTAGACCCAGAGTTAATCAGGAGGAAAAGATTGGACTGGACTGCTTTTGGAAAGTGATAGAATTCGGTAATGATTCCAGGAGTTGTCTGGATACAAAAGATCATGTTTTCAATACCAGCATACTTTTGGTGATGCATTGTTGGAACCTGGAGGAGAATTGAAATAGAGAATTAATCCAAGGGCAATGCAGGAATTCATGGGGGATAGAGGGGTGGAGACTGGAATGAGTAACTTGCAACACATTATAAACAAGGAATTATGGAGGAGAAATTGTTTGAAAAAATGGCAGAAAGCAAATATATGAATGAGAAAGCAACAACTGACAGCAAGAAAAACTAGAGACAACTGATAAGATAGCTTGTGTGTGCCATTGGTACCATCATCATTTCAAGTGAAAACAGGGAAGGATCACTGCATATTGGGTGTACCCTCAGGATGAATTTATGGAGGGATATGGACAACAGTCTCAGAGTATGGGCAGGTGTGGATAGGTTGTGATCTATATCTTTGGAGAGTCCAGACATTGATAAAGTCACAAATTTGTTAAGAATGAAATATGTGTTCTATACTCCAGTCAAACTAGATGACATTTTGTTCTGAAATATGCTGACTCCACACCATTACTTACATGTTTACCTATGTCTGAAATGTCTACCCTCACATATTTAACCTATTGTATTCCAATTATCCTTTAAAATCCATGACAAATGTCATCTCTTCATTTTTCTCAACTTTGGTAATAACCTCCCAACCCTCATATCCCATATTTTAATATACTTATTGTATACTACGGAGTATTAGACTTGGGTTCATGTTTTTCCACAATTCTGCTATAAGCTACATGAGAGATAGTCTTGCCTTGTTTAACTCTTCATCCCCTAGTATTTAATGCAGTACTTTACACATGGCAGAGGATATTTGATAAAAGTTTTGCTAATTTATTGATTTGAAGACAGAGGTCTTTGTCAAGATGACCTTTTAACTTCTCTTCCAGTTATTTCTTCCCATGATTTGATGATTAGTATGTACCACCATTAGATATTAGATATGGAAATGACTTTTTTTCCTTTAAAGAGTTACATGCTGAAATGGAAATCCAAGCAATAATTTTTGAGATGGATTAATTTACTATCTAAATTTCCTGGAAGATCCCAGAGGACTCTTTCTATCTGTCTCTCTCCATTTATCTGTATATACATGTGTATATGTATATGTATGTGTTTACGTTTATATCTGTATATGTATGTATATGTGTGAATAGATATGTATACATATATATGTATATGTACACACACACACAAACATGACATTGTTGATTTCAGGTTAAAACATCACATCAAGAATATTCCATGATATGAAAGAGAGTCTGGCCACAAGACTAGAAAGAAAAATCCTGCTGTTTCGTCTACCTTCTTCTGGATTTGCTAGTGTCCATTTACAAATATATGTTTGGAATATTTCCAATTTAATAACTGAAATTTCTTGGATTCTGAAAGGTAAGTTTAATGATTTCCATGAAAGCAAATTTCACATTAATCTTGTGATGGTGTTGACATCTATCTATATTTATATCTATATCTATCTAGTTATCATCTATCTATCTATCCTCTCCTACTAATTTTGACTGTAATAATTAATGGTTGAAAATTTCAACTAAGAAGGCATATTTTTAAAATTCCATTTTACATTAGATTTGCAATAAATACTGATTTTTGCTAAATAAATGTGGTTTTCCTTTCTAGTGGAGAATAATGTCTCTTGTGTTCATTTCCAACTTTGGTTGTTTACTTGATTTACTTGTTTTGGAAATTATTTTAAATGACATATATAATTGTTTTCAATTTGATTAGGTAGAACTATTGAATAGCCTTTCTCCCCCTGCTATGAACTGATTGAACTTTACATGTCTTATGGACTTTTGTACTCTTTTCCCCGCAAATCTTTCTAGCTTAGTTAAGACCTTCCTGGCTGGCATAGGCTTATTATAGCTCATTTCCAGTTCACTTCCATGGAGGGCTAATTCAAGTTCTACTTCTTACATGAAGTATTCCTATACTTCTTCCGCCCACATTAATCTCTTCCCTTCCTAGGCTACCATAATGCTTTCTTCTACACTATTCACTTTTTACTCTGTATGATATTGTGGTAGTATCTGCACCTTTTTTAAAAGGTTTTATCTTTTGAGAACATTTCTTTATAGGTTTATTTTTGTTGATATCTTCAGTTATTAAACTGGAAAGATTCCAAATATATATTCGTAAATGGACACTAGCAAAGCTAGAAGAAGGTAGACGAAACAGCAGGATTTTTCTTTCTAGCCTGGTGGCCAGACTCTCTTCCATATCATGGAATACTCTTGATGTGATGTTTTAACCTGAAAATCAACAATGTCATATATATGTGTATAAAGGTACATATATCTATTCACATATATGCATATGTGTATATAGACATAGGCATAAACATAAACATAGGCATAATATACCCATTTCTTCCTCCCCAAGAGTAATTGCACATAACAAAGAATACAAAGAAAACATTTTGGCAAATTAGCCAACACATCAGTCAAGCTTAATATTATTTATAGCATTTTATACTCATAGTCTGTCATCTCTGCAGAGAAGGCAGGGAAGGAGAAATCTAGAGGACATTATTTTCAAGTGAATTTAAAGTTGAATAAAATAATTGAGCTGAAATATTCACCAGGTGGACACTATGCTCCTGAGGACTGCTGGATTATTGCAGTCTTCTCCTATCCAATCTGCACATGGTCTGATTATCTCAACATAAGAATGGATATGGCTTTGTGTTCTATGGGAACAGAGGCTTGTGGAGCTATATGATGCAAAATTAAATCTGGAATAGATGAGGAAACTGAACTCTGGAGACCACATGACCAATGAGCTATAGAGCCTGGATTAGAATCCAGATGCCATGACTCCTGGTTCCATGCTCATTTATTTCAGGCAATAGTCAGTCAATAAACATTTAGAGCTGTGATAATCAAGCTCCAGATTGTCTCTTGCCCTCCAAGCTGGTTCTTCAGAGGGAACAGAATAAGTAAGGCATTGTGAAATGGACTTGCTTTTTCTGTGATCTGTCATTTTTACTTTTTTAATTAAACTTCTTTTCTAATGTTATTCTATTAAGACAGGTAGAGGTTGCATTGTTCCTGTTGCAAACCCTTTGTTCTGTCACTTTACACTAGTTAAAAAGTTCTTATTAACCATGCTTTATTGAGAGATGGAAGATAGCTAAGATCATGGGGTTTTGATTCCTAAGAGAAAATTCTGACTTTAATAACTAAGCAACACTCTGGGTCCCATGCCCAGGGATGCCAAGTACACAGAAAGAATGAATTGAAATGATTACACAAAAGGATATATTAACTGAACTTCACCAAGACATTTGGCTTCTAGAAGTGTTCATGGTAGGCTCTGTGCACTGTGCTACCACATAGAATTCTTTGGAGGGTTTTCTTTTTCTAAACCACCATTTGCAGAGTTCTTATGATATCAGCTGAAAAAACATAGAAAAGAGTTTGACAAAAAAAAATAAAAAGTTAAAGCACTGCAAATGTTAGGTTTTTGTTATTAATATATCCTTTGAGAAACAGTTGAAGAATTGAGCTGTTTAGCCTAAAGATGGGTAGAGGGATGACATGCTATCTGCTGTCAAACATTGAAGGGCTGCTCTCTGGAGAGATATTGGATTTCTTCCCTGTCACTCCAGAAGGTAGAATAAGGTCAGTTTATGGTAGTTACAGGGAGTCAAATTTCAGCTTCATAATGAGAGCTGCATGAAAACTTTCTTCTCAAGAAAAATTCTATGGCCACCTGCCAGTGATACCGTGCAGAGGCTTCCTACTTTAGGGTACAAATTAGACTCAGTGACCTTTTATATTCTTTGTCTTTAATCCCCCTGAGTTCCCTAATTCCATAATCCCTGCTCTTTCAACTTTTAGAGTCTATGATCCTGACTTAAAAATCAGTACCAAGTTGGAGAAAAATTGGGAAGGGATGAAAGATAGTATAGAATGTAGTGGCAAGCGATGTGAATGTGAATGTATATATATTCATGTCATACTAAAACTTTTATGTTTTTTAATGTATTATTTTCTTGAGTCTCAGGGCAATTCTGTGAGACAGCTGATAATCATCCCCATTTTATGGATGACAATTAAAGCAGAAAAAAGGCAAGTGCTTGGTCCAGAGTCAGAGACAGGATTAGAATTAAATGTTCATGACCCTTCATAGTAAGCTCTGTCTACTCTCTGTGACCGCGTCTTTATTGCCATAGGAACAGTTTGGGGCTACTTGAACACATGAGGTTTGTTGGTAGAAAATCTTGTCTGAGTCTACACTATTGTAGTAACAAAATCTGTAACCTGGCACTATTTTGGTTTTCCATCATAACTTAGTAAACAAACAAGTAAGGTCTTTGGAGGACAGAGTTGATGCCAGCTCCCATGCCCAGAGAGTCAGTGGCTCCAGCAAAAGCCCAAATCTGGATCTACATACTAGAAGAAAGCTCCTACCTTTCCCTTCTTACACTGAAGAAAGCAGCTTTCTCTCCAGCCTTCTCCCTATTGAAGTTATGGAAATCCCAGAGGTGAGGGGGTGTGCCAAAGAGTATGGGGATATTAAGTGGGAGAACTGGTATTTGAACACATTTCTTTTGACTCAAAATTTAGTGTTCTGTCCATTATACCATTGAGAGAAATGATTATTAATAACAAGTTATTGATATGGGGGGCAGGAATCCAGGTTTTTATTTTTTCCTCTACTATTTCCTCATTCAAAATCTAGCCCTTCAAGGATATTTCTGACCTTACCCAAAGAATTCACTCCACCCAGACCATCTTATCTAGGTGGAACTTTTCCCCACCATTGTTCCTAGTTTCTAAACTGGGTGGAGAATAGGCCTTGTTGTATAGATTGAGAGAGGTTTGGCTTAAGATGTCTCCCTGTCCAAAAGTGGTCAGAGTCAAGTCCTCCAGCCCCCCATTAGAACAAGCTCAGTTCTCATTATAACATTGATTCTCCCATTAAATTGTTAACCAATCAGTCGATTTCCACCCAGCAGGGACAACCCCTTCTTCAAAGGTATTGGAGCATTCAGGGATCTTCAAGGTTCATCTTTGGTTTCTGAGAATACCACTGACCTCAAGTTATTTATAATTTGCTAGCCATAATTAATAAATTGATTATTAATGACCAAGATACTATGTCTCTAGGACTTTTCATTGTTCACACTATGTTCCTTTCCAATTTGATGGGCAAATGGGGTAACTAGATTTTCTTGATAAACATGGACAAAAACACTCTTTCTCTGTCTGTAGTTCAATTCTTTTAGGGATAATAGGGTACCATTTAGAGTGACCTGCAACTGATGGGTGTGTGTGTGTGTGTGTGTGTGTGTGTGTGTGTGTGTGTGTGTGTGTGTGTGTGGATAGAAAGCTACAGCAAAGGCACTGATACCCAGTGGGGAAAGTAGCAGTGAAATTATTTATTATTTAAATTGAAACCAGGCCAACAACCTAAAATTTTTTTCTACAAAACCTAGTTCACTCATAAACCACCTTTTGGAAGTTACAGCAAAGGGACGGCAGACCAGTGGCTATGGATAGATTTCTGAGGTGGAATTAATTATCCATTTTCTTTCCTTCCCTTTCTCTTTTTCTCCCTGTCTTGTGGACGTTTCCCTGCATCTTTCCAGGAATTGGTCCAGAGGGGGAAAGAGAAATAGCAACGCTACACTGTGAGGAAGAACAGATTCTCGTATTTGCTGACAATCGCTCCATTCCCAGTTTTTCTGGTTTGCTGGTTTTGTAGCATGATCTCTCACACTCAAATAATAAAAGGGAACATTGGAGCAGCATTGCAGAGAATTCATTCAAGTGAGCAGGCTTGGGTCTGAAACCAGTGACACACGTTAAAGATTGACTAGTTAAGAGAAAAGAGTCAGAAAGCAATGAGTAAGAATGTTGTTGGCTAAAAGACTAATCCCCCAGTAAAGGAGGCAGCCTGGGCACAAACTAATAAAACCTGTGTTAGAGCCCAGGCTCTGCTATTTATTGTGTAGGTCACTTTGGACAAGTTGCTTAACTTTTCTCATCTGTAAGTTTTCCTATCTGTTAAATGAAAATAATAATGTTTGTTCTGCATGACTCAGAGTTGTCATGAGGATCCAATGATCCTCAACGATGCAGCAGATTTTGTAACCATACAGTGCTAAATAAATATAACCTTCAGTTTGGGATAGAGAGAGGGTATTTTTGTTGATCTTTGTACTTGCAGAGTCCAAAAAAAGGGAATTTTTGCCATTGACTTAATGATTAGTTTATGCACTATCAAATCTTTCCTCACGATTTTACTTCAAGCATATGGGCAATGACTGTTTTTTTATTCCAGCCACTCTTGGCTGCTGAGAACTGACTTGGAACTGACTTTTGACCAAAGTGCCCATCCTGGAAAGTGACAGCAAAATAAAGGGAAGCACAAGAAATTTGCAAATTTGTCTGTTTTTCCTTCATTTCTTTAGGAGCTGCTGAGACAGTAAAGATATCAGGCATGAGTTGATTCAGGTAGAAAACATTCGAATTCTGTTCAAAGGGATGAGTGTGGAAGAGGTAGGAAAAGTGGCTAGAAGTTGGATTTCTAGATAAGGCCATGGAGAATCATCAGCTAAGTAAGGATAGTTACTGTTTGTAATAATGCAGGCGTTTTTAACCTAGAATCTGTGACCTTTTTTTTCAGTATTTTCATAACTGCCTTTAATAATAGTTAACTATTTATATAGTTATCCCTTCCACAGTGCAGGGTTGCAGCATCCCAAAATCTAGAAAATCTGCACAAATATTTTTATCTCCCTCCTCTCCTCCTCCTATCAGAGAAGAAGTCTAATTTTTTTTCTTTTATGGGGTGTTTACAGTATCTTGTTATAAAATTTAGGTTGATATACAGTACTATACATATATTTTGTGCATTTCTGAGTTTCTAAACTTTTTCTGTGTCATTGGCTAGCCTTTGCTTGTCATCTGTGGCTTCTGCAAAACAACCCCAAATTCCCATTGAATTTCTTATGCTGACCCACTATACAGTGAAACTGTGATGGAAGGGATGACTGTATAGTATTCATTCTGCAGCAAGCACTGTGCTAAGTGCTTTACAATTATTGTTAAGTTTGATCGTCACAACAACCCTGGGATATAGGTGCTATTATTATCCCAATTTTACAGATGAGAAAACTGAGGCAAACATGTTAAGTTGCTTGCCCAGGGTCACATAGCTAGCAAGTGTCTGAGGCCAGGTTTGAACTCAGGTGTTCCTGATTCCCTGTCTCGTTCTAGCCACAGTGCCACCCAGCTGCCTCTCCTTTCAACATGATTGGTTTTCCTCTGTGTATTTGCTTTTCCACATTTAGAAACATTACCATGAGAAGGGGTTCATAGGCTTCACCTGACTGCCAACGGGGGTCCACGAGACCCATGATGAAGGGTCAGAATCACTGCCTTAGAGCTTTGGCAGTAATCCCCTAATAGTGAATCAAAAGCACTTAAAGAAGTTAACAAGTAGCATCATTTTGGAGGAAAAGACAAGAGAAACCCCAGAAAAAAGATAGGAAAGCTCAAGATAGACAAAGCTATGTTCCCTAAGGTATGTAGATGGGACGTGCCTGGGAATTTTTTGAGATTTGTCAAACCCAATGACCTCCTCCCACTGTTAATCAGTCACAGGGGGATATGTGATATCATCAAAAAGAAATTAAGAAGCATTACTAAGGAATATGACACTTTGGGCAAGAAACTATAGACCTAAAGGTTCATCCCTACTGTTCACTAGATAGAGGCTCCAAAAGAAAAAAAAAGTTGAACCTGAGATACGTACATGGCTAAGATGGCTAAGAAGACAGTGTTTGACAACTGGATTACAATACCTTGGCCACAGTATAACATATGGAAATGATTGTCATGTGATGAAGAATGGGGGGCACAGAAAAATCTGTCTATGTATTTGTTAATTTCTTAAGAGGGTTTTAACCGGAAAATTAAGGTGGAGAGGGCAAAACTTCCCATAGAATGTAGCCATCACGGCTTAGAGAAAAGTGTATCAGAGGAGAGGTTGAACTCACCGATAATATTAGGAAGACATATATAAAAATTTATAACTTCAGACATCTTTGTACAGGTGTGCAAAGAATTGGCAGTAAACAGAATAAGGAAAAGATGGTAATAAGAGGAGAAAAATTCAGCCTCAAAGATATTGCTTTGCAATATTATGGCAAGAATATAATAAAGACTACTTGACAAGGAGGAAGAAAGGCAAATTGTTCCGAGAACATCCCACATTTGAAAGGGTGGCATGATGTAATAGTGTTTGGGGTAATTTATTTGGTCATCTGCTAGATTTCTCTCTGTCTCTCTCTGTCTCTCTGTCTCTCTCTCTCCCTTTCCCTCTGTCTCTCTGCTAAGAATAGATCTTGAGAAAAGATTTTTGTCTTCTCCCCATGATATAATTTCATTCTTAAATGGTAGCAGAAATGACATGGGAAATTTTTATTCTGTATCTGATTCTGACCAGTAAGGAGGAACTAGTCAGTGAAGTAAAAATAATGAGAACCTTGGCAACGTGTGACTAATGCTCAATTCTATGCATAGTTTAATATGCATATTAGAATTTTGGAGAATGAATTTCAAAGTGTTCAGCAAAAGGAGAGAGAGTTTTCTATGCTCTAAAATTCTACAGCGGAAGTCAGCCCTTCAGAAAAGAGTTGCTCTCAAGAACAAAACTCTGACGATTCAAAATGATTCTGAAAAGGGAAAAAAGGGATAACTGTCTAAAGAAATCAGTGAAAAAGTACTGAGGAACCCACTGATCAAATGAGATTTAATAAAGGGATGTACCAGAGAAAGAAGAAAGTAAATAACTGAGGATGAATAAAAAAAAAGGGACATCCTAGAAGAATAATACCAGAAACTCTAAAACTTAAAATGAGTTAAGATTGTCAGTGGGGATTAAAGACAAGAAAGTTGTTTGCTACTACAAAAGAGCTACTTTAAATATTTTGCACTTACGCATCTTTTTCCTCTTCCTTTGATTTCTCTGGAGTACAGCCCTGGTAGTGGTATCTCTTTGTCAAAGGACATGCATGGTCTAGTAGCTTTTGCGGCACAGTTTCAAATTGCTTTCCAGAGCAGCTGGATCAACCCAACAACAGGACATTGATGTTTGAGTTTTATTATCGTTCTCCCACCTTGGACATAAAAGAGAATCACTGGAGCTTATTAAGCATGAAGGGGTAGACCTACCCTTTGGGAAAACCATTTTGGAAACTGATTGAAAGATAGATTGTAGTGCAAAGGAGGAAAGATGAGGAGGATCTGAACTAGTGTGGTGCCTGTATCAGTGGAAAGAAGGGGGCATAGATGAGCATTTGTTATAAAGGCATAAATGAAGAGATCTGGCTCCATGATTAGAATTATTAAAGTTTTCAAAGTCATTTTCCTTTCCATTATTATGGTTATCAGGTAACTTATTTTGCTTTTGCTCATCTTATTATGCATCAGTTCATAAAAGTAATTTTTTAGAATCATTTACATTCAGTATTTCATAATGCATAATAATGTTCCAGTATATTAATATACCACAATTTATTCAGTCCCTCCCTATTTTACGGATACCCATTCTGGTTCCCATTCTTTACTAAAACAAAAATTGCTGCTATATTTTGTATATACGATTCTTTTCTTTTTGGCTTTGACCCCTTTGGGTAGTTGTATCACTTGGCCAAAGGCAGATGAATGGCTTTTTGGGGATGCTTCCAAATTGCTTGCCTGGAAGTTAGACTAATTTACAACTCCTCCAACAGTACATTAGTGTGCCCATCCTCCCAGGGCCCCTCCAGTAAGTGTTATTTGCTTGTTTTGTCATCTTTTCCAATTTGACAGCTGTTTTAATGTATGTTTCTATTATTATTAGTGAATTGGACTATTTTTCATCTGATGGTTTTCAGTTATTCATTTGAAAATGGTTAATTCATATCTTTTACCACTTTACTGGGAATGGCATTTCTTATGTATTTATATTGATTTTTGTATCTTGAATATTAGACCTCTATCAAAGAAATTTGCTACAAAGATTTTTCCAATTACATATTTCCCTTACAATTTCAGGTGAATTTGTTTTGCGTATGCAAAACTTTTCAATTTCATGTAACTGAAATTATCATTTTATATAGTATAAAATATTGTAACTTTTAGGTAAGGTTTCTCCTCAGAACCATAGTAGAGAACGGTTATCTCTTTCCTTTCTCCTCTTTTTTAATGCTATGACTTTTATATTTAGGTTATGTATCCATTTAGAGCTATAAGTATCCTTTTCAAACTATTGCTTTGGGAGTTTCATTTTGATTCCTGGCAAAATTTTGGAATGTAATATTCAAGCACTGGCTTGTGAGCATTTAGAGGAAGGAGCAGTGATTTCTAATAGGAAGCATGTGTTTATCAAGAACAAGTCATGCTAGACTAACTTGAGTCCCCCTCGCCCCACTCCCTTTTTAAAAATATGGTTATGAGACTGATAGATCAGAAGAATGCCATAAACATCACATTCCTAGGTTTTAGTAAAGCATTTGAAAAAGTCCCTAATAATATTCTTGTTAACAAGATGGTGAACTATGAACCAGATGAGAATGTAGGTGGTTTCTGAACTAGTTGAATGATGAAATTTCAAAAGTAGTACTGTCAGCTTGACAGGAGGCATACATACATGCATGCATATGTATATGTATATATATACCTATATTATATATATATATACACACACACATATATCAGTAGACATTGGATAATAGAATTAAGATTTAAAAAAAAAATTGGTGAGCTAAAGCAAGTAGCCCCTAAACCCTGAGAAGAATCGCATTCAGGTCAAGAGATATAATAATTATTCTGTATGCTGCCCTTAAGATGGAGTTTTGTGTTTATCTCATCATCACATTTTAGGAAGGACATTAGAAGTTGAAGTTGTTCCAGAAGAGAGTCCCTGAGCTATTGAGAGGACTGGAAAACAAACTCTATGAGGAACAATTGATAGAACTAGGGAAGTAAAGACTTGCTGAGGGATATCATATCACTGTTATGTATTAATTAATTACAATTTTAAATTATGGATTAAGTGTTAATGAGGGTTATCATATCAAAGATGGATTAGACTTATTAGCTTGGCCTAGGAGGCAGAATTCTAAGCAAAGGGATGAATTTGTGGAGAGATAAATTTCAGTTTGACATATGGAACAATTTCCTATTAGAGCTATTTAAATGGAATTGACTTTCAAGAGGTAACATGGTTCTTATAACTTACATACTTTAAGGAGAGGCTGAATGTATGGAGGGAGTACATGTTAATGGAAAGAATACTGGATTAGAGGTACTAGTTCAAATCCTAGCTCTGCCACTTACTAACTGTGTGACCTTGGACAAGTCACTTAATTTTTATCTACTTCAGTTTTCTCAACCATAAAATAAGGATAATAAGAGCACCTGCCTCCCTGGGTTATTGTGCAGATCAAATGAGGTAATATTTGTAAAGTGCTTAGCACATTGCCTGGCAAATAGTAGGAATCATGTGAACATTATTATTATTCATTCGTATGATTTTCAGAAAACATCTCATCATTTCTTATAGCATAATTCTTTTCCATCCATTAATATACTACAATTAGTTCAGTATTGTCCAATTTTCTAAAAGAAAATCTAAGGCATTACTTTATTCTCTCCCTTTCCTCCATTGTTTATTGCTAAGTTTGATGTATTTTTATGCTGTTATTTGTTTATGTTTAAGTTTGAACCTTCTTTGACTCTTGGATAAGTGACATTTATCGGATGACTACTCCCCTGATTCTTTCTCCATATTTGTATTTTTTCTCAAGTATCTTAAATATGAGAAGTAGAAAGTTCTGTCCCTTTTCCTCCTTTCTCCATGGCCATTCCTCTTTTTATCTTCCCTTCTCTTTCCACCTTTGCCCTTTTCTTTTTCAAATTTATTTTTAATATTTTTTGAATAAATTTTGAGTTCTGAATCCTCTCACTTTTGCCCTCCTCTCCCACTCTTTGAGAAGGAAAGAAATGTGATATCAACAATACATACAAAATTATGCAAAAAAATTTCTGAAGTAGTCATGTTGCAAATAAAAAGCAAAAAAAGGTTTTAAAAGTAGGCTTTGATCTGCATGCAGACTTTATCCATTCTTTCTCTACAGGTCAATAGTATTTTTCATCATAAATTCATTAGAATTGTCTTGGACCATTGTATTGCTCAAAGTAACTAAGTCATGCACAATTGATTATTGTACAGTATCATTGTTACTGTTACAATGTTCTGGTTCTATTCACTTCACTTTGCATCAGTTCACATAACTCTTCCGAGTTTCTTTGTTTCCTTGAAGGTGTCCTGCTCATCATTTTTTATAGCATAATAGATCAGCCATTCACAACTTGTTCAGTCATTCCCCAATTGATGGGCATCCTCTCAATTTCCAATTTGTTACCACCACTAAAAGAGCTACTAAGAATATTTTTGTACATACAGATCTTTTTCCTGTTTCTTTGATCTCTTTGGGATATAGCCAAGTACTGGTATCTCTAAGTTAAAGAATATGCAGTTTCATAACCCTTTGGATATAACTCCAAATTGTTCTCCAGAATGGTTGAATCATTCATAACTCCACCAATACTGCATAAGAGTCACAATTTTTCCACATGACCTCCAAAATTTGTCATTTTTCCATTTCAGTCGTATTAATCAATCTGACAGTTGTGAAGTGGTACCTCAGAGTTGTTTTAATTTGCACTTCTCTAATCACTAATGATTTAAAGCATTTTTTCATATGATGATGGCTTTGATTTGTTTTTCTGAAAATTGCCTGTTCATATCCTTTGACCCATTTATTAATCGGAGAATGACTTGTATTCTTACAAATTTAACTCAGTTCTCTATATACATAAGAAATGAAGCCTTTATCAGGGAAACTGCCCCCAGTTTCCTGTTTTTCTTCTAATCTTGGTTCTATTGATGTTTGCTTCACATTAATGTTTTACTTTTAATTTCATGTAATCAAAATTATCCATTTTACTTCCCATGATCCTCTCTATCTGATGTGGCTATAATTTATTACCTTATTCATACATCTGGCAGATAATATTTTCTATCCTCCCCTAATTTGCTTATGATTTCACACTTTATGTCTAAATTATGTATCCATTTTGACCTTATCTTGGTATATATGATGTGAGATATTGGTCTATACCTACTTTCTATTAAACTCCTTTTCAGTTTTCCTAGCAATTTTTGTCAAATAGTGAGTTCTTATCTCAATAGTCAGGTTTATCAAACCCTAGATCACCACTGTCACTTACTACTATAAATTGTGTATCTAATCTATTCCATTGATCAGTCTTTTATCTAGTATCAGATTAATTTAATAAATAGTGCTTTGCAGTACAAGGTTTGAGATCTGGTACTGCGAGGCCACTTTCTCATTTTTTTCATTGATTCCCTTGATAATCTTTACCTTTTGTTCTTTCAGATGAATTTTATTACTTTTTCTTGCTCTATAAAGAATTTTTAATTGTTTGATTCATATCGGCTCAGCATACCAATGAGTAGATAATATGATGGTATATATGATAGAGAATCCTAGAGAATCAACTGAAAAACTGGTTGATACAACTAACAACTTCAGCATGCCTTTATTGACCATTTTAATCCCTTCCATTTCTTTTTCTTCTCTTTTTGCTATAGCTAGTACACTATTGAATAATATCAGAGACAGTTGTAAGGGAATTTGAAAATCTTCCCTGCTCCTTAACACATCCATGTAACCTGCTATGATCTTTGGCCCAGCCCACAGCCTGAGTCACATGGAGCCTAAGGGAGCTTGTTTGTGGAGAGGCCTGATGGAGGGAAGGTTTGGGGATGGTGCTCCTCCCTCTGTTGTTAATGTGTATAAGCTTTGTTATTACCATGGTGAAATTGGCTTTCTGATATCTAAATAAATATTTTGGCTTCATCTTTGAGGAAGAAAGTTTATATTTTGAGAATTTACCCTGGAAATATACATGCATATCCATAGCAGCTACTATGGGTATTTCACTGGTGCTACAATAATGGATGTCTTTGCTTTATCCCTCATGTTATTGTGAAAGCTTCTAGCTTATTCCCATTAAAGATAATGCTTGCTCTTAGTTTTAGATAAATAGTACTTATAATTTCAGAGAAATCTGCATTTATTCCTATGCTTTTAAATACTTTAATTTCATCTTCCTTGGTGGTGAATTAATCCTTTCTATTTTTGATACTGGTAATTTGGTTTTCTTCTTTCTTTTTTTAATCAAATTAACTAATGATTTAATCTATTTTATTGTTTTGTTTCTAACTTTCAGTTTGTTATAAGGTCAATGATGTTCTTTCAATTTTATTACGCTCTCCTTTCATTTTCAGAATTTCTAATTTGATGTAATTGTGAATTTTCAGTTTTTCTATTTTTTTAGTTGCATGTGTAATTCATTGATCTCCTCTTTCACTATTTCATTGATGTAAACAATTAGAGATATAAATTTTCCCCATTTCGTTCATCTCATAAATTTTGGTATGTTGTCTCATTGTTCTCATTCTCTTTAATGAAGTTATTTATTATCTTCATGATTTGTTCTTTGACCCACTGATTCTTTAGGATTGGATTATTTAGTTTCCAATTAATTTTATGTTTCCATGGCCCTTTATTGAATGTATTTTTTATTGCATTATGGTCTGAAAAGTGTGCATTGATTATTTTTGCTTGCATTTGGTAGTGAAGTTTTGATGTCCTAATACAATTAATTTTTTGTGAAGGTGCCATGTACAGCTAAGATAAATGTGTACTCCCTTCTATTCAAATTCAATTTTCTTCAGAGATCTATCATACCTAACCTTTCTAAAATTCTAACCTCGTTCTTATGTAAAGTTAGATTTATCTAGTTCTGAATGGAGCAAGTTGAGATTCTCCCACTAGTATAGTTATACTCTCCATTTCTTCCTTTAAGAATCTGAGTGCTCTGCTATTTGGTACATTTCTGTTTAGTATTAATATTATTAGGTGGCACAGTGGATAGAGCATTGGGCTTGGGATCAGGAAAACTCATCTTCATGAGTTCAAATGTGGCCCAGCTATATGATCCTGGGCAAGTCACTTAACCCTATTTGCCTCAGTTTTATTCACCTGGAATGAACTGGAGAAGGAAATGGAAAACCACTTTAATATCTTTGTCAAGAAAATCATAAATGGGGTCATGAAGAACTGGATATGACTGAAAGTGAATTGAAAACAAAATAAATGATTATTATTTGATTGTTGATGGTATCTTTTGGTAAAATGTAGTTTTTATGCTTATCATTTTTATTTAGATCTATTTTTCTTTTGTTGAGATCATGATCGCAACCCTGCTTTTTTTTAAATTACCTCATCTGAAGATTCTGCTCCAACTCCTCCAGCCCCTTAGTTTTATTCTTTGTGTCTTTTTGTTTGAAATGTGTTTCCTGTAAACAACATATTGTTGGATTCTGATTTCTGATGCATTCTGCTATCTGCTTCCTTTTTATGGGAGAGTTCATCCTATTCACATATATGTTTTACTGTGTACTTCCCTCAAGCCTATTTCTTCCTGTTTATCCTTCTGCTGTCTGTCTCTTCCTTATTTGAAACAATTTTGATGAGAATAAGGTTTAAGTACTCCCTCATCTTCCCCATCTTCCTCTCCACTCTAAAAGCTCTTTCAAGCCTCTTTTATTTGATATAAATAACCCTATTCTACTTCTCCCTTCCTCCCTTCTCCAAGTGTATCCCTTTTTCCATGCCTTCATTTTTTTGATTATCCCATCACAGTCAACTCACACTTGTTCTTCCTTATCCTCAGAGTAGATTTTTATTGTCTGTTTCTTTGTTATCTGCTTATTTTCAGCCCTAATTCTTGACTCTTAACTTCATATTAGAGTTGTGCTCTGCTCCCAGGAAAGAGGAGCCACTTGTACCAAGTTTCAGGTTTTTTGTGCTGCTGTTTTTGAAGCTAGTTCTGGGAGTCTAGGTTTTTGGTGCCTCTAAGTTGGTGTGATCTAAGGAGAGTTGTGGTCACCATTCTCTGCCTGTACTCTGGTCTTTACACAGGAAGGGACCTTGCTCCCTTACAGCTCCAACTACTAGCACTCCTCTTGGGCCTAAAACTGTGACCAGGTCCCTTACTGCCCTATGAGGGACCATGAGCACTCTTCTCTGCCCTGGAACTGTGACAAGGGGCCCTGTTCCCCTGTAGTTGCAACTGCTAGTGCTCCTCTTTACCCTGAACCTGTCACTCAGACTGATGTATGGTCAATTCAGCAAGGTTCTACACCCATTGCCAGGAAAGGGTTCCTGGTAAATTCTTTCTGACCACTTGTCTGATCCCTTTACTATTTCTGGGCTGACAGCTCCAGAAACTGTGACTGCCTCTTTTGCGGATTCCTCCAAGGCCTGATACTGGTGCTGTCATGGAATATACTGTACTTTAATTTGGCTACTACACTGTTCTTACAAACCTCTCCTGCTGACCTCCTAGGTTTTCTTAGCCTGGAAAAATTTCTCACTTCAACCTATTGTTGACTCTGCCACTCCAGAATAGGATTTGAGACATCATTTTAAAGTTGTTTGGATAGGAATTTGGGGAAATTTCAACAAAGTTCCAGTCTATATTCCATCATTTTGATTCTGCCCTCTAGTGTGTTTTTCTTAACTTATCAATACTCTTTGAAAAAATTAAGGTTCTGGAGGGACACATTTCTTCTCCTCCTATTAGAATATTAGCACTACATCATCATACCAAATCCTGAGGTAAATTTTCTTTTTAGAGTTTCTCTGGACTCTTGGATTCCTATAATTTACTGCTCAGCTCTGATTTTCCATCATGAACATCATTTATTAAAGATATATTTTTCTCCCGTGGGTTTCTACTCAATTTTATTAGGTATATTATTCTCAAATGTAAGAATGTATCTTTTGCAGTTTGAAATATTATTTTACTGTATCTCCTCTGAATTTTAGTCAGAGTTGTCAATTCTTGTGTGATAGTGAGAATGACTCTTTATTACTTTGTTACATTTTTTGATGTTTGCAATTATTTTTCTTCATTGTGGGAAATTTAAGTTTTGACTTTAACATTTCTAGGACTTTTAATTTTCATTTCCTTTCAAGGAGTGATAGATGGATTCTTTCTATCTTTAATACGCTCTTGATCTGGACAGTTTTTGCTTAATATTTCTTGAAATGTAATTTCAAAATTGTTTTAGTCATAGTTTTCAAAAAGTCCAGTAACAGTTAATTATTTCTCTTTAATCTGTTTTCCAGGTCAATTGTATATATTTTCTTCTATTTTTTTCAGTTTTTTGCTTCTGTTCTAGTATTTCTTGCTATCTTATGGAGTTATTGATTTCTGTTTCTTTTATTATAGCTTTCAAAGATTCCACTTATTGGGTAAATTTTGCATTTTTTCTTCTATGTTCCTTATTCTCTTTCACATATTTTCTGCTGAAACTTTAATCATTTTTAAAGATCTCTTGTTTCATATCTTTTTTCCTTTTAATTGATATTCATATAGTCCATATGGAAAACACATTTTATTTTTCTTTTAAGTATCTGCTTACATTTGTCATAGAATTAGATTTGACATAAGCTTTGGTACTGGATAGTGTTTTCTTTAATTTACTCATTTGCCTAACATCAGTTCCTTAATTGAGAGGCTTTTTGTCAGGGCCAGGTCTTTTCTCCCTGATATGCTTCTGAATGGAGTGATTCATCCCTATATCATCTTGCTCTGAGTCCCTTGAGTTTTCATGCCTCATAGATAGTACCTTTCATACACCCTGAACCTTTAGAGGCTGACCTTCAGTGCTCTTTCTGGTGTCTCAAGACTGAGTTTTAGTAACTTCAGAGTCTGGAGATGAAGTGTCCTGGTTTAAGCACTTTAACATTATTTTGTCCATTGGTCTATGCTCACTGCTATGCACTGGGACTTCCAAGTTTCTTATCTTAAGGTTTTCTGTTCACGTTGGGACTTTCTAATTAACTCTTTACTTTCACATGAAAACTCTTCACTCTTGCTACCTTAGGACAGAGAGCCTTTCAGGCTACGCATGTCCTGTCTCAGGTACCAATGGGACTGGCTTTGCTGGAAAGGCCTCTTTTACTCTTGCCATAGATGTCTGGTCTAACTCTTGTGCAATTCTAGGTGGAAGAAGTTACTTACTCTAGTTTTCCATTTGATTTCTTGACTATTATTTGCATCATGTGTGAACAAAATGATTTTGCAGGAGAAATTATGTGGGAAATGAGTAGTCTGCCACTATTACATCAGGAAGATCCCAAAAGATAACTTTGAAGCCAAATGGATAGTTAGCCATAAGAGATAACAGAGTTAGGTCCCATATAGCCCAATGAAAATGTAGGCATAGCTTGCTCAGTTGAAACAAGTTCTTAATAAGTCCAATAACAAATAGAAATGGTATTTAAGTCATGTGCAATCTATTAATGGAGGAGGTATTGAAATTCTTGAACTGACAGTCATGAAAAAGAGCTTTTTCTTTAATTTTATATTCCACTAGCCTCTTTCATTTAAAAGATTAGACTTATTATTGGCTATTCAGCCTTTACCAGGGCTCAAGATGGACCTTGTAATTGCTCTGCTGTTACTAAGATTAAAAGGATTATAATTAATTACATTCTGAGTGGCAAGTTCTTTGATTTCTAACTTCTGTGAGACCTAGGACATCAACTCTGCTCTTGTGTTCTTTTCCTATACAATAGGACACAGACATTGTTTATGTTATAAGCTTTTACTGAGGCTATGCCTAAGTTCACAAGATCAAAATGTGAGATTTAGCACTGGAAGAGACTTTAGAGTCATCTTTCAATCCTCTAGAGAGGTTCAAGGACTTTACCAAAGTTAGAACATGGGAAGGATTGGAAGCTAAGTTCTTCCGCCTCCAAGGCCAATGCTTTTTCCTTCACATCAAACTGACTCTTAGATTGTGTCAACACACAAAAATCATATGCAGCCACATTTAAACCTGGAACAGATTCAAATGAGTGGGTGGAAGTTCTGGGACAATATAGCAGTGGACAATATGATTACAAGTATAATCACATTGGGAGAAATGATGACTGGTGACCCCAGAAAGCTCAGTCCTCATTTACTGGGCAGTGGGTGTCACAATATCACCAAGAGTAGTATGAGGAGTTCCTTGGGGAGGAAGGATTCCCCCTCCCTCTCCCTCCATGTCAACAACTTGGAACAAAGTCTTCTTTGCCCCACACTAGTTGCAGCTCTACATATGCATACAAGGCGGTTTTCACCAACATAAAAAGTAGTTATATTCTTAAAGTACTTGTTAATTTTGAAAATAAGTGCCCCCCCAAACTCTAGGAGATCAGTTAGTGAATACATTTTTACTGCTATATTCCTGATCTTCTTCAATGTGATAACACTCAAGATTTTATAAAACCCAAATATTTTCTCCTCAACAACCTTGCTGAACCGATTCATAATCACTCCCTTCTCTGAACACTCACCTTTTCCTCTTTGAAAAATATACTTCCTGATGTATGCTTTAGCTTTCAAATGAAATTGTTCTCTGTACATTTGTCTTTTCATGTGTCTCCCTGAGAATGATTATGGAAGCTGACATCTTTTCTTCTTCTTAAGCTGTGTTATCAAATTCCCCTCTCGTGTGGCTTCTTGTTCTACTCTATACTATAGGTTGTCCAGGTGTGGGATATTGCCTTGAATTTTTGTCTCTTCTTTGAGCTTTTTTTCAGTCCCTAAGTTCCCATCAGAACCTCTTCAGATGTACCAGGGTTATCGACTCACTCTTTGAATACTTTTGTGACTTCCCATTTTTGGTACTTCATGTTGGTATTGTATTAAGAAAGAGAGGATGAAGGAAAAAAACGTGTCCCTGAGCAGCTTTTGACTCTAAAGTCTTTCAGTATATCCTTTAAAATTTCTTTCCTGGAACTCATTGCACTGTGATGTTGGCAATAGCTCTTGAGGTTTATCTTTTCTCCCCTGTTTGCATTTTTGATTCCAAAAGCTACAACTATTCAAGTATTTTAGTGTGAAATTAGGAGCATATAAATTGCTTTTCAACAATGCTCTTTTTTCAAAAGAATGCAAGATTAAGGTGTATGCATCTGGTTTCTGTAAAAAGCCTTGAGGATACATCCTTTTAATGATAAATAAGAAAAAAAATCTTTTATTTGCTTTGATTAAAAACAGCAGCCTTCTGTGCTGTCAAATAACTCACCTGGGTTTCATTTTACTCATCTCCACAAGTAAAATAGGCAAGCATCACAATACGTTTCATTTAGATCAAGGCTCCAGGATCCTAAAGGATCCAGTGTCTTCAGGGCCAGAAGTCAGTGGTGCTATAAAAATCATACTCAGACAGTTTCTTTACATCTTCATTCTCAGTCATCTGGGTTCATGGTTGTGACACTGACAGGGGCTCTCTCCAAGCCAAGCTCCCTGGGCAATATCCTGCCTATGTCCCAAGTATATCTGGTACATATGATACACAAAGAGACATAGAGATAACACTTACTTTAATCTGACCAGTGAACTCGAATACCAAAGAAATCTTGCCAACTACATTGGAATTGGACATGATTAGGCTCATTAGGTGCCAGTCACCAAACACAAAGAGGCAGAACTTTTTGGAGGTGTGGCGTTGAAGTTTGAGGAAAGAAGAAGAGAAGGGGATGAAGAAATGAAATGAAGTGACACTGCAGCACTGTATTTCCCTCTTTTTCTGAGTTTTATTTGTTCCTTTTATTTTTACGGTCATTCCTAAAGTTATCTCTTTCCAAGCTAAACCTACCCTTAAAACAAAGAAAACCACCAGAAAGCTCTGCTATCCACTACCTGTGTAATCTTCACTTCATCTTTAGGGTCCTGTTTCCTCAATATCAATTCTTTTAAAATGAAAGGATGAACAGCCTAAGATACATCCTAGTTCTAAATCTATGTTCCTATTTGTAGCATCTGGTAGATCTTATAGCTAGGGCTACTCTCTGAGGAGCCGACTTCATTCAAAGTTTTTCAATCTTGATGGAATGATTTACCAGAGCAATGGGAACACGGAGGTTGGTGTGTTGTGGAGCATGCTGCTAGACTGTGAATGAAAATAATTTTTAATAGTGGTAGCTACCAGGGGCACTGGCCAAGAATCAGTTTTCTTTCTCAGACCATGGGGAGAATAATGGCAAACAGTGGGACCTGCCAGGAAAGTAGATTGCTTTTTATTAGCAGTTTTTTGTGGGTTTAGAGCGCTGGTAAGATAAGATGTGGTAGAGGGAATGTGAAGGACCTGACTATTCTTATCTTCCTTCTCTTGCAACTCCTCTGGCTAGAGGTGCTTGGTGCAGATTTCTAAACTCATTTATTTATTCTAAGTGGTAATCTTTACTGATCTAATTTCACTTCTCATAACATCTGTGGTTAACCCTTATTTGTATTTCCTTACAAGCCTGTCTTCAAAGTTGGTGATATGAATCTGATCATTTTAGCCACATAGAAGAACAATGACCAGAAAGCTTTCTTCTGTCTGGACTCGTGGCTGGGAAACTCAATTCTTTTTTTTTAATTTTAAATTATTTTATTTGTTTTTAATATTCTACAATCACTTCCATATATTTTAGGTTTTTTCCCCTCCTTCCCTCTCTTTACCCCTTCTCTCACCACTCCCTCCCTGAGAAGGCATGCAATCTTCCATAGGTTGTACACATACATTCCTATTAAATACATTTTCACCTTAGTCATGTTGCATAGAATAATTAAAATGAATGGGAGAAACCATAAAACAAAACATAATACAAGAGAAAACAGTCTGCTTCATTTTGTGATGAGTTCCATAGTTCTTTCTCTAGATGCAGAAGGCATTTTGCCTCAGGAGTCCATTGGGAATTTTTTAGGTCCTTGCATTGCTATGAAGGACTAAGTCTACCAGAAAAATTCCTCACACACTGTGGTTGTTGCTGTGTACAAAGTTCTCCTGGTTCTGCTTCTTTCATTCAACATCAGTTCATATAAATCTTTCCAGGCCTTTTTTGAAGTCTTCCTGTTCATCATTTCTTATAGGACAATAGTATTCCATTACATCCATGTACAACAATTTGCTCAGCCATTCCCCAAATGATGGGCATCCCCTTGATTTCCAGTTTTTGGTCACCACAAGGAGAGCTACTATAAATATTTTGGTACATGTGGGACCCTTTTCCATTTTTATGATCTCTTGGGATACAGTCCTAGAAGCAATATAGCTGGGTCAAAGGGTATGCACATTTTTATAGCCCTTTGGTCATAGTTCCAAATTGCTCTCCAGAATGGTTGGATCAGCTCACAGCTTCACCATGAATTAGTGTTCCAAATCTCCAACCTTTTCTCCAACATTTATCATATACCTATTTTGTTATGTTAGCCAATCTGATAAGTATGATGTAGTACCTCAGAACTGTTTTGATTTGCATCTCTGTAATCAATAATTATTTAGAGCATTTTTTTATATGACTATAGATAGCTTTAATTTCTTCCTCTGAAAATTCCCTGTTCATATCCTTTGACTATTTATCAATTGGGGAATGACTTGTACTCTTGTAAACTTAACTCAGTTCTCTACATAATTTAGAAATGAGACCTTTATCACAGACACTAGTTGCAAAAATTCTTTCCCAGTTTTCTGCTTCCCTTCTAATCTTGGTTGCGTTGGGTTTGTTTGTGCAAAAACTTTTCAGTGTAATGTAATCAAAATTATCCATTTTGCACTTCAAAATGTTCTTTATCTCTTGTTTGGTTAAAAATTTCTCCATTCTCCACAAATTTGACAAATATGCTATTACTTGCTCCCCCAAAATGTTTATAGTATCATTCTTTATAATTAGATCATGTATCCATTTGGACTTTATTCTTGTGTACAGTGTCAGGCATTGGTTTATGCCCAGTTTCTGCCACACTCTTATCCAGCTCTCCCAGCAATTTTTGTCAAACAGTGAGTTCTTGTCCCAGAAACCGGGGTCCTTGAGTTTATCAAAAAGTAGAATGGTATATTCATATTCCACTGGTCTACCCCTCTGTTTCTTAGCCAGTACCAAGTGGTTTTGATGATTGCTGCTTTATAATACAATTTGAGATCTGATAGGGCTAGGTCACCTTCCCCAGCATTTTTTTTTCATTAGCTCCCTTGATATTCTGGACCTTTTGTTCTTCTAGATGAATTTTGATATTATTTTTTCTAGCTCTAGAAAATAATTATTTGGTAGTTTGATTGGTATGGTACTGAATAAGTAAATTGATTTATGGAGAACTGTCATTATGTTTTTCTACTTACTTAGATCTGACTTTATTTATATGAAAAGTGTTTTGTAATTGTGTTTATACTGTCCCTGGGTTTGTTTTTGCAGGTAGACTTTCAGATATTTTATAATGTCTTTTGTAGCTTTAAATGGGATTTCTCTTTCTATCTTTTGCTTTTGCACTTTGTTAGTAACATATAGAAATGCAGATGATTTATCTGGGTTTATTTTGTAACTTGCAACTTTGCCAAAGTTGTTTATTATTTCAAGTAGCTCTTTACTTGATTCTTTAGGATTCTCTAAGTACATCACCATATTATCTGCAAAGAGTGATAATTTAGTTTCTTCTTTGCCTATTCTAATTCCTTCGATTTCTTTTTCTTCTCTTACTGCTAAAGCTAACATTTCTAATACCATATTGAATAACAGTGGTGATAATGCACATCCTTGTTTCACCCCTGATCTTATTGGAAATGCATCCAGCTTGTCCCCATCACATATAATGCTTGCTGATGCTCTCCAGTGGTTTCAAAAGAAATGGGAGTTGTATTTTGTCAAAAGCTTTTTCTGCATCTATTGAGATAATCATGTGGTTTCTGTTTTGTTGTTGATATGATCAATAATGCTGATAGTTTTCATAATATTGAACCAGCCCTGCATTCCTGGTATAAATTCTACCTGATTGTGTAATGTATTATTCTCATGATAGGTTGTGGTATTCTTTATGCCAATATCTTATTTAAAAATTTTACATCTATATTCATTAGAGAAATTGGTCTATAATATTCTTTCTCTGTTTTGGCTCTTCCTAGTTTAGGTATCATAAACATATTTGTATCATAAAAATAATTTGTAAGGACTCCTTCTTCCCCAATGGGAAACCCAATTCTTGAACCATTGTTAGATAATCTCTCACAATGATATATTTTGTCTGTTTTGTTTCTTTGTTTGGTAAGTTAGTTGTGGAGACTAATTATATGAACTATTTTTGTATTTATTTCTTGTTTAATCTACTCCCAGTTACATGTTAACTACAATTTTTAGGATTTGTTTTTAAAACCTTAAGTTCCAAATTGTCTCCCTTTCTCCCTCCTCACCCCACCCTCCTCCTCACCCCACCCCCGTAATTGAGAAGGTAAACAATTCATTGTAGGTTATTCATTTATAGTCATGCAAAATACTTCCAAAATAGTCGTGGTGTTTCCTTTCACACTGTCCCTCCTCAAAAGTGTTTGCTTCTGATCATCCCCTCCCCCAATCTTTCTTCCCTTCTATCACCCCTATCTTATCCCCTTCCCTCCGACTTTCCTGTAGGGTAAGATAGATTTTATACACCAATTGAGTATGAATGTTATTCCCTCTTTAAGTCAATTCTGATGAGAGTAAGGTTCACTCATTCCTTCTCACCTCCCCTTTCTTCCCCTCCACTGTATAAGCTTTTTCTTGCCTCTTTTATGTGAAATAATTTGCCCCATTCCACTTCTCCCTTTCTCCTCCCAATATATTCCTCTCTCACTCCTTAATTGTATTTTTCAGATATCATCCCTTCATATTCAACTCACCCTGTGCCCTCTGTCTATATGTATTCCCTCCAACTACCCTAATAATGAGAAAAGTCTCATGAGTTACAAATACCTTTCCATGTAGGAATGTAAATAGTTCAACTTTATGATTTCTTTTTCCGTTGACCTTCTCATGCTTCTCTTGAATCTTGTATTTGAAAGTCAAAGTTTTCTATTTAGCTCTTTTTTTCTCAAGATGAATCAAATTACTCTACGTCATTGAAAATCAATTTTCCCCCTCATGGATTATACTCAGTTTTGCTGAGTAGGTGATTTTTAGCTTTAATCCTAGGTGCTTTGACTCTGGAATATCATATTTCAAGCCCTCTTATCCCTTAATATAGAAGCTGCTATATCTTGTGTTATCCTGATTGTGGTTCTTGAATTGTTTCTCTCTGGTTGCTTGTAATATTTTCTCTTTGGCCTGAAAACTCTGGAACTGGGCTATAATATTCATGGGAGTTTTCCTTTTGTGATCTCTTTCTGAAAGTGATTAGGTGATTCTTTCAATTTGTTTTACTCTCTGGTTCTAGAATATCAGGACAGTTTCCCTTGATAATTTCTTAGAAGATTATGTTAGGCTCTTTTTTTTTTTTTTGATCATGGTCTTCAGGTAGTCCAATAATTTTTTAATTCTCTGTCCTGGATCTATTTTCCAAGTCAGTTGTTTGTCCAATGAGATATATCACACTGTCTTCTATTTTTCATTCCTTTGGTTTTGTTTTATAATTTCTTTATTTCTCATAGAGTCCCTAGCTTCCATTTGTTCCGTTCAAATTTTTAAGGAATTATTTTCTTCAGTGAGCTTTTGGCTTTTCCATTTGGCCAATTCTGCTTTTTAAGGCACTCTTTTCCCTATTGACTTTTTGGACCTCTTTTGCCATTTGGTCTTAGTTTATTTTTTAAGATGTTATTTTCTTCAGTATTTTTGGGTCTCCTTTACCAAGCTGTTGACTCATTTTTCATGATTTTCTTCCATCACTCTCATTTCTCTTCCTACTTTTCTCTACTTCTCTTACTTGATTTTCAAAATCTTTTTTGAGTGCTTCCATGGCCTGAGACCAATTCATATTTTTTTGGAGACTTTGGATGTAGGAGCTTTCACTTTGTTTTCTTATTCTGAGTGTATGTTTTGATCTTCCTTGTTTTCAAAGTAAGAGTCTATAGTCTGAGAGTTTATTTCCCATTGTTTACTCATCTTTCCAGCCTATTTCTTGACTTTTTAACTCTTTGTTAAGGAAAGACTCTACTTCCAGGATGGAGTACATGCTGTTCCAAGTTTCAGGGGTTTTGTGCTGCTGTTTTCTAAAGACCTGTAAGTTTTCAGTTCTTCCACGGTGGTATAATCTAAGGACAGATGCTTACTCCTCTCCTTACCTGTGTTCTTGTCTATAAGTGACGACAAGCACCATTCTTCTTGCCTGAAACTGAGGAAATTTCCCTCTCCAATGCTGCCACAAGCTCTGCTATGCCAGTGCTCTGCCTTGCCCCAGGACTGCCACCCAAGACTATGACCCAGATCCAAGTATGAGCAAAGCAATGGAGTCCTGATTCAGTGCCATCAAAGAGACCCCTGTAATCTCCTTCTGATCAGTTTTTTGAATCCCTTACCATCTGTGGGTTGAGAACTCTGGAAATAGCTGCTGCCACTGCTACCACTGCCACCACTGCCACTTCCACTGACCTCTCAAAATATACATCAATCCTGAGTATTATGATATGATCCCATGAATTAAGTAATGACACAATTTCATTGACAATTCCTTGAGGTCAGGGAATCTATTTTTGCCTTTCTTTGTTTTCCCAATGCTTAGCAAAGTGCCTGACACATAATAGATACTTAATAAATTCTTTCTGACTTGGCTTGACCCAACCCAATGCAACAACCATGTCTAATGATGGATTTAACATTTTGCCTTAGTGTTCCCCTCCCTCTCTGCTGATATATATACACACATATGTATATACATACATATATACACATATGTAAGTATATATACATATATATTAAATACATATATGTGTGTATACACCCAAATATTTCAGCCACATTAAAAAAATATTTTTTTAATACTTGCATTCCAGCTAGATTTTAATTCATTATCTTTGCATTTACTTTTTACTTATTGTATCTATTGTTCTATTAGGTTTGTGAATTTCACTCTACATTGGCTCATACAAATCTCATTTCTCTTTAATATTCATGACATCTTGCAAAGAATAATATTTCAGCAATATCTCAAATTTATTGTTTATTGGGAACTCACTTAAGAAAGGGAAAAAATAAAAACTAGATGTTGAGAAACCACAAATTCCAAAGAACTATGCAACTTGAAAAGATAGCTGTGATGGTATATCTGGGACACATGGATACAGTGACATATTAATAACTTTGAATTTACAGCACAGCATCTTTCCATGAGGCACAGAACGCTTAGCAGATATTAACTCATTTATTTTCTCTCTGTGTAGAAGACAGAGATAAAAGACATATATTTCTAACAGACATAGAGAAAGGTTAATGGGAACATTAATTAGAGAATGACCATGAAAATAAACACTGGTATGTTGATCAAAGCTGAGCTCTAAAATATGTTTATCTCTCCTCTCTTGTACTGATTTTTGTGGGAGAGATAAATTTACATTTGTAGATTAAGGCTAAATGTTTATATTTTGGGGTATCCAATGTACATTCTTCTAAAAAATTTAAGCATAATCACCTCTTTTATTATTTTCTTCCTTCTATTTTTTTTTAGTTTCTGTATATCTTAAGATGTATCATGTGAACATATTAAGAATGCCTAGTGTATGTACGTATGTGTGGGCATGAATTATAAGAAAGCTCACTACTTTATAGTTACATGTGTATACATTTATAATATCATTTACGAGACGACAAAGAGAAGAGAAATAGAGATAGGGACAGAGAGACACACACAGAATATTTTTTTCTGATGCCTCATTTTGGTGTGGAAGTATCTCTGGGTTCTAGAAGATTATTCCCAGCGCCATAATTGCCCTGTAACTACAACTATCACTAATACTGGAAAAAAAGTTATTACGAGATGATGAAGACAAAACCGTGATGGCCAGTGTTACCAGGACTGCAGTTGTACCATGTGAAGGAGTGCCTCCCTCCTATGGTTAGGAGGAGAGCAATCCCAAGAGAAAGTTCTCATGGTCCCCGGGATGGTGAACCCAGGGAATCACTGTATCACATGATGCCACTGGAGAGTGTGGAGGTGAGGTACAGGATGGCAGGAAGAAACCACCCCCAGTTCTACCATGATAGCAACCTTGGGCCAAAGTCCTGTTCACTCTCTACTAGGTAAAGAACTAGTTAAGCCTTTAGAGTGTTAGATCTCTTAGGTTCTACCAAGCTGGAAAAGCTTGTCAAGGATTATTGTCAAGGATCAGCTTAGATAAATTCAGGAAAGCTAATCACTTTGTCCTCAGGGTAGTGATATTTTCACTAGAAAAACTTCCAAAAATGAACTAATTAGTTGAAGAGGGATTGTTATCAAAATCAATGTAGATGGTACTCTTGATAACAAATCTTGCTTCAAATATTTAAGTGAAACGACCCCACACTGATACTCAGGGAATCCATCTGGGTTGGGGTTCAAAATTATTTATGGTAATGTTATTAACACTCACTCATTTAATCTCTCTCCTCCAAGTCAGCCAGAATTTATCACGTAACTTTATATCATATTAAAGGGAAGGATAATTTATTTATAATAGATGATATATAAAAAATCTATCAAGCAATAAATAGCATACAGTGAGTGAATGAATGGAAAAAAACAACTATTAGGTGCTTACTTGCGTGCCAAGTACTTTGCTAAGCTCTGAAGATACAAATGTTTGACAACCCATGCCATCAAGGAGCTTATATTCTAATGGGAGAGACAATCTAGGAAGTCACAAGGATGGTGAGTAGTGTCAAACAGCACTTGTCTGACACATCTTTTCCAGAAGGATAGTGCTGGTTTGATTAGAGTTCCCTGAGCAAGAGGTAGAAAGGGGTGGGGGAAGTGTTACAGCCAATGACGTCACCTTCATCAGCCACTCACCTTCTCGTCACTCCTGATTTTTAACCCTCTTAGGTAACTTGGAGTGGGAGTCAGTCTCATGGCTTTGCATGTGTCATAGCCTTTTTTCATCTACAAGGAAAGGGATAAATTTAATAGAGTTTGCCTCAGTTTTGTTTCTTATTGCCTTGACTGGTGCTGTTACTTGCCCCTGGGTGGTCATGTCCCCTACACTCCTACATCTGCAGCATCCTAATATGAAAGGGGAGCTCTCAAGGGTGAGGTAGAAATGAGAGGAGTGTTACTGGTCTGCCCAGGACTGCTGTATTAGTCCTTCAGCCTACTGGGGCAGGAACAAGAAAATATATTTAACTATAACATCTGGGTAATATAGTCCGTAGCTCAGAGGTACCCCTGCCAAAATCGTCAGTCTTGTTTTTCCTGATTTCCATCTTCCTTTAGCTCTGGATTTTAACCGTGGAACTTCCTGCTATAGCATCTCCTGTATGAATTAATGTCAATCCAGTTGGTTAGGCCTTATATAATATTTGAATCATAAAGATGTGCTGGAAGAATTCAGTAGGTGTGTGTGTGTGTGTGTGTGTGTGTGTGTGTGTGTGTGTGTATTTAAACTATTAGAGCTTAAAACTGCAATAACTTTTGGGATGCCCCATATATGTGGGTATGTGTATATATATTTGTGTACACATGTACACATTTACATGTATGCTACGTGTATATACACATCTACATATTTCTATGTATATCTACAGAAGTATGGCATAACAGATAGGGTTGGAGTTAAGAAGGCCTGAATTTAAATCCTACCTCAGAAATATACTACCAGTGTAACCATAAGCAAATCACTGACCTCCTTCACAACCCAGGTGACTCCTTAAAACTGTAAGATACAAATGGGTTGTGATGTGCATTAGAAAAGAGTTTTCTAACCATGAAGTTCCTTACAGAGATGAAATCATAGGTTCATACCAAAAAAATGTACAAATACTGTATACCCCATAGAAGCAGCCTCCTCTTAAACTTACAACAGATTTTTATTCTTGTTGGGATCACATAAAATGACTGATTACAAGATACAGTATATCCCTAGTTGGCACAGACTTAACAACATAGTTTTTGTTCATTGCTTGTGTATCATTTTATGTACTGCTAGTAGTAATGAGTACATAATTGGTTGAGCTCTACAAGTGTGAGTCCATTGTAGCCAAATTTTTCCAAGTTACAGAGTTATCACCTAAAAAATATTTATGAACACTAATATGCCTGAAATAGACCATCAGGATCTGAGTTTTACAAACACCATGTAGGCATGTGAACAGTGACAAATGGCTTAGTGGATTGAGGGCCAGCCTTGAAGTCAGGAAGACCTAGATCTGAGCCCTTCTTCTGACATATTAGCTGTGTGACTAGGGAAAAGTCATTGACTTCTCAGTGCTGCCCTCCAAAAACTTCTAAGACTGTAAGACAAAGCAGCTGCTGACCTGCATTACTAGAAGGAGCTCTCTACATGGATCAAGTCATGGGTCCAGATGAGCAAACCAAACCAAAACAAACAAAAAAACCCAGCCCTTAATAGGGAAAGAAGTTAACAGTTAAATCAAGAAGTAATTAGATTGGGAACCAGTTTCTCTTTTTTTCTTCTTATTATATTTATTTATTTAACTTTTTACATTCATTTTCACAAAATTTTGGGTTCCAAATTTTTTCCCCATTTATCCCCTCCCCCCACCCCAGTACACCAAGCATTCTAATTTTTCCTATCACCAATCTGCCCTCTCTTCTATCATCCCTCCCTTCTCTTGTCCCCATCTTCTCTTTTGTCCTGTAAGACCAGATGACTTTCTATTCCCCATTAACTGTATTTCTTATTTCCTAGTAGCAACAACAATACTCGACAGTTGTTCCTAAAACTTTGAGTTCCAAATTCTCCTCATCCCTCCCTCCCCACCCATTCCCTTTGGGAAGGCAGGCAATTCAATATAGGCCATATCTGTATAGTTTTGCAAATGACTTCGATAATAGTCGTGTTGTGTAAGACTAACTGTATTTCCCTCCATCCTATCCTGCCCCCCATTGTTTCTATTTTGTCTTTTGATTCCGTCCCTCCCCAAGAGTGTTGACTTCAAATTGCTCCCTCCTCCCATTGCCCTCCCTTCCATCATCCCCCCCACCCTGCTTATCTCCTTCTCCCCTACTTACTTGTATTGTAAGATAGGTTTTCATACCAAAATGAGTGTGCATTTTATTCCTTCCTTTAGTCGAATGTGATGAGGGTAAACTTCTTGTTTTTTTCTCAGCTCTCCTCTTTTTCCCTCCACTAAAAATTCTCCTGCTTGCCTCTTGAATGAGATATAATTTACCCCATTCCATTTCACCCTCTCTTCTCCCACTACATTTCTCTCTCATCGTATACTTTAATTTCTTTTAAGATATGGTCCCATCCTATTCAATTCACTCTGTGCTCTCCGTCTCTGTATGTGCATGCATGTGTGTGTGTGCATGCATGTACATGTGTGTGCATGTGTGCATGAGTGTGTGTGTGTGGTCCCACCAAGTACCCAGATACTGAAAAGTTTTAAGAGTTACAAATAATTGTCTTTCCATGTAGGAATGTAAACAGTTCACCTTTGGTAAGTCCCTTATGACTTCTCTTTGCTCTTTACTTTTTCATTCTGCTACTCAATGTGAGCTTAAGTTCTGGTGCTCGGGTGGGGGCAGGGCTGCCTCCCAGGCTCAGTTCCCTCAAGGGGTTTATGCAGAGACCTTCGGTAATGGCGCTGAGCTCCTGCCTGCTTGGGGAGTCCCAGACTGCCGCTGCCTCTGCTGCTCCCTCTGCCGCTGCCTCCCGAGGGGTCCCGAGTCACGAAGACACCTCACTCCCCTCTTGGCCAGCCCAGAAGTCTCTCACTGACCTGTAGCGCCTGTGGGTAGAGGTACCTTCGCGGCCGTGGGAGATTCCATCCCTGAAGCCTTCTCAGATCTGCTCCTCTGGCCGCGTGGCCAGGGCAGCCCAGGGCTGGGCTCCATGTCTGGAATGTGATGGACCCCTGGGGATGGCTTTCCAGGGCTCTCTGGAATGGAAATCTCTTCCACTGTGTTTCTGCATGACTTGTAGTGCTCCAGAATTTGTGGGGAGTTCTTTTTACAGAAAATTTATGGGCTGTGGATTCAGAGCTAGCATGAGTCTTTCTACTCCGCCATCTTCTATTTTGTCCAGTTTCTCTTTTTAAACAAAAAATGACAACAGAATTCTGATTTTGGCATCTTATTAATTCAGTCTTAAATTCATTTTAAAGAATAACAACTTTGTCTGGCAAAATATGGAGAGCTCAGCTGCCAATCTTGTCCACATTTCTTTCAAAGGAATTCCTACATCTCTCTACTATGAGTATATACACTTACTACGGAGAAGCTCTTGCAAAATGGCTAATTTTTGACAATAGCACTTTCCCACTGTTTGCATGTGCCACAGTCTCCATTCTCTCTTGCTTGTGTCCTTTTAAAAAATGAAAAGTGTTTCTTTGTTTAACTTGGCAGATTCCAGCTTTGCATTTGATCCTGTTAAAACACCTAAGATTAGAATAGGAAGTCTCTGACATTAAAAAAAAAATTAACAAAACCAAAAACAACCCAAAAAACCCTCCCACAAAAACCTATGACTTTCAACTTTGCTCTGAGTTGAGATTCTTACGACTTCCTACTCATTGATTAGAAGGATAGAGACTACTACAAAATTTCTGTAAGAGCCTGAAGAATAATGTTGAGTCTTTTATTTTTATTCTATTTTGACCCTCAGCATAAATTTATCCTTAACATGAATTCCATCAGTGCTTAATAGCTTACATTTCTATAATGCTTTCAAGTTTGCCAAGTACTTTCCCCAAAGCAATCTTGTGTTAGGTAGGAGAAATATAATCATCTCCTTTTAAAGCAGAAGAAACAAGTTCTGAGGTTAGGTGACTTTTGCATGTTCACACAGCTCAGACTGCTTTTCTAAAGTAGGATTCACACCAAGGTGTCCAGATGTCAGGTTCGGGGCTCTGGTTAAGTCATGGTCTTTCACTGAGCTGAATGTTGCAGAGATATTGAAGACCAAGAGGCAATAAGTGCTAAAGGAAAATTGCTTAATTTTTTTTTGTTTTTATTATAACTTTAGTTTTAGATATAATTGTACATATGAATTACGAGTTACATAAATAAGGTATTTTGATAGACTCTTAAATGTTCCTAAAATAGCTTTGATATGATACTATTTTAACTAAGTGTTGCACTTGAATGTATTATCTGCATGTCATGTGATTTTTGTTCAGTTGTCAAAGATACCTGCAAACTTTCAGATAATACCTACAGTTAATGAATTGTACTAGTGCTGCCATTAGCTTATGTGCAATAAGTTGGAGTCCTGCATATTGACACTGAGTTAAATTACTTCACAAGGTTCATTATCCTTTATTGAGCATGTTGTATCAAAAGGAAGGTGCACTTTTTCTAATCCCATTCTAAGTTTTCCATTTTTGTTTCCTGAATGGTGGATAGAATCATATGTATTAGTTCTAAGAGAAGTTATGTCTGTATTACTTAGTTTGGACAGCTTTAAAACTTCAAAAGATAATTTAAAAGATTCACAGTGGTCAGTTTCATAGTTGTGTTTTGCAAGCCCTAACTTATATGAGGATTATTTTTCTAAAAATTATACCCAGACTGTGGCTTCCAAACTTGGGCTTATCTTTGCCTACTTGTTTTTTTGGCATCTTTCCATTGTGATGTATTCCACTGAGGCAATGAGTAAGTCCCAGGAATGAAAAATGCTTAATCTTTTGATGGCAGCCAGTCAATAAGCATTTATTGAGCACCTACTATATACCAGGCAGTGTTCCAGAAGGTAAGATAGGATTAAAAGGGGCAGCCAAAAGAAATGACTGCTAGAAAGTAAAGATGACATTCCTCAGATCCAGGATTTAGAGCTAGAAAAGACCTTGGTCTAGAGCCTAGTTTAACTGTCTCCTCCATTTTACAGATTTCAAAACTGAAGCCTAAGGAGCTTAAGTGAGTTGCCCAAAGTCACACATCCAGTATATTGAAGAGCTGGGATTCAAACCCAGGTCCTTGGAGTCCAATTCCAACATTCTTTTTTCATTATATGAGTTACTAAGTCATATAACCTGATTGTGACAACTTTTTAAAAGTAAGTTAGTATTTTGACTGTATATGGGGATGTAGAGGGGAAAAGATGGCAAAGGGAGTTAGTTAAAAATCACACTGCTTTGAGGAATACTCACTGGACATCTTAAAATACAATGGACACTAGGGAGAGTAGCTGGAGGTGTTTTGTTTGATTTATTTCAATAGGATATAGACATTAGAAGTTTGGGGATTGGTGGGGAAGAATTTGAAGGGAATAGAAAGGGAGGTGGAAGAGAATTCAATTTTACTGCTTGAGAACTTGTAAATTAACTTCTTACCAAGCACATTTTCACATAACCAGTGTCTCTCTTTTCAGCAAAACAAGGTGGGTCACCTCCTACCCTGAGCTCACAAATATCAATCTGTTTTCACAGGTTATTCCCAGTGAAAAAATAAAAAGGAGGCTCAGAATGGGAGCCCGTGTACCGCTGTGTGAACAGAATATCCTTTAAAGGCAATCACCATTTATCAGAAGAAGAATGCATGTAACAGTTGCTCCAAGGGAAAAAACTACTTCTCCAACTGTGCTTTGTAACCAGTTCTGTTCTTGGTCTGTTTTTGCCTGGCTTTGCTTTCTACTGTGCTGGAGTCCTCTGAAGTCAAGTACTGGCTTGTTTTTAATAGTGATAAGCCTCTCTTTCTAACAAGTCACTGATCCTCAAAACTCCCAAGGGTTGTTGTCAATTTTGAAGACATTTATCTTTCAGAGATTGCTGTTTGGGGAATGGAATGTGCTTGTTATTTAGGAAATTCATTTTAGGGAGAATTTTTTTTCATCCTTATTAGAAAACATATGATAAATGTCCCTTGATCACTACACAATTAGATGTGAAGTTTACAAACTAAATTTCAAGAAGCCAGAAAAGACCACAAAGAATGGCTAGTTTTACTATCTCATTTTACAGAAAAGGAAATTGAGGATTAGGGAGATGAGATGACTTACCCAAGATCACACAGGAAATAAATATTAGAGGTAGGATTTTATCTTATGTCCTTTAGATGTCAGAGATAATGCTCTTTCCACTAAACCACCATTATTCTCCTAATCCATTTAGAATAGAACAGATTATACTTATCTACTATACTTGGCCTTTTTCTTCTTTCCTTCCTCTCCTATATAACCTAAGGTATCTTATATCTTTAAATCTTGGGTTTTTAAATTTTTTTATACAACGTATGCCTGGTAAAGGACAGCACCTAGTCTTAGGGTAAGAAAAATGAACATGTGTGTTCCATTAGTTTTCATGAAATGTCAAAATATTGAGAGGCAGACAGGCCCCCAGCCCTTTGAATGGAATACTGGCAAAGAATTTATGGGGATATTAAACTTAGGGTAAGAATGAATCAATTAATAACCTACTAATGACCAGCTTTGTGCCAGATATAACACTAAGTATTGAGCATATAAACACGAATAATGAAATATACTCCTGGACCTTACCTTCTAGCTAGAGAGACAATAAATACACACATATAGGCATTCACAGGATAATTATAAAGAAAATAAGTGCAAATAAATACAGGGCAGTTAGGGATGGAGGGCACTAGCAATTGGTGGGTTCAGAAAAGTCTTTTGATAGAAGGTGGTGCTTGCGTTGTCTTGGAGAGAAAAAGGAATTCTCTAAGGAAGAAAACAGTGCAGAAACACAGAGTTGGAATGTAATTTGTGTACGTGAGGGACAGAGAGGTCTGGTTTGTCTTCGTCATAGACACAGATTGAAGGCATTGATGAGACCTGGCTTTTGATTTGTACAACTGAATGAGATCACAGATCCACTGAGGGATGGAAGAATATATCTAAATCCATGATGGGAGAAAGGAGATTTTGAATGTGTTTGGGAACCTCTTCTTTAGGAAGGACTGATGCCCCACATAGTTGATTCTCTTTTTATATTACAGAATAATAGGCTGTTTGTGTTGCTAATGACCTTCTGGTTTATTCAGTCCAATCTCTTAATTTCCCAGATGAAGAAACTGGGGCTTAGAGAGAGAAATAATTTGGCCAAATTAATAAAGCTTAGGCAGAAAGGATTATGGCCATCAGGCTCCTGAATCATGGTAAAATAGATGGGGGTTCTGGACAAGTCCAAATAAAAACTCTGCCATTCACTGCCATCCATCCACACACTGAATATGTGACCTTACACAAGTCATTTAAAGTCACTCACAAATTGTGGTATGTGAATGTGTTGGAATACTATTATGCTGTAAGAAAAAAAGATGATGTCTAAGGAACTTGAAGACACGTATATGCATTGACATCAAATGAATTAAACACAGCAAGATGAATCATATCAATTATACCAATATCAATATATCAATTATAGCAACATCATAAAAATGAACAGTTTTTAGAACATTTATAAGCTGATGAAGAATGAAAGAATCGGGATGAGGAGGACAATTTATGTAACAACATGTTTGTTATAACAAATAACCTTGAAATTTGGAAGAACTATGATGAACTCAAAGAGTATCCATGTTTTCAAAGGATTGATGATGAAGCATGTTATCCATCTGCTTACAGAAAAGTGATGAATTCAGGGTGCAGAATGTGATGTAAATTTTCCAACATGAACAGTCAATGAATTTTTTGCTTTATAGACATTTGTTATAAGGGATCTATTTTTCTTTTTTTCTTTTTCCAATAACATAGGAGGTGAGGGAGAGAAAATAGATTTCTGTTAATTAAAATATAAAACTTTAATTAAAAAATAAACTCTCTTGGTCTTACTCTTCTCATCTGCAAAATTGCTTTTGCAATTAAATCAAAATTGATTAGGGAGTAATTAAAACATGCCACAAATATAGACCCTTGTATGTGTTGGTCGGTGACAAGATTTTCTAGGACAGACACTATGTTCTTTGCATCTCTTCTTATTGTGTCCAGAACAATGAATGTAATGCCCCAAATAATGAAATAAAATAATAATTGATTTTGGGAAAACAAAAACTAAGCCATTGACTTGTCCTGTTTTAGTAGATTGTGATTTTCTTGAGGACCACAATTATAACCTAAAGTGAATTAGTTTCTCCAGGACTATAGCTTTTAGAAAACCAGAAACACAGGATGAAAAGGGAAAGATGTTGTCTCTCCCAAGTTTGCTCTGCTTCTCCCCCTGTCCATTGTTACACACAGGGAGGTGCCATTTAAATCCTCCATCTTTATTACATAAACTATGGATATCAAGGAAATAGAAACCAAGCCAATGATTTGACATACTTTAGATAGAGAGACATACAGATAGAAAGACAGAACTTATATTAAACACTTACTCTGTGTTAGGTACTGTGCTAAGTGTGAGAAAATAAGTAAAAGTAAGGCAGGCAGTTCTTACCCTCAAGGAGCTTATATTTTATTTTATTTCTATTTATTTGTTTGTTTTCAGGAGCTTTCAATGTAATGGGTGAAGATAACATGTAAAGGGGAGCTGGAGGGAATGGGCGAAGTATGAGCATGGGGACATGGTTTGGAGCAGGTGACCAGAAAGAGAAGCAGAGGCCTGGGTCTCTGTGAGATAAGCAGAAAGGTCATAGTTCGGGATGGTTCCAGGATTAGAGTCTAAGGTAGAACAAGGTCTGTGTTTCATAGGTACTTTTAGCCCCTTAAGAGTCACCAACTAAGTGCTTATTCTATTGAATCAATCTTGTTGCATCTAATTGTATTCCATAGGCAATCAATAATGATTTTTAAGTGGATGAATTGATATATCTAAAGATTTTTGTCTTTGAATGTATATTTGTATGTTAGCTCATTTCTTTGCATTTGGGCATAAATTGTATATTCATTGATGCAGGACATATGGTATCAAAAGTAGATAGGTCGTTATACTTCTGGGCCATCAGGAAGCCATGTCAGGCAGAGGAACTCTAGTACTCGACTTCATTGTCACTAAGATATACCAATGAACCCTCTTCTGATATTAAAAAGTAATATCTTTGAACCTGGAAAATAAAAGAACCAGGAACATAAGAGTTGACATAAAAATGAGCAGAAATATAATATGCCCAATGTGGATCATTTCATGCTGTGTACTCATGAGGAAAAGAAAGATCAGGCCTTGGACCGAAAGCCCTCTGTTATTTGGAGGTTTAATTCAGGTACAATACTTGTGGGCCCATTGGTGGTTCCAGTCTACGTTCAGACAAACAGAAGAGGTGGACTCTTAAGTAAGTAAGAAGATGGCAATATTGCTTCAGTCTTTAAATCCTGGCTTCCAGTATTTTCTTTTCAGCTTTACAAAGCAGAGGGCTGCATTTGAACTTGTCGAATTGAAACCTAATGGAGCATTTGAAAAAATAAAATTCTTAAAATGGGAAAATGCTTTGCTTTCTTCATGGTTGGGTAATTACAGATTATCTACAGTGAATTTCATCAGACTGTGTAAAACTGAAAGAAAACACACATAACACACACAGACACACACACCCAGCAATATTCAATTTGGATCTGACAATAAGCACAAGAAATTGGAGCTTAAAGTGTAATTGCTTTGGAAAGTCTCATAAATGTCCACAAAGAAAACCTTGGAAAAATGATGCCTCTCTTCCCCTCCCTTTCCCCTTCCCACATACAATCATTGTATTGCCCTTACCAAACTAGTTATTGACCAGGTGGGAAGCCTGGGGAGCAGGCAGGTGTCACCGATGGGTGGTAGGTGCAGAGGATGGTTCTTTTGGAACAAGAAGCAAAGAGGCAGGACTCTAAATGGACACAGCCTCTGAAAACTGGAGTCCAGAGAGGAGACTATATGTGTACTTGATGGCATGGGGCTGTTAGGAAGGTGTATGGACAGTGAAGTCAGTTGTGAAATCATTCGTGCCTCCCTTTTCCTTGGACACTTTTAGCACCGCTTAGCCAGATGGACAGTATTTTTCTACCACTTCCTATTGCAACCTATGGGCCCTCTCCAGGCCCACTCTTGAGAAAAGAACCTGCTATTATAAATCTATTCCTCAGAGTTCCCTGTCTTGAGTTCGATTTTCTAAGGGCATAATTCTTTGCTGAAGGTTCACTTCATTGTGTGATACATTTGTGTTTTGATACGAGCTTTTGGGAGAGAATACTTTTACACAAAGGAGTTAGTCAAGTAATGCCATTAAAGTCCAGTGTGATATATGTTAAGGGAAGCAGGTCTTTTGGGCACCTCACAAAGGTAGTCTTACAGCCTAAGAATATGGTTGATTTGCATCTGGGGTGGGGAGTCTTATTCTGTGAAGTATGAATTCCATCAAAGGGCTACACTTGAGGACCTAGAGGGGCACATTTAGCTTTGAAGTCAAAAATTCCCCACCCCTGCTAGACTATGGATCTTCTCTACTATCATGTGATGTGATAAGGTCACATAGAAATAGGAGAAATAGTTAGAAAACCAGCTAGATATATGACTTTGGACAAGTGCCTTCAGTTCTCTAGGAATCATTTTATTCATCTATAAAATGAAGGCATTACATGAGATGTGAGGTTCCTAATTCCCAATTTGACACTTTTTCTCTAACCTTGTATAATTTAGATAAATATGTCTTGTTAGCAATTTGGTAATGGCATCTTTTTGAATTACCTCTATGCCATCCTTGAATTATGTTGTATTTTTCTAAGGGAAATGAAGACTTTAATTTTCAAATCATCAATACCTGACACATTGATTTTTTTTTAAATTGGACTTGGGATTACATTGGCATTGTGAACTCTGAGGGAGATAATTATATCTACCAAAGCAGACAGGCATTTTCTCTGCAACTTTTCTTTTTAGAGTCGCATCGAGATTAAATGACTGAGTCACAAAGCCAGTATATAACAGAACCAACATGTGAACCTGTGTTTTTATGATTTGGAGGTTAGCTCTCTCTCTGCTACAATATGCTGCTTCTTAATGTGTCAATAGTCTAAAAACATCTGAGTTCACTTAAAAGCTTAACAGATTCTTCATATCTTACCTATGCATTTTTTTTTACATTTGTTAAAAGAAGAATTCAATTTCAATTCATCCAAGATTGCTCATTTTAATGGCTAATTATCATACTTTTTAGAGAAGCTCAGTTCGGAATGCTCTGTCTCTATCCTCTCTGTATTTTGTATGCATTTAAATCATTTAAAATAATTTCATATGTAGAAAAATCCTGTCACTACTATCTTCTATCATTTCTTGACCAAATTAGTGATTTTATATTATATTCTTGACTATTCCAAAAAAGACAATTTGGGTTTGAGTTTCCCTTAAAAGGTCAATGAAGAGGAAAAGTAAGCCACAAAGAATGGTTGAAGAAAGAAGAGGGTAGAAGGGAGAATTGTCATGTGAGCCAATGGGTGCATGTCTTATTTGCATGCAGAGGTTATTTGGTGACATGGGATTTGAAAATGTAAAAAGAACTCTTACTATCACCAGATGATACCAGGTGGAACATCTCTAATCCTGAATCATTGCTTCTGATTTTCTCCCCTTTTTAATAGGAACAAACCTAAGTATGGCTAATGGCTATATCTCTTTATTTTCTGAATATCACTACATTTGTTAATATCTTATTTTCTGGCCACTAACACATAAAATAACATGAATAATGTGGACATTGGCTCCTTAATGCATAACTCAAACTGAGTGTAAAATTCAAATAATATTTATGTGCTTTTTCTCTAAAATCCTCCTTCTCATTACATCCCTAGGGAATAAGGGGGGGAGTCATTGAATAAAATCGTGAGTGAGATAGTTATAGCCTTTAGATCAAAACTATTATAAAATAAAAACTGAATGGCTTTCTCTGTGATGACACAAACATTAACTGAGTTTCCTTTGCTCTGATTCCTCCTAGACAGCTTCTTCGGGATTGATCATTTATCAGACAGGCTGTTTCTCCACAGTTGCGTTGCCCATGCTTCTTCATAATTTCCATTTGAAATTCTTTCCTGTCACCCGCTGCTTCCTCAGTTCTCTGCCTGACCTTTAACTTAAACTCTATTCTTTTTTTTTTGACCAACTCATTCTAAACTACAGTTCTCCTATTATTAAGTTATTCTTTGCTCTTTTATAACGTCCTCACAGGTTGAATATGGCTGTATAATCTTAGATAATGGAATTAGTCCAAATTTTGTCAAGTCATTCTCACCTTTCCCTCTTACTTTCTCTTTTTAGAATACTCTTTCTTTTTTCTAAGACTATCCATCTGTCCATTTAAAACCAAACTGCCTGTGATCGCAGTCTCTACCTCAGGACCCCCAGTGTCTGTTCCCCTCACATACTTTTAAACTGCCACTTTAAAAATGTGCTTATATCATTATACTTGTTTTTTTTTAGCTCTCTCTGGTAAACAAAAAAGGTAACTAGGTGGCAGTGGATAGAGCGCTAGGCCCAAAATCAAGAAGACTCATCTTCCTGGGTTCAAATCTGACCTCTGACACTTACTAGCTATGTCACTTAATGCTGTTTGTCTTAATTTTCTCATCGTTAAAATGAGCTGGAGAAGGAAGTGGAAAATTGCTCTAGTATCTCAGTCAAGAAAACCCCAAATGGTGTCATGAAGAGTTGGGACATGACTGAAGCAACCGAATGACAATAATAACAAAACACGTTAGCACAAGGAATAAGATGACAAGCCAAGAAACTTGGGTTCTGGCCCTGGCTCTTGTTGACCTTTGGCCAGTTAGCAAAGCACTCCATTTTTCATTTTCATTTGTCTAAATATATATAGTACATTAAGGTTTCCAAATAATTTTACATATTTTTTATTTGACTTTCACAACAACACTATAATCCACTTTATAGGGTCAAAGAAGTTAATTGATTTACCCAGAATTACAAAGTTGATAAGAGTATGAGGTGGGATTTGAACCAGGACTTTCCAGACTCAAAGTTTTCGAGATCTCTCTTACTACATCATTTAGTCAGTTGATAAACATTCATTATGCACACATTATGTGCTAGGCACTTTGCTATACACTGGGGATACAAAGAATGGGAAAAGTCAGTCCCCGCACTCAAGGAGCTTACAACTGAATGGGGGATATAATAAAATAATAATAATAAACATTTCTATAGCCCTTACTATCTGCCAGGCAATATGCTAAGCACTTTACAATTATTATCACATTTTACTTTCACCACAGTTCTAGGAGATGGGTGCTTTTATTATCCCCATTTTACAGATGAAGAAAATGAGGCAAAGAAAGGCTAAGTAAATTACCCAGAGTCACATAGATAGTAAGTGTGTCTGAGGCAGCTTTTGAGCTCAAGTATTTCTGACCCCTAACTATAAGCCTGGCACTCTATCCATTCTGCCACCTATAAAGAAACTGAAATGGAGGTGGGGAGAGGACACTGGTGCAGGGGCATGAGGAAGTCCTGAAACCAGGGGGAAATTTATGAGGTATCTGCTCTGGGTCTCCTTCAAATAGATCTTCCTTATGAAACATGACTTTTTTAAATTGTAAGCATAAGTGTGGAAACACCTTGTAAAGTTTAAAGCATTATGAAGATTTCCCCTTTCCCATTCCAACTTTTTTTCTGTTTCTGTTCCAGTTAATTCTACCTTCATCTCACTTCTTAGGCTAAAAGTTAACTTTGGTTCTACTGCTTTCTAAGACTGCTCTTTAAAGAATGTCACAGAGTCATATGAAACGGATCACAGATGCTATCAAGTCCAGCCTTCTTGTTTTAGAGATGAGGAAACAGGCACATGGGTTAAGTGACTTGTGCAGTTTCATACAACTAATGTCTGAGTTAGGATTTGAACCCAGGTCTTCTAAACTCCAAGCCCTCTATCTTTACAGAGATCACCATATCAAATTGAGAGGAGACTTAAAAGGTCACATAGACCAAATTGCACTTGGACAAGAATCACTTCTATAAGTCAAGTTAGTTTCAGCTTTGGTTTGATGACCTCTCCTGAGGGAGAACTTAACTCTAACTATTGGATAGCAGCTATCATTCAGAGTGGTTTTCCCTTACATCAAGCATAAATCTACATCTTCCGCAGCTGTACATGCTGCCTGATAAGTTTCTTCTTGTTTTCACATACCAGCATTTGTCCTTCTTACTTAGCATTTAGAAGTCTCCTCAAACAAGAGAAAGACTCACTTGTTTGTTCTGAGTTAGCCCCAAAAGGTTGTCTTAGTCAGATGCCTGCTGACTGGTCAGGACTTCATCAGTAAAGGTGATGCTTCGAGGCTTTATGAAGAAGAGGCAGGGATAGATCAGACATGCTCATTATATGTGAAATTTAAGCTGTGTTTGGTATATGCTACAGGGATTTTTGTTCAGGTATGGATTAGACTATATGGCTCCCAGGGCTGCTTCCAACTCTTAAGATGCTATAGCTCTATAATGACAGAGGATATTCTCAGGATGAGCTCTGTCATCTTTTTTTTTTTTAAGTCACTCTCTCAGAGTTCTTGATGAAGCAGACTGGGGGCCATTTTGTATTTTGATCTGTTTCATGGGTCACTGTGGCCAAGGACTTAAATACTGAGTGGTCAACCAGTCAGCCTCTCCAAATTTAGGGGGTGGACACTGACTGTTGTTGGTACCATATTAGAAGACTTTCAAGCTTACTGGAGAATCTAGCAGAACTTGTACCTGCTTGATAGATACAGGATTTGAGAATACAGGATCACTTCCCTGCCATAATAAGGTGGAAGAGTAATATGTTATGGAGACCTTGTAGATAAGAGGTAGCAAAATGTCTCTGCCTTGGACTGCTGAAGCTTGCCTTCTGGCTAAAGAACAGCTAGTGTGATGACAGAAGGGTGAATATCTTCCCCTCCAGGATTTTCTTCCTGTACCTTAAGGAAAGAGAAGTAGGGATAAAATGCCTTGATACAAAGCCTGAATTTTTCTTCCTTTCCATCTCCTCTCAACCATTCATAGCTGTCTTAAATCCACCAGCCTTTAGGGAAGGGAAGGGCTATTAACAGATGGCATGATAGGGCTTCAGTTTTCCTAGGGCTGGATAGGCTGAGGTCTGTGCCTTCCCTGGTCCCCATGATACCCTTATTCCTTTATGATATTTTCACATCTGAATTGTTTTTATAGCCATTTGGGATCTTGCCATATGCATGCTGCCTCTTAATAAAAGATTGGTTTTTAATGGCTCCTCTAATCGATAAAAGGTCTTTGGCGAAGAGAATGAGTTGGAAGCACTTGAGCAGTAAAAACCATCTGAGGTTCAGAACTATTATGAGCTAGGCAGTTTTTTTGTCTTTCATATTCTGAGTGGCAAACACCGATAATATTTCCTTCCTCCTCCCTAACGTGCTGTTCAGAAATCAACTCTGATTTCATTGGTAATGAAAGCCGTTTCCATCTCAGTAAACTCTGTCATAGCCTCAACAGCTTTGATGATGTGTCGGGACAATGGTGGAACTATCAGAATTGTTTTCTCTACTATATTGTATAGAAAGGAGGAAGTCCTCAGAATCAAAATAAATGGCTTTTCTTTCTGCTTTCCCACGCCCTAGCAACTACCAGCAACAATGTGTATTATAATTAGTGACTACTGGGATTTCAGGTATATACATCATTTACCAGGATAATTCGATTGAGGAATAGTAACTTTATTCATATGAACAGTTTTTAGCATCCTTTTATTTTTTTACCACTGAATCATTTCTATTCTAAATGGATATTATTACTATTGTGAGATTATATAGCTCCATAAAGGTGTTATGGTGTATTTCAGAATTTAAATTGCACACAGTGGAGTTAACAGCCTAGAGACACAACAGATGCAGGATACCATTATTATTAAATCAATACATCCTGGGTAGAGGCAATGAGCTATTTCACAAAGTAAATGGGCTATTCTGAGAGATGAGGGGAAAGAGGGCAAAGTGGAAAGGTCATCGATGCCAATTAGCAGTTTTAAGTGGAAATTTGAATGAAAGAATGAAGTTTGGAAAGACTGGAGATGGAAGATAAGGTGGCAGTAGTTGGGTAGGTTTTGGCTGAAGGCAAAAGAAAGAGGTCCTGGAAGGAATATTCATTTATCCATTCATTCAACTAGTATTTCTTGCTAGGTGCCAGGCAATGTGCTGGGTGAATGGGGAAGTAAAGAGAGCACTAATTTTGAACCGGAATCTGATTCTAGGTATATTTGATAAAAGGTTGCTGCAAACAAAGTAGTTTCACAATAAGCCTTACTGATAATATTATAACCAAACCCAGACATAAAACTGCAAATGGCCATTGTAATCTCAGTAGAGAGATTTCCATTTATAGAATCTATAATATTATTCTTCTGGAGCTAATTGACCTTATAACATTGGATTTACCTAATATTTTTTTACAGTACCAATTCATAGGGACAGGTAGAATACGTGTGCATCTTCTTGTAATCATCTAGGCCACCTTCAAATGTGAATGTATTGGTTGGATATCTCTTGGGCTGAGAATAAGTGTTTTGAAAAAGGAATTCTTAAAAAAATCAGAGCTCACACAATTCTAAAAATTAATGAGTGAAGTTTTGAAAAACCAATCAAATACATTGATTATTATCTAGATAGGAATGGCTTGATTATGCACACCTACAGGAGATTGGACGTTGATCTTACTCATTGTAGTAAAATTACCCTCCAATTCCATTATCAATAGAACTGATACATTACGCGTTAAAGAATTTCATTTTAAGACAATACAATTGAAAAAAAAAACCTCTCAGGATCCATTTTCTAGCTATGTCAAAGAGGAGAAAACACCATGTCAGAAGCATTCCAGGATCATCCAGATGCCTTCCTATACCTTCACCCTAATCATTTCATCTGGAAGTTACTTCTCCTTTATCTGATTTCAGCACAGGCAGCATGCATAGTGGTCATAGAACCAGCCTTGGGGCCAAGAAGCCCTGGGTCCACGGCTAAGACCCTTCACCTCTCAATTCCCCCCAGACAACTCTCTAAAGCTACAGATGAGTTACAGATGAATTGCTGAACCGCTGCTGAGAGGTGTTTGTATACTGAGAATCCCCTACATGGATGAACTCACCCTCTAATGCCCCCCAAATCCCTCAGTATCTGATAATACATTGCACATAGACAGCACTCTGAGATGCATGTTGAATGAATGTATGAATCACTTCAACTTTTTTCCCACTCTCTTACTCACTTTCCTATATATTTTACCCACACATACTTTCTGTGCCAATATCTTCACCTAATCCAGAGTACCAATAACTCACTTTCTCCTTCATTCTTACTGACTTAGTGTGACATTAAGTCAGTAGGAACATTCCTCACTTAATAAGAAAATAAAACAAAATCAGTTCTCTTCGGTCATGTTTCTCACTCTTCTGATGCCTACAAAAATACATTTCTTTGTATTCTCTTTACCCATCCCTCTCCCCTTCTGTTTATTCAGTCAAATTTTGTTTGGTCTAGAACTGTGATTTAATCCATTTTCCTGAGGAATACCCCTTGATCAACGTAGACCGGCAACTGTTTTTCAACTGTGTGACAGGAATGATTTCATTGTGAGCTCAAAGATAACAAAAGTAGAATTTAATAAGCCGTCTCACCCTTGGTTTTCATGATAATTATGTCATCAACTATTTTGGAAAATAAAGAAGTAGAGAAGTCAAATGGAGAACTTGACAATCTATTCCAAACTAAAGTAATATGTAGCATTATGCTTTCATGTGAAAGTGAAAACAGAACGGGATAGCAAAGACTATGTTGGAAAATATGGTTCAAGATCAAGAAATGAAAAGAAGTCAAATACAGACTGCTCAAAGTCTTAAGTTTGTATTTAATTAATATATTCTTCAAAAATGGGGATGAAAGGTTCTGGACATGATGAGCTCCTAACAATAGTCTTCCTCCCTGCCCCCACCCACCTCCATTAGGAAAAAAAAATGACATTGACTATAGGTCTTACCAAATAGGCAATGATTGGTTACCAGTATAGGAATCATTTCTGAAACAAGTCATGCACAGCCAGATCATCAGCTAGTTACAGCAAAGATCAAAATCAATACCAAATTAGAAAAAAAAGGATGTGAACAATAGAAAAGAAGACACTGTGTGTAAGTCCAACCTTGCCTATATGAATAGATGTTGACTGACTCTTATGATTTCTTAGAGATGTTAATTAATGGAAAATAATTACCAGTGGTGAGGGAGACTTCAAAAGTTCAAAAACTTCCTTACTAGATAACGTTTTACCTCCTTGAAAAGACAAGGGAAAAAAAGGAAGGGAAAATATGATGGTGTGAGAATTGCTTAGACAGATCACTCCAGGCATTTATTTGTATATGAAACTAGGTGTACAATGAATAGAAACAAAATGGATTAGATCTATTGGTATTCCTATCATAATCTAATCTTATTGACAACAATAGTAGAACCTTAGAACCTCCACATTTAAACTCTCTCATTCAGTACCCAATGTATCACATAAGTCAGTTGTAATGGTGTTTATGATGAAGTTGGAAGAGCACTGGATCAGACAAATTGCACAATAAATAAATCCATTTTAAGATGATACAATTGAAAAAAAAAGCTTTCAGTACACATTTTTCAAGGTATATCAAAGAGGGGAAAATCCCACAAGAATGAAAAAGATAATATGTGGTATTATTGCCCAGTCACTGCCCCCGCCCCCTCCCCAAGTCAACTGAAGAACATTAGTACCTACAGAGACATATCTCTAGGCACGTATAAAGGACATGATTAATGAAAACAGGTAGTAGGAATAGACAGGGATTGTGCAACTATTTTTTAATAGATCTTATCACACTCACACTACTGACTGAGAGTTATAGAATCTATACATGTAAGGAGAGACAATGGGTTTTTCACTAGCCGGAAGATAGCACAAAAGTCAAAAGGTTTTGTGACTATCAGATATACATAATAGAGTTTAGAAATATGAATCAAGGAGGCAGAGAGAAATGATCTTATAGTCTTTGCTTTGTTTGTGTTCTTCCTTAGATACTTTTGAATGCCATTCTGGGATAAACTTGAGAGCTCCTATGCCCTTTGGACAGAGTTCCTAACATAAATCAAGGAAGTCTCACAATCCCTTCTGGGTTCCTCCCTCCCTCAAAACAAAGTCGAGTGCAAGTCATGCCATTGTTTCTCTGATGGCATGGTCTTCTTTGGCAATGAAGGACAAACACACCAGGTTCCTAACAAAAGTTACAAGAAAGTTTCTAACCCCCATCAGATAAAAAATACATTTTGAAACAGCAACAGACGGGTCAATGAAAATACTCTATCAATACTCTATTAAGCCTAGAAACAGCTAGTTATAGTAGGTTATTGTTCATATTCATTCAAGAAAGCTCAATTCTACCCTTGTAATGGAGTGACTTTTTAGCCACTATACTATGTTAGATGGAAGCAGAGAAAGTCAACAGATGGGTCTGAATATCTGAATGTCAGCAAATGGCCCAACGAGGTGAGAAGAAATGAAAATACAGAAATACAAGGAACAGAAAACAGTATGGTGTCATTGACAGACAAAATTGGGAGACTAAGTGTCAATATTGTGAGTTGTCCTTTCTCCACATGGGTTCTAGCCATATATTCAGTATGCTTATACCTTCTATACAAATTATATATTCACATGGATTCCTAGCCTGTACTTCTTTAGAAAAAACCAATACTCACTTGAAATATCTGACTAAATATCCCCATTTGATACTTGAAAAAGATATCACCTGTAGTTACAATTAGATAGACAGTCTGCTGAGTGCCTTGGTGAAGATATTGTATATATTATAGATACATAATGAGGAGGGCTCAGAATGCATTAGGGGAAGAGCAGGATGAACAGTATATAGAAAATTGCATTGCATTTTGAGCCATTCTGCTGCTAAAGAAACCCATCTTTGGAAGTCACTCAGGTAGCGCAATGGATAAAACAGAGGTATTCGACTCAATAAGACTTGTATTCAACTCCAGCCTCAGACACTCACTAGCTGTTTGGCTCTCTCTGCGACTCAGTTTCCTCAACTATAAAATAGGAATACAATCTACCTACCTCACTGGCTTTTGTGAGGATCAAATATCGTAATATGTATAAAGTACTTTGTAAACCTTAAAGTGCTACATAAATGCTAGTTATAGTGATACTATTTATTACTGTTGTTATTGATATTTTCTTGGTGATGTCATGTGGCTGAAAATCATGAAACACTATGCTCTCAGAGAATCAAAATTTTAAGTGACAGACAATGAATGGAGATAACTATATGAATATAAGTAGGTTGCAGCATATTATTGACACCTAGAATGAAGATAAAAAGAAATCACTGAGGGAATGTAGGGCTAGAAAAGGAAGAAAGGCAATTTGGGTAGTGAAAGTAAAGGATAACCAATGGACAGCTCAGGTATTGCATCAGAACTGCTAAAATAGAAGAATAACCAGAGGAGAGCCTCCAGTTCTCTGGGTGGCTACTCTGTGAAAGATCTATAGAAGGACATGGTCAGAAAATAGAAGGAATGGGTATACTATAGAAACCATTTAATGATTAAAGTGAGTTTCAGCGATAAGTTCTCTTCTCTTTAGTCTTTTCTGTTGTTTTGTACCTACCTCCTGTTTTTCAGTCTTTCCCCTTGTGCTTCTTGTCTCATTCTAATTTTTTTAACCTCTGCTTCCCTATTCATGTTGTTTTTTTCTAAGATAATCTTTCGAAATAAAAACTGAGTTCTACATAGTTACTATGACCAAGCTTGGCCCCAAAGAGATGAAAAAAGTTTTTCTTTTTTCCTTTGAAAAAGTGGTAGACTATGGACAGAGAACCTTCCGTATGTTGTCAAACTTGGCTGATATGTTAGTTTTGCTAGATTGCTATTTTTCCCTCTTTACTCTTTTGTATTTGTTAGAAAGGATGGCACTCAGCATAAGAGGAGAGTGGAAAATATTTAGAAATAGAGGTGATAAAAAATGAAACATATCAATAAAAATCATTTTTATATTTTCTTCCATTATTGTTTTTATCTTCTTTCTTCTCCTTATTCTGACTTCATTAGTTACATTATTATGATTTACCTTTTTTCCCATTTTCTCATTCATGCCTACTTTGTGGGTATATATATATTATATATATGCACATATATTTTATGCATATGTGTGCATATATGTGTGTATATTATACACATATATGTGTGTATCCTTCATCTTTTACCTTATCCTCTCCCCTTGTATTTTGCATCTAGACATGGATTCACAGACACAAATTAGTGAAACCACTGGTTTGTGGGTAGAAAGAATCACATAATCATAAAATTTATAGCTGGAAGGAAGATTAAAGATGATCTGATCCAGTAATTACCTGGGAATTTTCTGGGACGCTAATTTGCCCACATATTAGTTTGGTTTAAAATATATTGAGCACTGAAATGTCGGTGCAGAAAGTCTGGGGAAATTGAACACCTTTGGAATAAAGAAAAGTTGGGGAAATTTTAAAACAAAATAGTACCATTACATTTGAGAGAATGGAGTGCTACACAACGAGAAAGCACAAGAGGACACATTTGACATCTTCACAACAAGATGGCATTTTTTGATGATAATTCCATCACACTGGTGCTGCAGAAAATATTGAGGACAGTCTTGTGCACTCTGTCTCCAGTGGGTCCTTTTGTAGCTGCATCTAGCCAGGATGTACTGGTGTAAACTTGTGGGGCTGGAGCCATGATTTATGCTGCTCCAAAGCCAAAACACAATGTTCATCAGCATAAGAGAAGTCATCGACGATGATGATGATAACTGTTTTCCATATCCAAGCTGGAGTCATCCAACCATAGCAGCTCAGTGTATTGACTCATTGCTAGAGTCAATAAACTTGCTGAAGTACCAGAATATGGCACATAAAAGAAATTAAGCCTACTTCATTCTGAACAATTGCTGCATGAAATAAGTATTTTGATGTCTAAATTAATTTCAAACAATGTACAAGATATTAAAAAATGAAGAGCTTAGATATTTTCTCATAGAATCCTTGTGACATCAAGAAGAATATTGGGTTTCCAAAGAATATGATTTGAGAAGGGCTGATCTACTCCAATGCCCTCATTTTATACTTGAGGAAACAGAGACAGAGAGGAGTCAAGTGACTCCCTCAGTAAGCTCATATTGTTGGTCAGTGGCACAATTAGACCCAGACCTGAGTTCAAAAAGAGAACTTCTACCATCTGAGGCTTCCTGCCAACACATATGCATTAGATGATCCTGCTTTATGGGGTTAGTTGGGGTCATGCTGGCCAGTTTTCTTCTACTCCCTCACCAGAAATGTCAATGGGCTTAAGCAGTCTTAACACCCCAGGAGGTAATTCCATTTTTCCTGTGCCCCCCCTATCCTTCTGAATTTGAGTCCTCAGTTTCTAGGACAGAAGGAAGGTCTTCCATGGTAGAATGAATAGAGAAATTTGCAGAGTAAGGGGTTGGGGTGGAGCTAACTCCTTATTTTATTTTCTTGAATTTACATTTTGAAGCAACATAAAGCTGCATAAACATTTAAAGTTAACTATCAGTTAAGCCTGAAAATTACTATAGAAGCCATCTTTGAATGGCATTCAAAAGCCAATTTATTAAAGTTTAGAAGAATCGTATTTCAAATCCAAATCTAAAATATATCCTTACTTGAGATCCAACAATCAAAAGTAATACTGTAGACTATGACTAGCAGAAACTAAGTTTCTATTAGCTATGATTACATATGATTTACCTTTAAATGCAACTAATGGATGGCTTAAATGATATTCATCCTCAAAATTATTAGTATTTAAAAAGTAGAAGTCTAAAACCTCTGTAAGAGATTTGTGGACACCTTTTATATAACAGACAGGTATATAACCAAAGATTTGAGAGTACCTCCTAACCATTTCAGAAAGAGCCCTTACTCTTTCATTAAATGAAAAAGAAGTCAGACCACAACTTGCCAATAGAAGGGTTATGAGGGTAATTAATACTTGTGCATAAGAAGAGAAAAAAAGAAGCACTTTTGGTGCTAATTTTCTTACTATTACCTTCTTTCTTTCTTATATAGATCAGAATTAAAACTAAATTTCCAGCAAGCTTCAAATACTTAGAAAAAGCAACTATGTTAAATGCATTATAGTGGGTGAATTAACACCTTAGTAGGAAGTTGAACTAGGAGGCTGCAGCCTTGACTTCTAGATTTCATTAGCTGATGTGCCTTCAAACTGTAAGCCCCTAAACCTTTGAGGGTGTTCTTAGGTGAGCTACACCTGTGAGAAGAGCTGAGGTGTTATCCAGTCTTTGCTGGCTGCTTTCAGACAACAGCTCTTCCCCTCACAGTTTCTGCTGATTGCTTTGTAGCTTATTTGTACATTTTTGTTATTACAAAATAAGTGACCATAGAAACCAGCTGGGCTGGGGTGGTGGTGGTGGAATGGAATGGAATGTTGAGGGAGGAGAAACAAGTTTTATTCCTTTAGGGGCAAGCCTTTATTGACCATGAGGCAAATGAAAGAGAGATGTTCTCTACCCTAGCCTCAGGTACTGGAATGTCTTCACCCCTTCCTTGAAAAAGCAGTCTAGTTCATATTGTAGTTTTTGTTCAGCTATATTTAGCCAAAACTGACTTTTCGCCAAGAAAACCCATGAACTGTAGTAGTGTGCTATAAATGATCTGCCAGGTCACAAAGAGTCTTTGAATGACTGAGACAACATTTAGCCAAAAGGAGTCTTTACCACTCCCAAGAAGTGCATGTCTGTATACAGCTGGTATATTGTAATGGAAAAGGAAATCAGAAGGTCTCTCAGGCCCTGGGTGGGGATGCTGTGGAAGAGCGACAACATTCCTTCAGAAATATTTGAGATGCTGAGATGATAGGAAGGGGAAGGGAAGGATTTGGTTCAGTTGTGAATGAGGTATTTCAATCCCATTTATAAAAAGGTCACAGGAATTTGTAGAGTTGAACGTAGTGCCCCAAAACAGCTGGAGACAATAAAATCAATAGATGTGACTGGCTATTTCTGTCATTATTATTTTTCTAATATCATTTCAGTGATCCATAACAAGAGAGAATTTTGTGCTGATCTACTGAGAGATGGAATTTCTTTGGATACTCAGGGGCCAGGCATAGTTACCTTATTTGGTACAGTTCTCACTTCTTTACTCAGGATGTCTCTGTGAGACAACCATCACTGTGTGATCTTCTTTGTTTCTATTGGAACTCATTTGTTTTATTGGTCTTACTTCAATGGAACTGACTTCCAATATGATTTTCTTAAGGTTCACTAGAGCAACTTTCTTCTCTTAGGAAATATCCATAGCACCAGACCCACACCCTAAAAAGAACAAAAAAACCCAAAAAACCCAAAACCATTTCTTTGTACTAGGAATCAGGACACCTAGGTCAGAGGCCTGCCATTGGCCAAATTACCTGTTTGTCCATGGGTAACTCACACAAAATTTAGGGTTTTAATTGCCTCATCTGTAAAATAACAGATTAAAAAACTTTGTTTCCTTCAAAGGAAAAGAGCTAAACTCAGTAGGGTCTTAAAGTGCACTTCCACTCCCCAGCCTCTTTTTGAACTCTTAATGTGATTTTGTGGGAACCAATGAGGTGAGGAAACTCCTTCTACCAATGTAGAATAGCACCTTCTCCAATATACAGCCTTAGAGACTTTCTGCAGGCACAGAGAGGTAAAGTCACTTAGCCAGGGTCAAATGGTCAGTGTTTGGCAGAGGTCTTCCTGCTTGGGGTCCACTCTCTATTTTATAATAAATATAAAACCATATACATATAACTTTCTGTCAATTATTATGATACTACAGTAGGCTAGAACAGAGCCATTCTAGTACCATTCTGGTACTAAATTGATATAGACCATACATACCTATAAACTTCTTGCTGAAACCTCCTTTGGTAAATTATGTGGTTCCTGAGAGTAATAGAAAATTCTATCCAACTTGCTTAGAATGTAACTATTTTTGGGTTAAAGTTGATTTCTAAAAACTACCTACAATGCCCAAATTTGTCTCTATTCTCAAAATGTACTTGGAATAGGTAATGTTGATAAAATCAAATCAAGTTCTGTGGAAGGTGAGTAGATGGAAGAGAAATGCCTGACATGTACATCTGTGGAGATACTGTCATCACAGGCCCAAGAGGATTTCACTACTTTCAGATTTGGTATATACTGCATAGGCTGTCAGAAGAACTTTGTTAGATCTCAGAGGTAACTGCCTCCGTATAAATCCCCCAGTTATGTTACTACTTCAGATTCCAGACTCTTCAAAGTTGTTTCTGAGTACTCTTCCTATAATTATAGGTTTTACTATTTACTTTTTGCTAGCTTCTCTACTTTATGGTAGCATTCATTTAGCATCTTTTTTCTTCCTTCCCTCCCTCTCTCCCTCCCTCCCTCCTTCCTTCATTCCTTCTTCTTTTCTCTTCACCCCAGGTACCTGCCACAGGATCATGTGTATAACAAGCACTTAATGCATATTTATTGGATTGAACCAAACCTATACCTTATCAGGAAGACTCTAAACTATATCCCTGATGCTGTTTATCCAATCTCCAACTTGAGGATCTTCACAGTGATAGTGAACCCACAACCTATGTGACCTTAGACAATACTGAACCTTTCTGGACTTCAGTTGCCCCATCTGTAAAATTAGGGAACTGAAGTAAAATCTCATTAATATCTCTTCCTGTTCTAAATTCTGTAATTTAATCAGGATTGAGAATTGAGTTTGAGACATTTCCCACATTCCTTCTTAGAGAAAATTAGTACAACAGCAGTACTCTCTCCAGTTCATCTTATTCAAGTGCGGTAGAAACTACTTTATGGAAAGAGCTGATGTTATTCCATTTCAGGTATACAGTTTTATTCTGCCTTTTTCAGCTTAGGAGACAGTTCTGAGATCTCTTGAAAAGTCGGATCTAATCCTGACCTAGCCCTTTGTTGGGCTCCCTGAGCGATCTATAATTGCTTTCTTGCTCCTTTCTCTGTGTCAAGGTTGAATTATTTTTCTCCTTTTCCTTCTCCTGTCCCTTCTAGCTATTCAGTAAATCTGTACCAATTTCAATCTAATTTTAAAAAAGCTATTAAAGCTTAAAACTGCACAAAAATTTGGGGAACACCCTGTATGTATCTCATTTTGCCAAGCTTGTGAATTGTAGGTTTACTATTCACCCACAAACACTGAAGTACTTAATAACTATGCAATAGCGTATACACAGTTAAAGCAAAAGTATCACACATTAATACCCATTAAGTATCTACCATGTTGATTAGGTTATATAGTAACACCTATAGCATCTACCTCCCAGGAGTCTTGAGATGATTCTCAAGCACCTTGGCACATAGTAGGCAAGGCATCATTGTTAGCTATTATTAGTACTATCATTGTGAGATTCTAGGTTGCTAGGAACCCTCCTGTCTTTAATCCACCCTTTATAAAACTGCCTGAGCAATCTTCTCTAAAATATAGCGCAGAGGATCACGAATCCTAAAATCTAGAGGCGGAAAAGAACCGGCAAGATTATTCAATCAAACACCAAATTTTTTATAGCTGAGGAATGTGAAGCCCAGGGAAGATAACCAGCTTTCTCCAAAGTTACACAAGTTACAAAATTGCAAAGTAACACCATCAGAATTAGAATTCATGTCCTCTTATTCTAAATCCTGTCTAGTCCTGCCATTCCCCTGTCTGAAAACTGTCAGTGGCTATAGCCTATCTCCCGAATCAGCTTCTTAACCTGACATTCAAGCCATATTCTTACTCCAACTTATTTTAAAAGCCTTATTTCATACAACCCTCATCATATATTCCACATCTCATCCAACCTAGATGCCTCACACTTGCCCTAATTTTTTATTTTGCCTTCTCTCACCTTCCCCTGAATGGATTCCTCCTCAGCCCTCTTCTTGTCTTTCCTCCTTCACCAGATAGCCAGCTCCTTCCTTGAGAGCAAAAGTTGTCATATGCCACCCATTATCCCCAGTGCTTCGCACGTAGTAGGCACTGAATAAGTATTAATGGAGTTGATCTGCATCTCTTTTTACAGCCTTTTCAGCATTAATGCACAAAGTACGTTGCCAGTCAAAACTCTAAGTGTCCCTGCTGATACAACAGGAACTGACAGCTGCCCGTGTAAAATATTAAGTAGGAATCAGTGACCACTGTGTTTGAAATGGATTAGCTCATATCATTTGCATCCCTTGTCCAAATGTGCTTTGGAGTCGTGTAGCTAAGTAGAAAAAAATTGCCTTCCCAACTGGAATTCTGGAAGGGGATGTGTTTGGGGGAAATGTGCATAATTAAAACCAGCCAAATAAAAATGAGGTGTTAGAACATATGAGTCCTGGACAGTTGCTGGGCCCAGGAGACCCCAGCATAATGATGGCAGATGTGAAGGCAAATTAAATTTACAGCTCACTTGTGTCATATTCCAGAGGGAAGCTCTCAGAATTAGTCAGTTTATACAAGAGATTATAAAGTATGTAACCACATTTCCTGAAAATGATTATGAATATTTAAGATGTTTAAAATACCCAAGTAGTAATACCAAGAAGAAATATGATTTGAGGAAGGATGTTTGTGAGTTCAAATGGCAGGCCATTCCCCAGGTAAGGTTCCTTAAAGGAGTCAGGATAGTTGAAAAAGTGGCATCAAGGTTAATTCACTTTTCAGTAAATTATCACCAAGGTTAACCTAATTTAGAAAATTCAGACCAGCATCTGTGGTTACAGTGGCTCAGATGAGGCATAAAGTGGTATCATTTCTCATCTTTCACAGTCAAAGCTGCCTTACCAGCTGAGGTTAGAAAGAAAAAGCACCCTGTAGTACAGTAATGTCTCAACTGGGATATTGGATAGGTTTGACATTGCTACACTGGTCACTGCTGTACACAGGGCAAAAGGCCAGATGAGACCTTGGCCCATGTGACAATGGTGGGGTTCACATGTCCTTCTCCACCCTTTAGAAACCACTTGTACAACAGCCAGGGTTCAGGGTCTACATGGAAACTCCTTGTGCAGTAAAAGAGGAGAATTTTTCCCACCAAAATGATGGGGAAATTCTTCCAAGGACATTTTTAATGCATTTCAGAAATAAAGAGGTTTTGAGATATCTAAATTATTTAGCTCAAAACAAGGTAATGATTGAGTTTTATTAGGCATAGCTGGTCCCTGGATGAGAATGATTCTAATGATGCCTTCAGATTCAATGACAAAATAGGACAGGAGATAAACAAAAAAAGAAAAGTTATAGGAGGGTGGAAACTATTCTCAGACTCTCCTTATTCAGACTTTAATGAACTAAATCATTCACATGTATTTATTAAGCACTTTGTCATTCATTGTGATTTTTCTTTATTAATTAGTCTTTTGCCTTCAGTTTGTAATCAAAGGAAGATGGTGTCCAGTGTCAGAGAAAATAAATTCTAATGGATTCGTTTTTCAGGTACTGGTAATGAGTCATGGCAATTTCACAATCTACATTCAAAACTATGTGCTAGGTTCAAAAGCAGGAACAAAAAAAATTTTTTTTTGTTCAATTGTTTTGAGGTGTATCTGACTCTTCTTGATTCCATTGGGGATTTTCTTAGCAGAGATATGGTTTTCCATTTCCTTCTTCAACTCATTTTACAGATGAGGAAACTGAGGCAGATAGAGTTAAATGACTTGCCCAGGGTCACACAGCTAGTAGGTATCTGAGGCTGGATTTCAACTCAGATCTTTCTGATTCCACACCCAGGACGTTATGAACTATAGCACCATCCAGCCGCTTAAGCAGATAATGACTGTATCACTGTACCTATGAAGTTTAAATATAAAAGGTAGGGAATTCATGAGCAAAATAACTATGGTACAAAGGAACTGTATGAAAATATATAGGAGAGATATAAAAGTGCTATGTGAGGTCCAAGGGAGGAAAGTTCCTAAAAGAACATTGGATTTTGATTAATGATTTTAAAGGAGCATAGATTTAGCACCGTAAGAATCTAAGAAATCATTTAATTCAGCTTCCTCATTTTACAGATGAGAAAGCTGAAGTCCAGAATATTAAGTGGCTAACCCAGGGTTGGTCATTTGGTCAGTGAACAAACATTTATTGAGCTCCTACTATGAGCCAGCACCACGCTAAGTACTGGGGAAACAAAGAAAGTGAAACATAATACTATCCCTGCCCCCAAGGAACTCACAGTTGGTGAAGGAAGAAACATCTAAGTGACTATGTACAAATGAGTTATTTAGAGAATAAATTGAAGATAATCAAGAAAGGTGTAAGAATTAAGAAGGATTGGAAAAGATGTCTTATGGAAGGTAGGATTTTATTTGTTATGTGAAGAAAACAAGGGAAACCAGGAGGCGGAGACGATGAGGGGGAGTTTCTTAGACAGAGAAAACAGAATTGAGGATGGAACGCAGCATGTGGGGGAAGAGTAAGGAGGGTACATTGTAGGAATATTGGAGAGACATGATGAACTTGAAAAGCCAAATTCAAAGCAAAGGCATTTTCTAAGAAGATATAAGAACAATGACGACATTCCCACACACATTCCTCCTGCAAACCTATGGTAAAACTTGCCAGAGATGGACACAGTGTCCATTTCAGAGGGCACAAAGTCAGAGTACATGGGTAGTGAGGCTCATTTGCGGGAAACACATGTCCAGGGCAACATGAGGATCTGGTACTGCAGTGCCTTAAAGTTCTTTTTCAACTTGTAGAGCTTTCTCGTTGCTAAATAGGCAAATCAGCTGGGCTCTCAGGGTTGTCTTATGATTGACAAGGCCAGTTCTATCTTGACTCCATCTTCAGTGGTCTTCTCTACTGCCTGAGGTCATGCTTCTTTAAAATACTTCCTTACTGCCTCACAGGGTCCATGATTGCAGGAAAAGTACGTGTCTCTGCCTCCCTCTTGTATATGGTTCTTCCTACATGTTGAATAGTGCTCCTGTGAAGCACCATGACTGAGGGTGCCTGGGACATGGAGGAAAGTATAGGTGCTGGGGTCGCTTTCCACAATCCTAATTCCATACTGATCGAACTTAAAACTGGTAAGTTCAGTCTTTTAAGGGCACTCAGGAGGCATGGCCAGTCTTTGTTCAACCAATGAGCAATAACTCAATCAAGGAAAACTTTTTTTCAATCTTCATAAAGGCATCACAGGATATTATATCTTTGCATTTCACATGTTAGCACCTCATTACTTTTGCTAATTGTCCCTTGCTTTCTATGATTATCTCAACAGGGATGGGTCTACACCAATTACATTCAATATTCATCCTGCTACATTATACTAGCTCAGGTATGAACAAAATGTCTCTTTAACGACGACAATGATGTACAAAAATCTTTGTTCTCCCACAAATGAAAATTATTAAAAATATACATATATTATATCCATACATATATATGTGTATACATTTACATATATTTATACATATATATATATATATATATATATACGCACACACAATCATCAATCAAGCAGAAATAGTCTCATTTTTGTATTCTTTGGAAGGATGAAATCAGATAAATTGGAAAAAAGAGAAATGAGGAATCAATAAGAAATAGAAAAATTATTTCCTTACTCTCTGTTTCTCACCTTCAGGTTAATGAACTTCCATGCAGATCTATATTTTCTTTTGGATTCATTTCATGCACTGTAAATTTTTTCCAACCTTTTGGTTTTACCCTCTTTATATGTCTTTGTTTTTTTAAATATAGTTCTTGTAAGCAAAAGATTGTGAGGTTCTGTTTTCATATCCATTCTATTGCTTTTTCATTTTTTTGCATTGTTGACTCTACATTTAAAAATATGATATAATAAACATTTATCTAGCACCCACAAGCACTGTGCTAGGAATACAAATAAGAAAATATAAAAGCATTTTTTTGCTCTCATTGAACTTAAAAACTTTTATTTTTGTTTTTTTCAATTACGTGTAAAAAATCTTTAATGTTCATTAAAAAAAATAAGTTCCAAATTCTCTCCCTCTCTTTCTCCTTCTCCTCACCTTTGCCCACTGAGAAGGCAGGTAATTTGATATAGGTGATTATACATGTATAGTCATGTAGAACATATTTCTAAATTAGTCATGTTATGAAAGAAAACACAGACACAAAAAGCACCACAAGAAAAATAAAGAAAGTTAAAAAAAAGGTATGCTTCACTCTTCATTCTGACTCCATCAGTTCCTTTTCTGGAGGTGAATAGTATTTTTCATCATAAGTCCTCGGATTGTCTCAGATCACTCTATTGTTGAGAACAGCTAAGTCACTGGCAGTCAATCATTTTTCAATATTGCTGTTACTGTGTATAATGTTCTTCTAGTTTTACTTACTTCACTTGGTATAAATTAATATTAAATTTCCCAATTTTTTTCTGAAAGCATCCTCTTATCATTTCTTATAGCATAATAGTATTCCATCACAATCATCTATTACAACTTGTTCAGTCATTCCCCACTTGGTGGGCATCTCAACTTCCAATTCTTTGCCACCAAAAAAAGAACTATGAATATTTTTATACATATAAATGCTTTTCCTTTTTTAAAATCTCCTTGGGAAACACAATCTAGTAGTGGTATTGCTGGTGTGCACAATTTTATAGCCTTTTGGGCAAAATTCCAAGTTGAGGAGTTTATAATCTGATGGGAGTAGGGCTAGTGGGATGCAACATACAAAAGGAAGCTGAAAAGAAGCAGGAGGAGCAGAGGTTACTTAGCATGGGGCCATGATGATTGATGGTTGAGTCAAAACCAAGCAGTGCAACTGGTAGGAAATGAAAGTTATTAGTTACTAATTAAATTTATGAGTCAGGTTTACATTTTCCTCCATTTGTTTCTATTTTTTTAAGTTATGATTTTTCTCCCTCTTGTATAATCACAGTACGGTGTCTATTTAGTTATTTTACCTTTATTTTAAGGTGGCCCTATTCCCACCAATTCTTTTTCCATCCCACACTGATTCCCACTGCTTTCTATTTATTACCTTTTTCCATTTGATTCTAGCTTATTAGTTACTGTTTATTTCCAGTTTTTATCCTGTTATTTAATTCTTCTCCCTTTGTTCCCCTCTTTTTCAGTCAAGAAGAATTCCCCATCCTCTCCTCCCATTCAACTTGAACCTTCCCTTCCATGAACACCCCCATTTTGTAATTTATTCCCATAAAACAAAACAACCCCCCCCAAAACCCCTAAACATTGTTCACTTGGAGGCAAAGTACTTGTGAGACAGCTCATAATGTTCCAGCCCCATTATTATTTCCACCTGAGTTCTACCTTCAATTTAATGGTTCCTCTGTCGTCTCTGTGTTACTATTGCTTTTCTTGACTTCTGCATTTATTCTTCCTTCCTGCATTTTTGTTGTCTGGTGATATTCATGCAACAAATAATTTCTTTCAGCTAAGTTTTCTTTCTAAGAATGTTTTGAATACCTCTTTGTTATTGGATGATCATCTTTTGTGGGCTGCTTGAGTCCCATTGCTTTCTTGGAATACATTATTCTGTTTCCTCTTGCAGTGGGTGTAGAATAGTTTTGTATTATTCAAATTTCCTTGTCTTTGTATTTGAAAGTTTTCTTCTGGTCACTTGCACAATTTATTTTATTCTAAATTGTTAAATTGAACCTCTGTGCGTCTTGAAGTTTGCAGCACTGGTGGTGGTGGTTTTTATGGAGACAATCTATAGACTTTTTCAATTGATTCAACTGATAACTTCTTTTTCTGTAGGCAGAAATTCTTATTATATTATGGAGTTTAGGTCTTTTGACTTTCTCTTCTGGGAAACCTATAAATTGTCTCAATGTCGGCCTGTCTTCAAGATCAGTGTATTTTGTATGTATGCATGACATGTTTTCTATTAATGTTATTGCATTTTGCTTCTTTTCTTCCAAATTGTCCTCTACTTCTGTATATTTGCACTCCCAATCAGTTGTTCTCTCTTTTGATTCTTTGGTAAGACTTGTTTTCCTATTCTGCAAATTATTTCTGCTATTCAGACCATAAAATCTACTCTCACTATTTACACTTCTTTGGGTACTCTGTTTCGTGAAGTGCTGAAACATTTTCCTTTGTTTGTAATATTTCCTCATGACAGTTGGGCCATTTGCTAGATCTGGAGGACATAGTCCTTCTGATGGCCTTCCCTGTTGGTTTATCTGCTTACAGTTGAGGTCTTTGGTTTTTCCAGTCTATCCCTCCACCCTGCCCACCCTAATTTTTTCCTATTATTTTTCCTATTATTCATTTCTGACTCCCTTTCCTCTGATGGTGTTTTCCCTAGGTTGTGGATCTCAAAGCATCTTAGCCTCTTCCTATTCTCGGCAATTAATGGTTCAGCAGCCTAGATCTCTGCTCCAAGTGACTTTTTTTTTTGGTGGGGGGGAAGGGAAGAAAAGCCCAAGCTGCTAGAAACTGAGCTCTTTCTCCTAGGACAAATGCAGTGCCATATAAACTGCTTCTCCCCAACCCCCACCTTCTCCCATTGGGTCTGGCCCTGTTCTTCAGTTCTCTGCTCCAGTGGTACAAACCACTGTTATCCAAGCCCGGGCACATTTTTGTCATGTGGAGGTTGGATCTCATCTGCTCTGTGAGGAGGCAGGGTGTCCGGATATAGAACTGAACTCCATTACAAGCCCATTCTGCTCCATTCCCTCTGTTTCTCTACTCTCCTGCACAATTCTGTTGCAGCATAAAACACTATTGTGGCCTCAGCATATTTGTGAAGTTTGTAGTTTGAATCCTCAAACGGCACTGGAAAGAGGAGGGAAAGGTCAGTGTGTGGGTTTGGAGTCTATTGCAAGCCCAAGGGTCACATGTGCAGCCTTGCTTCTGGGAGCATGCTAGGTGCTGGGGTAAGGCATGCTGAGTAAACATGGATTCTTCTACCTTTTTTATTCTTTGTTTCCTAGACCATGGAGGCAAATGAAATTGCTTTATCATTTACTTCTATTTCTCAGAGATTTGAGAGGTCATGAAAATGAGAGAAAATGTCTAGTTCTTTTTATTGGCCATGTGATGCAGAAATTAGGTCATTATCTTCTTGTTCTATAATTCAATTCCACTGTTCTTTTTTCCCCTTTTAAATCTGCTTCTTTTGAAGAAGATAGATGTTTCATTGGCATATTCTGATCATGAGTCGCAAACCATTTAGTCTCAATGATATCTATGTGATTATCTTTAACTCCCTCTTTAAAAAATAATGAGAGAAAGGTGATGAAGGCCTGAACTGTTAAACTAGATACCACTAAATTGGTAAAACAGGAGGAAGAGGATAATTAGCACACAGCAACTCATGATGGCAGGAAGGGGATATAATGAGAAAGATGGTTATATACAAACAACACTTATGCCCTTGGATGCCTGTGTCAGTTAACAGTGTATGCATAAGAAACATAATGACCTTATTTATTTCAAAATCAGGATGTGATTACAAACACATCCTCCTTATTGGTCTCCCTGAATATGATCTTTCCCCTCCTCAATTCACCCTCCAAAATGCCTCTATTGCTCAGTAGAAACGAGTAATGTTAGTGTTTAACAAGATGGGGGGGTTGGTCTCTCCTCCTCCTATTCCTTTTCCTCCTTCTCTTCCTCCTCAAACAATTCTCAGATTCCCAGGTATATTGCTTGAGAAGATAGTTAAGAGCAAATTGCATAGTTGTAACTACAGTTGCAATAGGGGTTCAGAGAAGGGGGAAAACAGAGGGGACTAGATTAGTCAAGAACACTTAGAGCTGTTCATATTCTTGTCCCTTTGCAACGTGCTCAGCGTTTCCAAAGTATATTAATGCCCAGTTTCTCATTTGATCCTCATGACGTGCCAATGTAAATATCATCATCCCCATTTTACAGGTAAAGACCTTGAGACAGGAGAAGCTAAGAAACCTGAAGACGAATTGACATGACTGCCCATCAGAGGATGTACTTCCTTCCTCAAGCTTATTCTCAGACACATCATAACCATTCTGTATAGTTTGTTCATCTCCACTCAGAAAACCACGGCTTACTTCTGGTATGGAAACAAGTGATATTGTCAGAAGAAACCTGCATATAATCTTAAATGACTTTGAAGTCCAGGATAGGAAACTGAAGGAAGGATGGATGGTTTCATCTCTTTTTCCAGCTGAAGATTGAGATTTGGAAGAGAAAGAAAGAAACAGAAAGTGAACAGCTGGCAGTATATATGGTGTTAAAGAAAAGCATTTTATTTACTGGACCACGGTAAATGGATTTGTTCTGTGAAGTTTAGATTCAATCAATGGGCTCCACTTGAGGACTGAGAGGGCCGCATGTGGCCTCAAGGCTGCAGGCTCCCCACCCCTAGTTCAAGATATTAGAATGATGCTCTATTGGCTAGGCATAGATTGCATCTCATAAGGACTAGGAGCAACATGCTTGGTTGGAGATTTGCTGATCTTATTAAGACAGTTTTACATTAAAAATAAAGGAGCAGAGAGGAAAATGCCCATATTCAATTCAACTCAATTCAATTTATCATGCATTTCTGAATAGTATTGAATATACCAGGGCCTGTGAAAATGCAATTACAACAACAAAACAGTCCTCTGCTCTGGCCTCTGACTCAGTGGATTTAATTCAGTTGAGGACTTCTGAATTTGAGAGCATTGTTCCTCATTTCCCCCTTTCCTCTCTCCCTCTCTCTCCCATTACCTCAAAACTGAAGTAGATGGACACCGTTGATGGCAGAGAAACATGGGGGAGAATTATTGTCATTGTTGAAAAACTATTGTTATACCTTTGTTTTCCCCACTGTACGTCTTGAGCATATCTTATAAAGAACCCTATTAGCGTGGCAGCTGGTTTGCTGTCTGCGTAGCAAGTGATGTGAAGGTTTGTGCTGTATCTAGAAACAGACATAAATAGTTCACTCTCCCCTCCTAAAGGGCATATACAATTGTCATATTTTCATTTTTATGTTCAATGGAGCAGAGAGAAAAAGTCGTGATGCAGGCTGACTCTGTTCACCTCAAAAGTAGAGAAAATGCAAACCTAGAAGTAACTTAGATTTTCATGTTTCTGAAATAAGTCTGAGGGGTCTTAAAATGTGCGACTGAGGGCTTGCAAGTGGCCATCTGCCAGAGGTATGTTTTAGAATTGTTATTTTCCTGGGTAGGGATGGAATAATTTTGGATTTGAACACTGAATCATTTTGTGAAAAAAAAAAAGAATATATGATATAATTTTTCATATAATCAGAGGAGTCTATAATGATCTCTTGCTTTTCTGATCTAAATTTAGCTGTGCCTATATAGTTCAGCACTTTATTACTTACTATTTTGTCATTGTGTTTCCTCATTTACACATTGCATATCTTAGAAATACAGGATCATAGATTTAGAGCTGGAAAGGACCTAGTTGAACTCTCTAAATTGGCAGATGGGGAAACTGAGGGCTTCACATATATGCCCAAGCTGTATTACAGTCAAACCCAAGTTCTCTAACTCTAAAGTCAGGATTCTTTCTATGGTACTATTTTGTCTCTCTATCTCGTCTCCCTATGACTGTAAGGTCTTTAAGGGTGGAGACTTTGAATGTAGTATCAGTTTTTCCTCAGTTGAACAACCTTTCCTCAATTATTCTTCCACCAGGAAGCCCCCAGGCTTGCCATTTTAAAAAAAAATGTGCTCATCTCTTCTTAAACTGCATTCTTTCCTTCTGTCCCCAGTGATCTGCTTCCTGAAATCAGCACACAACCTTTTATCTTTGTTAAGATCATTCTCAGCTAATCATTATAAAGAAATATTTAGGAGAATATTTAAAATGACAAGCAAAAATGAAAAGACAGTTGAACGTTGGATGCAGTCATATCGGAAGAGGGACAGCTACCCTTACTTGACCTTGGTGAAGGAAGCCATAACCCATTAGAAACCAGCAACAGCAATGAGAACTTGGGATCAACGGAGGAATCCAAACAGCACAGTATGAAGATGAAGATGGCCTCTAAACCACTGCCAGAACAAAGATTCCCTTTCCCCCTTCCCCCTTTTCCTTGGTAGGAAAATATACCCCTCAGGTATCAGTGTCCTGTACCAAAAGCCCAATTTCCTCATTGTAATTATGGTTCAGGTTCTGGAAGTCTAAGGCTCTTGGGCCTCTAGAAGCTCTCCCCTTACCCTGAGTTTCCTGGATGAGAAAAATGATTTCCTTTTAATCACTGAAAGGCAAAAAAAGCCTTTTAGGCTATGTAGCTCCTGCCTATCAGTGGTCTCCTTCACCTTCCAAGGGATTTGGATCGTTTTGGTATGTGGAAGTTCTCATTTGTCCTTGACTAGTGGTCTTTCCCCTATCAATTTATCTGGTATCATGGAATAAATTTAGTATCTGGAATCTGAAGAGTCTTGGGTCAGCTTCTGACTCCAACACATACCTGTGATTGTGGACAAGTTACATAGAACCTTTGAGACAAAGCTTCTTCATTTATAAAATGGGAATGATAACATCTACAGTAGTTACCTTGCTGAGTCTTTGTGGAGATCAGATAAGATACAGATGCCTATGGTGCTTTGAAACATAGGGTGGGTCAGTAAATATTTAACAACTGGCTCTCTGGAAAATTTGTACGCAACATATTATTAAGTTTAATATCTTTTCTATCATTTTATTAAGTCGAGTCAATCATTAAAACAGCAAGTCAAGCTCTGATATCTAGCATTTGCCTGAGGTAAAAATACCCACCCATGAAATTTAGCAATCAGGTCTTACTTGTGAGCGGTCTGAACGAGCTTCAGCATACCACTGATAAAGCCTATGTGAATGTCAGATATTATTATTGATGGAGTAATAGCTAACATTTATATAGCGTTTATTATGTTCTAGGTACTGTGCTAAGTACTTTGCACTTATTATCTCATTTGAACCTTGCAACAATCCTGGCAAGTGAGTCTTATTTTTATCCCCAATTTACCGACATGGAAATTGAGACAAGTAGAGAAGGTAAGTAACTTGCCTAAGCTCATACATCTAGCAAGTTCTGAGGTTGGATTTGAACTTGTCTTCCTGACTTCAGGTCTCATGATGTATCTATCCATTGCATCACCTAGACATTTGGTCTGGCCTTTTGATAAAATCTGGCTTCACTTCTCATTCTAGGTTAGTGTCTAGTTCAATCCAAAATCCAATATGTTAATAATAAACATATTAATAAACTTTTATTAATAGGTACTAAGATACTGCACTATGATAGACACTAAAGATTCAGATTGAAATGTGTATTATATACATATTTCCTCACACACACATATATAATACATACACACATATTTACAGTTCTTGTCTTCCAGAAGTTTTCATTCTATTGTGGAAGTAATATAGAGGTTTCCACACGTATCCTGAGAAGAATACTCTAAAGTGATGGGGTAAAGGAAAGATTCAGACAAGGTATTTTGTAAAGGAGAATGTGTGGACAATACACTTCAGGCATGGTTAGGACCACCTAGGTAAATACACAGAGCACTCCAATAACCTAAATTTACTCAGATAGAGTGTCCAAACAGCAATACTTTAAAATAAGGTTGGAAACATAATTTGGAACCTACTTTTCCAAACTTATTTCATACTTCTTCCCTCGTGAGCTCTACATTCCAGTCGAACTGGATCACTGACCGTTCACCAAACTTGCTATTCCATGTCCTGTTACTGTATATTTACACAACATGTTTTGAACTTGTGCCTTCTTCATCTCCACATCAAAGGAGTCTTGTTTTCCTTCCAGGTTCGGCTCAGGTGCCATCGCCATTAAGAATCCTTCCCTCATTCTTTCTCTCTCTGTCTCTGTCTCTCTCTCTTTCTGTGTCTCTCTGTCTCTCTCCCTATGTCTCTCTCTTCTCTCTGTGTCCCTCCTCTCTGTCTCTCTTTCACTCCTCATGTATCTCTTCCTCTGTCTCCTCTCTTGGTCTCTCTCTTCTTTTTGTCTCTGTCTGTCTCTGTCTCTCTATCTCCCCCTCTCTTTTTCTACCCATCTCTTCCTCTGTCTCTGTGTCTCTCCATCTCTCCCTCTTGCCCTCTTCAATTTACTCTGTATTTTTTACCCATATCTCTGTTGTTGTAGCCCCTATCCAACACCATCCCCAGTAGAATACTGTATAAGCTCCTCAAGGCTCCTCCTCAAGAATACTGGGTGCCTTCATACACCCAATGCCTTAGATATTAGTAATAAACATTTGTTTCATTGAAAAGCATAGCATGATAACATGGAGAGATGACAGGATCAAAAGAAAGTGTTACTTGTTTTTAAAGATTAGAGGAGACCTGAACATTTTTTTAGGTAGTAAAGAAGAAGTAAATTGAGTAAGATTGAAGATTAGAGACAGATATGAAAAAGTTCTAAGGAAATTGAGGCCAAAAGAGGTAACAAGATCTGTTCAGTAAACAGATTCAAGCGTGGGTCCTCAGACTTCAAATCCATGGTTCTTTTCAGTCTCAGCTCTGCCTCTCCTGGGCAGACTTACTTATCCTGAATGGGCCCTTGCTAAGAACCCTCCTAGCACTAATATTTTATGCTACAAATATCTCAAAAATTAATTGACATGCTGTGGTTTTTACTCAAGAGAACTGTGCTTATTCTGTGACTTTATTTTAGTGATCTAACTACCATATTAGTTCAAATGTAGGCTTTACTTTCCCCTAAAAGCTGGCTTATATAAAAACCTGTATGTTATATAGTAGTTGTTTAATTTAATTTGTCCCGGCTCTAGCTTCCTGAAGTTAGGGCTCCAATATAGAATTTGCAGAAAATTCTCACTAGCCTCTTTTCCCCCCTTTCCTCACACCCAACTCCCCCAATTCAAGGCTCTCACTTTGAAATGGTCCCCAGCACTATTACAGATCTCATTCATCCCCCTAAAACTCTCAACTATGAGATGGACGCCCATTTACATTCCTTACTGTCTAAACATACAACTTTCCATAGCTAAATAAAGATAGAGGGGAGAGAGAGAGAGAGAGAGAGAGAGAGAGAGAGAGAGAGAGAGAGAGAGAGAGAGAGAGAGACAGAGAGAGAGAGAGAGAGAGAGAGAGACAGAGAGAGAGACAGAGAGAGAGACAGAGACAGAGAGAGACAGAGAGACAGAGACAGAGAGACAGAGAGAGACAGAGAGAGAGAGAGAAGGGGTCCTGGGTCATGAGTGTTGATGAAACAGTCTCCATCAAGGCAGATGTGAAACGTTTCTCCAGCTTACAGAGTTTTAGAGAGTTTTCTGGAATAGCATAGATTTAAGTTATATATTTTATAACTATTACCTATATAAACTATGCATATGATATATTCTATATCTAAAATCACATATACACCTATGCACATAGATTTGCATATGGTAATTTACCATAGGTAATAGATTTATAGTCATTTCATATGAAATATACTGATGTATGCCACATTTTTTGTTTGTTTTCCCAGAGAGATTGCATTTTAGTAGGTCAGCATATTTTGGATAGATACTATAGTCCATGATATCCAAGGTACTAAAATACCTTATGAAATCCAGCTGGAGCCTTTTGGATAGATGTGTCAGCCTCGGCAAGGTCCACAACAATTTAGTTTTAGGAAGTAACAATGAAAGAATGTCACTCTGTAGTTACCTATTTCTTCTTTAGCCTGGTTGATTTGTCTAAAAACAGCACATGATCCAGAATATTTCTATCATTCATAATACCTTTCACCCAAGTGTCCGGAAGTACTATCACTAATTTACATCCTGTTCAGTGAGTGAGGAAGGTGGGTGTACAGTGGCATTCACCAACATCATAGAAAATCCATATTAGAGCTGGAAAGCAAACCATGGGCAACATGGTATGGTGCAGTCTAAGGCCTTAAGTTCAACTCCTGCCTTTGTTGCTTACTACTTGTGTGACCTTGAACAAATAATTGACTCTCCTCATGTGGCATGAGGGGTTTGGACTAGATGACTTCTGAGGTCCCTTCTAGCTCTAGCCCATGATCTCTGATACTCTGGAATAGTTCAAGTAAACACAAGGTTAACAGGATAGCCCACTAGCTTCATTCACTTGAACGATGGCTTTTGGAGGCTCATTTGCTCTTCCCATAATTGCTTAGTGGAAAGGCTCAGCTTTCCTTTCTCCTTGGGAGCAGTTGCCTGGGCGTCCTGCTGGTTGCTTTTCCCCTACATTGACTCCCCCCTGAGGTAGGTGACTTTTTCTGGGCTCTTGCAGAGATGAAGATTAACTGCCAAGCTAATAAAGGCAGCTGGCATTTAATCATTTCCTTAATTAATGCATTTATTGCAGCTTCTTACTGCTTATCTGGCTGAAGTTAATGAGGAACAAGGAAGTGAGGGTCACAGGGATCTCTGCATTTTCACCTAAAGGTTAATTAACCTGATGATTATCTGGGCTAGGAAGTCCACCTTGTGCCTGTGAGGGAATAACAAGGACATTTGCAAATACATTCAAGGCTTGTACCCAGAGTAAGGTCAAGGTAAAGGAAAAAAACCTAGCTCATCGGATTTACAGTTGCCATTTCAACAATTCTAATCTGGCTATTGATTCAGTTTCACATCAAGTCTATTACTTGGGAGCTTCTCCCTAATGGCCTAGAATATGAAAAGGACAGGGGACACTAAACAAGGACATGAACTAAAAGGCTGGCTGCCTCTGCCCTGGATGCCTTGCATGAGAATGGACTTAGCATTCTTTCATGTATTGATCTGAATTCATATCTTTCATATACACGCCACTAACAAGGAAGCGATGGCTGCCGGAAAAGGGATTCTGTTTATTCAAAGTAATTGCCAGCCCTCAGAAGAAGGTCAATGGAACACGCTTGGCACGGCTTCTGAGCCTGGCATGTTTACACTTTATTAATTAATGCATACTAGTAAGGCTCCAGTTGATAATTTCACAGGGCACAGCTCTGTTCTCCTTCCCCCGCCCCCACATCCCTTAACTCAGCATGGTGTGCCATGTGGCATTTATCAGCCATGAGGCTGAAATCAGGTCGGCTTTAGCTGGCACAGTATAGTACCTCAGGGAACCATCTGAAGACAGTCAAGGAGGCTAAGGAGCCAAATGTCACTAGAAGATATTTGCTACTTTGGCTAAAAGTTAGTGCAGCATGTGGCATCAATGGGATGCTTAAGAAACCAATATACTAGGATTCAGAAATTAAGCTCATGAGTGTTGAAAAATTTCCCCATAGATTTAAAAGACAGACTGCTATTTGCATACTCAATCACTTAATAAACATTTATTAAGCATCTGTTATGGGATAGATACTCTCTTAGTTGATACTAGGAATATAAATACAAAAGATCCGTAATACTGTTAGATATTTTACATGATTGCAATTTAAATATCTAAATTTAGAAATTAGATAAAAGAATTATAGGGAGTGCAAGACAACATATTAAGGTGCTATCTTCTCTCACATTCCGTTCCCTGAGAGCAGGAATGGGGAAGTTAAATAACCTAGGGTGGAGCAGAGAAGGGGACAAGGGATAGATTCATGGATGGAAGATACTGTCTAACTGAAATGTTCAACTAAATGATCAAAATTTTGAAAGGAGGAAAGTGTGAGGCTGGAGTTGGAGTGATGACTTGGAAATTGTGGATGAGAGGAATGACAATATAACTGTGAGGATAGAAAATAAGTGTAGAAGAGTTGGAGCACAGGGAGAGAGAAAATGATAAGGGACTATGAATGAATGAATTCCACAGTGATGGATTATGGAAGCAGATCAAAGTTAAGACCACCTCAGTGTGACTGAGTTAGAAGGAGGGCACAGATCTACGGATGTGAAGAGCTGATGAACTGGGAAGCAAGGCTAACTGAGGAGATAATAGCATAGAATTTTTTTCACACAAAACACATTAAAAAACAAGATGAAAAATAAAGTGATAAAAATATGCTTCAATATGTGCTCCATGTTCATCAGCTCTCTTTCTGGAAATAGATATCATGAGTCCTTTTAACTCATTGTATTGATGAGAGATAGCCAAGTCTTTCATCTGATCATTACAATATTGCTGTTAACATACACAATGTTCCCCTGGTTTTGCTCACTTAAATTTGTACCAGTTCATGGAAGCCTTCCCAGGTTTTTCTGAAACCATTCCACTTGTCATTTCTTAGAGTACAGTAGCACTTTATCACAAGCATATACCACAGCTTGTTTAGCCATTCCCCAATTGATAGGCATCCCTTTAATCTTCTAATTCTTTGCCACCACAAAAGGTGCTGCTATGTTTTTGAACATATAATGGTCATTTTCCTTTTTCTTTATACTCTTTGGAATACAGACTCAATAGCAGTATTTCTGGGTGAAAGGGTATGGACAAATAGCCCTTTGGTCATCATTCCTAATTGTTCTCCAGAGTGGTGGATTAATTCACAACTCTATCAATAATGCATTCATGTACCTATTTTTCCATCTCTGCTCCAGCATTTTTCAGTTTCCTTTTCTCTCTCTAACATGGAAACTAAACTCCCTCAACAGAAAGGTGTGTGTTCTTCCCTTGTTGCCAAAGAAAACCATGCCATCAGAGAAATGGTGACATGACTTGCACTTGACTTTGTTTTGAGTGAGGGAGGGCTGTGCAGGTCACCAGCCTCACTTCTCCTCCAGAGTCATCTGAATCCAGTGACCAGATACTTATCAGGATACCTGGAGATGACCCAGGATGAGACAATTGGGGTTAAGTGACTTGCCCAAGGTCACACAGCTAGTGAGAGTGTCAAATGTCTGAGGTGAGATTTGAACTCAGGTCCTCCTGACTCCTGTACTGGTGCTCTATCCACTGCACCACCTAGCTACTCCAGCAGAAAGTATGGTTTGAGGTGAAGAGAAAGACTGTTAAGTCAAATAATGCACTGCTTGAGAAAGTAGAATGACCTGGGTGCTGGTAGATAGCATGAGCCTCAAAAGACACCAGAGGCCAAGAGACAGCGTTAGGGAGAAGGTATGAAAGTCACAGAGAGAAGAAGCAAGGAGTTTGACTGTTCCTTTTTCTAGCTCAGGTAACAAAAGGGTCAGAGATATGTACTTAGTACTAGAGAGAAAGTCCAGGGATGTCTATTTTGTGCCTGAAATATTTCTTTATTTGTATTTAGTAATGAAAGTTCTAAGGAACATACAAATCATATAATACAAAATTCATTTTGTTTGGTCAAATAGTTACCATTGACCACATTAGACAAAGCATAAGTCTTTACTTTCTTGACATCCTGAATGTCATCAGTTTTAGACATGACCATTTATAGTCTCATAATTACCATCCCCAAGGCACTGAAACCTGCCCCCACAAGAAAGGTTTTAGTGGATGTTGGTTGAAACCTGCTTGGTGGTTGTTGCCCTTCATTCTTGAAGAGGATCATGACATCATCATGATAAAGTGAAGTTTCAAAGTCTAGAACTGTGGCTGATCAGACCAATACAAGCTTGGAATGCTCTGCCACAGATTGGGTGCAGATAGTCCATGTGAACATTTGGGATGGTTACTCCAAATCTGAGCATCCTACGTCTCCTTTGTGCTGTCTCAATTCTGCTTTGCTCATAGACTACAGCACCTTTTCTGATGTGTGCATGCTATGCTGAGCGGTCCTGTGCCAGTGTCTCCCATGTCGCACAATCAAGTCCAAAGTTCTTGAGAGGGACCTTAAGAGTGTCCTTGTATCACTTCTTCTGCCCACCATGTGATCATCTGCCCCATGTGAGTTCTCCATAAAATAGTCTTTTTGGCATGCATACATTTTGCATTTGAACAACGTGGCCAGCCCATCAGAGTTGTGCTCTCTGAAGCATAGTTTGAATGCTTAGCAGTTTAGTTTGAGCAAGGACTTCAGTGTCTGGTACCTTGTCCTGTCAGGTGATCTTCAGACTCTTCCTAAGACAGTTCAAAGGAAGTGCTTCAGTTTCCTGGCATGGCGCTGGTAGACTGTCCATGTTTCGCAGGCAAACAACAATGAGGTCAGCAAAACAGCTACGTAGATCTTCAGTTTGGTAGTCAGTTTAATACTTTTTCTCTCCCAAACTTTTCTTCAGAACCTCCCAAACAATGAGCTACTTCTAAGAATACATGTGTCAACCTCATTGTCCATGTGTACATCCCTGGAAAGTATACTACCAAGGTAAGTGAACTTATCCACAGCATTCAAAACTTCTCCACTTGTTGTAACCGGTGGTTCCATATATGGGTGATTTGGTGGTGGCTGGTGGAGCACTGTGTTTTCTTGGTGTTAATTATTAGATCAAAATCAGCACATTAGCAAATTAGAATTGATCCATATTTTGTTGCTTCTCAGCTTCAGAGGCTGCATTGAGTGCACGATCATCTGCAAACAGAAAACCATGTACCAGCACTCCCTCCACCTTGGTCTTGTCTTGCAGCCTTTCCTAACATCAGTACAGTAGTTGACCTTGATGTTGTATTCCTCCTTGAAAGCATTTGACTACATGGCTGAAAGCATCATGCTAAAAAGCATGACAGCAAAAGCACACAGCCCTTTTTCACTCCATTGGTAACTGGAAAGGCACGAGAGCATTGTTCACTCTCCAGAACCCGGGCAAACATGCCATCGTTAAATTGACGTACAATGCTAATGAACTTCACTGGACCACCAAATTTTGACATAATTTTCCATAAGCCCTCTCGACTAATAGTGGCAAAGGCCTTGGTCAGATCTACAAATGTTGTGTTCAGACGTCTGTTCTGCTCCTGGCATTTCTCCTGGAGTTGTTGGGCAGCAAACACCATACTGACTGTTCTTCAGCCCTATCTGAGGCCACAGTGGCTCTCAGATATATGATCATCTTCCAGGTGAAGAAGCAGCCTATTAAGGTGGACTCTGGCAAGAATCTTGCCATCAATGACTAAGAGAGAGAACCCCCTGTGATTGTCACTGGATAATCTATTCCCTTTACCTTCATAGAGATGGACAATGGAGGTATCCTTGAACAACTGGGGAATAGCCTCTCCTTGCCATGTAATCTGGAAAATTTCAGTCAGCTTTTGTATGAGCAATGGTTCCCCTACATTGTAAATCTCAGCTGGAATAGAATCAGCACCAGGTGCTTTGCCACATGAAAGGAGCCTAATGGCACTTAAAATCTCTTTTTCAGTTGGAAGTTTAGCTAGGGAGGGATTGACTTCAACCTGAGGTAAACAGTCAATGGCCTCAGTAATGACTGATGATGGTCTGTTGAAAACACTATGGAAGTGTTCAGCCCATCTCTCTAGGATCATGTCTTTATCACTAATCAGTGTGGCAATCACTAATCAAATTGGTGGTGAATTAGGGAGTTTGGAACCTCCCATGTTCCCAACCAAGACCTATTTACTATCCAAAAATCTAGTCCAGGGATTGTTAATTTTTTTTTTTTTGAATCACGCATCCCTTTGGCAGTCTGACAAAGCCTATGAAATCCCTTCTCAAAATCATGTTTTAAATACATAAAATAAAATACATAGCATTTCAAAGGAAGCCATTTTTTATAAAACAAAGATGGAGTTTTTTTTAATTATCCAAGTTCACAGACCTCTTGAACTCTATCTAACTATTGGTGGTTTTCCATTGGGCAATTGATCTAAAATTTACAAATATTTAAAATGTGGTGGGCACAGTAAAAATTTAAGTAGAAAGAAAAGAAAAATAAGTCTGGTGTGGAGGAATGGGGGAAAGTGCAGAAAATCAAAGAAATAAAATGATGGATAGGAAAGAGTCCTAAAAGAAGTAACCTCAAAATATATAGACCTCGTTTGGCCAATGGCTGCCCTGACCCCAGGACTGACACCGAATCTAGTTTTGGGAGACAAAACCAAGTGTAGAGAGGGTTGTCATTGCTCTTCTGACCTAGCAGAACTTCTGTCACTTCTGTCAATCTGCTGTTATCCAGATCAACTCAAACAAAAGAGCCTGACCTCTGCTGGTAGTGATCCCCATAGTTCCATTCACTTGAACCACAGACCACAGCCTGTGTGACTCATGGAAGGTCTACAGACTTATGCAAATCATATCAACTTCTCATTTCCTTGTGCCCCTATAGCAACCAGGAAATCCTAATCCCTTGTGCCCAAACAGCAGACAGAAAAGAGAAGTAGCTAATCCTGGATGCCAGTACTGAGATCTTGTTATTTCTATACCTGCCTGTGTGATTATGAGTGTTTCTTGACACCACATGAAGGAGAAATGGCAATCATCTAAAACCTAGCTTCAAAAAGAAGGGTTGGAAAGGATAGTCCTCAGAAACTATTTTATCACTCATTAATATGGAATCATCATCATCTCCATGGCCCTAGGAAAAATGATAATAATTAAAATTATTTTTAATTAATATTATGAACTAATAATACTATTAATAATAAAATTTAAATTTAAAATAAAACTTACATATAAGTAAAATATGGGCATGCTACATTAAGAATGTTGTGATTCATAAAAGGCACCATGTCATAATGGAAAGAGCAAGGGACTTAGAGTCAAAGATCTAGGTGCAAGCTTGAGGTCTTACACTTAGCTATGAGACAAGTCGCTGAACCTTTTAGATCTTATTTCCTCATCTATAAAATGGAAATAATGTAAAGACTCTCACTTTCTTTCCTGGATATCTGCATAAAAAGAAATGATGGGGGTAGAGAGAAGTACCTGAAAGCTATTCTCAGACAAAAGCCAATTTATCCTGGTCTGGTACTATGTTTTATCAGTAATAGCTTTTCCTTGCAATTTTTTAGCAATATGGAAACATGATATGCATGGCCCTGGAGCCTAATCCAAAAAGAGCAATTTCCAGGAAGGCACAACCATTTCAAACTAATGGAAGGTACATAGAGTATCCAATGATACAGGTGAAGAGCTCCCCAGATCACATGATTGTTTATATATCTCAATAGTGAATAAAAAATTAATTCAACAATAACCTGCCCTGCAGAAACAGAGACTAAAACATTATCATCAGGACATGCTTGTCCATAGGGTTTTAAGGTTCACTGACAATGTAATGGGAAGAAATATGAATTAATAAATCATTTGTCCAAATTGCATGATTATAGATATTTTCCATTTCCTGACATGCACAGGTATATTTACTTCTTCTCCATCTCTTTCAACAACCTATTTTACTGTGCATCTTTGTGTCGATGAACATGGTTTTTATATACTTTTGAACTCAGATAAATAGAAGTCCCAATAAGCAAAATGTAGGACTTCATCACATAGAGATTACTCTGAGTACTGATTTTGTCATCGAATATATTACCTAGGCTTCCCAGTTTTGTGTCATTTATATTTCTGATAAGCATGATTTTTATTGAAAATTGGATGATTTGTCATTCTCCAATTTTATGGCCCTTATCTTATTATTCATGAGTTGCTGTCATTTCCTAAATCATATCTGCAGATTAATAGATTTAGAACTTGAGTGAACTTCAGAGGTCACCTCCTAGAATACCAGGATTATGTTGGGAGGGAACTCAGCAGTCACACAGACCAGTCTCCTTTCTTTACACATGAGGGAACCGAAGACCAGATGGAGAAAGTGATTTACTTAAGCTTACGTAGTAAGTGGCAGGAGTGGGATTTGAACCTAGGTTTTCTTACTCCAAATTTCCTATCCCTCTAAGCTTCCAACCAGATTAGTTTTCAGTAGGACACAGCTAATGGTTGTTAGAGTCAACCACTCTATACATCTGGTAATGTCCACAACTTGGTAAGGGATAGCTACGGAGTAGATGATGTCAGATAAACTGATCAGCATTACGTCCTGTATGAACGGACAGGGGCAGCAGATATAGGGAATGTTTAAGGAAGAAAAAGAACAGGAACCAATGTTGGTATATAGTAGGCTGACTGGAATTGTGGAGTCTTTTTGTAGATCCAGTTGTTGGAAAGTGATCTAGACCTCAGAAAGTCTCCAGTGTATGGGAAGCATGTGGTTGATCTGATTGGAATCATAGTGAGATTTCCCTGATGTGGACATTTCTCTATGTCTCCTCTAATACACTTATCCCTGGGAAAGTAGCCAGGGAATCTGTGTTCTTTCTGTGTTTTCCTTCCCTTTGGGTGTCTGTGTGCTATGGCAATACTTGGGGCCTTTCCATTGGCTGGGGATCAGCTTTCTAATATTAGCAAATCTGATATGTCCTTTGTGAAAAAACCCAGGCAGCCTCAATTAGATGATAACTGGCTGAAAATCTACCCCAGAAGATGTGGGATATATTTGAAACTCCAGGTGTTACAGATATTATGGGGCACAATAGGCTTCTGTGGATTGGCTCTGTAATGCGATTATGTTGTTTCTATGGGAAAATGTGTTCCAAGTTCCAAACAACAGTACAAATTAATTTTGGCCCACAACCTATTTTGGCTGGAGACTCTTTGCATTGTATTTCATTTGGTAGAAACCAAGATACAGTTCTTTTCATTTAAACTGCTCCTGTATGTAAAGACATTTAAATTTGATATAGAGGGTTACTTAGTAGTAACTTAACAGGAAATAGAGAAGAGTTTATCACTTGACTACTTAAAAAGATAATAGAGGATAACCCTAAAGTGGGCTGATGGTGATATAATACCTGGGGTAGCTTTAATCCAGTTCAACAAATACTCATTAAGCCTATGAGACACAAGAGAAAAAAAGGTAGGTGAAGAACATCTTGTTCAAATTATAACATGTAACTGGATAGACAAGTAACTGAATTAGTTCATGAGAACAAAGACTTTTGAGCTGGGCATAGAATTCACTTGAATGAGATCAGAATGGATCACAATTAGATCAGCTTACACCTCTGTGATTTCAAGATGCTCACTGCTATAAAAACCCATCTTTTTATAGCAATATTTATTCCATATGACTGCAAATGATAGAACACTTTTATCTCAGTAGAATTAAACTTTAAGGTGACCCAGAGTATGATGGAAATATGCTGCTAGGTGTGGAGAATAATGTGACTCAAAGTGCAGTACTTTAAATAGATTATCTCATTTGAGAACATTTTGTAAAGATCAAAAAGTTAGAAAAATAAAGGTAATAGATGGAAGGATTATACTACAGACTGCCAGGCCAGATGGAAGAATTAGATGAACTGTTTCTAATGAAGATCATAAACCTAGAATGGCAAGATATGGTGATGAGAAAGATACCAACTGTATGGACATCTGCTGGAACTTTATGCTAGAAGCAGAGCAACTGATAAAGTCTTGCCCTTGACCCTACTTGGTTCAATGACTGATACTCAAAAATATAACTAGATACTCAAAATTATAACTTGTATTTATTTTGTATTTAAGTATCACCAAACACTTGTAAAGCCATAGCTAGAAAGTGAATTGCTCCATGGTTGGTATGAAGCTAAAGGAATAGCTAATATATTTGGTATTGGAATCAGGAAGCTAAAAGATCTTCAACTATGGGATGAAGTTAAGGATCTCAGATCTAATAGGGAAATATATAAAATGCTGTGCATGAGTTTAAAAAATATCAGCTGTACAATTGCAAGGTAGGAGAGATATCTCTAGAAAGTACTTCATGTGGAGGAAAAACAAAAACCTAAGGGGTCTATTGGCAGTTAGATGGCACAGTGACTAGAGGATTGAACTTGAATCACTGAGTTCAAATCCAACCTCAGACATTAATTAGCTGTGTGATCCTGGGTGAGTCACTTAACCTTTCTGCCTGAGTTTCCTTATCTATAAAATTTGGGTGATAATAACACCCAACTCCCAGGGTTGTGGTGAGGATAAAATGAGCTGATGTAAGTGTTCTGAAAACCCTAAAGCATATATAAATGCTATTGCTATTATTATTAGTGGATTGTAATAAGCTCAATGGGAGTCAGCTTTATAACAGGACACCTAGAAAAGCTTGCATTTTCTTAATTTAAGAGATTTCTTGTCCATGGAAACGTTTTCTCCATTGACACAGACTTCTCCTCTGTACTCTAGTATATGACTTTTTTGAGCTGCTGTGGCAGAAGTCTTCGACTGATGGGCTAGTAGTTTGTTTTTGCTTGTTTTGTTTTGCTTTTTGCAACGTCTGACCTCCTCTGTGCTCCTCTGTGGCTACATGTGCACTGAAGTCCTTTTCACTGAGAGGGAGTAGGCCTTGTCTTTGGGATCTCCACTACACAAGGAGGCACTGGAGGGCTGGAGAATTCAGCCATTGGCTGTATTAAGACTTATGAGTAGCGTCCAGTGTGAGGGAGGTTATGACTCCTCTACATTCTGCCCCAATCGGACTACATCTAGCAGACTATATCCAGACACAACATCTGAGGAAGGGTATTAACATCTTGGAAGATAAACAGAAAATGGCATCCAGAGTGTTGAAGGATAAAAACCATAACAGGTGGGATTTATGGCCTGGACAGACCTTGAGTGAGAATATTTCTGAGATTTCTTCTAACTCTTAAGGCCATGATTCTTTGAAAAGGAATGTGGTACCAGATGGTGATGGACCTTGAATGCAGAACTTCGACTTTAGTCAAAGGAAATAATAGACTGTAGTCGAAGAGGTGTGTTCGTCCTTTGTTGCTGAAGAAGATCATGCCATCAGAGAAATAATGACATGACTTGCACTTGACTTTGTTTTGAGTGAGGGAGGGCTGTGCAGGTCACCAGCCTCACTTCTCCCCCAGAGCCATCTGAATCCAGTGACCAGATATTCATCAGGATGACTGGAGATGACCCAGGATGAGACAGTTGGGGTTGAGTGACTTGCCCAAGGTCACACAGCTAGTGAGTGTCAAGTCCCTGAGGTGAGATTTGAATTCAGGTCCTCCTCACTCCTACACTGGTGCTCCATCCACTGTACCACCTAGCTGCCCCACTCAGTAACCTAATTCTTTAGATTACTAGTACTCAAGTATTCTTAATCTCTCATTCAAAGTCTACCTTTTCAGGTTTATTTCACATTACTTCCTTTTGCCTGTCTTAGTAACCATTCAATACAACAACCTGCTCCTAAATATGTCTTGCATTTTCTTATATCCTACCTATGATAGTAGCATTTCCTAGGCCTGAAATGCCTTTTCCCTTCCCCATTTCTTGCAATTCTTTTTTGTTATTGTTGCTCCATCAAAGCCCAGTTCTTTGTCTATGATCTCTTTCCCTAGCTAGTCATGATCCCTTCTGCATCCCTTTTAATAGCACTTATGTTCAAATCTATATAATAATTTGTGTCTATGCCTTTTACTCCCTTAGAGTTATAAGTTCCATAAATTCAAAGACTATGGTTTTTATTTATTATTTATTTTTTTCTGTACCCAGAACAGTGCAATAAACATGGTAGACACTTGCTTAATATATGTTTTTGGATGAATGATGGCTTTATAAAATGTAGGTAAGCAAAAATTGAAATGATTATTTTTTTGTTTTGTTTTATTTAATTCAAACATTATTAGTTCATAACTATTAGCTCTTTGGGGTCTGAGTACAAAGTAAGTTGAGTAAGTGTCAATAAATAAGGGAGTGGTTTCTAAGTAATTTGGTATCTTCCCTATGAAAATAATAGTTATAAAATCACTATTTTAATACTCCTTCCATTGCTTTATTAATCTTGACTCCCTCAGGTAAAGTCCATTCTAATTTGACACATGAACATTTTTTCTTATCAATAGATCTAAAATTGTACTCACTGACTTGTGCTTGATGAGGCCCCTTCCTATTACATGTATTAGGGAAAAGTTTTCTTTGTAGAATTTTGTAACTGTAAGCATTATTTGTTCACAACCTAAGGAATGTAAATTAGTGAATATTGCTTATTATAGAATATATGCATATACACATCAATAATTCATTGTAACTATTTTAATAAGATATTTATTTCCATTAGTATCTTTGGGTATTGAAAGTTTTTTCCCCTTTTGTTCTGGAATCTAAATGAGTATTTCACAGAAGTGTAAATATAAGCATTAGTACCTCTGTAACACTTGAGAGAATAAACCAAAGATATCTTCTGGCATTTGATGGATAAATTAAGATAATTTTTTGGGAGATTTTGTGCCCATATCACTTGGCCAATATCCAATAAATATTAGTCATTCTTTGCATTCTGTTTTAACCTTTAAAAACAGTCAAGATCTCCATGTATTTCACAATAATTACCCCATAAATGAAGTGTCTTGTCCCAAAGGACCCCACGGCACTTGACATTATAGTTAAGACCCTTAATATTCATCCATAACCCCTTGTTAGACAACTTGGAGTAGATAGGGAACATTCTGTTTTCATATTCTTCTCCTCCTTCCATGACTATTCTGTCCTAAAATCCCAAAGTGTAGATCTGAAAGCAGTTAAGACATTGTTCCCTACCAGTCACCATCCTGGACAACCTCTGTCCTTTCCACCACCACTAAAGGAGGGACGATCTCTAATACTTCGGAGATGGACCTTTTTCTATTCAAAAAGAGAAATTTTGGAAATTATCTTTGGAACTAGGACACAACTATCCCAGTTTGGATGTTGACTTTAGGGGGTCACAATATCACATTATGGTACTGATGAGGACTGGAAAGGGGGATGGGATGGATGAAATTCTGAAATCCCTCAAAGACCAGAGTACAGAAGCAGATTGTGGGCCTCCTGGAATGAATTTGTGAACTAAAGCATTTCTGAAGTCAAGGTAGATATTTCTTACGCTTTTCAGTGGGCAAGAGTTCTTAGGTAAGCTGCAACCTTACAGGGGCAGAGTTAAAGTTTATATAGAATGCAAGACATGTACCAAACATATACCTAGGTGATTCAGGGTGAGATTAGGGAGTCGTTAAGGAATGGATGGTTCTCAAAGGAACATGCACTTAGAGGATCTATTGTACAGGTATTTTACCCAGAGTTCATCGGGAAATAGCCCAAGGTGGGGTTTCATGGAGGTGTTATTTTGGGTCTAAAATTTCACTAAGTCAGCTAACAGTTAGGACTGACTCAGTAATACCCCAGGCTGTTCTCACCAATGTCTTGCTAGACAAGAATAAATATAAGGGAGCATACATATGTCTAAGTCTAGGATACATGTGATTGGTCAGTGAGTAGTAAATGTCACTATGACCCAGTACACAGTCAGTTCAGCCAGTACACAGATGGTTCAAACTAATAAATTCTATAGGTGCAGCTCGCTACTGTACCAGGAAGGAAGAGAATGGTTTTTGCTGGGGAAGGTTGTCCTTGGACTGAGGAGAAACTGCCTGTGACTGTGTTTTGAAGCTAGGAAGAAATGTGATTTTAGAACTGGGGTCCAAGCATAGGCATCCAAGCACCCCATCAGTACCTACTGAAACATAAGCTAGCTCTACATAACCTTTAATAAATCATTTTTGGGGAAAGAGTCAAATAAAAAAATCTTTTGTTTGGCAAAGTCCTTCATAACCTATGTCTCAAGTATGAGACTTCCTTTTCCCCGCAGTAAATCTGATGAGTTACATAAGGCTTTGACACCAACGGTACAAACTTACACAAAGATGCTCCGTAATTATTCCACCATGCTTTGTTCCAAATTGGTCATATTGACTTTATTAGGACTATGACTACAACAAGAGGAATTCTTGGATCACTTATAGTGGCAAAATTAGTGTATTTTATAGGAATTTTATGAGGAAAACTGATCCATAGTTAATTGGATATCCATGGCATCTAATTTATTTTAATATAATTTAAAATATACTCTACCTCTTCACAGAAATGACAGATTCTCATAGCATTCTTTAGTGTTCAGTTCAGTCATTTTCTGTTATGTCAGACTCTTTGTGACCCCATTTGTGGTTTTCTTAACAACACTGGAGTGGTTTGCTATTATTTCTCCAGCTCATCTTTCAGAGGAGAAATTGAGGCAAACAGAGTGAAGTGACTTGCCCAAGGACATATAGCTAGTAAGTTTCTGAGTCTAGATTTGCACTCAGGAAGAAGAGTTTTCCTGACTTCAGGCCTGGGAAGGGATCATGGAGGTCATGCAGTCCTAACCTCTAATATTACAGGTAAGGTCCAGAGAAGTTCAACATCTTGCTTGATCACTGAGATAGTCAGCAACGGAGCTAAGATTTGGAACACAAGTTCTTGGGTTACAAACCTAGTGCCTTTTCTTCAACCTCAGATAGTAGCCAGAACACTTCACACTGGATATTTGAAACAAAGGGACATTATAGCAACTCTAGACCCTGAAGTGCCACATCACAGGGAAAACAAACAAAACAGCAACAGATATCATGTTTTGGAGTTTTAGAACCTTATAGTTAATTTTACAAAGTAGTGATGAAATTATCCTTTTTCAATTTTTTTAACTTCTTAGGAGTTATTGGAGTTCATATGGTTCTTTCAAATTGTAAGGCCTCAAATGCCCAACAATTTCTTTTCAGGACAGTGGTGAGCCACAACCTGGAGAAGAGATAGTATCAAAAAGAAGGAACAGAGCAAAAGTAAAATGTCCCATTCAACTCCATCCTGTCAATAGGATTGCTGGATTTGAAGTGGAATGGAACTAGGCATTAGGTTGGATGTGGCCAAGGACAGGCATATGCTCGGTCCTCCGAAACAGCACGTGGCCACTGGCCAAGATCTGAGTCCAAGGCAAGATAATACAAAGATACTTTAATCTGCCATGTCTAGAAGACATTAGGTATTTAGTACATATGTAGTGATTGATTGATAAAAGTGGGATTTGTGATCTAAATTTAGAGGGCCTTAGGATAAGTGTCTCAAGTTTTACAACCTGACAATTCTGTATTATTTAATTAGTTTGTAGAATTTAACCTTTGCCTTTCCGCCCTCCCTCCCCTCCCCAGGCACATCCATGACTGAATTGGTATAAGGAATGTCTAATCAGGAAACCCCCTCTATCAACATAGAGCTGCAATTATCCTGCAACTTAGAGACTGTTGGGGACTTGAGATATTCAAAGACTTACCCATGCCCACACAGTAAGTGTATAACCAAGATGAGTCATTCACTCACTCAATAAGCATTTATTAGGCACCTACTATGTGCTCAGAACTGTGCTAATGCTGGAGATATAAAAAGAAAAAGGCAGTCTCTGCCCTTAGGGATCTTGTAATGTAATGGAGGAGGCATTAAGAAAATAAATATGTACAAATGTGCAATATATAGGATAAATAGAAAATAATTAAGAGAAGGAAGGCATTGGAATTAAGAGGTGTTAGGAAAAGTTTCCTGTAGAAGGCAGTATTTCAGCTGGAATGTGAAGAAAGCCAGAGAAGCCAGGATGCAGAGATGAGAAGGGGGAGTATTCCAGGTCTGGTGGACAGCCTGAGAAAATGCTCAGAAATTGAGTATCTTGTTCTTAGAAGAACAAGGAGGTCAGTGTCACTGGATTGAAGATTAGATGTGAGGTGTGAGATGTAAAAGGACCGGGAAGCCTGGGGGATGAGGAAGTGATGGCTAACTTATAAAGGACTTTGAATGCCAAACAGAAGATTTTTAATTTGATCCTGAAGGTGATAAAGGTCCCTGGAGTTAACTGAATAGGTGGGGGAGGGGTGGTGGCATAGACTGAGAGTCAGGCTTGTTGACTTTGGGAAAATCATTCTGGCATTTCAATGGAGGACGCAGGGAGTGGGGAAAGACTTGGAGACTTATGGCAGCCCAGCCTATGGGCAGGCTCCTGCAATAGTGCAAAATGAGGTGATGAGAACCTGTACCAGGGTGGTAGTAGTACTAGAGGAAAGAATATTGGAGAGATGTTACCAAAGTAAAATCTAAAGACAATGGCAACAGATCAGACATACAAGGGTGAGAGATAGTGAGGACTTGAGGATGACACTAAGATTTGAGCCTGGAGCAATGGGAAGATGGTAGTACCCATTAATGAGAAGGAACTGGTTGCTAGGGGAACCGATCATTCCATCTTAGAACTGATAATGAAAAAAAGAGGAAATATGGACATAGTCTGACATAGTCTAGATTTGGAGAAAGCAGATGTCAGAATTTATAGGAAAACTGGATAGGATTCCATAGAGTAAATAGTTTCTAGGAAAGTCAACCCAGGAGAGAGGAAAGTTGCTCAAGAATGAAATTATGAAGACACAAAGGAAAAGAATTTCAATGAGGAGGAAAATGGGATTCGTATAAAGAGACAAGTATGGATGCATGGGGGTATCATCAACTAACTTAGATGTTAAGAAGAAACGTACAGAAGAGAGCAAAGTCAAGTATTAGAAGATCAATATAAAAATTCAGATCGTTACTGTCAAAGAGTGTCAGGAATGTGGCCCTCATGACGTAAGCCTAGGACAATAAAATAGACAGGTTTTTCTTTCAGTTAAAGTGGAAGATAAAGGAGAATCAAAGAAGGCATAGGACCTTTACATGGAGTAGGTGGAATGATAAGTGGCATAATGATAAGAGAACGCAGAACTGCTCAATTTTTATTTTGTTTTAGGTTTACTTTTCCTTTTTTGAAAAGGAGAATGACCTTGGAAGTGACAGAACAAAGAAGGCTAGCATAGCACTGATACCCATGAAAGAGAAGGAGATTGTACTAGAGCTTGTAGCTTTCCTTTTTGGACTCAGGTCATCTGCCTTACGTAAAAAATTGCTGAGTAATTGTCCATAATCATGTAAAATTATGGAAAATAGGGTAGGTGGTACAAGAATGGAGAAAGTCAATATTCTCCCAATTTCCCCAAAAGGAAGGAGGACAGAATCTACAGACTATATGGTCCAATAGGCTTGACTTCAATTTCTGGGAAAATTCTAGAATGAATCATTAAAGAGATGGCTTAAAAAGAGGACACTAAAAACCAGCATGACTTCATCAAACATGATTCATGTTGGACTATTTTTTGACAGAATTATTAAATTGAGAAGTGAGAGAAATGGCTAAGATATAGTTTACCTAAATCTTAGCAAAACTTTTCAAAAACTATCCCACATTATTTTTGTAGGGAAGATAGATAGATGTGGATTTGACAATAATATAATAGATTCAAAATTGGCTGGATGCACTGACTCAGAGTCAATGTGTTAGTGGTTCAATGACAATATGGCAGGAGGTCTCTAGTAGACAGAGAGCTCCGCTTAGCCCTGGGTAGTTTAACGTTTTTATCAACAATTTAGATAAAGGCATAGATAGTACACTCATCAAATTATTCAAAGCTGAAAACTGACGCAGTGGATGAGTTAAGAACCTAAAGGATTTTGACAAGTTATTGCATTTGGTTGAAAATCACATTGATAGCTATAACCATTAAATCTAGTTCTTCAAAGCAAAAATCAACTCCACAAGTATAACATTGGGGAGGTAATAATAGATCCTGAATTTGAGTAGAATACATGCCCAGGATGCCAGTGATATGATGTGACAGCCCCTCAAAACAAGTGGAATTTAGGTTGGATTAAAAGAGACAGTTTCCAAGGATAGGGAGATGATGGTTCCATTGCCTTCCACTCCTCTCAGACATCATTTATTTACTCTATGTTCATTTCTGGGTTCCACATTGGAGAAGACTTCCAGATGAAGGCTAGTAGGATGGTCAAGGGCCTTGAATTCATTTTATATGAAGAATGTTTAGCTAGAGAAAAGAAGACTAGAGGTAGGTAACAGGGTGGAAATGGAGATATAATGACTTTTCTTTTTTTGCAAAAATAGTGTAACTGTATTGGCATTTGCATAATCCTGTCTTGAGTCATTTCTTTTGGTATTAGATTATAGCTGAAGCATACCCACTGTTGATATTCTGAAAACACAGATATAAAGTAGACAAATTGTCTTCCAGACCTTAAATTTGGCTATGTAATAGATGAGCAAAGGTAAAGAACACAAAGTATTAGTGATGGTGTGGGGTGAGGAATACCAGACGACTGTTTTCTCGAAGGAGAGAGAAGGGGAAAAATAAAAATAGAAACTTACATGATAACTTTATTATATATTTACGAGGAGTAGCTAGGTGTGCATCATAGATTTGCAGTTTCATGTACAATCATTTTTTGATTACACTATGTTGTGGAAATGCTTGTTTTATTTCATAAATTATAAATAAAATATAATAAAAAAACTAGATTTATTCCATGTAGCCATAGGACTCAGCAAAGAATAAAAGGTGTCCATAATTTCAATGAGCACCCTATTTATTCTTTATTTAAGTCGTTGATAAAAGTATTACTGGCACAGGACCAACGTGCCAAAGAGGTGAATTTATATTTAGTGTCAGAAAGAGCTCCCCCAAAATTAGAAAAGTAGAACTGGTTACCTCTAGACATGGTAGTGTTCTCTTCCTGGGAAACATTCACACAGAGGCTGAACAACTCCTTGTTGGGTATGTTTTAGTTGGTCTTCTCATGGTGTGCGGATTGGACAAGATGGTCCAACTCCCAAATCCTGTGATTCTATGTCAGAAGCAGGCTTTCTTGACTCGGGCCCTTTCTCCACTGTAGCATGCTGCCCTTCTTCCTTATTGACTTATAGAACTCTTTTAGAAAAGCCCAAACACTCTGCCAGGGGAACTAAAAGGAACAAAAAGGATATACATGCTTAGACGAAGAAAACAGATTGACGATGGTGGTAGAGAGACAGAGGATTCTTCAACCAAAAGATGTGAGGTGCAGATCAGAAAAAGGGAGGGGAATAAGGGTCAGAAAACCTCGCTAGGAATGACTGAGGCTAAGGCTAGAGTACAGCTCTGAGAAGAGTTAATGGGCTTCTTGCCTGTGGTCATTTCTTCCCCAAAGGCATTTCTTGCTCTTATGTAGTATGTCTGTTCTGTGGGAAACATCAGGGTTCACTGAAATCTTCCAACTTACTCCCCACCCACATCCTCCATGTCCCTGCAGCTTAAAGAAAGAAAGGGATGAAAAAAATCCCCCTGTAACTTAAGTTTCCTCTCAAGGAGCAAACAAGGTTCTCAGTGACCTTTACCATTTCCAGTGCTTTGTATGTCTCTGTTTAGAATTCTAAGGATGCTCTTTCCCACTCTCATTGATATTATCTGACAATGCTCTGTGTTTGGTCGACAGGTCCTTGATTTCTCCTCAGGCAGATGCCTTGTTTAGTAAGGGAATGATCAGATTATAATCCACATAATTGGGAATTGTTTGTTAAACCTTTTTAATGACAGAAAGTAGGGATTTCTTTCAGTCAACTGGTACTTAATGAGGGAAAGACAACATCACAATTTAAGAAGTTTACTGATACTATTGTTCAGTTTTGCTATAAAGAATGGTCTGGGCTTGGAGGGAGAGTTTGCATTTATTCATTCCAGAAAGCATCAATTCCCACTTTAAAGCAGCAATATGGAGGCATTGTGGGATCCTGACACATTAGATAGTCACCTCCTGTGCACAGAGTTTTTGTACAGATGAATTCTGCTTTCTAGGCCTCATGTGATATGTCAGAAGAGAGTACAGTTACAAATGAAGGATATTTTAGGGCACTATTTTGTTGAAGGATCCTGAGAGGCAAGCACTAGATGTGGGCTAACTGGTTGGGAAGGCTTCTTCACATTCCACATTTGTAAATAGGCCAAATGACCTCAGTGCCTACCTCACAGGGTTTTTATAAGGCTTAGATGAATTAATGTATGTGAAAGTACTTTGCATATGGAAAGGAGTCATTTACACTTTGAAGAGAAGAAACATGTACTATCTTTCTTACATAAGCCTGATGTGGCTAATCCACCATCAGGATGATGGGTTTTTCCAGGAGCATTTCCAGGAGCTTTGTTCTGAAAACATGATCTATGGTGTCCTGAAAATTCTGAAGAAGCTTCTGTAAGTAGATAATCTATAACTGGGCTTTCTATTTTCCTGTGTGTGCAAAATCAATGAATCAGTAAGCATTTATTAAGCACCTACTATGTGCTGGCTCTGAGTGCTTGGGACATAGACACAAAGAATGAAACAATTCCTACTTTTGATGAGCTTACATTCTAATGAGGAAGACAAACTAGCACATACATAAGGACATTAAAAAACCAATATAAAAGGAATAAGTACAAATCCATGAAAAGTGTTTCAATATGAGGTGGTTTTGGAGGGAAGGATTCACAATAACTCTCAATTTGATAAACATGTTACTTATATCTTTATTATAACTCAGATAAAATTAGCCCACTAGTAGGGTACCTCTTTGTATACAGTCATTATTTTTAATCAATACTCTTGGAGTAGTGCACCATTTCTGAATCCAGTCAACTGTGCTCTCATCCAATCCATGTATATCCCATGAGAATATCATCAGAGATTTTATTTAAAAAAGTGCCCTTATGAAATCCAGGTAAACTGTGTCTATGACATCACCAGGATAACATGTCTAAGGACTCTTTAAAAAAAAAATTTAAATCGGTCTGGCATGACTTGCTTTTGATGAAATGATGCTGCCTTACAGTGATCCCTAGTTCCCTTAGGTACCCACAAACCATCCCTTGTCTCCATGAAAGCAGAGAGTATTTCTCAATTTTATTTCTCCCTATGTTTACCTCAGGAGGAACTTTATTCAGTATGTGTGAAAAGCTCACTTTGAGCTCCGCATTGCTTCTTGTGTATTAAAAAAATAAATAAAATGCTCCCAGTAATTTCCATAATTATACCTGGTTTAGGCAAAAAAGAACTGAAGGAAGGAACTTTGACTAATACTATGTGGTCTGCTTTAAGATATGTAAATATACAAACCAGGCAAGACAGATGACTATTTATTTCACAGCATAATTCCTCACTCTTCAAGAAACTCAAATGAAAAGTTAATTTGAATTGAATCTGTCAAACCTGTGATGAGGTTTACAACACTCCTAAATGTAGGCAGACCCATAATGAAATGTAATTGTAAGAGAGTATAACAAAATAAATAAAATACAATATAACTTAGATATGTAAACTTACAGTTTCCATATGCATCTGACTGGGAACCATTTCTATTTGAGTTTGATACCACTGGGTTGTACCACAGCATAATTATATAATTATGTAAGTATATATGCCTATAATTTTATAGGAACAGGTCTTACATTTGGGCCCAAAAAATTACCTTCCTGAGTACAAGCATGTACATTTCAGTAATAATAAAAATAATAACTCATATGGACATTCACAGAGTTTACCCTAGATTTTAGCATTTGACAGTTTCTTGTGAACAAGATGGAAAGATGCAGACATAAAATGAATATTTAATATGCCAATATGTAATTATATTATTCCTTCTTACATGTATACCTATGTATTTATATATATATATATTTACATATATCTATATGTATGTATTAAAATATTATTTTGTATCATAAAGGGCATATGTTTAACCCTTTCTCTGTCTTTTCCCTTCCTCAGTTTGCAGACCTCTCACACCCACACCAATTTCCATTACCATGCTTTCACCCACATTCTCTCATACACTTCCATGGCACTCACACATTTCCACCAACGCACTTTCAGTTTATAGCTATGCCTCTGGCCTGTGTGTGAAAGAACATCCCACTTCCAAATCAACCAGAAAAGGAGAAAGGTCTGTAAAGAACTCCAGCCACCTGCTTTTTATAACCAGGTTACCTCAAATACCCTTATTCTAGAGGCAACTTTATATCTTATCTCCCTAGGAGGTGATCTATGATATGTATTTCTGGAACTCCCTGTCTAAACATCTCCTAATACAAAAGTCAAGTTCTCAGTGCAGGTGTTCTTAACCTGGAGTCCATGGACTTTTTCCAAAAAAACATTTTGATAACTGTATTAATAATTGGTTTTCTTTTTTAAAATCCACATTTAATTTTATGCCTTTAAAAACATTAGTCTGAGAAGGTATCCATAGGTTTCAACAGATTGCCTGTAGGGACCATGAGCCAAAAAAGTTAAGAGATTTTGCCTTAATGTCTTGGAAGAAATATCAGAACCTGATATGCTGAGGGACTCTGATTCCTAGGGTTTATTCTGGCTTAATATAGAAACAAGATCAAAACTCCCACACATCAAAACCTGTTCTGTTCCCTATCTTCCTTCTTTCTTTCCCTCCTTCTCTATGGTATTTTCCCTTCTTTCCAGTTGGTTGGCTTCCCCAGCCTTAGGAATAATTTGTGGGGAAGTTGGGAACTCTTGCTACATCTCATTCCAGATTCACTGGAAGGGTCCTCCCTTGGGACATGAGATATAGGATACCCTTGACCAGCACAATGGCTTGGATATAAATTAATTAATTCTATGTGTTTGCACTATTTGTCTGAAATCACTTAGAACATTTAGAAGCTTTTCATTATTTCTCCTCAGCGCAGTGACCATGTACAGCATTTAACATGTAATTCTAAACATGCAGTTCTATACGCATGTGAACGCCTGTCTGCTAAATGATTCTATCCAGTCCAAGTCAACCATCATTGACTACCACTAGCAAAATCTGCAGTGAAAACAGTTCTACTAATTTCTTGCATATCATGTACACATTTATATTCAAATTTTGTACATGAATATATTTACATATACACATATATAAACCCATTGGACTGTACATACGTATATATTTCACATTATATATGTATGTGTGTGTTTCATACTATTTCTATGTGACTTAGGATAAGTAACTCGCCTCTTTGAGTCAGTCTCCTCCTCTTCAAAAGGTGGTGATAACACTTTCTCCAGTCCTTAGTTCACAGGGTTATTGTAAGATAACAAATGAGATTACATATGAGCTAGGTAAACGTAAACTTATCCATTATTACTACAGTAGTTATTATTATGGCAATATACTATGTATGTGCCAGTACCCAAATGCAGCTACATAGTTTAATTTGGAATAAAACAAGAAAAAATACAAATGAGAAAAAAAGAGGTTGAATGAAACTGAAGATTAATTATTGAGGGATCATTCTTATATACATGACGTTTAAACCAGAGACAGAAAAAATGTGTAATATATATTTTAAAAACCAGAAATTTTAAGCTTTTACTCTCCCTCTCTGTGGACAATTAGCCTTGTTTTACAAAGTTTCCTATATCATTCTAGGAAGAAAATTGGTTTAGTGACAGGTTCAAAGAAAACTGAAAGGCTCATGTCTGAAATAGTAAAAACCAAAAGAATTCCCCAAGGCAAAAGTTGCCATGGCAATTACAGGCTCTTGCCTTCCATGAGTGCTGCAGATTCTGTGCAACTTGTGGAATATGGTGAGTGACATACTGAGGTTTATGTCTCTGAGGGGTTATGCAGCACAGAAAATTAATGATTTTTTTAAAGCAAATTTTCAGCGTTTACTAGTAAACTATGGAATTTATTAAGAAAATAATTGATTCCCCAAGACCCTCTCAAAGTCTTTTCTTTCCTTCTTTTCTTCCTTCTTTCCGCCTCCCTCCCTTCCATTCTTCTTTCCTTCCTCCCTTTCTTTCTTTCACACTGTCACTTCTCCTTGCTCTCCAGGCTCAGACCTGGCAGGTAAAGAATGAAATGCCATTCCATCCTTGCACTAGTAGAATTTCCCTCTACTTCTGACCTTGTTTAAGCCTGCTCCACAGAGGAACCTCCCCTTTTCCCTGCTCTCTCCTGCTACCCAGATAAACCCCGTCACCTAATGACATAGGAAGACTCCACCATGAGGCAATACTCCTAGGGATAATGACAACCTACCTGAATTTATTTCTCATACTCATCCATCATACCTTCCTAGCCTGAGCCGAACCTAGCCTGAGCCTGGCCTAGCTAAGCCAAGTTTAGCCAAGCTGGATTTAGTGGAGCCTAGCCTAGCTAAGCTCAGTTTAGTTGTCAAGCTTAACTGAGGCCGGTCCAGCTGAGCCTAGCTCCCGCTCACCCATCATACCTTTCCTATCCCAATGATTCTGAACTCTTGGGTGTCATTATTCAAACCTCGTTGCTCATCCCCCATTGTTCACTCCTTTATTCCAGTCTTCCTTAGCATCTCTTCTCCCTGCCCCTGGACAAAGTCCTATTCTAAACTTATACATTCATTCTTCTGGATTCCTTGGGATCCACAGGCAACAAATTTACTTTCATTTTATGACTCTTCTTTTTCCACTGCTTCCACTAAATCTTGTGTGGTCCTGATTGTGGCTTCACAATATTTGAACTGTTTCTTTCTAGCTGCTTGCAGGATTTTCTCCTTGACCTGAGAGCTTTGGAATTTTAGGGAGTCTTCATTTTGGAATCTTTTTCAGGAAGTGATCAGTAGATTCTTTCTATTTTTATTTTTTCCTCTGGATCTTAGATACTGGGGCCATTTTCTTGATAATTTGAAAAATCATGTCTAGACTCTTCTTTAAAAATCATGGCTTTCAAGTAGTCAAATAATTCCTAAATTATCTTTCCTAAAAGTATGTTCCAGGTCAGTTGTCTTTCCAATGAGATGCTTCATATTTTCTTCCATTTTTTTTCATTCTTTTGACTTTGTTTTGCTGTTTCTTAATGCCTTATAGAGTTGTTAGCTTCCCCTTGCCCAATTCTAATTTTTAAAGAATTATTTTCTTCAATGAGCTTTTATACCTCTTTTTACATGTGTCCAGTTCTGCTTTTGAAGATGGTTTTTTTTATGAATCTATGTGCCCCTTTTCTAGGTGTTAATGTTCTTTTTATAATTCTCTTGCATCATTTTTATTTCTTTCCCCAATTCTTTCTCTGCCACTTTATCTTTAATTCTTCCAATAATTCGTGCTGGACTTACACCCAATGAGTGTTTTTTTTGTTTTGTTTTTTAGGCTTTGCTTGTAGCTGTTTTCATATATTGCCTTCTGAGTTTATGTCTTGGTCTTCCCTGCCAATATAGTAGCTTTTTATGATCAAGTTCTTTTTTGTTATTGTTTCTTCATTCTTCCAGCTTATTTCTTGACTTTGAACTTCATATTCAAGCTGGGCTCTGCTCACCCGGGGGTAGATGGGCGTTTTTATGCTTCTATTTTTAGAGCTAGTTTTAGAGATCTGCAAATTTTCAGTGCTTCTAAGATGATGTAATCTGGGTAAAGATACGGTCACTGTTCTCTTGGTCTGCACTTTGGTCTTTACAAAGGAAAGGTCACTGCTTCCCTACAGCCACAAGCACTAGTGCTTCTCTTGACTCCAGAACTGTGACCAGCTCCCTTGCTTTCTTATAGTCACAAATGCTAGTTCTCACTACCTTGGAACTGTGATTATGACCCCTGCTCCTTTGTGACTGACCGTATAATGCTGCTTTCTATCCTGGAACTGTAACCCAGATTTATATATGCACAATAGAATTGCCAATCAGCACCAACTACACCCTATGAAAACAAAGAGTCCCCTGTAATCTCTTTCTGGCCAGTTGTCTGAACCCCTTACCATCTCTGTTCTGAGAGCTCCTGAAGCTGCTGATGCTGCCACCGCTAAGTAAATGCACTCTGGCCAGACCTCCACCTCGGTGAAACAGACCTCTCCTGCTAACCTATTAAATTTTCTGAGGTCAGAAAAAAATATCTCACCATGAAATTTTATTGGCTTTGCCACTCCAAAATTTGGTTTAAGGAATTATTTCAAAGTTATTTGGAGGGGAATATCGATAAAGTTCAGTGGGGTTGCTACCTCTAGTCTGCCCTCTTGACTCACCCCTCTCCCCCTTAAGCACTTCTAAGAAAGGAAAACAGTTAAGTAAAACCAACTAACAAAGTGGCCAACTGAGTCCTGAAGCATATGCAATATTCCTTGCCTGTGGTCCCCCACATCTCCACCAAGAGGAAGGAAGTATGCTCAGGAATCTATTCACAGACCAAGACTGATCATCACAACCTATAACTCACACATGGCCCATGGACCACCATGAAACTCTGAGCTCATATGGATCTAGAGGTTTGACCCCCAAAAGGTAGTTTCTTTCTGACTCATGAAATTACTCCAAAGTACCTTGGGTATGTCCTGCTCATCTCTAGGTTTCCCCAAATATGTAGAATAAGGTCCTCAACTCCGGCAAGACACCTAACGTACAATGGAGTTAACAGAAATGGAATAGACTTTATTTTACCAACCAGAGAAAATTCATGAGACACAAATGACTCCTAAGATATCAAGAACCAATAAATAGAGAATATGAAGCACTCTGATATCCCACTGTTTGCTTTGCTGGGAGGTAAAGACACTTGGGAAGCTGTTTAACGAACACTCCCTATTCAACTTTCACTTGCACTGCCCAAATGAACACTAAGCCTGGAGTCAGGAAGACCCCAATTCAAACCCAGCCTCACTTATTAGCTATACGACCTTGGGCAAATCACAACCTTGGTTTGCCTCAGTTTCCTTAACTGTAAAATGGTGATAATAATCGCACCCATCTCAAACAGTTGGTGAGAGGATCAAGTGAGACAATTTTTGAAAAACACTTAGCACAGCGCTTGCCACGTAGTAGGCATTTTCTAAATGATTATTCCCTTTCCTTCTCTTTCTCAGCAGACCTTGGAAGTTCAGCTGCATGTTACTTTTGCTTTGTTAATATTATTATACTTGCATATATTGTTCTTCCGGTACAAGTTTCTTCTCTCTGCCTAAATTCATACAAATCTTCCCACGTTTCTTTGAATTCCTATATCCGTTGTTTCTCAGGTCACAATAAAGTCCCATTACATTCCTATATCAGTTTGTGCAGCCACTCTGCAATTGATGTACAACCCCTTTGTTAACAGTTGCTTTTTTCTTCTCCTAACAACAAAAAAGTGCTGCTTAAATATTTTGCATATATATTATACCGAATAATTCTCAAACAGAATTGCTGAAAAGTCTGAAGAAACCAGCCAGCACTTAGGTAATACATTGCATTTTGCCCCTGCTGCGCCCTCATGTCATGCATAACTACCATTTCTTATCTCTCCTGCTATTTTGGGTTTTTCTGCTGCATTGCACATTTTCCTGGTCTTATGTCCCTGCTATATATTTCTGGGCCAAAGTGTATTTGAACTGCATCGCTTCAGTGTCAGATGTTGACTATCTCATTCCAGTGGGCTAGGATGTGAGGGCTAAAAGAGAACATTGACAGAATGTACTCTGTATGAATGTATGAATGAACTATATACACCCAGCTAACAAAAGCTGAGCATAGCACCCTCAGCCTAATAGTGTTCTGTTCTAATTCCTATATCTAGGCCTGAGATCAAGGTCCTCTGTCTCAGATGGCTATCTGCTCACACAATTCCCAAGATTTGTGTGTGTGTGTGTATCTATATCTATCTATAGATATAGATTCACATACATATATGCATATGTATGTGTGAATGCATGTATACCTAAACATACACATATGAATATGCACACATGTGTATAAGTAGGTGTATATATGTATGCATACACGTTTGTATATATGTTTGTATACACACATGTAAGAGGCAAGGTCATTGTGTTCTACCTATCTGGCCTTTTTTCTTGCATTTATCACATATACTTGATGGACACAAAACCCCTTAGTTTTGGTGCTATATTTTGCTCCATTAAAAAAACCTTGGTGTTTCCCTAAATATAGTTACAGATTTATTTCAATAATTTCCAGAAAATGAAAACTTCATGACTTAATTGCTCCAAGACCAACTGGACTTATTGTCTTTGAGCCCCTTTTTCTGAGGGTACTCAACAAGGGAGTTAGAAATGGATCTCAGCTTCTTCATTCGTCAAATGAAAAGGCTGAACTAGATGATCTGTATAATTCCTTACAAATCAGGAAACTCTTATTTCTGTGATTTGGGACTCATCAACATAGAAGTGAGAATTGAAATTTGGGGTGTTAATGACTCTTAAAAGGGAGAGGCTATAAAATAACAGAAGGCTTGGACCAAGTCTTAGGTCCAGCACACAATGAGAAAGTAGGAAAAGTAAGCAAAAAAGCTACCAGAGGAGACTTAGGACTAGTCAGAAAAGTAGGAGGAGAACCAGGGGACCAAATCATCAAGGAAGCCAGGAGAAAAGCTTCAGGAAAGAATCAAGGAATATGATAACTGTAAAAAGAGACTTTATATTTAGAGATTATAAGGTCACTGGTTATCTTCCCACGTCAGAAGAGAACAGATGGAAGGGGACAGAAGCCGGGCTGCAAGACGTTAAGGAAACAATGGGTGGTTTGATCATGGGTTACATGCCACACCTATTGGGTAGACTGTTATTATTTGTTTGGCTTTTTTAAACTTCTAGATTGCTTTCCCTCCATCTAAAATTTCACCAAGTCAAAGGCAGAGCTACATTAAAGTCTATTTTTTGAAATTTTAATCAACTCTCATGAGATTTTTCCATTACATTTAGGGAAAATTGAAATTTTAATAAAGTTTCTTATGCCATTCCTTGTTCTTTCCTGGATAATCTAGAATAAAACTTGGCACCTTTCAGAGGAATTTATTTTGAAGTTGAAGAAAAGTTAATTTAGCAACTGCTCCTTGGATCTGCTGACACAGTGATTTTAAAAGGCCAAGTTATGGATGGCTATTTTTTGGCTGAGAATAGTTCAAGCATGTGATGACTTCTTCTGTAGTTCTAGTCATTAGGTTCTCCCCCAGCATGCTTAATCGCTTTTTTTTTGTCAGTCTTCTTTACCAACTGAGGGTAGGGCTGGTCTCAGAGATAGTGGTGCTATTTCCCCAGTCTTATGGCAATCTTTATGTATTCAAAATGACCATCAGCTCTTTTACATCTTTCTCTTAGCTTAATATACATAATACATATAAAAACATATATGCATGTATAAAAAGAACCAGAAGATTGCCTAAGACACTATGAACCTCTATTCCATACAGTTTTATCTTGATACAGTTTGATCTTGAATATTCATAGACTATTTAGCTAAACAGATGTTAATTCCACATGGGTGAAAGGAAACAAAACCCACAACTCATTGAAAACATGCTTTTTATTGTTCTCTGTTTTTGAGTCTAGATTTGTCAGTTGATAAATGTTTGGAACTTCCAGCCTGGAAATTCAATCCACCAATGAAGACTGGTGACATCTGCAATTTCTTGTAATATGAAGTTGTTTGGGGCACTAAGATCTCAAGTGACTTACTAACGTTCAAAAGGATAATATATGTCAGTCAGAACTTGAACCCACATCTTCCTGCCCTCCCGCCCCTAGATCTGCAAAGAAAACAATTTTGGAAGGGCGTTGGTAAAATAGGTTTATTAACGCACTGTGTTTGGAGCTGGGACTTGGTCGAATGATTTTGGAAAACAATTCAGAACTCTTCCCCCGAGTCACTAAACTGTGCACACCCTTTGAGCCATACTCCAAAGACATCAAAGACAAAGATGTGTATTTACAAAAATATTTGTAAGAGCTCTTTTTTGTGTTTGAGGAACTGGGAATTAAAGGAGTATTCATTACTTTAGCCAGAGAAAGGGATAAACAAATTATAATATGTGAATGTAATTTTCATAATGCAATAAAAAATATAATGGAGATTCAGAGAAACTTGGGAAAATTTGCATGGATTGATTGAGAGTAAACTAAGCAGAACCAGAAAAACCATTTAGAAAATTGTACATTGTAATGACAAACAACTTTTAAAGATTTCAGAACTTTGATCAATGCGGTAACCAGCAACAGTTTCTGAGAGGACTGATAATAAAGCATTCTTCCCATCTGCTGACAGAGAGGTGGTGGATGGTCTTACGATGCAGAATGAGACATACATTTTTGGACATGATTAATGCAGAAATATATTTTGCTTGGCTTTGCATATTTGCTACAAGAATGTCAGTTTTTCTTTTTTTCAGAGATGGATGTGGGAGAGATACATGCCTGCTAATGGGGGAAAAAGATCAACCAAACAAAAGCCTACACAACCCAGCCTTTTATTACAACCTATTATATCTGTTTAATATTTATAGAAATTGATAGCACAAAAGTGTCCCCAACAGTTAAATCTATGTATATCTTAGAGTCCCATACAGAAAATGGCTGGTGGTAAACTGGTGGATGGCATGTTGTGCTAAGTATTACCCTAAACCAGCTGAAATCTTTCCCAGATTATAGGATTTTCAGGCTGGATGGAATCTAGGGAGATTAAATCGAATGCAAATGTGCTAGTATTCCATGCAAATGTTACAAAGAAAGTACAATGAGAAGGCTGGATGTGCCAGTTGAATTATGATGCTAATTGTGTGCCTGATAGATATGACCTATCCAATGGGACCCCAGAGGTTTTCTGAAGGGAGGTGGGGAATTCTGGGCCTTCCAGGTGAGTCAGAATATTCAGGGGGTCAAATTTTTGAAGAAAGGGGCAAGTGGACTTTATAGTATCTGGTTAGTACTTTGCATGTAGCACTCACTCAAAAATTATTTGGTTTTATTTGAGAGATGCAGTGAAAGGAAAGGAGAAAGAATCAGAGAGAACTTATGATGAGATAATAGGAGATGAAGCTGAATGGAAAATAGCCAAAAAGGAAAGACATTCTTGCAAAGAATCAAGCAGGTATTGATAAAGAAGCAAGGGGCAACTTGGGTTAGCTGAGTAAAATGCTGAGTGCCCCAAATTAAGGTATAAAATTTAATAAGAGAATTTCTATGCCAGAACCTAGGTGACTGTGGCTAAGCTGGTGATTCAGATAACTCTGGAGAGAGATGTTTTGGCCTGTATTAAAGAAGCTTTGATCTGAGTCACAGACAGAAAAGGACACTATTTCTTTAGAGAACAAGGCACTCAGCCTGGATCTGGGAATGGGACTTGGGTATACTAGAAGGACAGGAAAGCAAGGGAATGCATAATACCGACGAATGCTTTAAATCTGTTTCAAACTGATTAGCTTGAGGCTGTGTGTTTATCTTTTAGCTCAGTTGCACATAACATGTACTTGAGTATGTTTTCACTCTTCAGGGAAAAATCTTTGTACATTGAATCAGGTTCTGCTGAATATTGTACTGGAAAGTACTATTCATGGTAGGAGAGGGCTCTGCTCAAGGAGAAAAGCAAGGAAATCACTGTGAATGTGAATGCTGAACATGAAGAAGAAGAAAAATCTCCCCCGTCATAATTAGAAATTGTGAAGTTGTTGCATACTTATAAAAAGTCATATTTAAATTTAACTAGATGGTAACAATATTGCTTTATTTATGTCTTTTATTTTTCTTCTGTGCATTAATTAAAATATTTCATCTATTCATTATCTCTCCTTCCACACCTTGTACCTCCCTTTCCCCAACAAAACAATTAAAAAAACTCTTTGTAATAAATATCCATAGACCAAGAGAAGAAATCCTCATATTGCTCACATCCGAAAAATGCATGTCTTATCCTGTATTTTAAGTCTATCACCTCTCTGGTAGGTTGGCATATTGCGTTCATGAAATTGTCTAGTTTTTAAAGCCTTCTATGAGCTGGTCTTATCTGATCCATTCAACCTTACTGTCCACTATTCCTTTCCATCCATCTGTTCTAATCAGGCATGTTTCTTCAATGGCTTCCCCACTTATTTTAATTCCTGTCTTGGTGACTTTGCTTCCACAGTTTCTCAACAATTAGATCAGCCTTCCCCATCCCCTTTTGACTTTATAAAAAATCCTATTTATCCCTCAAAACCCAAGTCAAGTGCCACCTTTTCTGTGATGCCTTCCATGACTAATTTAGCCTATGATAACTTTTCTGGGCTCATACTGAACTTACTGATATTACTACAGACTTTCGATAATTTATTTTTATTCTGAACTTAACACCTACATTCCATATATGCTATAGAATAAAAGGAGAAAATTGTATGTGCAAGGGTAATTTTCTTATGAAGAGCTTGCCTTTCAAGCATACAATAAATTTAGCATGCAACTTCCAAATCTGCCCCATTTTTATGCACTTCCTTCTATTCTCTCTTTTTTCTAGGGGGAGGAAACCCTATCTCAAGTCTCTCCCACTCAAACTGAAAAAAAAAGAAAAAGAAAACTAATCTTTATAATGTATGCATAGTTAAGTAAAATAGATCCCCACATTGTCCATGACCAAAAATGTGTGTATCATTTTGCATTTTAGTCTGTTAGCCCGCTGTGAGGAGGTAAGTAGTAGCATACTTCATCATTGATATTACTGTGAAATTTAGCTTTTACATTTTCATGCTCGTCAATCTTTTTTTTCCTACCAAACGGATAGCTGTTTGAGTGCAAAGATCATGCCTGTAACACCTTACTTATCCAAAAGGTAGCATTGTGTAGTAGAAAGAACCCTGGATTCGGAGTCAAAAGACTTGGTTGTTTTAAAATCTTGCCTCTGCTGCTTTTCCTTTACCTATAAATAGCTTCCAGGGAGCTGGATTAGGTATTGGAATAAGGTCCCTTCCAGCTCTGAATTTCTTGATTCTGTGAACTCAGTTATCTGACAATGTCACCTACTTGGCATATAGCGGACAAGGGAAAATGAGGCAAAGCGAGAGAGGGAGAGACAGAGACAGACAGAGACAAAGACACAGAGAGAGACAGAGGGGAGGAAGGGGGAGCGAGGAGAGGGAAGAGCGGTATAATTAGCCGAAATCAATATTCCAAAGGCAGACTAAAGTTCTCACACTTTTCTTGTAGGAGAATCCCTCAAACCCCTCACTCAGAATCAGTTTACTGTCTTCACATGTAGTCCTCCCAAACTTGATTATCTAGTTTCCAAAGCCACAACAGAGAGCATAGAGAAGCCGATGCCAGAGGCAGGTAGCTGGTCAGTAATGAGAAGAGAGCTGACATCAAGGGAGGAGACAGAAAAACTATAAAGAATTGAAACAAAACCTCCAAAAGCAGAGCAGCTGGAGGCTGCTTATCAGTGGATCCCATTTATAGGTGCAAGTTTTCCTCTAAACTAAACATGTTGAATAATTAGCACATATTGATAAAATTAATGTAGAGATCAACAATCCTCCATACCTTAGTAATCTTCAAGATGAGAAATTAATACTAAATAATAATATATCAGTGTGAGTTTGGGGAAGTCAATCCACCTCTCAGGGCCTCAGATTCCTGATTTATAAAATGAAAGTACTGAGCTAGATCATCCGGGATACCTCTGACCTATTAAGGAAAAAAAAATTCAGTGTATTCTACAAGGACAGGAAGATTTAGATAGATATAGATATAAATAATACATTTAGAAAGACTGATAAAAAATGGTTCAATTTTTAAAAAGTTTTATCGCTCAAAGGGGAAAACCTCAAGATAACTGGAAAATAGAATGACATTCCCAAGTAATCTGGAGATACAAGGTCTTGTTAGACTTATTTTATATCCTCTTAAGCTCCCAGCTCAGTACTGGGCATGTAATTGAGCTAGTAACTCGTCAATTATTGCCGATTGAATGATTTGTTGTTACAGCATGTACCCTCAACCAACTGATGCCAACTTGTCATATTCACTATGGTGGGAGATACCAAAAACTAATTTTCCACTCATGAGTTAAATGTAAATTTCCCAGCATCTACTTTAATGAGATGGTTTTGCAAGGAATAAATAGGTCACCAAGCTGTTGCCTACATCCATTATATCTTTATGTTATACTTTCTGCATCTTTCTAATGTGATTACTGGGTAAAAGCTTAGGGGGGGTCTGCAGGCATCTCTGGCTGTGACCTCTAAAATTGTTTGCCTTATACTTGCCATCCATATGCTAAGAGGCTTCTTCCAGTGAGGGTGACATTACCCCCTGTCAAAGTGTTTTTCATCTCAGAATAGGAAATGATAGCTGAATGTATGATTCAGTATAAGAAAAATGAGAGTCTCATAATTGAATCTGGGAAAGAGAAAACTTGGAGGAATATGATAGCTGCCTTCCAAAATTTTAAGGGCTGCCATTTGCCAAAGAATTAGACTTGTTCTGCTTGGCCATCTAAGGCAGTCCTAGGAGCAAGGGATAGAATTGCAGCAAGGCAGACTTAAGCATCATACGAAAGGAAAAGCTTCCCAATCTTTAGACCTGCCCCAAAGTCGGATGGAATACTTTGGGAAGCTGGGAGCTTCTGGCATTGCTGGGCTCCAAATGGAGACTGGATACCTATTTTTTGAGAATGTTGGAGAGGGGATGCTTGCTCAGTTAGCTATTGAACTAAATGACTTCTGAGATTTCTTCTAACTCTGAGATCCTAGAATTGTTTTCATTCTAAGATTATTTAGGATCCTTAAAATTTTTTTAGATAGTTTTGAACATACAAGATATCAGATAAGTTCTTGGTTATGTTTGAATTAGTTTGTATCTTTTGCTTATAAGTGGTAGAAGCTGAAACTTAGCAGGCAAAGTAATTTGGAAAAAAAAATGCTTTGTTATTCCCCATATTCACTCTGAGAGAAGCTCTACACTCAAAGAGCACAAGCACTGGTTAGTAGACAATTAGCTTAGTTTGGATTTCTCTGTCCCTCTTCATATTTAGTAAGTTAATAATCAGAGTGGGATGGTCCTTGATGACTTCATGGGAAAGTCTATAAACAAACATATTATATACTAATCAATATGGGAAAATTGAAAAAAAAATTAATCTTGAACTAGAAGACTTGGATTCAAATGTTCTCTCAAAAGTTTAACTACCCCTGTGGCATTGAGGCAAAGTCATCTACCTTCCCTGCATCTCAGTTTCTTTATCTGTGCAGCCATCTAAACTTTGAGGCTACTTTTCCCATTTCCTACTCATGTTGACAGATGGGTCTCTAGGGGGTTCTAGGGAAAACACTAAAGAGCATGGGGTTCTTTTAATGTTGTCATCTCAATCCTCCACTGCAATGTGCTTCCCTCATTATCTACCATCAATTATTAATGCCCTGATATCATCTAACTAGTTAACATTACTTAGCTTTTCAAAAAGAGATACTAATTGAAAGGATATAGTAAGAACCAAAATATGAAAATATTCCTTGGAATCTGGGTCACTCTCTCTTCTCTATCACCTTAGACTCTGAGAGTACTTGCCTCACTAAATTCACTTCTGAATGTGATGTAGCTGCTGGACAAGTGGCTCCTTTGCTGCAGAACAAGTCTTGGATAATGGGTTCATGCACTATGGTGCTGAGTTAGGTAGGCTGTAGCTTCAGGTTGCACTGGCTCAGGGGGTTTAGCTTTCAGCAAGTTCTGGTATAGACTTTGTTCATTGGACCTTTGCTCCTCTGGCCTTTCAAAATCCCATAAGAACCCATACCAAAGGAAAGATGACAAGGACAAAAGACCCAGGAGTGCTTAGGAGGCCAGGTGCTTCAGACTGGCCCCAAGGGAGAAGCAGTCCCTCCCCACCTCCCCAGCTTTCTGGAGCACAGAGAGTTACTCTTACACATTGAGATTAGAAGAAGGGAAAGGGCACAAATATTCTTTTTCCACTGTAGACTTTTGCATACATCCCCATTTCTAGCTCAGTAGCCAACTAGAAAACCTTTGTTTCATCACCCAGTAATCAGATAAGAAATGGAGAGAATGAAATTACATGTTCTGAAATGGAGAGCCAGACCTCTCCCTTCTCCATCATCACAAACTTCCAGAGGTGGACTCACCAACATCCATGCAAACGCATCTGGAAAATAGACCTCCATTAACCAGACCTTTATGCCATCTGCCACATGAAGAGGTTAGACAAGACGACCTGTGTTCCCCTCTGACTCTAGATTTGTGATCTACTATCAAGAACTTACTAAAGGGAGTCATCTTCTAATTTTGTAAGTTTTTCCTCCTGAATGAACTGTCCCATATTTTCTCTTTGGACTTTATTCTCTCTTTTTTCTGACCATAACCACAGGTTAGGATGATCATTTGGAACATTCTTTTGAATGGCCAAAAACTCCATACCCTCCCTGACATTCACTAACTTCAAAGGTATTCTTCATTCAGGCAGAAAATCAGACAGAGAATTGTATCTTAAGTCAGGAAGATATGGGTTCAAATCCTACCTCAAATATATCCTAGTTATGTGAGCCGAGGCAAGTCATTTAATCAATCCTTAACTTAATCTCAGTTTTGTAAAGAACAATACTATTACTGACCCCTTAGGGTTATTATGAAGATGAAATGTGATAATATATATAAAACACTTTGTAAATATACCATATAAAGGTGAGTTGTTATTATAATTCCTTTAGGACACTGATAAAAATATCAACAAAATCAATTCCTAAAGAGCAGTTGTCACTCAGAATCATTTTAGAGCTATAAGGTAACATAAAAAGTCACCGCACCCAACCAATCCTTTTCATTTTACAGATCAGCAGACTGAGGCATAGAGAACTTCAGTGATTGTTTACTAAAACTCTCCAAATCACATATCTGATCATTTTTAAATTTTTTCTAGGAATGTTAGTTTATACAATTTCATTAAAATTATTAATGAAAATCTCATTTTATTGAGTTGAATTAAATTAGAAAATGATGAAATTAATAAAAAAAGTTGTTGCATTAAGAATACCTGCGTATGGAAACAAATATGATTGCTTTAGGTTAATTTTTTAAAATTTGTTAACTAAAGACTAGCTAAGTGAAAGCTTCTAAACAGCTGATATCAGGTGCTGATAATTTTGTGGATAAGATCAGAGTGAGAATTCTCTTCAACTCTGAATGACCCCAGCAATAAATGCCTTTAAGTGCCATAGGGTATCACTGATAGACCTAAGAAAAAGGCTGGAGAGAAAGAAAGAGAGGCAAAAAGGAAAAAAGAAGAAAATTAAAGAAATAGAAGAAAAGGGAGAAGCAGTACACTGCATTGATTTAACTTGTGATTTTGAGATCATGGCTATAGATCCACATTTTGCCTCCTTACCAATGACCATGCCAACTGATGAGAATCAAAAGATTTGCTACTGACCAAGATACTTCTTTCATCTCTCCATTATCACCCTCTTCTATTACCTTGACATTTTCTCTGCTAAGTGTGGGAAAGTTAAAAGTCTTCAATTTAGAGTGATTATTAAGATTAAAGACAGTTTTTGTGGCTTAAGGAGTACTAACTGTATTCCTTTTTTTAATATGCTTTTTAAAAATTTTTACCTCATTGCCTGTATATTTTATTTTCCAGCTGCATATATAAACAATGTTAACATTTGTTTTTAAAACTTTGAGTTCCAACTACCTTCCCCTCTTCCCTCTCCACCCATCCCCGCTGAGAAGGTAAGCAATTCAATATAGATTATGTATGTATAGTTATGTAAAACACTTCCATAACACTCATATTGTAAAAGACTGACTCTATTTCCCTCCATCCTATCCTGCCCCCATTAATTCTGTTCTCTCTTTTGATCCTATCCCTCCTTAAAAGTGTTTACTTCTAATTACACCAACCTCCCATTTACCCTCGCTTTTATTATCCCCCCTGATTATCCCCTTCTCCCCTACTGTCCTGTAGTGTGAGATAGATTTTTATACCAGATTGAGTGTGCGTGCTATTCCCTCCTTAAGCCAAATGTGATGAGAGTAAGGTTCACTCTTTCCCTCTCACCTCCCAGCTCTTCCCCTCCATTAAAATATCTTTTTCTTTCCTCTTTTACATGAGATAATTTACCTCATTCTATTTCTCCCTTTCTCCTCCCAATATATTTCTCTCACACCCCTTAATTTTATTTTTTTAGATATCCCTATCTATTCAACTCATCCTCTGCCCTCTGTCTATATGTATATAATCCTTCCAGCTACCCTAATAATGAGAAAAATCTCAAGGGTTACAAATATGATCTTTCCATGTAGGAATGTAAACAGTTCAACTTTAGTAAATCTCTTGTGATTTTTCCTTTCCTGTTTACCTTTCATGCTTCTCTTGATTCTCATGTTTGAAAGTCAAATTTTCTATTTAGTCTGGTCTTTTCAGTAGGAATGCTTGAAAGTCCTCTATTTCATTGAATAACCATTTTTCCCTCTTAAGTGTCATACTGAGTTTTGCTGGGTAGGTGATGCTTGGTTTTAATCCTAGCTCATTTGACTTCTGGAATATCATATTCCAGGTCTTTTGATCCCTTAATGTAGAAGCTGTTAGATCTTGTGTTATCCGGATTGTATTTCCACAATGCTCAAACTTTTTCTTTCTGGCTGACTGCAATATTTTCTCCTTGATCTGGGAGGCCTGAAATTTGACTACAATGTTCCTAGGAGTATTCCTTTTGAGATTTCTTTCAGTAGGCTATTGGTGGATTCTTCCAACTTGATTTTATCCACTGGCTCTACAATATCAAGGCAGTTTTCCTTGATAATTTCTTGAAAGATGATGTCCAGGATTTTTTTTTGATAATGACTTTCAGGTAATCCCATAATTTTTAAATTATCTCTCTTGGATCTATTTTCCAAGTCAGTTGTTATTCCAATGAGTTATTTCACACTTGTCTGGTAATTTTTTATTCTTTTGGCTTTGTTTTATAATTTTTTGTTTTTTCATAAAGTCACTAACTTCCATCTGCTCCATTCTAATCTTTAAAGAATTATTTTCTTCAGTGAGTTTTTGTACCTCTTTTTCCATCTGGCCAATTCTGTTTTTTTAGGGCATTTTTCTCCTCACTGACTTTTTGGATCTTTTTTTGCCATTTGGGTCAGTCTGTTTTTTAAAGTGTTATTTTCTTCAGCATTTTTTCGGGTCTCCTTTAGTAAGCAGGTGACTCGTTTTTCATGATTTTCTTGCATCCCTCTCACTTCTCTTCCCAATTTTTCCTCTACTTCTCTTAAATGACTTTCAAAATCTTTTTTGTGCTCTTCTATGGCATGAGACCAATTCATAGTTTTCTTGGAGGCTTTGGGCATAGAGGCTTTGACTTTGTTTTCTTCAATTTGTATACTTTGGTCTTCCTTGTCACCAAATTAAAATACCATAGTCTGACTTTCTTTCCACTTTTTGTTCATTTTTCCAGCTATTTACTTGACTCTTGAGCTCTCTGTCAAGATAGTTCTCTGCTTCCAGTGGGGATTGGGTGTGTACTTTCAGCTGATCCATCCCTCCACAATATGTGGGTCTAAAACTCTGGAAACAGCAGCTGCTGCTGCTGAGGGTTCCTCCTCAGTGTACTCCTCCATACCTTCTGCAGCCCTGGGGCTGGGGCCCAATCACTCTACTCCCACAGGTTTTTTCCACTGACCTTCCAAATTGTCCTTGGTGTTTTGAGGTTATGAAGTCTGGGAATTGCCATAAGTGCCCAAGATTCAGTTCCCCCAAGGCCTGTTCAGGGCCTGTCGATGTCAGCCTGGCCCATGCTGCACTGTGCTCTGCTCCCAGCACAGTGTTATAGACACTTTCAGGCAACCTTCCTGGATGTCTTGGGCTGGAGTTTTGTTTTACTTTATCATTCTGTGGGTTTTGCAGCTCCAGAATGTGTTTAGAATCATTTTTTTTTACAAGTATTTGGCTGGGTTTTAGGGGAGAGCCCTAGCAAGTCCTGGCTGTTACTCCACCATCTTGGTTCCACCCTCCCCTGACTGTATTCCTAACCTGCCCTCTCCTTCTCCCTCTCCCTCTCCCTCTACTGCCTGACTGGTTAATGTCTTAAGTTTTTCAATGAGAGCTTTATTCATTCATTCATTCTTTAGTTAGTTCATTTATTTGTCCATTAGTTTTTGGCAGAATCTTTTCTTATTCAAATAAATCTGGGTAACATGTTAATCCTTATAATTTATTTACACCTCGATGTAGATGAATTCATGTGGCATTTTCGTTTTGTTCCTCTTACTGAGAGTGGCTCACTCTAATTTGGGGAGCAATGAAAGAAGGTGTTGAGGAAATGGATCCTACCAAATGAGGAAAGGATGTGGAAGAAAGAGATTGGAGGTAACAAAGATAGACTTGGCTGACTTTTTTTTCAGCCCTGATAAAGAATCAGACACAGAGAATGTTAGAGTTGGAAGGAATCTCAGTGACTCTCCAGGACAAGTTCTTCATTTTACAGATCAAGTCAACATCCTCATTTGGTCCTCCAGAGTCATCAGAGTCCAGTGTCAAGATGAGGCAAGACTACTGGAGATGGCTCAGCCCTGCTACACTGGAAACTTCTCAAAAGCCAGAATGAGACTGTTTTTTGTTTCTTTTTGATTTTCTTTGTATCTCTCTAGTGCTTAGCATAGTACCTGGCACATAGTAATTACTTAGTAAATTCTAGATGAATGACTTGATTTCCCAATTCAAAAAATCCAGCTTTTCAATCCAGGCTTTTTATGTGTTATATTGCCTTTCTTTTCACAAATATGTAAATAAATTTATTGAAGGAACCAGAAAGATAACAACCTGGCAATAGTTACAGCAGTAATGATCTTGGACAAGTCATTTAGTCACTATAGATCCCAACATCCTAATCTGTAAAACAAAGGAGTAGGGTTAAATTATTTCAAAAGTCCTTCCAGCCATAAATTTTTTTAATGTTTATTTATTTTTAGTTTTCAACATTCATTTCCACAAAATTTTGAGTTCCAAATTTTCCCCCCATCTCTCCCCTCCCCCTACTCCATAACACCTTGCATTCTGATTACCCCTTCCCTCAATATGCTCTCCCATCTATCACACCCCCTTCCTTTCCTTATCCCCATCTTCTCTCTTTTCTTGTAGGGTAAGATAGATTTCTATGCCTCATTACCTACATTTCTTATTACCCAGTTGCATGCAAAAACCATTCTCAACATTCATTCCTAAAACTTTGAGTTCCAACTTCTCTCCCTCCCTCCCCACCCATCCCCACTGAGGAGGTAAGCAATTCCATATAGGCTGGACACATGTAGTTTTTCAAAAGACTTACATAATAGTCATGTTGTGTAAGACTAACTATATTTCCCCCCATCCTATCCTGCCCCCCATTTATTTTATTCTCTCTTTTGACCTTGTCCCTCCCCAAAAATGGGTGGCATGGAAATAGCGCTGTACTTGGAGTCATTAGATCTAACTCTGGCTTTTAATAGGTATTTGACCATGGGTAAGTAAACACTTCTCTGAGACTCATTTCTTATCTGTAAAATGGGTGAAATATTTATATTACCTGCAGCACAGGACTGTGAGCAAGTGCTTTAATTTGTTGCTGTTGCTGTTAATCATTGCACCTTTTTTTTTCCATGGGAATATTTGGTTGGTTTTTTACAACATTTTTATTTAAAATTTTGAGTTCCAAATTTTATCCTTCTCTGCTCTTCCCTACCCCATTCCCTAAAATAGTAAGCAATTAGATATAGATTCTACATGTGCAATTATGTAAAACATTTCCATGTTAGTCATTTTATATAAGAAGATACAAAAGAAAATAATTAAAGAAAGGGGAAAATAGTATGCTTCAGTCTGTATTCAAACAATATCAGTTCTTTCTCTGGAGTCAGATAGTATGTTTCATCATTAATCCTTTGGAATTGTCTCGGAACATTGTATTGCTGAGAATAGCTAAGTTATTTGTGGTTCTTCATCAATCGATATTGCCGTTTCTTTGTACAATGTTCTTCTGATTCTGTTCACTTCACTAAGCATCAGTTCATGTAAATCTTCCCAGGTTTTTCTGAAATCATCCTGCTTACCATTTCCTATAGCGCAATAATATTCCATTACAATCCTATACCACAATTAGCCATTCCCCAGTTGATGGGTATCCTTCTGATTTGCAATTCTTAGCCACCACAAAAAGAGCTGCCATAAAAGTTTTTGTACAAATAGTTCCTTTTCCCTTTTTGGGGGATGTCTCTGGGATAAAAACCTAGCAGTGGTATTGCTGGATCAAAAAGTATGCACAGTTTTACAACCCCTTGGGCATAGTTCCAAATTGCTCTCCTGAATTGTTGGATCAGTTCACAACTCCACCAACAGTACATTAGTGGACCAGTTTTCCCACATCTCCTCCAACATTCAATATTTTCCTTTTCTGTAATATTAGCCAATCTGATAGGTATGAGGTAGTGCTTCAGAATTGTTTTAATTTGTACTTCTCTAATCAATAGTGACTTAGAGCATCTTTTCATATGACCACAAATAACTTTGATTTCTTTGCCTGAAAACTGCTTTCATATCATTTGACCACTTGTCAAAGGGGGAATGACGTCTATATTTATAAATTTGACTCAGTTTTCTATATCTCTGAGAATGAGATCTTTTTAAGAGATGCTTATAAGCAAGTTCTTTTAACAAAGCACTATAATAATATGAATTACATATTTAGGAATATAGGGTTTAGATTTGGAAGGATTTAGAAATATAGCAAAATGGTTATTAGCAGGGTATAGTTTACCTTGGGTATGATTACCTTAACTAACACACCTTACTGGTTGGTGACTTATTCCTTTTCAATCTCTCATCAGCTTGAAATGGAAGTCTAGGTTCTCGTTTAGACATTCTATTTCTGATTAACTTGCTTCCAGCTCTGCCTGAGCTAAGGAGAAGCTTTTTTCCTTCAGTCTTGATTTGCTTGTTTATTTCCTTGGACTAAAATAAGCTTATTCTTTAATAGCAATTGCATAGAAATATAAACAAACATTAACGTATAACTGGCTGCAATATTCATGAAGACAGTGCTGAAGTTGAATTTTTTTCACCTGTATCCCTCCTAAATTGTCAGAGGTTACAAATGGGAAGGAAAATGGTTAGACAAGTAGAGAGGGCTTCCTTAAGGTGACTTTTACGGAAGCAAGATGGAGAGGGGAAGTGGGCTGATCTTCAGTTATCTCACCAAACACAGTTCAATAAGATTGTTTTCCATTTCAGTCTATTGGCATCCCTATCTATACACATTCATTGAAAGGAAAAGTTATTTTAGCTTTCTTTTTCTGCTCTCTCTTGCAGGGGAAACTTCTAGTTCTTCCTAGTCTACTAGCTAGGTTCTCTTCTCATCCCCACTTAGCTATATTGCTTTTCTGCCTTTCGGCCAGGAGTCTTCTCCTTGGACAAGAATGTGCCTCACCATTTCCACCCCACCATATTTCTAAGACAATCTGGGAAAGAGGTTGCTGAAAGAATCTCCCCCAACTCCTACACTTAAGGCCCTTAGAGAGAAATAAATTACTAAAGGTTCCACAGATAATGATTGTCATATTTGGGGTCAGTACGAACACATCTTACGACTGAAAATGCAGTACTCTTTCCATTATACCACATGCATAACATTCTAATTTGGAAGAATTATCATCAGTTATAGGCTTATGCAGACAAAGAACTCCCTCCAAAAAGCCTCCTCCCCCCAAAAAAGCCCAATAACATTTGTTTTAATATATCAGATCCAGCTCTTTTTAAAATTTGGTTGCCTTGAATTATCCAGAAAATTGAATAATTCTTTACTTTGCTCTGAACAAAAATCCAAGGTTAGCTCTTTTCTCCCATATACTTAACCCTAGGATATTTACAGAGGGAGCTTAAAAACAAAGTAATTGAGCTTATAAATCTTGTCTAGTACTGAGGGTGATGACCACAAGGCATTTGGGGGAGATTCTGAAGGAGTTCAGAGTATGGAGACTTCTTAACCATTTTCTGATAATGGTGGCAGATGCTTCATGAAAATATTCCATTTGCCCAAATGTTTGACCCACTGGAGGAGGTGGATTCTGTAGTGGGACAATCTGGCTCAAGTGCCCCTTGCCAGTTGTCAGTGCCCAAAGTGATCAGTGATTTGGGAACATTCTGTAAGGTTTTGTTTAACAAACTAAACTGGTGGCATGGGGTTAGTATTGAAATGAGATTTTTCAGTCAGGCTCTTAATAAAAATTAATGGTGTTTACCACATATCTGGTATCTCATTGGGGAAAAAAGTGAACATTTGGAAAGCTAAATATCTGGGATAGCCAGGGGGCTGCCATGACTCATCTGACCTCTTTCTTCCTTGGCTTTCTCCCTTGGCTTCTGAACTGAAACAGCTTGGTTGCTGCTGCCAGACAGAGTTAGGAACTCGGGACATCCAGACAATGCTACAACTTAAAGCTCTATCAGAAAATGCTGTTTGAAATAGCTATAGATGGATACGGTGATTTGTTGGTGATTAGTGCTAAAGGGGTTAAGGACAGTGGAGGAGGCAAATATGTGACAAGTCAAATCTTTCATTCCTTGTAAAATCTCCTTAAGGCTCATCATGATTAGAATTAAAGCATGCTTTTCCATCCCTCTGATCTGTATTCAAATCAATAATAATGGGCAATTCTTTGTTTTAGAGGCTGCCTACCTATTTATGATTTTCTAACAATAAATAAAATATCAGGTGATTTATAATGGGTCCTATTGGTTGTCCTGAAGCCCTCTGTCTGATGGTAGAGTGGGGAAGAAAACGCCTAAAAGGAGTGCCAGGATTTTGTAGGAAGAACTCCATGGAAGGCTCTCAGTAAATCGGAGCCTTGAAGGGCTAGGAGTGTGGGTGAGCTAGTGCAAATGTTATGTGGGAGATTTTCTTGATGGTGCCAACAACTCTGGCATATCAATCAATCTGAAGCTTTTGGGACTATTGCAACCGCCAAATGTGTAGAGGACCAGCGTTTTCTCCTACTTCTTGTCATTTCTCATTGCTTCAGGCTTCTGAGTTGTTCTGGCCCCCATTCTGCTGTCACTGTCACTGTGTTGTCTCTTCTTCGAAGCCAACTTCTAGCTTGACTCTAAGACAAAATAACAGACTCAAGCGTATTAAACCTGAAAGAAACACATTTCTACTAGAATTAGTTCTCACTGATGCCTACATGACCAATGAGAAGGAAAGGTCTTACACAAGGAGGTCTGGGAACTGGAAGGTAAGTAGCTCTTCCAAACTTTTTGCAGCTTTCCTGAGTTCACTTTCCTTTCTTACATCTCCAAGTTTACAGAACATTAGGTCCATTAGGAAAACTGAGCAGCAAGAGGATATGGTAGAAAGCAGCATGGATTTGCAGCCACAAGTCCTGGGTTTGAATTCCGTCAACTTTCTGGGTCTTGACTTCCTTCCATGTAAAAATGGGAGAGAGGGGATGGATTAGATAACTTTTTACGTCCCTTGCATCTCTAACTTGTGATTCTGATACCTTTCTGTTGCATTATCCTTTCTCCTGTTCAGTTTTTTCTTAAAGACAGTTTGTTCTGTTGGATAGAGAGCTATTCTTAGGGTTGGTGAGACCTAGGTTCAAGATCCACATCCGACAAATATTAGCTGCGTACTCCTGGCCAAGACTCAGGCAACTCTATGTGATTATAGATTGTAGAATTGTTGTCCAACTGTATTGGCAGGAAACTTAACCATCTGTTCCCCCTACTAAAGAAATCACAAAGATGGAAGGATCAGAAACTTGAGGTCTTGGTAGCCTGCTGTGGAGATGACCAAAGCAGAGTGGAAAGTGGAGGAGTTGAGGTGGCGCTGGAGAACTCTGGGGCTCCTGAGCACACCTATGAGGATATACTATCTAACCTGAACCCCATTGCGCAGCCCCTGGTGTCCCACTGCCTGACACAGAAACTGCACAAGAGCATCAAGAAAGCCAGGAAGTAGAAGCAGATCTGGCGAGGCATGAAGGAAGTTCAGAAATTCCTTAACAAAGGAGAAAAGGGGATTATGGTTTTGGCTTGGGACACACTACCCATAGAGGTATACTACCATCTCCCCATTATGTGTGAGGATCTGAGTATGCCTCATGCCTATGTTCCCTCGAAAACAGATCTGGGACCAGTTGCTAGTTCTAAGCATCCAACTTGTGTGATCATGATTAAGCCACATGAGGATTAACAGACTATATATGATGACTGCCTGGAGGAAGCAGGGTCTCTTCCAGTCACCTTGTAAAGAAAAGTAGTGCATGATTATTTAGGAGACCCTTCTTGATTGTAAAAGACATGGTACAAGCAATTGCTTCATTGTGCCTCCAAAGGGCAGGTGGCCCTCCCTTGCCAGTAGTATCATGGTTGTCAAGGCTATTTGCTACAAAGCAGTGAAATAAAGTTTTGAAAAAAAAGTCACAGAAATGGATAAAAAAGTTTATTTAGCACATTTATTTTATTCCACAGTATTTAGGTAGACTCCTATATCAAAATATTCTCTTTAAAGACTATTAGAGAAGAATTTTCCCACCAACTTCTCTTGGCAATCCCCTCTATATATTTAACAAATTCCTAGTGTACAGCTTAAACCACTTTCCTCTTATTTTGTCCTTAACTTCTATGCTTCAGAACATCCATGATTTCATTGCTATAGGTCTATAAAAGGAGGAGTTTGGGCTTTAAATCCATGGTCCTAAATAAAAGTCAGAACTTCTCAGTGTAACTGTAACAGAGGTAACTCTGAGGGAACCAGGATGGCATAGTAGAAAACGCATTCACCTAGGAGTAGGAGGATCTAGGTTCAAACCCTATCTCTAATCCTTAAGGGGCAGCTAGGTGGTGGAGTGGATAGAGCACCAGTGCAGGAGTCAGGAGGACCTGAGTTCAAATCTCATCTCAGACACTTGACATTCACTAGCTGTGTGACCTTGGACAAGTCACTTAACTCCAGTTGCCTCATCTTGGGTCATCTCCAGTCATCCTGATGAATTGCGATAGCTCTGGAGGAGACGTGAGGCTGTTGACTTGCACAGCCCTCATTCCAAATAAAGTCAAGTGCAAGCCATGTTATTATTTCTCTGATGGCATGGTCTTCTTTGGCAATGAGTAAATTTCTGTAAATCTTAATTTGGTATCCATGAGCTTTTAAATAAATTATTGCTGTATTTCTTTTCCTTAATTAAAAAATTTTAATTAACAGAAATCTATTTTCTCTCCCTCCCACTCTCTTTTCCACTGGGAAAAAGAAAAACAAAAACCTTGTAATAAATATGCATAATCAAGCAAAACAAATTCCTTCCATTAGCCATGTTCAAAATATAAATGTCTCATTCTGCTTTCTGAATCTATCATCTCTCTGTCAAGAGGTGACTAACAGCTAGCTTCATTTCAGTGAAACTAGTTTCCTTTATAATCTTTTATCTTTTATGCATTTAAAAACATTATTCTAAGAAAAGATTCTACTGTTGCATTTCCTATCATTCAATGTCATGATCCTGGTGCAAAAGAAGGGCAAAAAATTCCTACTTCTATCCTCCTTTCTGGTTTCTTCCCTTTCTCAGAAGAAGTGGCCTTTCTCCTCACCTAAAATGAAAAGGAAAAGCCATATGGGGAAGTTGTGTATGCAACCAAAGTATGATTATTGGCTTCTCTTTAACCTTTCCAAGATTGTAGATGGATGCTACAATAAATTCTTCCTATATTTGTCTGAATATTAAAATTATTCTAACACAAGCCCATCTTCCCCAGAGTTAACTTTTCCTTTCTCCCCTTTTTTCAATTATGGATACATTTTTCCCCTTTTCCATCTCCAAACATGTTTAGCAGTCCTTAAATATAGACAGAAATTGACTCTGTGGTGACTTTAGCTATATCTTTTAGTATCCAGTGAAATATATTATCTTGTTTTCTTGTTGATATGTAGACATGGGGATGAGTAGACGGGGAAATTGTCCCACTACCAAAGAAAACATCCTTTTTTTAATATAAATTAATTTATCTAACTTTTTACATTCATTTTCACAAAATTTTGGGTTCCAAATTTTCTCCCCTTTTATCCCCTCCCCCAACCCAATACACCAAGCATTCTAATTTTCCCTATCACCAATCTGCCCTCTCTTCTATCATCCCTCCCTTCTCTTGTCCCCATCTTCTCTTTTGTTCTGTAGGGCCAGATGACTTTCTATTCCCCATTAACTGTATTTCTTATTTCCTAGTAGCAACAACAATACTCAACAGTTGTTCCTAAAACTTTGAGTTCCAAATTCTCCCTATCCCTCCCTCCCCACCCATTCCCTTTGGGAAGGCAGGCAATTCAATATAGACCCTATCTGTCTAGTTTTGCAAATGACTTCGATAATAGTCGTGTTGTATAAGACTAACTGTATTTCCCTCCATCCTATCCTGCCCCCCATTGTTTCTCTTCTGTCTTTTGATCCTGTCCCTCACCAAGTGTTGACTTCAAATTGCTCCCTCCTCCCATTGCCCTCCCTTCCATCATCCCCCACACCCTGCTTATCTCCTTCTCTCCCACTTTCCTGTATTGTAAGATAGGTTTTCATACGAAAATGAGTGTGCATTTTATTCCTTCCTTTAGTCGAATGTGATGAGGGTAAACTTCTTGTTTTTTTCTCAGCTCTCCTCTTTTTCCCTCCACTTAAAAGTCTCCTGCTTGCCTCTTGCATGAGATATAATTTTCCCCATTCCATTTCACCCTCTCTTCTCCCACTACATTCCTCTCTCACTGTATACCTTAATTTCTTTTAAGATATGGTCCCATCCTATTCAATTCACTCTGTGCTCTCTGTCTCTGTATGTGCGTGCATGTGTGTATGTGTGTGCACATGCATGTACATGTGTGTGCATGTGTGTGTGTGTGTGTGTGGGTGTATGTGGTCCCACCAACTACCCAGATACTAAAAAGTTTTAAGATTTACAAATATTGTCTTTCCATGTAGGAATGTAAACAGTTCACCTTTGGTAAGTCCCTTATGACTTCTCTTTGCCGTTTACTTTTTCATGCTTCTTCTCATTCTTGTGTTTGAAGGTCAAATTTTCTTTTCAGCTCTGGTCTTTTCATCAAGAATGCTTGAAAGTCCTCTGTTTCATTGAAAGACCATTTTTTCCCCTGAAGTATTATACTCAGTTTAGCTGGGTAGGTGATTCTTGGTTTGAGTCCTAGTTCCTTTGACTTCTGGAATATCCTATTCCATGCCCTTCGATCCCTTAATGTAGAAGCTGCTAGATATTGAGTTATCCTGATTGTATTTCCACAGTACTGGAATTGTTTCTTTCTAGCTGCTTGCAATATTTTCTCCTTGACCTGGGAATTCTGGAATTTGGCCACAATGTTCCTAGGAGTTTCTCTTTTTGGATCTCTTTCAGGTGGTGATTGATGGATTCCTTCAATACTTATTTTGCCCTCTGGTTCTAGAATCTCAGGGCAGTTTTCCTTGATAATTTCATGAAAGATGATTTCTAGGCTCTTTTTTTGATCATGACTTTCAGGTAGTCCCATAATTTTCAAATTGTCTCTCCTGGATCTATTTTCCAGGTCAGCTGTTTTTCCAACGAGATATTTCACATTCTCTTCCATTTTTTCATTCTTTTGGTTTTGTTTTGTGATTTCTTGGTTTCTCATAAAGTCATTAGACTCCATCTGGTCCATTCTAAGTTTGAGAGAACTATTTTCTTCAGTGAGCTTTTGAACCTCTTTTTCCATTTGGGTAATTCTGCTTTTGAAAGCATTCTTCTCCTCATTGGCTTTTTGAACCTCTTTTGCCAATTGAGTGAGCCTGTTTTCAAGGTGTTATTTTCTTCAGCATATTTTTGGGTCTCCTTTAGCAAGGTATTGACCTGCATCTCTCTCATTTCTCTTCCCAGTTTTTCCTCCACCTGTCTAACTTGATTTTCAAAATCCTTTTTGAGCTCTTCCATGGCCTGATTCCACTGGACATCTACCTCGGATGTCTGGGATAGAGAGGCCCCGACCTCCACTTCTTTCCCTGATGGTAAGAATTGCTCCTCGTCATCATAAATGAAAGGCAGGAACATCTGTCCCCCATCAAAGTAGCTTTCTATAGTCTTATTTTTCTTCCCTTTTCTGGGCATTTTCCCAGCCAGTTACTTGACTTATGAGATTCCTGTCCACCCCTGCCTAGATCTGCCCAGCTAGTACTTGGAGTCTGAGATTCAAATGCTGCTCCCCAGCCTTAGGGCTTTCAGTGGCAGGCAGGGCTGCTATTCAATGTGAGCTTAAGTTCTGGTACTTTGGTGGGGGCAGGGCCGCCTCGGGGCTCAGTTCCCTCAGGGGCTTTATGCAGAGATCTTCAGTAATGGCCCTGAACTTCTGCCTGCTGCTCTGGGAGTTCCGGGCCACCTCTGCCACTGCCTCTTCAGCTGCCTCCTGAGGGGGCCTGAGTTATGGAGACACCCCACTCCCTTCTCAGCCAGCCCAGAAGTCTCTCTCACTGACCTGTAGTGCCTGTGGGTAGAGGGACTTTCGTGGCTGCTGTAGGTTCCGTCCCTGTAGCCTGGTTGGATCTGCTTCTCTGGGGCTGCGTGGCCAGGACAGCACGGGGGGGGGGTGGGCTCCGCTGTCTGGTGCACGACGGACCCCTGTGGAGGGCTTTCCAGGGCTCTCTGGAACGGAAATCTCTTCCACTGTGTTTCTGTGCAGCTTGCTCTTCTCCACAATTTGTGGGGAGTTCTTTTTACAGAAAATATATGGGCTGTAGATTCGGAGCTAGCATATGTGAGTCTTTCTACTCTGCCATCTTGGCTCCTCCCCCGAAAACATCCTTTTCTTGTAGGGATTATTCCTTCAAAGGGATTTTATATTTCTATACCTCTGCTTATGGGGAAAAAAAAAAACATTCTATCATTGTTTGAATTAGAAAATTCCCTTCCTTGTATATGAACTATATGAAATGTAAATAGAGATGACAACAGTCAAAAATATAGATTAGGATCTCTTTCTGGGAAGCTTTTCCTTAAAGGGTCTACCTTGAGCCAGCAGCACATGTTCTAAGCTGAGAGTGCTGTTAAGTCACACATCTGACAGGAAAGCTAGTCTTCATAAGGGCACACTAGACCTGAGAAGGAATTTTTAAAATAAAATGAAAATGTCATTTAAGAGTTGGTTATATTCCTGGAGGACCTAATAGAACATAACAGATTTTAGAGAAGCGTATCACACTGGGAATAGGACACTGTTTTAGCAAGTGAAAATGTTGATGAAGTAAGAAAATATTCCTTTCTGGACTCTTGGTTCATTAGGAAACCCATTTATTGGCACTTCAGTACTTTATGTGGGCAGGTACTGAATTTTTACAAAATAATTACATCTTGGAGTGACTCTAATTATGTTATTTCAGTCATTCATAACTTTCATAATTCATTCCTCTTGGCTTACAAATATCCTTAGGTCTTTTTTGATTTTCATGATTAGAGCAATTAAATGGCATAGTGGGAAGGAGCTCTGGAAGACCTGGGATCAGGAAGGCATGAGTTAAATCTGGCCCTAACACTTACTAACTATAATTCTGGGTAAGTCATATGACATCTGCCTTTCTCAGTTTCCACAACTATAAAATGTGAACAATAGCAGTGTTTACCTCACAGGGCTGTTGGAAGGATCAAGTATGTACAGCATTCAACACAGTGCTTGGCTCAAAGTAGGGGTCTGTTCCCTGTCCACTGCCACCCCCTTTTCTAGTTCTGAAAAAAAAATCTCCCCTTCACCTTATTACCTTTTCTTGTTGACTTTTTATTCAATTTCTTTGCTAAATTTCTAGAGACAACTACATACTAACTGCTTTCATTTCTCTTACCACCATCAGTTTCTCAGCTATGAGTGGTTTTGTCACATCTATCAGTGGTTTAATTGTCAAAACCAACGGTTTCTTTTTAATCCTCTTTCACCTCCCTACTGACTATCCCTTCTTTCCAAGTCTTTTCTTGTATGGCTTCTGTCACACTGCTGTCTCTGGGCTCTACTCCTCTGACCAATATTTCTTTTTCTCTTTTCTATTTCATTTTTCTTCTCGAAGCCTTATATGGGTGTGTCCTAAGATTCTACTTAAGTTTTTTCTTCCTCTACATATATATCCTCATTCCTTTTGGCAACTGAACTCACTTCCACACCTTCAATTACCCATCACTTCCATGCAAATGACCCTCAGGAGTAAATATCCAGATCTAACATTTCCCCAGATTTTCACATCTCCAACTGACTACTAAACTTCACCATCTAGATGACTTGTAGGTACCTCATGTTCAGTATATCCAAAACTGAAATTTCCCTTGCTCCATATAAATATACCCTTCCTTTCTGCTTCCTTCTTTCTGTTGATGATAACCTCTCCATCTTCCCAGGTACCCAAGTGTGAAACAAGGGAAATATCTTTGAGAGATTCTTCCCTCTTTCACCCCTCACATCCACTAGGTTTCCAAATTTAGTCTGTTTTCTTTTGGCAATGTCTCTCTAATCCATCTTTTTTTTTTAGTCACATTGCTACAATCCCAATTCAGTTCCTCATTACCACTCTTCTTGACTACCATAATAGCACCTAAATGATCTCCCTACCTCCAGTCCCTTTTCTCCTTATACCTGTTTTCAAGACCTTCCCCAATCTAGCTCCAACCTATCATTCCAGTCCTACATAATAATAAATCTCTTTACAAACTTGATTTGCCAGGCAAAATGTACTACACATTCTTCCCTTTCTTGTTCTGCCTTCTTAGACCTCAGAAGTTTGATCTTTCCTATGAACCCAAACATTTTTTAAATGAAAGTGATAACAGACAGGGAAAAGAGACATAAAAATAGAACATTGTTTTTCATAGTTGGATCATAGGTGATCTTTGAGACAATGGTTTCAGTAGAACAGAGATGATGACAACTCATCCAATTATGTGTATATTTCTCTTCCACTTCCCTTACTCCCCCAATGATAAATTTGTTGGGTAGAGACTGTGAGCATTTTTAATTTTCATAACTTCCTTGTCTAGCACAACCCCCTTATTCATAACAAGTACTTAATAAATGTTTCTTACATTTTGTGTTGAATCTACCCTGACTGTGCATCACATTTATTTGGCAGGAAATTTGGTAAACTGAGGCCCAGAGAATCCTCCCAAGGTCATATACAATGGCAATGATGCAGACAAAGGTCAAAGTCATATCTCATATGCCCCAGATTCATGTGCTCTCATTAGTTTATATACAAAATGTTCATGCTGAGTGAAGTAATTAACAGCCTGTTGATTGTAACAGCCACTTAGATAAACACAGGAATGAATCTGAAAGCTACCAACAGAGATGCTTTCTGAACACAGCGCCAAACTCTAAGTTGGGAGGCTTTGGTACCAATCACAGTTCAGTCTCTAACTCGCCATGAAACCTGAGACAGATCATGGTCACGATATCTTTAGTATACTTTTCCTATTAAAGGGGTATCATCATCTTTCTCCTAACACAGAGGTCCCAAGATTAATTGTACTGGTTCTGAGACTGGATGCTCTTATTTTTAAAAAAGAGGGTTTTTTTTGACTATTCATTATATTTTCCTCTTAATTTTTTTAATCGCTATCTTTTGCTTTTAAATCAACTTAATTTCCTAACATATTCCTTTTCCTTTCCCACTCAGAGAGCCATCTCTTATAATAAAGGGGAAAAAAGGAGAGGAAAAAAGCTCTTCAGCAAAATTAACAAGTTTCAAGTTTGACAGAAAATGGTTGTGTTTCCTATTCATAGTCCTCTACCTCTGAGAAGAAAGCAGGAAGGTACAGGCATATCTCTTCTTCATGGACCACCTGTCCACTATAATTACACAGCATTCAATATCAGTCTTCTTGTTGCCCTTGTGATTACGTTGTTGTAGTCATGTGTACTGCTCTGTTTACTTCCCTTTTTATCAGAACTACATCTCCCCATGAATCCCTGTGTCCCTCCAGATTCACAATTCCTTATGTGCAGCAGTATTCCATTACATTCTTGAACCTCTGTTTATCCATTCTCTGATCAATGCAATCTACTTTGTTTTCAGTTCTTTGCTACTTGAAAACTGATGCCGTAAATAGTTTGCTGCCTATTTTGCCACCTGTTTTCATTCAGTGTTCCAGAAAGTTTTTTTTCTCTTTGAATTAGGAACAACAGAGAAAGATGGAAGGAAGCAAGTATTGATTAAGCACCTAATATGTGCCAGGCACTTGGCTTACAAATTTTATCTTATTCAATCCTCACAATAACACTGGTAGGTGCTATCATTATCCTCATTTTACAATTTGGGAAACTGAGGCAGGCAGAAGTTGACTGGCCCAGAGTTACATAGCTAGAGGCTGAGGCCACAGTTATACTTGGTTCTTCTTGACTTCATGATTAGCACTATATTCACTGCTTCACCTAGATGCCGTGGCTTTTACACTTGCAAGAGAACATTCAAGTGATGGTGACTATGAATTCTAAATAGTCAAAGCCACACTCTTTAAGAGATTCTATCAGACTTAGGAGGAAAAGGAAAGAGTACCTAGGAAAGGAGGATATAGTTACTTATTAATGAATTCAGTGGAATATCTATCTAATTACATGGTAATCTGGGCAATATGAATTTTTTTATCTACTTTATTTTTTCAATGGATAATTAGGCTAGTATAATTGCGTTATCATGAGAGGCTCTGTAGTGTTCTAAGGTTTAATGCAATTGGATTACGATTCACAAACAATTACATCGGGAAAATTCTCCATCAATAAAGAATGTTCTTTTTTTTTTAAATGTAAACACTGTGAAGGACGTATTCTATGATAACTGCAAACATCATTATTCATACTAGGCAGGAGGGCTCCATGTGAATGGAAATAAAAACACTTCTCTAAATTTTGGAATATTGTCTCATTGCTACCATTTTCTTTAATGAAATTATCTATCATTTCTATGATTTGTTCTTTGACCCAACAATTATTTAGGATCAAATTCTTTAGTCCCCTGTTGATTTTATGATTTTCCTCCAGGAATCCTTAATATAATGTTTATTATGTTGTAATCAGTGAAGGAGATATCTGTATATGTATATATACATATATATTTCTGCTTTTCTCCATTTACGAGGTTTATATGTCCTAAGACATGATAAGTTTTTGTAAAGACAGAATGCACAGCTAAAAATATACAAATTCCTTTCTATATCCATTAAATAATTTCCAGATGTCTATCTTTATAATTTTTTTCTAAAATTTTATTCAGATTCTTACCTTTTTTTCTAATTTTTTTTTTTGTTGTTATGCTATCTTTTATGCTATCTTTTTCTCTTCAAAAAAAGAGAATTCATTTAGGAATAAATTGAGTTCTCCCATTATGGCAGTTTTATTGCTTATTTTCCCTTAAATTTGTGGGTGGTTTTTTCCCTTTAAACATTTGGTTGCTGTCATTTAATGCAAATATATTAAGCACTGAAATAAATTCATTGCCTGTAACCTTTCAGCAAAAGGTTTCTTCCTTATCTTTTAATTTAGCTTTTTCTTTTGTAGCTGACTTGTCTGAAATAATTACTGTCTCTACTTTTTTAAGTTCAATGTAAGCGTAATAGATTTTGCTCTAGACACATATTTTAACACCATGTAAGTACTTATGTTTCAAGGGTGTTTATGTAAACAAAATGTTTTTGGATTTTGCTTTCTAATGTCTTCTGCTAACCTCTTTTACGCTATTGGTAAATTCATTCCATTCATATTCACAATTATGGTAGTTTATTATTTACCTTCATTACATTTTCTTATTGCAGAGATGTGATAGATTTAAGGTACAGAATAAAATACATACAAATTTGTGTATATATGCATACATACATACTCACATACAACCTTCGATGGAATTTGTTTTGCTAGTTTATACGTATTAGGTATAGGAAACTTGTTTTCCTTTTCTTTGTTTTTCAATGGAGTGAGGCATGGGATACAGATAAAATATGCTTATTTTTTTAAGAGAGAAGTAGGGGTGCCTCTGATGTATAACATCAGATTAGGTCACTGCATTATCAGTTTTACTTCTACTTTGTTACAGGAGAACTCTCATAAGTGGAAGTAATTTGTAAATGTTCACAATGTAAAAACAAAACACCTCAAAAAATGTTTTAAAAAGTTACTTTCCTGATACAAACGGTCATACCTCATCTTTTTCTGTCAGTTAGATCTCATTTTACCTTTCTCCCTGTTGTACAACACTGTGTATTGTTTCTCTAATAATTTGTAATTATTTCGACAAGACCAACATTCTCCCAAAGACAAGGCTGCTTTACAGTAAAGATTAGGAAGTAAATTGAGTGGCAATCTTCTGAGAAGAACTGAGAAAGCCCCAAAAGTGATTATCTTCCTCAAAGGAAATAAAATCTTCATTTAATTTAATTACATTCAGTAAGCTATTTTGGGGGATACAATGCAAAAAAATGCAGTCCCTGTTTTTGGAGTCTGCCTTCAATCGATCAATATTTATTAAGAGTTTGTTATGTGCTAGGCATTGTGCTTAGTGCTGGGTATACAAAAAGAATGAAAAGACAATTTCTGCCCTTAAGGAGTTTACAAACTAACGGGGGAGACAGTATGCAAACAAATATATTCAGAACAAGCTACATACAGGATAAATACAGAAAAATTAAAAGAGGGAAGGCACTGCAATAAAAGGGGCTAAAGAAGGAAGTCTTGCTCACATCTGGATAGAATAGACAATTTTTTTTATATAGTTGTGGTCTTCAAATGGAATAATTGTGTTTGCTGCTATTGGATATGGGCTATGTCTTTTATTCTCCTATGCCATTAGCCATATTGGCCAATTCGATGTTTCGAATTGAAGGAAATCTCATTACATTAAACCTGAATGGTTAGGAATCTCCTAGCTACTAGTCTTTCTGCTGGCAACCTCTTCCCAATCTATTCCAAACACTATTACCAGATTAATTAATGCATCATCATGTGACTCTTATCAATTAAAAATCCATGTCTTCCACACAGCCTTCTGCGTCCACTCTGATGGTGGTAGCTAAGTGGTTCACAGAGCACAGAGCATGGAGTCAGGAAGACTTGAGTTCAAATCTGCCCTCAGACACTTACTAGCTGTGTGACCCTGGGCAAGTCACTTAACCTCTCCCTCGCTTGCCTCATTAATAAAATAGGGATAATCACAGCACCCTCCTCTGAAGATTATTATGATGATAGAAGGACTTAGTATTTATAAAGCATTTTGTAGACCTTAAAGCTCTATGTAAATAGTAGCTATTATCATTATTAAATGCACAAGAATCTTTCTTGTCTCTGCTCACCTACAGTACTTACTGTTTACATTACATACTTGATTCTAAATTGCCATATGCCATTTCTTAGAAGTTCCTAAAATAAGGCGGGTCCTTAGAATTCATCGAGGCCAATGCCTTTATTTTATAAATAAAGGCAATAAAACAGAGTGCTTTCCCAACATCACAGTGGTACTGTCAGGTGCTATCCATTCTATCTATCTTTCATCTTCATTCTTCTATCAAATATGCTTCACTCTTGGACTCACCATTTTTCTTCAGAACACAGGTCAAACATTACTTCCTGCAAGAGGCCTTTCCTAACCTCAAATTCAAATAGTCAATTGACAGACACTTATGACAAATCTACTGTAAGCCAGGCACTGTGCTAAGTGCTGGGATTGCAAAAGATGCAAAAGACAATCCCTACCTTCAAGGAATTTACAATCCAAAGTAGGAGTTTGCTATCTATTTTGTAGACACTAATATATGTGCGTGTTGTTTCCTTTTGTCCAATATTAGCTCCCTGAGGGAGAGGATTTTTTTCAGTTTTGTTTTTGTATTCCCACCACCTTGTACAAACATGGAATATAGCAAGCATTTAATAAATATTTGTTGATAATAGTATTACTTGATTCTTTTATTTTTGATTATACTTTCACGTGTCTGTATCATTGCCCTAAATGAAACAGTCAAGTCTCTGAAGGCAAGGACGCTCTGTTCTTCTTCTTTGTCTCCCCACAGCATACTCCCCACAGATACTACAAGGACTAACCTGAAAACTTCAAGAATCTATGACAACATTGGTGTGAGTGCTGCCTCAGCTAATGTTGATTGCAAATTGCTCAATAATTTAAAAATAGACTCTGAAAGTCATTGCACCCTAAAATGCCATTTTTTTATAGCCAATTTGGTGATGATGAGATTTTCTGGACCCACCTGGGAGGATCCTCAGATGATTGTCTGGAAGCCTTTCTAGCTCAATAGAACAAGTCAGAGTTTGAGTTCCACTGACAGAGCCTTTGAAAATCCAAGTCATTTTCTGTTACTTTTACCTCCATGACCTTGGGCAAGTCACTTAAACTCCTCTGGCCTCAGTTTTCTCATCTGTAAAATGAGAGAGTTGGATTAGATGGGCTTTGATGTCCCTTATACTTCTTGATCTATGAGTCTATGAAACTGATGAGGCATGAGGTAGCACTTTAGCAGAGATGTTAAATAAACTTTTGTTGCGTCAATGAAAGGATTCTGGGGATCCCTGGCAGACAACTTGACACAGTTTACCAGGAAAGGTTATGTCCCTCTTGGAAGACATGTCAGCTAATCTGACCTATTTTTCCCTGAAAGCAGGCAATTGGAAATGCCTTATAAAGCTATGGTATATTAATCACAAATCACAATCCTCTCTGTAAAATAAAACAGCTTAAAAATGATTCTAAAATATAAGTTTAAAAATGTTTCTGAATATAACCAAGTGATTTAGCTTGGGAAAAATAATAGTGCAATTTGAACTATACTTCAATAATAGTACACTATTATTGAAAGTCACTGTCAAATACACATTTATTTATCATCTATTAGACTGACATCATTTCATTTGTTAGCTTGTCGCTCCCAAGTGCTGTGCGTGTCTCATACTATCTCATTTGGTGAAAGAACAGAGTTTGCAGGTTGGATGAAATGTGTGTTAGAATGACAATGTATCAAAGACCTGCAGCCCATCCATATAACCTATAGTTTTAGAGAGTTGTCTGAAGCTCTGAGCTATTAAGGGACTTGCCTGAAGTCATATAACCAATAGGTATGAAAGACAGGATCTGAACCTGTATCTTCTTGATTTCATCAAGTCCAGCGCACTTTAATACATCATGCCATCTTTTTATGTTTTAGTAACTTTATATTTAAATGAGAAACACTAGAATTTTCTTATTAAATAATTTTTACCAGAAATTATAAAATTGTTCGCATTTTACTATACTTGCCTTTCCATAAGGTACACAACCACATCTGTCTCTCTTCTCAAAAGGGAAATCTGTTCAAAATCTTTTCAAAGACTCATGACATCGTAGAGTGATATCTTGACTTTTGAGTGAATTGGATTTAAGTGAGGCAGTGTAGCAGAATGTCATCAGTCTCCCTCTCTCTTCCAGAGTTATCAAAGTCCAGTGATAAAACAAAAGTGAAGTCAGACTGGTGATGGACCAGGAGGTGGTGAATGACTTTGGCATCTTAGATATCTGACCAAAATCTAAGTACTTCATGGCACCTACTTAACCCCCTTCATGGCCATTGGAACAAATTGTTCTCATCCACGGATTCCACCAGGCTAAGTCTTCACATGGTCGAAGTACATACCCATCTAATTCACTAGTGGGTTTGAAGATGTAAGTGACCCTGTAGGATGCTTTAGCCCATCTGTCAAGACAAGTTTACTGGGGCATGGCTGCTGTGTATGCTGCATCTTCTTGAAGCCACAAGTGAGAATTGTGTAAAAGACACCAAAAGTGGAGAAAGTCCTGAAAAGCGTTCAGCAAGCTCTCCCACCGGAGGTGCTAGTACAACCTGAACACCCAACACACCCCCAACATGATATGGGATAAGCTGCAGATAGTCATTGCTTCTATTTCATGTGTGAAAAAAACCAGATCCTCAGAAAAGTTTCAAGAGTATTTGACCAAGTATTGGCAGCATGTCAAATTTTTTTTAAAAGTATGTTTGATGAATACCCCAAACTAGCTATATGCCTTTAAATCTGTAGCAGCTATAGTGTTCACAGTAAGTCTGCACATCTAAGAATACTAAAAGATAGTCTTCTTTTGCACCACTATCTCCTCCTTCACCCTTGCCTCGCATGATGAGAAGGACTTACTCCTTAACAATGCTAACCCCTCTATTGAGCAATACCATTCCATCCCATCTACTTGTAACAGATTCCCTTCTCTGTCATCCTCATTCTTTCACTTATTTTAAATCTCTCCCTCTCTAGTGGCTCATTCTCTGCAACAATATCTATGTCTCCTCTATCTTGAAAAAAAACCCTCACTTGATCCTTCCATCCCTGCTGTCATCCTATATCTCTTCTGACTTTTGTAGTTAAACTCCTTAAAAAAATCCACCTATTATGGGAGCCCCCACTTTCTCTTCTCTCACTCTCTACTTACAATAGACCCTTTAATTACTCCACTCAAACAACTGTCTGCAAAGTGACTAATCACCTCTAAGTCACCAAATGCAATCTCCTTTTTCTCAACCTTCATCCTCCTTGACCTCTTCGCAGCCTTTGACACTGTTGATCACTCGCTCCTCCTTGATTCTCTCTTTTCTCTAGGTTTTTGGGACACTGCTCTCTCCTAGTTTTCCTCCTACCTATCTGATTGCTCTTCCGCCTCATTTGCTGGATCCTCTTTAAATCAAATCTATAGACATATCTCATCTTTTTTGTCCTGTACCCTATTCTTTTCTCCCTCTATCACTTCACTTGGTGATCTTATCAGTTCTCATGGATTTTGGCTAATGATTCCCAAATCTATCTTACCTTTCTTATACTCTCTGTTGACCTCCAATATTGCATCTCCAACTGCCTTTCAAACGCCTCAAACTGGATGTCCAGAAGGTATCTTAAATTCAACATGTCCCAAACAGATCTCATTATCTTTCCTCCTAAACCCTTTTTCTTTCCTCTCTTCTCTATTACTTTAGAGGGCAAGAGTATTCTTCTTTGAGTCCCTCAGACTTGCAACTTAGGAGTCAGCCTGCATTTCTCATGATTTCTCAGCCCCAATACATGCACTCTTGTCGAAGCCTGTTGATTTCACCTTTCCAGCTTCTCTCGAATAGAACTTCTCTCCTCTGGTCACCACTCTAGTGCATAACCTTCTGGTGGGTCTGCATTTCCCAAATCTCCCCACTCCAATTCATTTCTATTTAGCCACTGAAGTGATTTTCCTAAAATGTAAGTTTGATTATGTCACACACCTGTCCTACCCCTGCCTCACACACCTCAATAAACTCTAGCGATTCCCTATTGCCTCCAGAAACAAATACAAAATTCTCTGTTTGGCATTCAAATCCTTTTATAATCTAGTCCCCTCCTACCTTTCTAGTCTTCTTACACCTTACTCCTGATATGTACTCTTTGATTCGGTGACAATGGACTCCTACAAACAATGTACCCCATCTCTCAGCTCCAGGCATTTTCTCTGATTGTTCCCCATGCTAGGGATGTTTCCCCCAACTAAAATCCCAACCTTTCCCAAGCCTTCTCTATTCTAGTGCCTTCCCCTTTTAATTATTTCATTTTTATTCTAGGTAGGGCTCACTTTGTATATGTTTGTTTGCATGTTGTCTCCCCATTAGAATGTAAGCTCTTTGGGGCCAGGGGCTATACTTCGCCTCCTTTTGCATACCAGCATTTTGTACAGTTCCTGTCACATTGTAGGTACTTAATAAATATTTTCTGATTGGTTGATCATTGTGTTATTTGCTTAGAGAAAAGAGTCAAACTCGTGGGGAATGATAACGCTACCAAAAGAAAATATATAAGGAAGAGAAGCAGGACTAGGACATCACCATAAGCGTTATCAACACTGGGGAATGTGATATGGATAGCGAACCTGCGAAATACAGAGGAGTTGTTGGACAGATATGAGGAGAATCAGGGGGGAATAATGTCGGTATCTAGAAGAGGAAGAGAGAAAACAGTGTCAAATGTGATAGATAAGTTAAAATAAAAGACCAGGGGTGATAAAAGGTCATTACTATTTGCCAATTTTGAGAACTTCGGTAATTTGGAGGACATCAATTTCAGTTAAGTGATGAGGCTGGAAACCATATTGCAGAGAGTTGGGAAGTAAGGGACAGACAGCTTTTTCAAGGAGTTTGATATGAAAAGGAGGCTACATATATACTGATCATTTGAGAGGGTGAGGGAGCTTAGTGAGGTGTTTGTTTTTATCGATGTTTTAGGATGGAGTAGATTTGGACATATTTGAAGGTAGAAGGAAATGAAGTAGAAAATAGGGGGAAGTTTGAAAATATGGAAAAGACAGAGAAGGGATGATTGGGCTTCCATGATACCGGAAAAGATGTGGGAGAGGATGGGGTGAAATACACATATAAAGGGATTTGTCTTGGCAAAAATGAGGACCACCTTTTTGCCAAAGAACAGGGAAAAGGAGGAGAGAAAGAGAATGTCAAAGGATTTTGAGGTGAAAGGAAAGGAGGAACAGAGAGTTCATGTCAAATGGCCTTAATGTTCTCAATAAAGAGGCACATTCCTCTGCTGAGAGGAAGGGTAGAAGACAGGAGGCATAGGTGTCTTGAGGAGCAAAGGAAAGGTCCAATATTTTCATATTTCCTCTGTCTTCCCTGTCTCTATCTCTTTAGGGAAAAGCTATATTATCTATTTAATGACTCTAGGTCAGTGAACTGACAAGTTTATTGCCATATAGTTGTTTGGAAGTTTTTCTTTTTAAATGGGAGGGGGAGCTGTTTAATTAGCAGTGAATCATTAATAGTAGAATTTGGGGCATCAATGGGGAAGTTTTTAGGAGTAATAGACTTTTTGGTACAGTCATCTGACAACACATTCAGAGAGATAATGATGTGTAGGGCCAAATATGCTGGCCCTATACCCAAGAGACCTGCATTCATAATTCTGCCTCGAAGATGGATTATCTGTGGCCTTTGTTAAGTCATTTGATGTCTAAACTTTTTTCCTCATCTGTAAGAAAGACAAAAGAACAATAAAAGCCATGGCTATATAGGTTACATGAGGTAGAATATGAGGAGATAATGCTGATAACAATGCATTAGCATCTACCTTTGTAGACATAAGTAGGGAAATACTTTTAAGACTTTATAGTACTATATAAGAGTGAGTTATCATTTTTATCATCAACATCATCACTGAAAATTCCTCCTTTTTCCCTGTAGTCCACGGACTATAGAGGCAAGAGAAGGCTGCTGATAAATTTTGCTCTTGTAGGGTACTACAGGGGAATTTTCTTTGAGATAACTAACACAGTAGAAAGAAGAGATCAAACAGTTGGTTCCACAGTTTATCTTAGACCCATTCTATCATTTGTGAAATGATTAGAAAGAGGGCGGAGCCAATGAGGTTGTGGTTTCAACACTTTCAACTGGTTTGTAGCACTGCCATCCATCATCCACCAATTATTTCCTTAGTTAAATTAACTGACTCAATCTCCCACTCCATTCTGAAACAAAAACGGGCTGGGGGTAGATTTGCATATTGCTTCTTTTTCTAAAGGGTATTTTCTAGAGATCACAGCGAAATTATTTTCCTACTTAACTTTAAAAGGAGATCAAATTGGATGGTGATAACAATAACTCATTTTAAATGATTTAAGATTTTTTAAATGCTGATAATACAGGATAGTAGGCAATACCAGTATTATAAAATAAGTTTCTCACAGGTTAAATCACTTACTCATCATCATCCAGCTGATAAGTCACTGTAATGGGATTCTGACTCAGGTCTCTGGTCTCCAACTCTTGCACTCTATGTTAGTCTGTGCACATGCTCTTAACTGACTCTGGGAAAATATAACACTAGGTGAAATAACTATAAATTTTCCTGGGAAAAATGACATTAATGAGTGTTGAATGAATGAATGAATGAATGAATGGAATGAACAACCTTCACAGTTTTACAACACAAGTCAGTTATAATGAGTACACAAATATTTCAAAATGACATTTTTTTGACATACTTTATAATATAATAGTTAATTTTAATGCAATATTTTAATGTTTGAAAAGTGATTTGCACATTTTACCTTATTTGATCCTTTCAACAATTCTGCAGAGTGCACTTATTTATCCCATTATAAATACAAGGAAACTGAGGTTCACAGAAGTTAAGCAACTAGCCTAGAATTACACTAGAGAGTATTCAAACGGGTCTTCCTGACTCCAATCCTAGGTTTATTGCACACCCCCAGGAATGGGACATGTCTTTATGCTTAAAATATCCATCCCTGCCACTTGCCAAAAAAGCTGATATCCCTGTGGAACGCTGACTAGATATTTAGGTCACATATTTTTTTCTGTATCTATTTCAAATTGTTCTCCATAGCCATCTCCATTTTGGACATCATGAAATCTGAACATTTTGAGACTCATAAGCACCACAGATGGAAGGGGTACCTTAGAGATCACCTATCTCCCCCTTTCATTTTAAAGTTGAGGAAACTGAGGCATAGGGACCCCAAACGACTTGGTCAAGGTCACACAGTTAGTCAATCTCTTCAAAAATTGGAGAGTTTGTATTAAGTGATTCCATTTCTTAACTGTTGCTTCTTTTTCAAGAAAAATCAAACGTTTTAATATATCTCTTGCGCATTCAAACAATCTTCTTTCAGTCCACTTCAAATCACCACTCTTTATTTGTTTCTCACATAATTGTCTAAATTCTTAGTGTGACCTCACTGAGAACTGGGCCTTTTAATTATAAATGTCTTAAGAGAAAAGAAAGAGAAATGTGTTTGGATGAACTTTGAGGATTATAACTATTTATGTAGTATAATTTACATTTTATTTCAGGAATACAGTAGCAAATTAAACTGTCTTAATTATCAGATCCTTGTAGAAAGACACAAGGTAGTGACTTATTCACTTGTGTTCCATGAGTTACTTTAAGAATAATTAGAATACTGAAGTGTTTGCTAATAATATGTTAGACTGAACAATGCCTGCCTCTTCAAAGAATTATTGTGTCAGTAAAATGATTATTTAAAAAAATACAACTGAATCTTTTCTTAAACCATTTTGGGGAGTAAATCTTCAAGAATAAACCAGTTAATAATAATCCTTTAAAATTTAAATGAAAATTTACTAGGTACATATTTTGCTTGAAAAGTTATATGAAAATTTGTAGTTCACAACATTTTGTATTTACAGTCTTTCCACCTGTCCCCAAGTACAAAAGTAGCATAATTTTCTTTAAGGTATCTGTCTTGTCAACCAGCTTTTGGTAAAGAAATGGTAACTTGTCCTTTGCCTTCTCATAGCTAAGGATTCATGCAATTCGATTCATTTTAATTCAAAAGACACTAAGTACTTACCACTGTCTGTGTAAGTCATTGGGGAAAAAAAAGATAAAAAAACATGAGACCTAACCTCAAGAAGTTTACATCTTATTGGATTCATTTAGTTTTCATCCATATATGAATATATGCATATATATATACACACATACATGTATGTATAATATGCTACATGTGTGTGTATATCCTTATCTGTCTATCTTTCTATCTAAGAGGGAGAGAAAGAGAACCCACTATGTGAAAGGCACTGTGTGAGGTGCTTTAGCAGGGAATACAGATCTCACAGAGTGGCTAACCAAATACCACTAGGCTGAAGCCAAAACAGTTGGTAACCATCACCAATTCCTGCCTTTTCATGCCATAGACTCATTGCTCTGGGTTTTCCTGTCTTCTTATTAGATGAACTAGGCTTCCTAAAGCTTCTATTTCATCTCAGATTCCTATGGAAAAAAATTATTCTGGGGTTTAGTCCAAGAGTTCTATCCCAGTAAGAGGACAGAGAGGAAAATAAGGAACCAAGACTACAAATATGAATCAGCTATAGAACAAACAGTTTTATTCCCACACAGAAAAAGTATACTAAAAATAAAAAAAAAATATAGAATGATTTTTATCAGTTGAAAGGCTAGTATTCAAATCTTGTGGCATTTGTAACAAGGCTGCTCATTAGCTGTTTTAGATTTTAACTCCATTAAATATTGCCTGATTAAAGACAGAGAAGATCTTTCTTTCTTGGGCTCCTTTCTGTAAGAAACTTTTCCTCTTTCCCATTCACTGCTGCCTGTGCTACTATTTTCTCCAAAACTGCTCTGTTAACTCATACCTCCTTTCTCAGGTGTTTCAACAAGGGACAAAAGTCAGTGGCCTTTTAAGATCCCACCAGACCCTGTCATCAAAGAAAGAAGAGATGGCTCTATCCCAGAGTCATACCCAGGTGGCCAAAAATTCACAGCTCATGGTTTGGCATGGGGGGAGAGCGTCCTCCCCACCAACTCCCTGAAGCTCAGAGAGTCATCATTGCACTACGAGGTCAGCAAGAAAAGGGGCTTGAGCGGTGAAGATTGCTCCTTTGATATATCCACAAAGTTCCAGCTCAGTAGCCTGTTAAAAGTGTCCTCGTTACCAACAGGAAACAGATAATTTATGTGCTTGAGATGACGTGGGGAGGGGGATGGGAAAGAATCATTACGCAGGAGAGTGCTGTCTATAGTTGAAAAAGATGTAGCTTTTGCCCTGAAGTAGTTTATAGACAATAAACTCATAAAGGTTTTAAAGCCTATATAGTTTGTATCTTTTGACATAATATGGAAATTCATGTTTGTCAAATGAATGACAAAATGTATGCTTTAGAATCCTTTCTAAACTTGCAGATCATTGAAGATATTTTTTTCTAGTGTCGTTTGCCTGGAATTTAATTGACTGGAAAGCAGGTTGTATTACAGATAGTCTCACATAAAAAGAAATGTATAATTAAGTACAGAGTCCTGGCTCAAGTGTCAAGAATTGATAAAACCCACATTTATAGAGAGTTTTAAGGTTTGCCAAGTATTTTCCTCACAACAACTGTGTGAAGTCCAAGAAATTACAAACATCATTTCCCTTTTAATGATGAAGACACTGGGTTTCCGCAAGGTTAAGTTACTTGCCTACTTAGCTGGTGGCAAAAGTCAAACCCAGATCTGACTCCAAATCCAGGGCTCTATACATTACACTAAAAACTAGCTTGGAGAACTGCAATCTCTTTTGTCTTCTGTTTTCTTATCTATAAAAATGAAGGGATTGAACCAGATGATGTCTAAGGTTTCTTCTAGCCCTAAATTTCCAAGATTATATAATTTTTTTCATTCTATGAAACATATTTGCCCATGATTTCTAGGAAGTTAAATTTCACAGGGTACAGAAGATGTATTTTAGTCTATAATTAAAAAACCTTTAATCAAATCCAACTCACCAAGGGTCATTTTTTTTATCTTACTGAATAAAATACTGTAAAAGCTCTAAGGGAGTTGAGATGTGTGTGGGTGCTTGTGAAGTATGCAGTCATTCCAAGAGAATGACAGAAGGTGGGAGGAAGGAATGGATTTATGCCATTGCTGAACTTTTCTGTGAAACTTCTTTATCCCCCCCCAAGGTTGGGGGATAAATGGGATAATGGGGAAACATTACTTTAAGTCACAGTATGAAGGCTCTTAGAAGCAAGGAGGACTAGAATGTATTGTCATTGTTAAATGAAGCTTGGATTTCATAGGAAGTAGATGGAAGATTAGGTTACACTGATAAAATATTTTAACAGTGGGTCTTTTTCGTTATAGGCTTTTAATGTTATGAGCTAAAAGGTTTTGATAAAACAATATGAACAAATTATGCCATTGCATGGTGACATGGACTATAAACAGGTATCAGTGGAGAAAGGGCAAAGCAGAAACTGAACCCAGCCAATACAAAGGCAAGCCTAGGATGACGGCTACCAGTAGGGGAACTCTAGAACTCCCTATTTTAGAAAGATGAAAATAATAGCTATGAATTACAGACTTGTGTTTTTAATTGGTCACACTGAAAAACCAATCTTCATTTAAAAAACTGTAACACTGGAAAAATATGAGGCACTACTATTAAAACTATATTGAAAGGAAATCCCATCTACTCTTTGCTTTGTGAGTTATCCAGTCATGAATTTTAAATTCTATACTGAGTTTACTCTTTTTTTTCCGAGTCAGCATATACTCAGGAAATGCAAATAAATTGTAACATAACTGGGAAGCAAAAAAGCTAGTGATTTGCTAACAAAAAAGAAATTGTTCAGGATTTCACATCATTTGTCACTTCCATTTGTGTGGATAACTGAGAGTATAGTACTTTTAAATATTTACATAGTGCTCACCACTTTACTAATGCTTTTCTTGACAGTGTTTATTTCTTAGGATTGAAGTTGACAGAGGTGATGGATTATATGACAGTAGTAACATTATTTGGTAGTTCAGTGGATAGACTGTTGAACATGCAGGGAGTCAGGGAGATTTGAACTCAAATCCAGTCTCAGATTGATTCCTAGGCTAGTTATTAACTTAAACCTCATTTCTCTCAACAGCAAACTCAGGATTATGATAACATCTACTTCCCAGGGTTGTTGTGAGAATAAAATGTCATAATATTTATAAAGTTCTATAAAAACTTTAAAAGTTATATACATTTTGGCTATCACCATTACTAATATCACCATCATTATCATAATGATTATAATTCTTATAACTAAGCAAGAAGGATGATTGCTAGGTAGCATATAGATCAGTCTTTCTGAAAGTATGTTCTGTGGCCCACTTCTTGGGTCTTCATTATGTTATTAAGAGTCATGGAGGATTCTATCTCCATCCTAATTAATGTAATAACTTTGAAAGGTCCAGAAATGCAGGTTTAATCAACGAATCAAAGGTGTAACCTAGATATGAACAATTCCTAAATTAATTTAGATGGAGAGAAAGTCTTTAATCATTATATGAAGTCAGACAGGATATGGCTTATGATTGGCTAAAAGAATAAGACATTACCCTGGGCCAGGAGTGGGGAACCTGTGACCTCAAGACCATGTGTCCCTTTAGGTCTTCAAGTGCAGTCTTTGTTTTCTATCAAATGCCATACATGGGGACCTAGAGGACCACATGTGGCCTCGAGACCACAGCTTCCCCACCCCTGCCCTGGGCCAATATAGAACATGAATCAGCTTGAAACTGACCATTTCATCAGCAATAATTTGAATGGTGGTTAAACCAGTGATGAAAGACTCTTAAAAGGGAACTGCTCTTTGCTGGGGTCTAGTGGTAGGGAGTAGAGGAGAGATTTTCTTTTCTCTTCCTCCAAATCTCCATTTTAACTGTTTTCCTTATTTGTTTAAAAAAATAGAATGGGAGCTTCATGAAGAATAACAAGATCTGAAAAGGTTTAGCATACACAAGACCTTGTTAACTTCTAAATGTCAAAAGATCTGGAGCCCCCTTCAGCATCAGGGGCAGCAGCTCTGGAACATTCTTTACATTAGGAAGTTAGACACATGGAGGAGAATAGACACATGAAAGGCAGCTTCAGGGCTCTTACCTCTGAAGTCTGGCAGAGAGCTGCACCTAAGGTATGATCTGGCCTCCAAGGAGACACTGAGCTTGACAGACTGTTGAATATTCTCTGAGAAGTTCCCTTTGGTTTAGCCAAGGCACTACTTTCACTACTGGCAATAGTATCCCACTAATATCTCATTAAGAATACTGTCACTTTTTTCTTGCTCCTTCTGAAAAAGTTTATTTTGGAGCAGCAAGGTAGATTGACACCTCCAGAGAAGATGGCATGCAAAGACTTGGCCTTGTCAAGGTACCCCATAGGCCAAAATAATCTGACTATCACTTATATAGAACATGGTAACAAACACACTTTGCAGTAACACAATGAGATGCATTGAAGGGTCCCTATTGTCACCTAGAATGCTGAGCTGAAATGTACTCTAAACCTTTCCAGATCTTAAGTTAATCTTTGAGAATCTCCCATTCTACTTTTTTGGTAAACAAATAAGGAAAATAACTAAATTAAGAATTAAAAGCTAATTATAAACAGATGGCATGCTATTCCTATCCATTTTATCAACTGATTTATTTCTTAATGCCTTGACTTCCAACATTATGCCCTTCTTACTAAACCAGAAGAGAGAACAGTGTTCCAGTTGTTTGCGGTTAACCTAAAGAGGCCAGCCTACGGCCAAAATGTCTAAGGTTTCTGATAAGGTTATTTTCCCCAGTGCTTTCATTAAAGAGCTCTGGTTGGGAAAAAGAAGTTCATAACATTGTTCACCACGGGAATCTAAAGTTTCAAAATAATAATAGATGGCACATTATAAAAAAGCAAGAAGGTAAATTCCCAAATGCTAAGTATTCAGGGTCTTCAGAAATCCAAGAAGTATTTTTTTTTCCCATGTAAGGGCAGCTCCAGATTTTCCCCACAGATCTTCACTGATAGCAATTCTTTGCTTCCTGTTTAAAGTATGTTCACTGGCATGCCTTAATCTCTAAATTCAATGTATTTAAAATTCACATTTTATTCAACAACACACTCACTTCAACAGATATTTATTAAACATCTGTCATGGGAAGAGTACTAGGCTAGACACTAATGAAGATGAAAAATGAAGACATAGTCTTTACTCTCATTAGGCATATGATGATATTTGATCAAAGCAGAGGCAGGAAGATATATGCATAGTGGAAAGAGGAACTGAATTCAAATCCTCCCTCTTCTACTTACTATATGTGACTGAGCAAGTTATTTATGTTCTCTCAGTTTCTTCATCTGTAAAATGAGGCAACTGAAATAGATGTCCTCTGAAATTCCTGTAAGTTCTATTATGCTACAAATGATAACAACATAACTACAGTAACAAATAACTACAAATACTAACAAATGCTACAAATGCAAATGTGTTTCAACATAAAACATCGAGCACCACAGTTCAAGGGAACACATAATAAACGCATCACTGTGTGAGACCTGCAAGAGTGGAGTCATCTTAGGATGGCCAAGGCACAGGGGAAGGACAATCAAACTAGAGAGGTTCCTTGATCATTACAAACCATATCCATGTTTTCTTTCTCTCTTACCTTTTCCAAATATCACAAATTATCAAGAAAGACCATGATAAAGCTCCTGGCATTTTCTGTAATGTCAGATTAATGAGGTTACCTTAAAGTCTTTTAGGAAAAAGTTCAGAAAAGACCAAAGGAATCATCATTGGACATCTCTGTAGAAGGGAGCAAAATATAAGGCTTCCACTAGAAGATTAATTATTGTTTTAAACCAGGAAAGTTATCAGGCAGCATTGTTTTGATTAATCAGGCTTGTTTGTTGTCTCTTAAATTATTTTTAACATACCTTGGAAACTAGGAGTGAGGGTTTGTTTGCTGTTATTGATTTTTAAAGAGAAAAGAATTTAAAGGAACTTGCTTTGTTATCAAATTTTCAAGTCAGCAGTGAGGCCAGATGGGGTTATTTTACAGGTTTGAGGTTAAACAATCATTACTCTATGACATATGTCCTTTAATCCAGACATCGGTCCAAGAGCATGAACAAAATAATTAAGACATGTTATGTGGTGGATTTTCCATGACTTTGAAGTCGGGAAAAACTGGATTTGAATACTGTCTCTGATTATTACTATCTCTGTGAAAAGAGAGAGACCACTTATTCTCTGAGTCTGAGTTTCTTTATCTGTACCATAGGGATAACATCACTTATCTTGCCAAGTTGTTGTGAGCCTCCAACAAGTGAATGTATTAAAAGGGAAAGTGCTATATAAATAGTTGATATTTTTTCTACTTATTTGAATGAATGAATAAAGGCATTTATTAAGCTCTTACTATGGGCAAAGCACTGTGCTAAGCTCTAGGCATAAAAATGGGAAAGTAAGGCAGCCCCTGATCTCCAGGAGCTCACATTCTAATGGGGGAAGACAAAACAAAAGGAAAGTTTCACAAATGAGATGGAAAAGTCCCATAGCTCTTAGGGTGCAGTGGCAAAGCAGATAGTGTGGCCTCTTTTTTAATGTCATTTCTTTTGATAAAATCATATCACTTTCTGACCCTGAATTATCTGACAGTGAGAAAGACTTCAGTGGCAAGAATGTTCTCTTCTGTCTCTTTAGTAGCTATGGGCATTTCAGGAACAGTTGCCATACTACATCTCCACAGGGGCTGTTTCCCAGGATGAAGACTGATGGCACAGAGTTGGAAGCAATGCAATTGCCAAAGCTCTTAGGTTCAGGGTCCTGAAGCTGTTGCCATCAAATCTGAGAGGTAGAGAGTCCGGATGGTGGGATAGTGGTCTGACTTGTCTTGTGTCACACTTACAGCCTCACGTTGTCAATTGTGTATGTAGAATAGATTCTAGACTCTTGGACTAGAGAGTACAACCTTTACTTCAAGGAAAACTCTTTCTACAATAACTGAAAAAATGACTTGAATGAATAAATTATTAATATTAACATGATCCAAAAGTTCATCTTTATTGAGTTGAAAAATCTAAATAGATTCTCATCATTGGGCACTCTTTCTAAGAACAGCAGTCTTACCATTATGCCATAGTCTTGTCATCTTTTTTTTTTTTTATAATTTTTGTATCAGAATATGAGTCTTCAGCTGACAGTGTTAGGACAATTGATCCCTGAATCTATTCTATTTCTTTCAATCTCAAAGAAAATTTCTTCAGGACTGTATCTACAAGGCAGTCCATACAGGAACTCTATATGATAAAATGAGGGCATCAGCACTTTTGGAAGTATTTATAAAGTAATATTATCTAACATTGATAAAACTCTTTAAAATTTACGAAGTCTTTTTAATATATTATTTAATCTCCATAACAGTCCCTCTAAGTAGGTAACAAGGAAAGTGAAGCTCAGAGAGGTTGTCAATTAGTGAAAGTCAGACACAGGATTTGTGTTCATGTTTCTCCTGAATCTGAAATCTAGGGCTTTTTCTACCACATAATCCTACCTCTAGATGTTGAAATCATTCGGGTTCAGCTTTGAATGAATAAAGAATGACTTTACTATTCCTGGTCATGTCAAGAGAGCCAAAACAGTGAAATGAATACATTTCTTTTCTTTTCTACTTCCACCTCATCCTTAGCTCCTGGGTTTGCTATTGTTAGAAACGAATATTGAATCATCTCTACAAATGGGACAGAGAAAATATAAGTGCTCCACAAATTCCAATTTGAAAATACAATGGATATGTTAGCAGGGTTATTTTCCCAACTCTGCCTTGCATGCTAGGACAGGGTTTCAAGAGGATGGTTTATTAATCAGAGTTCTGGGGCCCTGGAATCCTGAGGTGCTGAGTTTCTAGTACCAGAACTCATGAGCCCCCACCAGTGGGCTTCCCCTTATCACACAGTAGGATTCTATTATGAACTTTTGGGAAAGGGATTTACCTAGCAGGTAGATCAAGAACAGTTGCCATGGTACATTCCCACTCCAGCTTGCCCTTCTCTCCTTACTCTTCTAAAATCCCTGAGGAGAGTGCCTCACACTTGATGTACAAAGGTTGCGAAGTGTTCATATAGGGAGCTTGCATGTATGGTAAAGGAGACCCCTCATAAGTCCTGTCACTGGGAATCCATTTTTCTCTTTGAAGATTTATCATAAAGTTCCACTTAGATGAAATTCGCTCATATTTGAGGACTGGTACCTTTCTAAAGTCTGTTACTAGCATGTTCTCCAACAAAACAGGTCACATTCAATGAAGCTGCTTCTTTTCTCAGCTTCCTATTTCTTTGTATTTGTCTGTGTCAAGGTCTGTTTCTCTATTGTGGGTTTCTCTTTGCTTCCAATTGACTGATCTCTTCTTTTTGATGACATTGTCAATTGAAAGGAAGGTGAAGAGAGGGAGAGAGAAACCCTCTCCTCCCATAAAAAGTGGTTTCTTCTGAAGACCTTGACTTAAATTAAATTTTTCACCCCCCCAAAATGAAATCTTTGACCACTGGACAAATCCCTTCTGGACTGAGGTACTGCTGAAATTCCAGTTATAATTTCTAGAGACCTGGTTGGCTTGATTATCCAATCATTATTTTTTCCCCATTTTGACCAGATCATAGAATTTTAGGGTATGGACAATCTTATTTAAATATTATGCCTATTGATTATTTGATAAGGTAACTGAATTAAAGAGGCTTCCAATTTGATAAAGGTATTAAAGTAGAGATCATCTTGTTCACTGAGATTGGGAGTGGGGGTGGGGAATGTTTGGAACTTGACCTTTTACATGTGGTTTTAACCAGTAAGTGCTTAAGCTCACATTCAGGTTTCACAATTTATTCAGACACCAATGTGGCAGGACTATAGGCTCATGGTACAGAGAAACCACTCAGTGAAGTAACAGGAATATTTCTCAACTTGTCTATCTACTGATCATGTGACCTTAACTGTATCTCTTTGCCTCAGTTTTTTTTCATTCATAACATGGAAATAATAATTCTTCACTACATACCTCACAAGACTTACATGAAGAAAGCATTTTACAAACCTTAAAATCCTAAGAAATGTGAGCTTTTATTACACAGACATTTCTAGTGGAACCAGCAAGTTTCACCTACAAAAATGCTAATTTGTCTGGGAAAATATTTTTGCTGCTATCATATATGTGGGTTCCAAAAACATTTTGGGGGGCCACAATTTTTTAATCAGTACCTCCAAGCAGACACTGCTTCAGTAAAAAGCCATTTCCCTGCCAAATTTCATTATTTTTTCCCCTCATTCAGTCACTAAAAGGACAGAAATAAAAGCTAGAAAAAATTGAATCCAAGTCCTTGAAACAACAAAGGAGCCTTAAGTACTGAGAAACAGACCAAGGAATTCTTTCTTTTCCCCCTCTTTTAATCAGGTAGCTCTTTGCATATGAGTGATATTGATTTTGGAAGACAGCGTTGCAGCATTCTTCTGAGGCAGCTGTCAATCTACATTATACTCAACTGCTTCAGGTACCGGAGTGATTTTGCTCTCAGATCTATGCAGATTGTTGCCAAATATTTCCCTTGACATTTAACCAGAGCTATTACCACAATCATATTCGTTTTTTATCACTGCCTTTAAAATCTGTGCTCCATATCTTGGAACAGAGTAATGATAATGAGTCACCCATATTTGAGGAGCACATTGGAAGACACTGCGGCTGCTGGGAGAGGGATGTGTTAGGTGGCCCTTGAAATTTTCAGGCTTTTCCATATATATATATATATATTACTCCTGAAAAGGAACTGCAATTGACTTGCATGAAAACATTCTGAAATGGAAAATGTTGACTTTGATGGCCCCAGGAAGCTTTTTTTTTTTTAAGTGTGAAAGGGAGCTTCCTATTATCTGGCAACCTTGAAGCTATTTGAGGGATGAAAATTAAATGCATACTTCTTTCATTTATCCCAGAACTCCCTTCACCCTGACACAATGATCCACAGTTATTAGATGCACTTTAATAACATGGTTATTAGTATTTACTCAGCACTTTAATGTTTGCCAAGCATTTTACAGTCATTTGTCATTATTTCCTATAACCTTGAGAGGCAGGTCAAATTTATAGAGCAGGTTGAAAAAAAGTCTCATTCTATTCTCCTATTATGTCACTATTTACATTTTGAGTGCCTACAGTATCCTAGGCATGGCTCAAAAAATAGGCAACATTTATTTTGACCTTTAGAGGCTTATATTCTGTGAGGGTGTGCTATGTCAAACAGTAATATTGTTATCTAAAAACTCTTTGCTTGACTGCTCTATGAACACTGTTTTGTTAAAAGCTTACTTTTAACTGATTTTTTTTAAAAAGGAACTCTTGTTTTAAGTAGAATGGACCTGAAATATGCAGGCATATGCAGAATCAGAGAATAATGAAAGAAGTCAGTTATTTGTGAACAGGAAAGCTCAAGGTTTGTTTAATTCATTTTAGTCTAATTAATCCTGGGAGTAGAGTAACAGAAAATTTAAGCAAGGGCTCCCTTCAGCTCTTTCCTTCACATTCTACCTAGAAGAGGTCAGAAAACATTTATATATATACGTATATATATATACATATATATATACGTATATATATACACACACACAAACACACACATATATATATGTACACACATACGTATGTAATGTATGTATATTTATAATGAGCATACTGAAGTGGGGGATAGGCAGTCTTCTCCAAAAGCAGAGGCATGGTTTAAATTGGGATCCAAACAACTATAACCCAAAAGGCATGGATAGGTCAGCTCTAAGACTAACTTCCTTTGAAAGCCAAAATCCAAAAGTTTGAGACTAAAGCAGAAACTGGGCTGCAGGACCAGGACGCAATGTATAATCCAAGCTAAACATGCTATTGCCCCTCTCCCTTTCACAAAGTACTAGAAACATCTGCCTACTCTCATTGCCTCCAGTTGCTCTCCTCTTGTTCACTTCGCTTTCCCTTGTAGCCTGGCTTCTGATCTCATGGATCCACCAAAACTGCTCTTTCTAAAGTGAAATTGTTAATCCAATGGCCTTTTTGAAGGCCTCCTTGAATTCTCTGCAGCATCTGATACTGTTATCTCCCACTTCTGGATACACTTTTTCCCACTGTTTTCATGGCACTGCTCTGTTTTCTCCTGCTACATGTCTGACTTCAATTTCTTGGTTTCCTTTGCAGAGTCATCATATTTACCTCACCCTATATCCACGAATATACCTCAGAGCTCTATCTTGTGCCTTTTTTCTCTTTTAACTCTCTAGTCTTAATAGGTGATTTCACTAACTCCCATGTTTTTTGGAAATCTTCAACTGGATGTCCAACTATGACAAACTCACTCTTTGCTGCCTCCCTTCCTCCACATCCTCCTTTCCTCTAGCTTCTCTGTGTTGAGGATACCACCAGAATCCTTCCATTCACCCATATTAGCAAGTTCAGTGTATTTAAGAAATCCTACTGGTTTCCTTACCTTTCATGTCCAGTTTTAAGTCTTATGAATTCTGCCTCCACAATGTGTTTTGTATTCATCCTTTTCTCTCCACTTACTCCAGGCTCTCATACCCTCTCATTTGAACTGTGCAATAGCTTGCTAATGGGTTTCCCTGTCTCGTCTTTTTTTTTTAACATAAATTTATTTATTTAACTTTTTACATTCATTTTCACAAAATTTTGGGTTCCAAATTTTCTCCCCTTTTATTCCTCCCACACCCCAATACACCATGCATTCTAATTTTCCCTATCACCAATCTGCCCTCTCTTCCATCATCTCTCACTTCTCTTGTCCCCATCTTCTCTTTTGTCCTGTAGGGCCAGATGACATTCTATTCCCCATTAACTGTATTTCTTATTTCCTAGTAGCAACAACAATACTCAGCAGTTGTTCCTAAAACTTTGAGTTCCAAATTCTCCCCATCCCTCCCTCCCCACCCATTCCCTTTGGGAAGGCAGGCAATTCAATATAGACCCTATCTGTGTAGTTTTGCAAATGACTTCGATAACTGTATTTCCCTCCATCCTATCCTGCCCCCCATTGTTTCTATTCTGTCTTTTGATCCTGTCCCTCCCCAAGAGTGTTGATTTCAAATTGCTCCCTTCTCCCATTACCCTCCCTTCCATCATCCCTCCCATCTTGCTTATCTCCTTCTCCCCCACTTTCCTGTATTGTAAGATAGGTTTTCATACGAAAATGAGTGTGCATTTTATTCCTTCCTTTAGTCGAATGTGATGAGGGTAAACTTCTTGTTTTTTTCTCAGCTCTCCTCTTTTTCCCTCCACTAAAAAGTCTCTTGCTTGCCTCTTGAATGAGACATAATTTACCCCATTCCATTTCACCCTCTTTCCTCCCACTACATTTCTCTCTCACCATTTACCTTAATTTCTTTTAAGATATGGTCCCATCCTATTCAATTCACTCTGTGCTCTCTGTTTCTGCATGTGCGTGCATGTGTGTATATGTGTGTGCATGCACATGTGTACGTGTGTGTGTGTGTGTGTGTGTGTGTGTGTGTGTGTGTGTGTGTGGTCCCACCAACTACCCAGATACTGAAAAGTTTTAAGAGTTACAAATATTGTCTTGACATGTAGGAATGTAAACAGTTCACCTTTGGTAATTCCCTTATGACTTCTCTTTGATGTTTACTTTTTCATGCTTCTTCTCATTCTTGTGTTTGAAAGTCAAATTTTCTTTTCAGCTCTGCTCTTTTCATCAAGAATGCTTGAAAGTCCTCTGTTTCATTGAAAGATCATATTTTCCCCTGAAGTATTATACTCAGTTTTGCTGGGTAGGTGATTCTTAGTTTGAGTCCTAGTTCCTTTGACTTCTGGAATATCCTATTCCATGCCCTTTGATCCCTTAATGTAGAAGCTGCTAGATCTTGTGTTATCCTGATTGTATTTCCACAATACTGGAATTGTTTCTTTCTAGCTGCTTGCAATATTTTCTCCTTGACCTGGGAATTCTGGAATTTGGCCACAATGTTCCTAGGAGTTTCTCTTTTTGGATCTCTTTCAGGCGGTGATCGATGGATTCCTTCAATACTTATTTTGCCCTCTGGTTGTAGAATATCAGGGCAGTTTTCTTCAATAATTTCATGGAAGATGATGTTTAGGCTCTTTTTTTGATCATGACTTTCAGGTAGTCCCATAATTTTTAAATTGTCTCTCCTGGATCTATTTTCCAGGTCAGTTGTTTTTCCCATGAGATATTTCACATTCTCTTCCATTTTTTCATTCTTTTGGTTTTGTTTTGTGATTTCTTGGTTTCTCATAAAGTCATTAGACTCCATCTGTTACATTCTAATTTTGAGAGAACTATTCTCTTCAGTGAGCTTTTGAACCTCTTTTTCCATTTGGCTAATTCTGCTTTTAAAAGCATTCTTGTCCTCATTGGCTTTTTGAACCTCTTTTGCCAATTGAGTGAGCCTATTTTTCAAGGTGTTATTTTCTTCAGCATTTTTTTGGGTCTCCTTTATCAAGGTATTGACCTGTTTTTCATGCTTTTCTTGCATCTCTCTCATTTCTCTTCCCAGTTTTTCCTCCACCTGTCTAACTTGATTTTCAAAATCCTTTTTGAGCTCCTCCATGGCTTGAGCCCAGCAGACACCCACCTGGGATGTCTGGGATACAGAGGCCCCGACCTCCATGTCTTTCCCTGATGATAAGAATTGTTCCTCATCATCAGAATTGAAAGGCAGGAACATCTGTCCCCCATCAAAGTAGCTTTCTATAGTCTTATTTTTCTTCCCTTTTCTGGGCATTTTCCCAGCCAGTTACTTGACTTCTGAGATTCCTGTCCACCCCCGCCTAGATCCGCCCAGCTAGTGCTTGGGGTCTCAGATTGAAATGGGCTTTCTGCAGCAAGCTCAGCTGCTATTCAATGTGAGCTTAAGTTCTGGTGTTCAGGTGGGGGCAGGGCTGTCTCCCAGGCTCAGTTCCCTCAGGGGGTTTATGCAGAAACCTTTGGTAATGGCCCTGAACTTCTGCCTGCTGCTTCAGGAGTTCTGGGCTGCTGCTGCCTCTACCACTGTCTCTGCCACTGCCTCCCGAGGGGGCCTGAGTTATGGAGACACCCCGCTCCCCTCTCGGCCAGCGCAGACATCTCTCTCACTGACCTGTAGTGCCTGTGGGCAGAGGGACCTTCCCGGCCTCCGGAGGTTCCCTCCCTGAAGCCTGCTCGGATCTGCTCCTCTGGGGCCTTGCGGCCAGTGCAGTACAGGGGTGGACTCCGCTGTCCGGGGTGCAACGGACCCCTGGGGACGGCTCTCCAAGGCTCTCTGGAATGGAAATCTTTTCCACTGTGTTTATGCACACCTTGCAGTGCCCCAGAATTCGTGGGGAGTTCTTTTTGCAGGAAATATATGGAGTGTGGGTTCGGAGCTAGCATATGTGAGTCTTTCTACTCCTCCATCTTGGCTCCTCTTCCCGTCTCGTCTTTCGCCCTAAAGCACAGATCTAATCCTGTCACTCCCTTGCTCAAGAAGTTCTAGTGGATATCTCTTGACTCAAGGACAAAATACAAATTACTATTTGACTTTTTAAATTTTTGTTTCTAAATTTAATTTTTTTATTCTTAAACAACAAAATGGGAATATTTCTATACACAGCAGAACACAAGAAGATTCTGTGTGAAACATGAATCTCTATTTCACATTACCTTACTGTTTTCAAAAAGTATATAATGAATTCTACACATTACTTTAATGTCCAACTTTTCTGTACTTCCTTTTGAAATGTCTTCTGTTGCCTTCTATGCATTTGAAAGGAGGATATAATGTTCACTCATTGGTATCACTACTGTTAACCTCTCCTTTTCTCTTTCCCCTCCCCCCTTTAATTGAGAGAAAGAGTTATGACAAATGTTCAGAGTCAAATCAATTCTTATCATGGTCACATCAAAAAATGTATGTCTTTATATATTGGAAGTCAGTTAATTAGCAAGCATTTATTAAGCACTTACTGTGTTTCAGGTACTGTGCTAAGCTCTGAAAATTGTTTTTGTGCTGTGTTTGTCCTTCATTCTCAAAGAGGACCATGACATCAAGATGATGACGTGTTACAGTTGATTTTGATTTGAGCAAAGGAGGGCTGTGCAAGGTCACCAACCTCACCTTCTCTTACAGAGCCATCTGGCTGGAGATGTCCCAGGATGCAGTGTGGGACCCTGACCCTTTTAGGCTAAGGTCTTATCAGACTCTCCCTTTGAATGAGATATGGGTATATCTTTAAGTAGTTACTCAAGGAACGGCCCCTTTTAATAAACAAAATCAAACTGAGAGGAAAAAACCCTTAAAGTTCCTGGGTAAAAGAGAAACAGTTACTATTTAGTATTAGTAAATGCTAAATACCAAAGCTCTGGAAATATAAATACAAGGAAGGAAAAATTAATTATTTATTAATTGCGTATTATGTGCCAGAAACTGTGCTAAGCATTTTATAAATATTATCTCATTTAGTCTTCTCAATAACCCGGGTCACTAGGTGCTATTATTATTCTTATCCCATAGCTGAGGAAACTAGGACAGATAAAGGTAGAGTGACTTGTCTCATAGCATGTGTCTAAGGTAAAATCTCAACTCAAAACTTCATAACTCTGTGGTTAGTGCTGTGTTCACTGAGCCAACCCTCTACTTCAAAGTAAAAAAGCAGACAGTCTCTGCCCTCAAGGGATTTACATTTTAATGGGAGAAGACAAATCCATATAAGGAGGGATGGATGTACTTTAAACAGGAGCATAATGGAGATGGCCAGAGTACAGCCCAGCGAGAAATGAAGATATGGATAGAATTCTCATCCCCTTAAATGGAGTTTCTGAAAGGGGTCATCTAGTCAGAAGACTATGGTCAGGATATCATCAATTTCCCCTTACCCCCAGCAGAGCGTCTTTTGTTCTTATTTAACTTCCTAAAAAACGCTCTAAAGGACACTTGTTTGTTCTCCCCATGTTAGAATGTTAGCACTGCATCATCATATAGATCCTTCCAACTGCTCAAACAAATTTATCTTTCTAGTTTTCTCTGGATTTTTGTGCTTCTATATCACAGTGACCTACATAATTCTTTTCTTTAAAAATGCTTGAGAATTCTCTATATTAATAAAGATCCAATTTTTTGTTTGTTTTTAGAATTATACTTAGCTTCACAGGGTAAAACTTTTATCCTTTGTCTTTTAGTAGAAGTTGTCTGGTCTTCTTTAATCCTGACTACAGTTTCTTGGTAACAAGAGCTATTTCTTTATGGATTCATATAATATTCTTTCTTTGATATGGGAGCTTTAGATTCTAGCTATGACATTCCCAGGACTTTTCCTTTTGGAGTCCTCTTCAGGAGGTGATTCATAGATGTTGGATTTACTTTGTCTTTTGATTCTAACAGATTTGGGCAGTTTTCATTTGTGATTTTTTGAACAAGTGTCAAGGTTTGGTGTTTTTTTTTTATGGTTTTCAGGGAGTCTAATATTTGCTTTTTAATTACCTCTCATTGAGTGCTATTGATTTATTTCTTCTAGATATTCATGTAGACGTTGTGGAAAATCCATTTTTTCTTTAGGTCTGTGTTTGTTGTATAGAGTTAGATCTGTAATAATTTTTGTTACTAGATTGTAATTTTTTTGATTTACTTATCTCTTCAACCTTAGCTCTTGAGTTGAGGCTTTGAGTCAGGGCCAATCTCTTACCTTGCATATGCTCTTGGTTGGAGTGATCAGTCCATTTTGGTTTTATCTTGGACCCCCCCTGGGTTCTTGGACTGTCTTAAGCCTCTAACAATTTAATCTCCAGGTGACTTGGAGATTCAGGTAACTGGATTATTGGGGCCTTCTTTGGTATCTCAGGACAGAATGCTAGGGACTGAACTGTCTTGATCTAAGCTCTGCATCATAGCATAGGTAGCACTGATCACCGCTTGCTGTCACTCCCCAAGGCTTTTAATGTCCCTATGACTCGGGGCTTTCTGACTTCACACATTCTTTCTCCATGGCTTACTTAGTTGAGTCCTTTGCTAATTCTGCTTCATTCCTTAAAGTCTTAAAGACTATTCTTGTCCCTCCTCCAGTTACCAGAGGGGGCAGATCCCTTGTGTCATTCTGGTGTGGAAGATGTCACTTACACTAACTCCCTATTTCATTTCTTATTTGTCATTTCATTCAGTGTACACGTCAAGGTTTCACTGGAGTAGGTATATGGGAACAGAGAAAGCATCTTGGTCAGAAGCTTCTCTCTGGCTTTTCAAGTCTGTTGCAATCTGGCTCAAATGTCTCTTTCCACACTTATGGTACAATCATTATTTCCTTTCACACGCTACATTCCTGCTTCATTGATCTAATTCCTATTTCTTGTATACAATATTCTGTCTTCCCTTACTTTCCTTTACACAGTGTTTTCCCCATACCTGGAATGCATTATCACTTTTCCTTCAACTCAGAGAATCTCTAGATTATTTCAAAGCTGAGCTCAAATGCCATCCCTTACAGGAAGTCTGTCATGATTCTCCAGTTTCTAGTACTCCAATCTCATGTATTTTGCATTTGATATTCTATACATATGTAGTTCCTCCACCATAGCCCCAATATAATTTAAGCTCTCTATATTTTTGTATTCATATCTCAGAACTCAGTACATTGTCTGCCAAATAGTAGGGGCTTACATGCTTGTTGAAATGAATTGAACTAGTTCTTGATAAGAACCTAGAATTGAGAAGTGAAGAAAATAAACCTCAATAAAAAGGAAACAACCAGATGCAACTGGGTAATGGATTTATTTTAGCCAGTAATAACAGGTAACATGTTTAAAGGTCTTAAGCTTGCTAAAGCACTTTACATACATTAGTTCATTTGATCCTCACAGAAGCACTGTAAAACAGATATTGCAAATAATAAAATCTCCAATTTACTTACAAGAAAAGTAAAGCTAAGTGCCTTAGCATCAGTCAAAGACACAGTGTCAAAGCCCTGATGCAAATTTAAGTTTCCTGATGTAAAGTCCAGTGCTCTTTCTACCATACATCTAGGTTTTCTAGTTGTATTTCATGCTCAGGGTTTAAATAAACAAATGTTTGATAGTAAATCATAATGTTTAAGAGGGTTACATCATAAAAATTTTTTCAGAAAATAATAGATTAGTTTTTAATGTTCCATTAGTTTGCCCAATAAGTAAAACAATTTTCAGAAGTTATAATTTTGTATGTTAAATTACTTCTGATTTCTTATTAAAATTTGAAATGTGCAAGGCATAAAATGCAGTGAAATTTTGAATTAATATTAATTCGTTATTTTGTGAAAGATAAACATCTTAGAATTATAAAACAATAGAATTACAGAAATACAGTTATAAGAGACCTCAAAAGTTAATTAGATTTTCCATCAAAACAATGAATCCTTTAAATAATACTTCTGCTTAACTACTGTCAATGAATACTTGCAATGTTCTAGTTTATAAAAGTGCTGCCGCTTGCTTAGTCTCACTAGTTCTTATCTTGACTTTTGGATAATCTCAATCTTTAAATTCTTTGGATACTAAAGTATATCCATGTCTTGAAGTCACACTACCTTAAAGACTATCCTCCAAAAGATATTTCTCACGTATATATCATAAGACTGCTTTAAAACAGTAGAAATCATCCTTATTTAGGACCAGAAAAAAATAGTGGCATAAAAAGATACGACTTTGTTTCAGAAAGAAGCTTGTGATCATTGGCTGGAATTTTGCATTTACCAAAAGAAGTCATACTCTTCTACTGTTCAGTTCTCAACCCAACTCATTGTTGTTTATAAGTATCCATTAATATTATATAAACTGATGGATGAGATCCCTATGTTGTCTACTTAAACCACATATCATAATCTGCACAAAAGTCCTTATGCATTCATTTGGTTTTTCCCAAAGTGGATAATTAGGCCAAATTATTTTGAGAGTTTATGTATCTCATTTAGGAGGCTATGTCATGTTACAGAAATTGATAAAGTCAGCACAATGTCATTTACAAAGACCATATAGAAGCAGCCACAATGGCCCTTGTATCTGTGGATCAGGGCCTAGCATCAACTAGAAGACACTAATCTCAGTTATTATGTTAGAATGCTATCTTTTATAGCTTGGTGACTCAGGCCTATTAGACTATCTTTATCTGTGTTTACATGGTTATCACTCATTTCTGATCCAAGCTACTGGTTGTCTGTTCCTCAGGCAAGGATATCTGTTTGGAAGGAGAAGGAAACCTTGAGAAAGATGCCAGTAGAGTAAGAGCTGATGGCATGGTCTCCCAGCCTCCTTTCCTCACAATCGCTGCTTCTGTCTAACGAAGTTGGGTCAGAGGCCAGAATCCTGAGACTCTTGCCTAGACTATTAACCTGTTCTAACTACAATATAGATTAAGTCATTCTCTCCAAAACACTTCTTTTAAACTAAACATTTTAAGCAGAGCCCCCCTTTCCCCCTCTTTTCATTCATCTTTTAAATGAATATAATGATATTTATACAGACAACCTTAAAGAAATGTTTTAGGAACAACACTTTATAAAGTGTTGTATAAATAGAAGGCGATGCCTGATTCATAGTAGTTGCTTAATAAATGTTGATTATTGGATGATGATGATGATAATTGCTTCTATAGTTGTTGCTGATGAGTTTGATGTTGGATAAGAAGATAGGTCAAGCTTTCTCATAGAACATGATTTTATGATTGAATATGTTAATCTGGATAAGTGTTTCTGACCTCCAAACTTATATAGGCCATTGCCAGGATGGCTTTTCTTTTCTTTCTTTTTCTTTTTTTATAAATTTATTTATTTTTAGTTTTCAACATTCACTTCCATAGGATTTTGAGTTCCAAATTTTCTTCTCATCTCTCCCCTCTTCCTACTCCAAGATGGCAATATAATTTGATGTAGGATCTACATATGCTTTCATATTAAGTCTATTTTCACATTAGTGATGTTGTAAAGAAAAAATAGAACCAATGAGAGAAACCATGAGAAAGAAGAAACAAACAAAAAAAAAGAGAAAGAGCAAATAATATTCTCTGATCAGCTTTCAGACTCCATAATGCTTTTTTCTGTATGTGGACAGCATTTTCCATCATGAATCTTTTGGAGTTATCTTAGATCCTTGCACTGTTGAGAAAAGCAGAGTCTATCAAAGTTAGTCATTGCACAATGAGGCTGTTACCGTGTATAATGTTCTCCTGCCTCTGCTCACTTCACTCAGCATCAGGTCATGTAATTCTCCAGGTTTTTCTGAAGTCCACATGCTTATCATTTCTTATAGCACAATAGTGTTCCATTACATTCATATACCACAACTAGTTCAGCCATTCCCCAACTGATGGGCATCTCCTCAATTTTCAAATCTTTGCCACCACAAAAAGAGGTGCTATAAATATTTTTGTTCATGTGGGTCCTTGTCCCATTTGAATGATCTCTTTGGCATATAGACCTAGAAGTGGCATTGCTGTTTTAAAGGTATGCACATTTTTAATAGCCCTTTGGGCATTTTCAGGATGGTTTTTCTTAAGAAAACTAGCATTTTGGGGGGGATTGTAGGGACTATTCCTTTTTTGATTGTGTCTGCACATCAAAATACTTTGATAATGTTGAGCTTGAAAAGCAAATGAAACAGCAAGGGGAGAATGGGAGCAAATGAGGCATATATAACACAAAGAACTCCCATTGCTCTCTCAGATAGTGTTGTTGGAGGAGTACGCATAGAGTGGGACTTGATTCTTTGCAACTGAAAGTGCATTTTTCTGGTTTATATCTTGTATCCAGAAATTCTTGCTGAATGGTATACTGGCAAATTACAGAGTTTCTGATTATTAGCAAAAAAATGACTATACTTAATTACAACTAGCCTTTCTTTAGCTTCCTTTGTGCCTGTGTTGTTGTAAAAATCAATATCCATATGCATCATGATGAATGATTGCTGATGAATTATGGTTAACAACAAATCAGCAATGTTGGTGATTCTCAGTAGACATATGCACATAAAATTGTCCTCAGTATTTTTTATGACAGTTTTGGAGGGAGGTTTTCCCTCTTGTAGAGACAGTTGTTGAGTAAAATAGCAAGCATCTGGTAAACAGCCATTTCCACATCATATGCACAGGAATCATTGTTTGACATAAAAATCTTTTTGTAGACCCAATGGTTGTTTATGACTGTCTCTGAGTTGTGTTTAAATAATAATACACTTCTGGTACAGGAATTTGAATCTGGGCTTTGAAAGGGACTTCCCCATGAATGTCATGTGTTGTAGACCAAATATACTATGATCATCTTTCTTTCAATCTGGAAAACATAAGAATATTGCTGACTCTACTTCAAAATTTCTTTCTACAGCAGATTTATTCTCTGACACCATTATTTGAAACTCTCAAGCTGAAATTTGGGGTCTTGAGTCATTTATAGAAAAAAAATGAGGAACTATTGTTGAATGTTCTTCAGTATTCAAATATATACTGAAAGGAGAAAAAGCATGAAAATAAACATAGGAAGTGTTAGTTTAAGAGCAGAATTCCTAAGGAAAAATGATAAGAAAGGACCCTTTGCTTTGTTAATCCCCAGAAGACTAGCTCTCCAACAAAGCAGACCTTAGCCTTTCATGTGTCTCCTCAAAATGCAGTGACTACTTGAGCTTTCAAAAAGGAGAGTGGAGTAAGGCCTAGATATTGCTCTCTGCTACCATTTTGCATAAAAAAGCCCTCAGTTTTCTAATGCTCCTCAAACAACCTATAGCACTTATTAAATCCCTGCTATATCCCAGGCACTTTGTTAGGTATTGATGATGTGAAGATAAATAGCCCCTACCCTCAAGGCACTTCCATTCTATCAGGAGGGAAAGAATGTACACATTTTCTGACAGATACAAAATAAATACTCATTTGAATCATACTCCTATTACTACAGAGTTTGACATATGCTTCTTAATCAATAACTAAGGCCATTATTGACAGATAAACTCTTTGAGGGAATTAACTGCGTTTCTAGCTTGCTTTATCAAGGATAGAGACAAGTTATGATGTGGTTTCATTACCACAGTTCATCTAGATAGTAACTGAACACCCTATATGGTGACTGGAGAGGTAACAGAAAGGACCTTGTCCACAAACAACTCCCCATGATTTTTAAAACTACTGACATTCTACCTTAATAAGTAATTTCTTTGGGCAGGAAAGATAACATGGTATTGAGTGAGTATTGGGTTTGAGAATTAGAATATCTAGGTTTTCATTTCTGTGTGGTAAGACGCCCTAGAAAGCAATCAACTAAAGACAAAAATGACTGCCTGCTCTGTATACCTGGGCAAATCGCTTACACTTTCTATGAAAGAGGTAAGGAAAAACACCCCTCGAATGGTTACCTGTCTAGGAAGATTAATTATATAAACATAAATAGAGTCAGGACCATGGCCTAGTCAAAGTCCAAAAACTGAGTCCTCTGTGTATTACTGTCCACTGAAGACTTTGAGCTATCACTGTACTCATAGTATCCTTCTTGACAAAGAAATATGCCATCATTTAAACATTATTAATTCATTCATGTAATCATAGCTCTTAGAACTGGAAACACAGTTCTGGTGAGTTCAAGGTCCCTCAATAGACAATGCAAAAGCCATGAGCATAGGGCCACAGAACCCTAAACTTCAACATGTTTTCATTTCAGGTTTCTTGCTTAGTTACCACTTCCATTACAATATGTTGCCTCCTCCCATCACCACTAGATATACAAATATGCCCAATAAAGTCCCTGAGGGACTCTGAGACTCTTTCTGCATATTTATTACATGCTGTTGCTTTAATGTTCTCTGATTAGAGGCAAATTCCAAGTATTTCACTGTGGAAATAGTGAAACCTTTGTGCCAAAAAAAAAAAAATGGGTATGTTAGTACTTTCAGCATAGCACACATATGCCTTCAGTTCTTTGGGGCAAAAAGAGAGGACTTTTTGTGCAAGACTTCTTTTCTCTATATTGTCCTTTTATTCTAGCTATTCACAAGAGGCCACGTGAATATTAAAAGAGATTGACTGCTGGGAAGATATAAAGTAAACACTTTCAGTACAGGGAATTGGAGAGACTGAATTGTAAATTCCAGCCCGGCTGCTTTCAATTAGCTATTGACAAGTCTGATGATCAGTAACTAACATGGCTTGTCAGTTAGCATATTGATTAAAATGATCAAGGATTATCACAGATACTTCCTGGAACAGTCACAAACAGCCTATTAAGAACAGACACTGGGGGAGAAACTGAAAACAAATGTGAAATCAGCATCCTTGGTTGACCTCTATGTTCTATGTATGCCACTAAAAGCCAGAACTTACTTTTGTCTTGGTTTCAGGGTGGTTGACGTATTTTGTTTTGATTGAAATTTGTAGAGGCCATCAGGTACCTGGCATTCTCAGGATCCAAGGGGACTAAGAAGCTGCATAATAAATCTTTCCATAATATAATGGCAAGGAACAACATGAGGACAGTAAACAACCAGGCTACTCAAGTTGAGGAGGAACACTTGGGGAGGTTTCAGCACTAAAACTAATAGGGCTTTTATTGCATTTTTCATTTTCAGAATTCTTTAGGAACATTAGCAAATACATTCTGCTAATACTTGGGAAATGCAGTTAGTAAATTCTTCAGTATCAGAATTGTGACCTAGAAGAGCTTTCCAGGGTCACCTCCCACAACATCAGCGATGCTTTGCTTTACCTCTTTCTGGTCAAGAACGGTATTCACTCTTGAACCAAGGTTCTAGTGATTCCTATTTTTATATAAATCTGTAACCTTTGATGAGAGCTATTTGATCCATCAATTCTGACGGTCTGAAGGTGGGAAAGTGCCCCCTTTCTTGCCCTTGCAATGTTCCCTTCTTCTTCTGCAGCCTCCTCATCCCTTCTTTGCCTAAGAGGAAAACAGTAAAGAAGAGGCAAATAGGGAGAGGAGGACTTGAGGAGAACAAGGAGCCATTTGGCTTGCAGCTCTAGACCTGTGATCCAAAGATCCTGAATGGTGACCGGTAAGAATAATGGATCTTTGTTTGTGATATAATCGTACTTTCTCTTGCATCTTATTTAAAGAAATAACTGATTTCCAATTCCTCTTATGTATGTACATGTCTTGTTCTACAATTGGCATCTACATTCCATTGTATCTATAGTTGTACCCTTACCTAGAGGGATAGGGACTGGAACTGTGATTGGTTATCCCTGTAGTGAGCTCCTGCTTTTTATTCAACCAATGCTTTTCTGAACAATTCCCAGTCTTAGAGAATTGCCTGGAGCACTGTGAATCAAATGACTTGCCTAGGGTAACACAGTCAATATATATCTTAGGTGGGACTTGAACCAGGTCTTCCTTTCTTTGTGACCCATTCACTATCCATGATTCCAATCTCCTTCCATCTGTTTCCATATTTTATGTAGAGAAGAATGCTTACTTCTTAAAGACATGAACTTTTTCCTTATACTCTACAGGAGCTAAAAGTCTTCTATAAAAATTCCAAATTTATAGAGGTGAATCTTTCTTCTTTTACCACAGTGAATGAACATTTTCTCTTCTGACTAACAGAGGATTAATTACCCATAGATTTCAAATGGCTCATATTCAGTACAGCTCATGGATCTGCAGGTGACGTGTGTAGTTTCAGGGCTCTAATGATCCAAGTGCTTTACACAGCATCTTGCCTGCCAGTTTAGGTCCATTAAGAAATAAAATTGTGTGTCAGAGGGAGGCAAAATTGGGATGGGAAAAATCCATAGGCTCAGTTCCTTAAATCTATTCTGATGCAACTATAGCAGCAGCCAAGTCACTTTTCTCTGTCTACATTTAACTATAATGTAAATTTAATATTTACAGTCTGAATACCATAAGCTCATACACTGCTCTTTAGATATATTTATGAGAAATAACCCTAAAATCATTGGATATTAAGAGGGAGCTTATGTGGATATGAAGTTGGAGCTCTATGGTTTGTTCTTAAATCATCTGAGGAAAGCATATGTCTCAACAATATACTAAGCGAAATGAAGTTCACAGGTTAGAAATATGATGGAAAAAGGTTCCCTTTAGCTGTTTCATTTCATTTTGGGGAAGGAAACTCAATTAGTTTTCTCACTGTAGTTTGTTTACTTATAAATCATATTTCCATTCATAACATAATAAGGTTGGAGGAGAAATTGAGAGGTCACTGAAATAGGATTGTTTCTCTGGTTGCATATTGATTTAACATTGACTTTAATATTTCCAGAGAAGTTTAAGGTTTATAAAGGGGTTTTTCTCACAAGAATCCTGTGAATTTCATAGATGAAGAAATCAAGATTTATGAAAATTACATGATATTCTCAACTATTACATTTTAGAGCCAAGATCTGAACCCTGAGGATTTCCTGATTCCAAGCACACAGTTTAGAGTCACAGTCCTTCCTATCAGTTCTATCTAATATTCATATTAAATCCAAATTTCATCACCATGTATTGTCAACCTACTAAATTTATTTTTAAGCTTTTGAATAATGAAAGTAGGAATGAAGAAAAAAAGGAATTCATCTTTTATCTCTATGACCTTGAGACAAATTCTCTGGGCCCTAGCTTCTTCATCTATAAAATGAGCGGATGACCTGTAGGTTCCCTCCAGCTCAAAACACAGGAGTCTCTAATACAATTTAGCACTATGTCGTAAGTGAAAGAGTACAGGTCAATAGAGGTCTGAATTCAAATCCTGGCTCTGAGCTGATTACCTTTGTCTGACTTTAGTTTCCTCATCTATAAAATAAGGATCATCACAGAGTTGTAAAAATATCCTTGACAGACTGTAAAATTATGAGTATTTTGTAATATATATGTGTATACATTTATATATACATTTGAATACATTTAATATATATTTACATATGAATCTATAGATAGATATACATCCTATCTAATCAATCAATTCATGTACATTTATATACATGCAAGTTCCTGTTTTTTCTAAGAGCACATATTCTGATTTGATGATGTGTGGAGGACATAACAATCACTTTACTGTCCTATGAACTCACTTGAAAACTGCCAAACATATTCACGTCCTATATGGCGTATGATAGACTAATGGTATGGTAGACCAGTCCTGCATGTCTTGAGTTTTCCTTTTATGCCTAGTTTTATATTCTCTGGGAAAATGTCTTCCTTAGCTCTTCCCCACCTGAGGTAGGTGTAGGGGCAGCTAGGTGGTGCGGTGGATAGAGCACCACAGGGCAGGAGTCAGGAGGACCTGAGTTCAAATCTCACCTCAGACACTTGACACTCACTAACTGTGTGATCTTGGGCAAGTCACTTAACCCCAGTTGCCTCATCCTGGGTCATCTCCATTCATCCTGATGAATATCTGGTCACTGGATTCAGATGGCTCTGGAGGAGAAGTGAGGCTGGTGACCTGCACAGCCCTCCCTCACTCAAAACAAAGTCAAGTGCAAGTCATGTCATTATTTCTCTGATGGCATGATCTTCTTCAGCAATGAAGGATAAACACACACCCCATCTGAGGTTAAGGAAGAATGTGCTCCATAGTTCTTGTCCTGTTGATTGCTTTTAAGAGAGACAAGACCTCCTCAGGAGGTCATCATAAGCCTGAGGTGCATTGGCACCTCTATCTGGTCCACATGCAGCATGTGGACCAGACAGACTATACTGCAATGACTTTTTCAGTTTTATAGTATCTATGTCTATATTTATCTATATCCTTTTATACATCTGCATATGTCAATAAATTTTGCATATGCTCACATTTGCATATGTATATTTTTTCTAACAGTATGCAAGAACAATGAGAGCAGTAATTGTTTTACTTCTGTCTTTGTATCTATGTATCTATACATTTAGCATAATGCATGGCACATAGTAATTGCTTAATAAATATTTGTAAATCTGTATGAATGTGGAATGTATATCTATGTATATCTAGATACACAGAATAGATAGAGAGGTAACAGACAGATTGATAACCCTGCTATAAAACTAACTCTTTCTCAGTTGGGAATTTTTGTTTCTGTCATTTTACTCTCTGAATTTAGCATAGTAACTACCACATGAAAAACACTCAATAAATGATTGCTGAATTAAATTGAATGAAATCTATATTGATACCAAATTTTCATGAAGTTGTCACATAAGTAGTTTCTCCATAATCTACTAAATAAATATTTATAAACACATAGGTGTATAGCATACATGTAGGGGCAGCTAGATGACACCATGAATAGAATACTTGGAATCAGGAAGACATCTTCCTGAGCTCAAATCTGGTCTCAGACATTTATGAGCTCTGTGACTCTGGGCAAGTCACTTAACTCTGTGTGTCTCAGTACTTTATCTATAAAATGAGCAGAAGGAGGAAAGAGCAAATTATTCCCGTATCTTTGCCAAGGAAACCCCAATACATATACACTCATAAATGCACATACAAATGTACATAAACATACGTATCCTGTTTTCTTTACAACTTAGTGATTTGTGTATGTGCTCATTTAGCTATACAAAGCAAAGAGGGAAAGAAGACTTGTCTGATTACTACAGATACTAGACAAAGGCCCAATATGGAGTAAACATAGGTACATGAAACTTGTAAGAACCCTTGGAACTAGACTGATTAATTGCATGTTACTAATATTAACAATTATTGCCCTCATGGACACTTCTCGGTTTATATACCATTATTAAGACCATTTAAGGGCAGGGCAACATGGGAGGCAGGTTGCCTTGGTCTAAGAAAAGTCCTTCCTGTGCCTACACACCCAATGTCCTTGGAGCTCTTAGGATAGCTCAGTGTAAAAAACTGAGGCCTAGGATGAATTTTGCTGAGTAAAACTTTCCCTTCAGAGCAACTGAGACTGCAGCGCTACTGACTCCTAGGTTGTATATAGACCTCAATAAACAGACCTCAACCTTGTAATCTTAAATCTTTCCTATAGAGTATTTTCGAACACTCTATAATTTGAATCTAAGCATTGAGAAGTTGAATTATCAAACTAAAAGAATGTCTCTATAACCAAGACTATGGCTTTGGAATTCCTCTCTTTCTAAAGGTCAATGTATTTTAATTGAATCCAGCAAATATTTATTATGTGTCAGCTGCCTCACTGGCACTGTGCTGAGCATGGGAGTTACAGGGATGAAATAAAACATAGTCCCCTGCCCTCAAGGAATTTCTAATGTAATGAAGGGATGAGATATGCACACACAAAACTATGGTATGTCAGGATGTGAACGTTTCTAAACAAAGTGACATAGTTTTATGAGGAATTTGAGATGGAGATGGTCACTGTTAGTTGGTAGTGAGGGCCAGTGGGGTTGGAATCAAGGGGGACTTCATGGAATCTCTGGTACTTAAGTTAGGACTGGAAAGAATAGGAACTGAAATAAGCAAAGCCAGAAGGGAAGATCAATTCAGAAATGAATAAAAGCATTGAGATGGTCAAGAGCAAGACAAGAATGGGGGGAGGGTGGAGAATAGTAGAGTTTGGCTTGAACAAATAGACTAAGAATGAAAAGGGAGGGAGAAAATATTCTAAAAGGAGGACTGAATGCCAGAGTAAATAGTCTCTGTCCTTGGCAATGGTGTATGCCTACAGCTAGAGGGTGGCACTATAGAGAGCAAATAGTACTCCCTCTTTCTTCTGAGAATGGGAGGGGCTAAGTATTCCCAGACCAAATATAGTGCTTCCCATGAGGACTGACTTAGGGCAGGGCATTTATCTTTCTCTGGATGCAAGAGTATAAAAATTATCTTGTCCTAGACACCTGCAGTCAGAAGGACCAGACCTACTTAGGGACAATGAGTGATTTGCTTTTTAGCCAGGGGTAAAAAAGGAAAACACAGGTTCCATTTAAAATTCTGCCTCTTGGGAGGGAGGCTTATTGAATTATTAATTAAAGGATAGTAAAAGCTTTGATCCCCTAAACTACTTCATTAAAACAAAATTGACTCCCTAACTCTATTTTCTCTTGTGTAAATTCCAACTAGTTACTGCATCTACCATGATCCTCTTCTGTATTCCACCAATGCACAAAGTTGGAAATCATAGCTTTCATAATCCAACAGGAAATTTTTTAGGTGATGGGAAAGCAAAATTAAAATAAAGGATTAACGTAGCAAAGAAAATCATAAATAAACATAAATAAAATCATAAATAAGAAGGAAGGGTGGATCAAGAAATCTTTTTGGAGTTTTCTCACCCTTATTAAGAGGGGATAGTCATTTTGAGATGACAAACAGTTTGAAATCCCTTTCTCTGCAAAGTAGTGGCTTATTACTGAAGACAACCTTTGCTTATTATACAGACCTGCTGGATTATGGTTTCTCCCTTACTCAAGCTCTGCTTGTTCAAATGCTATATTTTTGTCTCTATTTCAAAAGCTTCCTGTGAGTCTAACATCACGTCACCCAGTCCAGATCATACAAACCAAACCCTGGTTTAAAAGACTACTTTTGAAGACATTGAATGTCAAATTCCATAATTTTTATCTGTCCTTTGGATGACTCTTTCACTTGTAAAAGAGTTGGACTCATAAATAGAGAGTGATTTTAGGGAAATTAGGAATATCTCTGTTATATTACTAAAGGATTTTGAGTAGGGCAGAGGTAGGAGGCATGAGGATGATAACACAGGCAGTGGTGTTAAAGATTAATTGGAAAGGGGAGAGATTGCAAATTGGAAGAATAGATGGGAATAAATCATAAGAATATAATAGGGCCTTGAATAGTTGCTATAGGAGTAGAAAGTAGGAATTAGATAGGAGAAATATTCTAAAGGTAAGGCTGATAGAATTTGGTGGTTAATTAAACATGAGAACAAAGAAAAGGGCAAAGTCAAAGATTTTTAAGGAAAATTTTGAGTTTGGATGGCAAGAAGGATGGTGATATCATTCATAACAAAGAATTTAAAAAGAGAGGAGAGTTGGGGGAAGAAGATAGGTTCAGTTTTGGACATAATGCACTTGAGGTAGGAATGGACCATGCAGGTGAAAAAAGGCTGATGACTGAAAATTCTGAACTGGGGCTTTGTTAAGAGACTGAATATGGAAATAGGTGCTATTGGTTGAAATTAGACTATATTCTCCTCCAATATCTGCCTTGTCTGAAGTATAAGTACATTTGTACTTTGTGTGAAATGATGCATATGGTATATATACATGAATACAGATCACACTTTCCTTCCCTATTTATAATAAGGGTTCGAAACTTAATGTGACCTGAGTTAATTAGACTCATTATTGTAGGAAGAGAAAATATTATTTAATTTGAGATTTCATACAACTTTGTTATACTCTTAGAGGTTTTTAATAAAGGAGGAATCTTTTATGGACAGATGACATGAGTAAATTATTTATTCTAAGATAAGTCTAGAGGTTGTATTTTTAAATAAATTGTTAAAATGTAGATGATTATGTTTAAAAAATCCATCAGTTTGTGCTTGAATGCACTAACACCATGAGTTTTTAAATTGCAATTATTAATTAGGTTTAAAAACAAACAATAATAAGTCTTTCAAGGACCTCTGAATGAAGTGTCTTAGTTAGAAGGACATGTTTCCTTGGCAGGCAGAAAAAAATAAGTTATTGGTAGATCTGCTATTCAACTTGATTATAACTGTGTGGGAAGAAATCTATGAATCTGTCATCTGTAACTTGAAAAAATGCTGTCTATCAAATGCAATGGATGGTAGTGAAGATGACATATGGGAGGAAAATTGGGAGGAAGAGAATGACAATGAATGTGACAAAAGATGACAGCAATGCTTATTCAAATGAGCAAAATAACTTTATTTGAATGGAAAAGTAAACATTTTTCACAATAAATATGTTTTTATGTGGCAAATCTTCATAATTATTTTTTCAGCCTCTCTGTGTATACATGTGTGTGTGTTTCTGTGTGTGTGTGTGTGTGTGTGTGTGTGTGTGTGTATAGTGGGTAAGATCTCCGAGAGAAGAAAGAGAAGAATGAAATTAAGGATAGTGTTTTGGGGAGCTCATGTGTGGAGGATGTTGGGAATAAAAATCTATCTAAGTCAAGAGAAGAAGAGTGTCCAGAGAGGTAAAAAAAATAATTCTGGGGTTTCTATGTCACAGGAGCCAAAATAAGTGCCAAAAAATATTTATTTAAATCCCTACTACACTTATCAGGTCCTCAGGGTGAATACAAAAATAGTGAAAAAGTCCCTGCTATCAAAGAACTTACCTCCTATCAGGGGAAACACAAAATACATATATAAATAAATGCAGAAATACAAATACAAAGTAAATATAAAGTGATTTCAAGGAGAGGAGTGGGTAACTTTGACTTCTGGAAGGTGGAGAGTGGGACCAGAAATGTAGCTACTAGTACATCACCTGGCCTTTGAACAAAGATAGTGATCCTGTGAGATAATGTAACAAGTTTGGGAGGAATAAAGCAGAAGGAGAGATGGAATGATAGAAGGGTATGGCAAAATACAGGAATTTCAGAATTTTTCATTATGTAATGAAATAATTTTAATAGTGAGACCAAGGGTTTGACCTTTCTTGTGTGGCACAGGAAAAATAAAAGTGGGTTGTAGCATTCATTGAAGTATCTTATAATAAGGACAGTGGGTTAAGAGAGAGAGGAAGAATGAGAGTTATGACTAAATCAATAAGTATTAAGTAAGCACCTACTGTGTGCAAAGTGCAGAAGTTATAGCAATTGAGAAATCCAAGAAACTGAGGACAGAGTAACAGAAAGACCATGGCTGGGATTATTGAACTTCTCAGAACTGTATGGCAGAATTATATTGCATTTGTAAACCAGGTGCTGAAGTCACTTAAGAGGTTCTGGTAATGAGTTTTTATTTTAGCAACAAGAATTGGAAGATAGTGATATATATGGATGGGATGAATTTCCAAAAGAGATAAATTACCGAGTGATTGGCCAGAGCCCATCTGTTCTCACCGTCTGCCCAGATCTATATATGAAGTTGGAATAAGAAATCCATGAAAGGAAATAGCAAAGAGGAGCAACTAAAGTTAAGGTGCAGCAGGTAGCCTCTAGAGGAAACAGAAAGGTGATTCATATTAGGAAGCAACGAGGACCAAATAAGGATGAATATGTTTCCAGTCCAATTTCCCAATTCTTAAGCAGCACCATTACATGGGACTCAAAAGTCAAGATTTGTTCATTCCTTCCCACCAAAGATGTACTATATATTTACTTACTGAAAGAGATATGAAAAAGGACTTTTCACTGAGAAAAAAACATAGAAACATAGAAAGGCCATTTGAGGAGAAATAGACAAGTTCTGAGAAGACCTGAATGAAGGTCTGTTACAGACAAAAGTACTAACTGATGATGAAAATGGATGTAGTGAATTTTTCCTTGTATTTAATTTATAGATAACTGTTCTTAGAATTTTAAAGTTTATACCTGGGAAACTGAGTCAAAGAACTTCTTGGGAATTATTGGACAAGTGCATGTAGACTGTGTCACAGATGAGAGAAATGTAGATTTTTGAGTTACTCAAGGTAAGTAAGAGATGAGGAGTCTTCAACTTAAGACAGGATAGAGAAAGAAACTAGAAGGGAAACACCAAGTTAGAAGTTGCACAAAGAAGCCAGACTCTGATGGGGTTGAAGATGACGGATCTGAGAAGATAATGGCAGCCATTCTGAGCTCAGCCCAGCCGACTTGAGACCAAAAGGCTGTACAGTTGATGTGAGGAGCTGATCTTAATGGAAAAAGCAAAGACCTGATTAGAGAAAGGCAGAATCCTCAGCTATTTGAAGAGCTGGTTGCAGGGAATGTTGTCTTGCTTTCTAGAACCATCTACAGCTAGACAGAGCCTTGCCTATATTGATCTTTACTGATTTCTAATGTCAAGCATTCAAACTCTGCTTCAGAGAGCACAACTCTGATGGGCTGGTTATGTTGTTCAATTGCAAAACATATGCTTGCCAAAAAAGACTATTTTTTGGAGAACTCACACAGGGCAAGCATTCACATGGTGGTCAGAAAAAAGTGACACTCTCAAGGTCTCTCTTATGAACTCTGGTATTGATTGTGTAACATGGGAGACTGGCACAGGAGAGCCCAGTATAGTGCACCCTCAATAGAGAATGTGCTGTGCTCCATGAGCAAAACAGAATTGAAACAGCTTAAAAGAAAACTCAGGATGTGCAAACTTATCTACTTCAAATGTCCACACAGATTATTTGTTCCTGATCTGTGTAGAGCATTCTGAGCTCATATTGGTCTGATCAGCCACAGTCTGACACACTGAAACTTGACTTTAGCAACCAACCAAGCCTTGAGGTAGGAAAATTCCCCAAGCCAGCAGAAAAGATCTGAATCTCTTTGTAGAGTTGAGGGTGATGGGAAATGGTTTTCACAAAAGAGTATGATGTTGCCTCAGTGTGCAGGAAAAGGAGAGAGCCTGTACACCTATATACATTCTCTACTTAAGCCTGCAATTTACTAAAATTTTTACTAAATTACTAAAAATTTTATTGCTTGAGAGTAGCAAAGACATACCTGCCAGGGTCACAGAAGAGCCCAAAAGAGGAGAAAATGTAATATTTGGTGTAAACCAGAGATAAGTGAATACAGCCTGTGGGCCAAATTTGTCCTGCCTATGTTTGTATAGGCTGCCCACAAACCAAGAATAGTTTTTGTATTTTTAAATAAAGTTTATTGTATTTAAAAAAATTAAAAAAAGCATTCTTAGCTCAAGCCCCAGATTTGGTCCTCAGCATGACTCCTAGTATAGCCTAAAGAGACCAAAGACCTCAAGGCAACAATATGCTTCTGTAAGTTTATGCCCATTCTCCCACACAGACACAGTATAGACTCGTGAGAGAACACAAACCAGATCCATAGAGTGAGTTTTATGTTACGGTTATTATATCTTGGTCTTTTGTCAGTAAAAGTTTCATATTTAAGAGTTAATGATGCCATTATGGTTGATTTCATTAAATGGGAAGTACAGTAGGTGGTACAATGGATAGAGCACCAGGGCTGGAATCAGTAAGACTCATCTTCGTGAGTTCAAATCTGGTCTGAGACACTTATTGGCTGTGCGACTCTGGCCAAGTCACTTCACCCCATTCACCTCATTTCCTCACCTGAAAAATGAGCTGGGGAAGAAAATGGCAAACCACTCTAGACTCTCTGTCAACGAAACCCCAAAATACAGTCACAGAGAGTAGGACCTGACTGAAATGACACAACAGCAGTGGGAGCTCAAAAGCTACAAAAGCAAATAGTAGACATATATTTCTTGTGCATCAGTGCTATATATAGGATCTTAAGAATTAATTGTATCAGCATGGCTGCCACCTTTGGAAAACCACCCTGATCTTCTGGAGTGGGTGTACAATGGCATGAACAAGTCAACCCCAGCTTAGGAAAAGAGAGCCTAGAGAAAACTGTGGGTTGATGACACAAGACAGGCTACATAAAGATGTAGAGAACATTGCCCCTGGCCTAAATAGAAATCAAGGAGGCATAAAATGCCCAATCAATGAAGTAAGTTTTCCTAAAATACCAGTAATGAGCCTCACAATTTCTGGATTTGCATGAGTAAAATGAAGTTTGTAGCTTACAGTGAAAAAACATTTTCTAAGGTAAAAGTTTATTATCTCATAGCAGAAAGAAGTTAATTTTCAGTAACAAACACCTTCTTGATTCACTTGGTTCTAGTCAAGTTGTTTTTGTTTTGTTTTGTGTTTTGTAATGCTAATCTCCCTATGTCATTGCTGGGGAAGGGGGAGCATTTACATTTTAAAAATTTGAGATTAATTATCTGATATTCTTCCCCCAACCCCATACCTAAAATGCTACACATAAATTGCCCCATTGCTTTGATTTACCTGTATAAGTAGGTTTGGTAATCATTTAAACTTCATGAAGATGGAAGAGTGGATAACTCTTAAGCGAATTAGCCACACACGCTAAGTAAACTCCATCCGGTCGGGTGAAAAATAAAGCTTAGTAGAGTTATTAAACTAAAGGTAATTTTTTTGCATTGGCACAAAAACAGTATCTTCCTTTTTTTTGGGAAACCTAAGATATCAACTGGAAAAGCCTTATCCCTTCCCTTTCTCCCCTCACCTCTTCCATTTAACATATGTCTGGGTTTAGAACATATTTACCAGGGAAGTATAATCAGCTCATCAAGGAAATGACTTTGAGTTACACCATAGGAGATGAAGGGTCTAATGAGGATTGCCTTAGATCCTTCCCTCCCCCACCCCCCAGAAGTTAGATTGGTTTTGGGTTAGTCTCAGGGATAAAGATTTAAGTCAGTGTAGACCCAGGGAGGTAGAAGTGTCCAGAAGTTTTATTAGTATTGCTTTCTCTGAAAACTTAAACCAAACTGAGCCTCCATTCTCATCTTATAGTGAAACCAAATAATCCGGTCAGACATGGATGGCTTATATTCCCTTCTTCCACCTCTTCTAACCCTTTTGTATGTCATGAACCCTTTTAGAAGTTTAGCAAAGCCTATGGACTGAGAAGAATGGTTTTCTATTATTATTGCTATTTTTATAACAGAAGGAAATGCTACATTTAAGATAGAAATTAGTAAAAATAAGTATCTCCTTCCTCCCCACTCCCATCCAAGTTCATGGACTCCTGAAGGGGTCCATGGACTCCAGGTTAAGAACTATTCCTCTAGGCCAAGGATAACTTGAAAATGAATCAGAATTAACAGGGAATGATGCTGCCATCCACCGAGAGGCATGAGGTTCCACTTTCTTAAAGGACTTCTGAATTCAATGTCAGATTGGTATGAGTGAGCTAGACCCAGGAAGAGAGAGTATGGAGAGAATTGATGGTTGATGCCACACACTACGTTCATTGATTGTCCTAAAGGAATACATGTGTGGATTCCATGAATTTTCCTGGCAAGGCTTAGGAAATTAGAGGCAGATCACTGCAGTAGATTGAATGCTGAACTTGGAATTGAAATCCTACATCTGATCCTCACTAGTTCTGTGACCCTGGGCGTGTGAATTCATGTTTTCTCATTTGTAAAATGAGGCATTTGGATAGGATAGCCTTGAAGACTCCCTTCCAGCTCAAAATCTATTAAGAATTTAAAAAATACTTTGATGATATCAACAAATAGGTATGTGGTGCTAAATAATAAAACAGCCTGCCTGTACATGGTAAAGCTGAAAATTTTAAGGACTTTAATGTGGAACAGAAATTAGATTATTTTTTGACCCAGAAGGGAGAATTAGGAACACTGGGAGGATGTCATAGAGAGGAGATTTTTTGCTCGCTATAATGAAAAACTAGCTAACTATGAGAGCTCTCCAAAAGTGCAATGGAACTTTTGGGGAGGTTCCCCTCAGTAGAAGACTTAAAGGCAGTTCTACATGTCAGGTATATTGTAGAAGGGATCCTCATTTGAGTGTATAATGGACTACAGAGTCTGAGGTATTTTCTAATTCTGAGATCCTATGATTTTGTGGTTACACAGACAGTAAGAAAATTTCCGTATTTTCCCCAACTACCCAGTAATTGAGTAATTGAATTCTATTTCAATAAGGAGTAACCCAGTGGTAACACTGCTCTTACTTTTAACTTTTTGTTGAACTAAGCAACAAGTCATTGGCCTATAAAGAGTGAGAAGCATGATGTGTTCTGATTATATAATGGAAGAACTCCAGCAGATTAGTCTGATCAAGATGGATAGCCCCTATCTGTAGTGGCAAAAAATTGGAAATTGAGGGGATGCCCATCAACTGGGAAATGGTTGAACAAGTCGTACTGTGGTAATATTATTGTTCAATAAGGCATAATAAATGGAATCATTTCAGATAAACCTGAAAAGACATACATGAACTGATGCAAAGTAAAGTGAGACGAACCAGGAAAACATCGTACATAGTAAAAGCAATACTGCACAATGAAGAGCTGTGAATGACTTAGATATTCTCAGCAATACAGTGATCCAAGACAACCCCAAAGGACTCAAGATGAAAAATGCTATCTGCCTTCAGAGAAAGAAGAGATGTCTGAATACAGATTGAAACATATTATTTGTCACTTTCTTTTCCTTCCTTCCTCATCTGCTTACACAAAATTACTAATATGGAAATGTTTCACATGATTGCACATAAATCCTATGTCAGATTGCTTACCTTCTTGGGGAGCGAGGGGTAAAATTTGAAATTCAAAACTTTAAAAAAGTAACACTAAATAATCAAAATTGTTTTTATATGTAGAGGAGAAAATAAAATATACAAAAACAGTTGTAGCTAGAATGATTTGGGCATAAATAGTTTTATTTCTGTATGTTTGAATACATATATACATCTGCAGCAGGAGAACCAGTGGGATATAATGAAAAGAATACCATGATTTCCTGTAAGAGGACTTAGGTTCAAATCATTGCTCTGCTGCTTTTACTACTAAGACCTTGAGCAAGTCACAGAGCCTTTTTGAGCATATTTCCTTATCTACAAAAGAGATGTATTAATATTTTCTTTTCCTCAGTAGGCGGTTATGAGGTAAGGAGCTGAAACTTTGTAAACATTAAAGTTCTTTGCTGTTGTTCCATCATTTCAGTCACGTCTAACTCTTCATGACCCCATTTGGGGTTTTCTTAGTAAAAAGACTGGAGTGGTTTGCCATTTCTTTCTCCAGTTCATTTTACAGATGAGGAAACTGAGGCAAACAGGGTTAAGCAACTTGCTCAGGGTCATATGGCTATTAAGTATCTAAGGTCACAAAAAATGAATCTTCCTTAGATACACATCTGGCCTTTCACCTTTTTTATACAGCCTACATGTAGTTTTTTGATCCTGCTGTCTGTATATATAAATGATTTACCATTGCTTAACTTCTCTGGGCCTCAGTTTCTTCATTTGTAGAAAGAGGGGCTTGGACTCTATCATCTCTAAAGTCCTTTTCAGTTTTAAGTCCTATGACAAAATTGGTTTTAAGGTACTTTAGGTGGACTTCTTCATCAGACACCTGACAGCCAGTAGAGACAATAATACTTTACTTGCCTACTCATAGGTTGTTGTGAGAACCAAATGAGAAAATAATGTTAACTTACTGTGTAATATGTCAGAAGCTATCAGCGTAAGGTATTATTAGTATGATAATAAGTACATTTGGGAACTTCATCCATAATGTGATATAGTGGAAAAAACTTCAGTCTGGGAGTCAGAAGGCATGGACTGTGAATTGTGTTTCTTCTGCATAAGGTTCTAGCTGAAAGGCTTGGGGTGAACCATGTAACCACTGTGTGCCACAGCATTTTCTACCGTAAAATGGGTACAATAATTCTTGCCTTCCATAGCTGATGGGTTTGTTGCAAGGATGAAATCAGACTATATATGAAAGCACCATGCTGAGCAGTAGCATGGTGTCATGCATGGATAGAATTGGTGCCACAGCAAGGAGGTCCTAAGTACCAGACCTGCCTGTGACACCTACTGACTGTGTGACATCAGACCGAGTCCCTCCGGAGCCTCAAACACTCTCCAACACTTTAAGTTGTAGGTTGTGCCAACCTGTACTGGCAGCAGGAATTTTCCCATCTAAGAGTTCCTTTTAATAATGAAACTATGGATTTAGCAATCCCTAGGACCCCTACTAGGTAAAAGTATGTCCCCTCCTAATCCCTATCCTAGATAGAAGCCCATGTCATACTGAATAGGGCTAGGAAGTTCAGAGTTAGGAAGACCTGAGTTCAAACCCTGACTTTCATAGGGCCCTGAGGAAATTAGTAAACCTCTCAATTCCCCTACTCCCATTCCCAGCCTAGGAAGCCTTTTATGACTTTAGCTTTCAGTACAATTGAAGATATACTTTGATGGAAGAATTTATTTCTTACTGATAAGCAGATACCAATAAAATTGCAGATGTCCTCCCCCACCCCCGCCATGAAAAAGACTTTTTAAAAAGCAAGCAATACTTTGTAAGAAGAAGTTGCTAAATCCGGATGTAAATTAAGATGCACCAGAAGGAACTTCTTTTTTCCATACCCTGTTTTGGAACAAATGCATCTCCAGTTGAAAAGGCGAAGAGTCAAGTTAGCAATGATTTTAAACTCATCAAAGTAACTGAATTAAAGGAAAAGAGAATATTTGCCTGAGCTTTGGTTCATAAATTCTAAAATGCTCTTTCTGGCTGTAGCTACTTGTACAGATACTCCAATGGAATATGATTTCTGCTTCCGTTATCACCACCCACATGGCAGGAATTTTTACTAAGATGACCCCATTAGCAACTTCTCGATTCATTTCCTATTTCTGGTCAGCATGGTGGCAACATGCCAGCATCTTCTAGGAATTTCTTCATAATCAAGTTAGACTTGAATATCCCTGATCACTAATGAACAGGTCACCTACATGAAATTATCCAGGATTCTTAATCAAAACCTTGTCGGTGACTTCAGAATAGACTGGACCATCACAGTACTTCATTGTTTCAAAGTGTCTATAATCTTATTAATTGTGGCATACTCTTCATTAGCTATAACTCAAACTATGACTATCAGCTATATCAAACTGTAAATCACTCAGTTTCCTCCTTCCCCTATGTTTTGCCAATCTGTCATCCTTTAAGCCAGGCCTGTACAACCTACAACCCACCAAAGGATTTCAGGTGACCTGTGAGAAATGTAGAGGGTAAATATTTTTCAAGAGCTACCTGAAATCTTTTGGCATGATGCAAGTGGCCCATGCGCTTACAGGTTGTGTAGGTCTGCTTTAAGCCTTTCAAGAGTACCTATCCAGTGAAATGGAGGTCTTTCTTAAGATCTTTTCATATTTTGTGGGTACCAGAGGAGTCATCCCTCTGATATCCTTGACCCCCACCATGAGTGATATATTTACTGGTGGAAGACTGAATCTTTTTAGGACCATCCTAGTTAAGAATGCCCATGGCAACCCATGGAAGTCTAACCTATTACTTATTTTTAAACTCCCAGCTAAGAAACCTAAAATTACCAAGTTTTTACTTGGAGAAAAATATGAGTTAAAACAATTGCTCATGTGATCAGAATTATAGCATCCTGAATGGAAATGAAATGCTATATTAGTAAAATTACTGGTCAAGGGCATACACATAGTATTTACTGTCAACTTTTTATAGCTGCTCATTGAACTGAACTGGAAATATATAGCTTAAAATGATCAGAATGGATTTGCCCTCCATGACCCAATAATGTTAGTGCACTAAACCAAGACTAAAAATTCAATGGCTGTAAAAGCAGTAGGCTGCTGATAGTCAAGTTTCTTAGTTTTTCTAGGCCTCAGAATCCTTATCCTTCATTGAAGGGATCACAAAACTAACTGCATAGTGTCATGGGGAGAAACAACTCATAAATATGACCATGAAGCACTTTGAAAAGGATACACTAGGGGGAGGAGCCAAGATGGCAGAGTAGAAAGGTTCACATATGCTAGCTCCTAACCCACAGCCCATAAAATATCTGTAAAGAAGAACTCCCAACAAATTCTGGAGCAGCAGAAGCCACAGAACAATGGAGTGGAGGAGATTTCTGTTCCAGAGAGATCTGAAAAACCAACACCAAAAGTCCATTGTGCACTGGACCCGGAGCACAGCCCAGTCTTGCCTTGGCCACACGGAACCAAGAGGAGCAGATCCAAGCAGGCTTCAGGGACAGAATCTCCAGCAGCTGTGCAAGTCCCTCCACCCACAGGCACAAAGGTCAATGAGAGAGGCTGTTTGGCTGGCCAAGAGGGGACCAGGGTATTGCCATAACTCAGACCCCTTCAAGAGGCAGCCACAAGGGCAGCAGCTGACAGAAGCTCCCAAAGCAGGCAGGAGTTTGGATCCATTGTTGAAAGTCTCTGCATAAACCCCCTCAGGGAATTGAACCCTATGCCACGGCCCTGCCTCCACCTGAACAGATGAACTTAATCTCACACTGAATAGCAGCCCTGCCCCCCGCTGAAAGCCCTGAGGCTGGGAAGCAGCATTTGAATCTCAGACCCCAAGCACTAGCTGGGCAGATCTGGAGGCAAGGTGGATATGGAAAGGAATCTCAGAAGTCAAGTAACTGACTGGGAAAATGCCCAGAAAAGGGAAAAAAAAAATAAGACCATAGAAGGTTACTACCTTGATGAACAGATATCGCCTCCCTTCCTTTCTGATGAGGAAGAACAGTGCTTATCATAAGGGAAAGACATAGAAGTGAAGGCTTCCATATCCCAAACATCCAAAATAAATATTCAATGGGCTCAGACCATGGAAGAGCTCAAAAAACATTTTGAAAATCAAGTTAGAGGGGTGGAGGAAAAACTGGGAAGAGAAATGAGAAAGATGCAAGAAAAGCATGAAAAGCAGTTCAACACCTTGCTAAAGGAGACCTAAAAAATGCTGAAGAAAATAACACCTTGAAAAATAGGGTAACTCAACTGGCAAAAGAGGTTCAAAAAGCCAATGAGAAGAAGAATGCTTTCAAAAGCAGAATTAGCCACATGGAAAAAGAGGTTCAAAAGCTCACTGAAGAAAATAGTTCTTTCAAAATTAGAATGGAACAGATGGAGGCTAATGACTTTCTGAGAAACCAAGAAATCACAAAACAAAACCAAAAGGATGAAAAAATGGAAAAGAATGTGAAATATCTCATTGGAAAAACAACTGATCTGGAAAATAGATTCAGGAGAGACAATTTAAAAATTAGGGGACTACATGAAAGCCATGATAAAAAAAAAAGAGCCTAGACATCATCTTTCATGAAATTATCAAGGAAAACTGCCCTGATATTCTAGAACCAGAGGGCAAAATAAGTATTCAAGGAATCCACTGATCACCGCCTGAAAGAGATCCAAAAAGAGAAACTCCCCAGTCAAGAAGAAAATATTGCAAGCAGCTAAAAAGAAACAATTCAAGTATTGTGGAAGTACAATCAGGATAATACAAGATCTAGCAGCTTCTACATTAAGGGATCGAAGGGCATGGAATAGGATATTCCAGAAGTCAAAGGAACTAGGACTCAAACCAAGAATCACCTACCCAGCAAAACTGAGTATAATACTTTAGGGGAAAATATGGTCTTTCAATGAAATAGAGGATTTTCAAGCCTTCTTGATGAAAAGACCAGAGCTGAAAAGAAAATTTGACTTTCAAACACAAGAATGAAAAGAAGCATGAAAAGGTGAACAGCAAAGAGAAGTCATAAGGGACTTACTAAAGTTGAACTGTTTACATTCCTACATGGAAAGACAACATTTGTAACTCTGAAACTTTTCGGTATCTGGGTAGTTGGTGGGATTACACACACACAGACACACACACACACAGTGACAGAGAGCACAGAGTGAATTGAATAGGATGGGATCATATCTTTAAAAAATGAAGGTAAGCAGTGAGAGAGAAATGTATTTGGAGGAGAGAGGGAGAAATGGAATGGGGCAAATTATCTCTCACAGAAGAGGCAGGCAGGAGACTTTTTAGTGGAGGGAAAGAGAAGGGAGCTGAGAGAAAAACATGAAGTTTACTCTCATCACATTTGACTAAAGGAAGAAGTAAAATGCACACTCATTTTGGTATGAAAACTTATCTTACAATACAGGAAAGTAGGGGAGAAGGGAATAAGCAGGGAGGAGGGGATGATGGAAGGGAGGGCAATGGGAGGAGGGAGCAATTTGAAATCAACACTCTTGGGGAGGGACAGGATCAAAGGAGAGAATAGAAACAATGGGGGGCAGGATAAGATGGAGGGAAATATAGTTAGTCTTACACAACAGACTATTATGGAAGTCTTTTGCAAAACTACACAGATATGGCCTATATTAAATTGCCTGCCTTCTGAAAGGAAATGGATGGGAAGGGAGGGATTAGGAGAAGTTGGAACTCAAAGTTTTAGGAACAACTGTCAAGTACTGTTCTTGCTACTAGGAAATAAGAAATATAGGTAATGGGGAATAGAAAGTTTCTGGCCCTACAGGACAAAAGAGAAGATGGGGACAAGGGAAGGGAGGGATGATAGAAGAGAGGGCAATTGGTGATAGGGGAAATTAGAATGCTTGGTGTATTGGGGCTGGGGGAGGGGACAAATGAGGAGAAAATTTGGAACCCAAAACTTTGTCAAAATGAATGTAAAAAGTTAAATAAATAAATAAATGAAATTTTTAAAAAGGATACACTATAAAAATACTAGTTTCATGCTATTTGATAGTACATCTAGGAACAAAAATGGTAAATTTGGTCCAACTGAGATGTTGCCAAGAGTCAAGGTTTACAACCTGTTTCTTAGGATTATGTTCTTTCACAGAGTATATGAATATGGTTCCAGAAAGAATTAATGGGTATCCAACATGACCAGAAGAGAAGTCTAAGGTACCTCTCAGCAACTCAATAAAAGCTAATTAGAACTAATTAAAGTTTCAAGTGGAATTAAGGAAACTTTGGATTCAAGATGAATGGTGTCCCCATAATCTAAAGGGCACTTAAAATTTTATTCTTGCTGAAATAAATAAAACAAAAAACACATGCTTCTATGCAAGGGTATTCCAATAATATGGAATTAATTTGACTCCTCTATATTTAAAGATGTCTGGGCTATACATTAAGTACACTTAGCATTAAATATTAACAGTGAAAACTGGGAGATTTGCATCAGCCCCTAATGAAGACACCTTCCACAGGTCTCTTTAACAGTATTGTCTCTTGCAGACAAAGAGATTTTATGAGAACAAAGATTTTTGCTGCAGTGCAGTCACAGGAATACTGAACCACGTTGCCGGCTACCTAGCTGTAATGAAGAGTTATGTCATTACCCAGAGCCTCAGAGCAGGCAGGCAGCTTTTAATTACAGATTAAAATTGTGTGCACTGTGTAGGATTACTGCTAATGGAAGAGACTTTATGTATTGAACCTAACAACCAGTGGGCCTGTGTTTGTGCTCAGTAGCTGCAGAAAGTGGGTAGTTAGGGGATTCCTCTATCTAATAAATCAACCAACCAATCAGTCAACTTCCTCACCCAAGAGATTCTTTGGAATGAATCAAGGAACAAGGAGAAAAGTCCCCTTTCAAGAACTCACTATCTCCTTTTCTCTGCCATCTCAATTTCTACCCATGGCAGAATAGTTCTTTAGCACTGTTGGTGAGTTACTATGGAGACTAACCACAGCCTCAGTAGTGCTTAAAAAGGCAGCTGTATGTATTTTAAGTGGGAGAAGAGGTGTGTAAGTTTGAAGGTCCCATAGGAAAGAGAAGGGACTGAAAAAAGGGTGTCGAAATCAATGAGACAATAGGAAACGGGCTCCCCTGGAAGATGGAACGTAATGTGTGAGCTCTCGTGTCTCAGAGTGGAGTTTTGCTAAAGATTCATTGTAGGGGAGAGAGAGAGAGAGAGAGAGAGAGAGAGAGAGAGAGAGAGAGAGAGAGAGAGAGAGAGAGAGAGAGAGAGAGAGAGAGAGAGAGAGAACAAACTCTAGAAGAATAGTTCCAGACTCTGGCCTAGATGCATTCTTAGAGCAAGGAAAAGACTCAGAAAATTTGCCCTGGGATTCTGGACCCTGGTGGCATTCTGTCATCATTCCCTTACCTCTGGCGCAAAAAAGCTGTCTCCTGGTCTCAACGTGGCCAAAAACACAACTATGGCCCCTTAAATTAATGTGTCAATGCTTCAGTGGAGCACTGCTGTAACTGACGCTGGTACCCTCTCCAATGGTGTAAATTATACCCTACCACACTGTCATCCTGTATAATTCTTGTTCATGAGGCTGTTGTGTTGTTTCAGTCATATCTGACTTTTCATGACTCCATTTGGAGTTTTCTTGGCAAAGATACTGGAGTGGTTCACCATTTTCTTCTCTGCCTCATTTTATAGATGAGGAAACTGAAACAAACAGGAATAAGTGAATTGCTCAGAGTTTCAACTCCCCAAGAGGAGCCTTCCTGACTCCAGTCCCAGAACTCTATTTACTGAGCCACCTAGCTGCCCCCTGTAATTCTTGTCCACGTGATTCCACACATCTACCATAGATGATCAGCTAAACATACTAAAGACTTCCCTCTAGTCTTTTCCATTCCAATTTCAATTCATTTTCAATACTTGAATTTTTAATTCATTTTCACTGCTTGAATTTTCAGTTCAAGCATTTATCAGCCATCTACTACGTTGAGTACTTCAACTGGACTATGTTGAGCACTTCAGATATAGACAAAAACAAAATAGTTCCACCCCTCAGGGAATTTATATTCTAGTTTTAACATTTTCACATTTAACATTTCACTAGCATAGCTTAAATTCTCCATCTGAAACCTCTTGCTCCCTCTATAAATATGACCATTTCCTTTTAGACCAGAGACAGTGTGGTATAGTAGAGAAAAGGTTAGCTTCAAAGCCAAAAAAAATGGATTCTGTGATATATCTCTAATTTGACAGCAGGTAATGCTGTCAATGCTCTAAACAACTCTCTAAAACTGCAACGAGAAGAGAAAATGCCAACTTGTTCCTGGTAGAAGGAAATTCCTCACTCAGGAGTTCTCTGTTCCAATGAAATCACTTGTCTAATCCTAATCTTCTATCTTTTTTTTTTAAGTAACCACTTGTATTAGATTTATTTCTAAATTTATTTCAGATGAATTGGCATACTATTTCTGCCTACAATGCTTCAATCTACATAGAAGAAAGAGAAGAAACTGAAAGTGAAAAAGAAACTGAAATTCCATTAATATAGCATACCACTTTGTAGAATTCACTTTTGGAAATCTATTGCAGTCTTCTTAAGCCCACCATATGTCTCTATTGTCCTTTGAGTCACCAATAATTTTAATTGTTTGGAAACTGTGACATTCCATTATTTTGCAGCCTTTAAAAGAGTCAACACACTTTAAATGAAGGATAGTGGAAAAAAGACTGGACTTGTTATTTCACTGATACAGGGAGGTCCCAGGTGATCAAACTGTCTCTACCAATGTATATTGGTATTTCCATTGCAATTTGTGATTTTAAAGAGTTTCCTAGAGCTCAAAGAGCTTAAATGATTCATTTAGTGGGGCTCCCAAGTTTTCTTGGCTTTGGAGTCAGCTCCTTATAAGCTATGCCATGCTGTAAATATTAAGTTGTTCCAGGCTTGAGCTATGCAAAATAAACACAGAATTGCAGAAAGTCTACTTTTGATGCGTTCCTAAAATATGATGCGTAGAATTGTGCATGATATTGTTAATGTGGTTTGACCAGGGCACAGTATAGTGGTTATTACTTGCTTGACTCTGGACAGGAGACCTCTTTTAATATAGCCTAATATAGCATTAGCTTTATTGGCTGTCATATGATACTATTGATTCATAAACTCTAAGAGCTCTTCTTTCCAGATTAATTGCTACTGCATTCATCTAAATTTCTATGAAACACTAACTACTAGTAAGTAGTTCACAGAACTATTATTTCATGTAAATTATCATATAGCTTATGTGCAACATGTGCTTCAAGTTGGTTACCCTGAATCTTTTCTTCCAGAGAAGGAAATGGGACATAAAACAATTTTTTCCCTCTAAAATGATGAATGATGCCTTTAAGCTCAATCCTTGATACTAGAGGAATTCTGTTACTCCCTGTGTTATTCCTTATCTGGCCCTTTTATGATTGTTATATTCAAATGTCTCTGGGGTCAACTCACCTCAGATTAACCCTTTTGTAAAAGGGTCCCATTGATTACGTATAAAGTCATATAGATCTTAACAACCTTAGGCTACTCTGATCAGCCTATAGGTCTGGACAGAAGTGATTTTTTTGTTTGTTTGTTTTCTGGTTATGTGTTAACCTTTTCCCTAAGCCATAACAAAAAGATGAAAAAAAAGAAAAAAGAAAATAAAATGTAGTAAAGTCAAAGTATATATCTCCTTGTATTCTTTTGTGAATGAGTGTTTTAATGACACCTCTGTAAGGAGGGTTTATTATGAGGAATCCCCTGCTCCTGTTAACTTGATGTTACAGATTATTGATGTACTCACTACCACCTTATTAAGAAGATGAATACCAGATTGTTTTACAGTGATTTATAAGATGATTGGCTGGCTGGAGTTTATATTAGGACAGAATCTAGTCAGGTGAGCCACCGTTCTGTGCCAACTAGATAACAAAACCAAAAGAAGATGCTTGCCCCTTTTGTTCTTTTTTTTTAATTTCTAGTCTGTTTACATGGAGCTTATCACTTTATTATTCCATCCTGACTGAGGGTATTTACAAGGCTTTCCTTAGACAATTACTTGGCCTCATCCATTCCTGGTATCATACAAATAAAGCCTCACTGGACTCCAGATTCTGATCCTCCTCTTCTACATAGCCATTTGAAAAATAACGGAAAGCATCTCTTTATTTCTTCATAGTCTTCAACCTCCATTTATACTTTTGTCCACTTTCTCTCCCGACTCCCCTCGAATTCACAGCTACATTTTTCATTTCTTTATAAAAAGTCTTTCTTATTTATCCCATGACTCCAATCTCCTGGATAATCAGGCATGTCTTTCCTTCTCCTTGGAATTTCTGGCCTCTTTAGACACTAGCCCAAAATGAGGCATTTCCCTTCTTTTGGTGCACCTAATAGTGTGGATCAAATATACATCATAGCCCATATAAAATTTTTGACTTTTGGTGAGAGAAACATACAAAATGGTAGACTATTTAGGCAAACTTCTTTGGGGAAGGGTAGGTTGTGCTTCTTCCTGCATTTTTTTTTGGTTAGAGATCTATGATCAGGAGGAATTCATTTGAACCCATATACACGGCTAGACTTATTAGAATGGAAAGAGATGGGATCATGCTTTCCCCTGTTTTCAAAGAGATTAACACAATGACAGTGCGTGTTACTATGATAATACAGAGCAGGCGAAGCATGAATGATGAGCATAATAAATGTTTGGCAGCAATGCTCTGTTCTTCCATTTTAAATAGCATATTCCTGAGCCCTGGAAGGAGCTATTATTATATAAACACTATCTCATTAATTCTTCACAATATCCTCTTGAGGAATGTGGGTGGCAAGTATTATTATCCCCATTATTACAGATAGGGAAACTATACAAGTCACTTGACACCTTTTTATGCCTCAAGGTCACAGAGCTCAGCAGTGGCACAGCTGAGAACAGAACTTGGAGCCTCTAATTCAGTGCATGGCTTCTATGAGAAGAAAAATGCAACAGAAATTACATTCTGTACAAGATGCACTCTTTTTTCCCTCTTTCTTCCCAAGTACTCCACCAGGGCTTCTGAATGATGAACTAATAAACTTCACAATTCCATATGTCTTAAACTCTCCTTTATGAATTTAAAGCAAATTAAAAAGTAGTTCCATCCCAGACAACCTTCTTAGTAGTGTTTGGATTGATTTTCTAGGCAGTCAATGAGTATTTTAAAATATCTACTATTCTAGGCACTATGCTAACCACTGGGGCTACAAAGAAAGAGAAAATACAGATCCTGCTCTCAAAGAGCTCAAAAAAGTCTGTAAAGAGACAGGTCAGAATAAAAATAATCAATGTGCCTACTGAAAATTTCTCTATTAATTCACTCATCAAAGAACTGGCAGTTCTCCTTTAATCCAACTCTTCAGAGCTGCATATGAAAACAATGTGATGATGCTCTTTGCTATTTCATGTATTACTGGGTATCTGCTAGACAGCTTTTCCCAATTAGTTTATCCTTGGAAGCAATAAGCTGTGATCAGAATGAGGTTATATGGGTGGCTTTAGTGAAGAGGGAATCCTTTCTTAAAAGTAAGAAATAAAGCTGCTAATGAAGATTTGGTGGAAAGAGGACATGCAATATCCATTTATCCCTTAATGCAATAATTTGGTTTTCCTATATCATAAATAGCTTATTAACAATCATGAATAACTTATTTTTAAATCATGCTGCACAATAAACCAAGGTATACAGATGATTGAATAGGGATTATAAAATATTGGTTTTTGAGCGCAGTTAGAGAGGATAAGGAGTTAGATTGTTTCTCAAATGATATTTATATTCAGAGGCTTTTAAGAGTCATACAGGATTCAGAGAAGATGGCAGTACAAATATTTATAGCATCCAAACTCCTCTCTGGGTGCATTACAACAAGCACAGAAAATGTGGTGCCTGCCAACACAAATAATACCAGCTTTTTCTGTCTCTCACACACAGTAATAATAGGGGCAGACTGTGAGAAGTGGAGTGGGTGGGAGAATGGGGCAATGGTATCACCAGAGCAGATGCTGAGGAGAAAATCCTTCCTTTGGATGACTTTGATCCTAAGTGTAAACACGCTTGGAGTATACAACTGTAATGATGTCTAGGCAGACCTCAAAGGGTAGTGGTGAGATGAGTGGAGGAAATGCCAGTGAAAGAGAGAGTGAAGTGGTATTTATTACTGGAAATCTCAAAGACAGATAATTAAGAAACATGAGCTTACTGAAAGAAGGGTGCAACCTGTAGGAAATAGAAAGGACAGAATACATTCTAGTGGTCGTGAGTGACATCATTAAGTGCTGTTGCTTAATCAGAGTTAAGAGAAAGATGTAACCTATTATGTCATATTCAGCATGGTCATATTCATGGGACTGAATGATATATGCAGTGGATAAACCTGGCTGATTATTTACTTGAACCAGGCAGATATGCAGAAAGAATGCATTAAGAAAGGAGCTTAGAGTTCATCAAATCCAGCTGTCTTATTTTATAGTTGAGAAAACTGAGGTTCACAGAGGTGTGATGTGTTCAGGGTCAAATAGCTACTGAATATCTGAGATAGCATTTGAACTTAAGTCTATCTGACTCTTGGTCCATGATAGCTAGCGGTGTGCTACAGTCAACTTGAATTGGCCTGAGAACACTGATTGTTAAATTTTCAGTGTTAGCATTTATACCTTGGAAATGCTATAAATCAGAGCTTGATTTATTATCTTGTTGCTTGTCTAGACTTAAGAAAGTGATGGAGAAAATGTTAATGATGCACATTAAACTTAAAAGTGTGTCCTACTCTTCAAAAAGCTGGTTATTAAAACATTTACTAGCACAGAAAAAGCTCTAGTTGCAATCTGGAATTTAACCTTTACTGTAAAAACGTCCCTGTAGAGTAACAGATGAGCATTATCACTTCCACTGGATAGGTGGAGAAAAGAAGGGTCAGAATGGTTTTGTCAAGGTCTATAGGAGGAAGTCCTCAGTGGGTTGCATCATTTAAAGCAAGGTATATAGGAAGGGTGGGGGTGGTACTTCTCAGGCATATAAAAAATCTGGGGCCAATGGTTAGTGTTGCGGCTAGTGTTGCCAGAATATCTGTTCAGGGAGAGAGGGCCAGAGAAAATAAGGAGATATAGGCAAATTCAAGACAGGAAAACGAATTCAGGCACAAAGATGAAAGGATCAAGAGGATGATCCCTATTCCATGTATTACCCCAGTTTTGCTCAGCACTTGGATGCTGGGAAAACATTTCTTCACCATAGGCATGCAAACAGTATAGACTTCCTTGTGTCAGGAATGATCTGCAGAGAGCATTGCTACTGACTTTTCTCTTTTTCCTTTGGGGAGATACAAAACTAATGTTTGCCCTACACTGTGCCATCACACCTGCACATGTTCTGTGCATGACTGTGTTCTTTACTAAAACCAAGAGCTAGTTGAAGGAGCCTTAGAAATGGATCAAAACTTGCATTCAATATTCATACAAGGGTTAGGCCCCTGTTACAAAAAGAAGCTAAATAGCTTCAGAAAAATATATAACTCCAATTTTCAGGTGTTTATTTGCATCCATCACATTTGACTACCAAATCAATGATAAAATACATCCTCTGAACACTATGGAATTTTCATTTAAGACTGTTTAGACTTCAAGTGTGAGGCTTCCCCTTGAGAATTTTATCAACATTTATCCATGCTTTCCAATTCTATTTGCAATGATTACCCCATGCATAAAAAATATATTGGTAAAATCCTGTTCTGACTAGCTTGTTAGAATACGAAAATACTATGTTGTATGCAAATCTCATTAAAATGGAAGTCTATAGTTATTGAAAACATAAAGGGTACATATATTGCTCAGTCTACATTTGCTTATAGTAAAGCAGATATATAGTGAACATTCTGTTGGCAAATGATAAATATGCATGGAGGGAGGAAGAGTGTTTTACAAAAAGAAATGTTTTTTAGGCTTCAAAGCACTTTTAATCAAGATGGAAAATATCCACATTTCTACTTTCTAATGTAATTATATATAAAGACACCATGTAAAGACAGTGCCTTCACCAAATATATTAATTAGTAAATAAGATATTTGTGAAATTGTAGTGAAAAAGGAAAAGTGATTTAGGTGGAGTTGGGAAAATACTGAGCAAGGGTCACCAATTTCACCCTGTCCTCATGTGGTTAAGCAAAGCTGCAAGGTTAATGATGAGGGATGTGAAAAGAGATGAAAGGAATTTTTTCACCCTGAAAGAAATAATAAATGATCCTTGGAAAGATTCCATAGAGGGGCAGGTAAACTAATTATTTTGTCTTGTTTTGTAAGAAAGACTTGAATTAGTGAAACTTTGATATGTAGTGGTTATAACTAGAGGCCTACATTACAAAAGAATTAACAGAAACTCCCTGCAAGAGAAGTAGCCTGATGTCAACTCCATAGAGACTCCGGAGATGTCATAAACAGCACCAACTGTATAGCAGTTGAAATTTTAGTTGAGAAACAGTAGATGGCAGTGGTAGCTCAGCTGAGAAATGGCACATGACAGCTCAACCAAGAGAGAAGCCCAGCAGTTGACATCAGCAGCTTTGCAAGGTATGATCTAGTGTTAGCTTTGAAGACAGGGAGGTGTTTTCCACTGGTCAGAAAATACAAGAATTGTGAATGTCTGAACTGTAAGTCTTCTCCTCTGCCACTGACAACATGAGAACACAGGGTAAATGTCCCTTTCTATGTATGTTTTCCTTGTTCATAATCTTAATAATGATAATAATGTAATAGCTTGCATTTACATTTCAATTTAAGGTCTGCAAAGTGCTTTACATACATTACCTCATTTAAACTTGTCAAGCAGTTACTACAATTATCTTCATTTTAGAGATTAGGAAACTAAAGTTCAGGTAAGACAAAAGCTCAGAGTCACATACTGGAAGACAGGATTCAAAACCATATCTTCTTGACTCCAAATGCAGCACTAGCTAATAATGGCACAGGTGCCCAGTCCTCTAGATTGCTCTGATAAGATAGGCGAATCAAATGGGAGCTTGAGAGCTGTAGCTTATCTATTTACTTTTATTTACAATATTCAGTTCTACAAGTTTTTGAGTTTTAAATTTTCTCCCCCTCCCTCCTCTGCCCTCTCCCCAAAATGACATGTAGTCTGATACAGGCTTTACATATACATTCATATTAAACATATTTTCACACTAGTCATGTTGTAAAGAAGAATTATAACCAATGGAATGAATAATAAGGAAGAAAAAACAAAACAAAGCAAAAAAGAGAGAAAACAAATATTATGCTTTGATCTTCATTCAGATTGCACTTCTTTCTCTGGATGTGGATAGCATTTTCCATCATGAGCCTTTTAGAAGTGTCTTAGAACCTTGCATTGTTGAGAAGAGACAAGAGTATGGAAGTCATCGCACAGTGTGGCTGTAACTGTGTACAATATTCTCCTGGCTCTGCTCCCTTCATTCATTATCAGTTCATATGTCTTTCCAGGTTTTTCGGAATTACTTCTGTTCATCATTTCTTCTAGCACAATAGTATTCTATTACATTCATATACCACAACTTGTTCATCCATCCCCCAGTTGATGGGCATCCCCTCCATTTCCAGTTCTTGGCCAATACAAAGAGAGCTGCGATAATTTTGTATTTTGTATTTTTAATTTTGTAAAAATGTGGGTCCTTTTCCCATTTTTATGATCTCTTTGTGAAACAACCCTAAAATTAATATTGTTGGGTCAAAGGGTATGCACAGATTTATAGTCTTTTGGGCATAGTTCCAAATTGGAGAGCTGTAGTTTTGAATAGATATCATTGATCCAAAGATTACCTGGATCCTGGGTATAGCTTTCAGGGAACCATTTTGGGAGGGGCAGGGTAAAGTTTAGTTGAGTTCTCATTGAAATGGGATTTAGATTCTATTCAGCAAACATTTGTTGAATAACTACTAGGTACAGAGCACTGTTTTAGGCACTTCAGGAGTTATAAAATTAATAAAACATCTTCAGAAGGAAAGAGATGACATACACAGACTAAAGTCAAAGACAAAGCAGGATATGGTAATTGCCTGAAGGGAGTTATAAGCATAATTCTGTGGCATTAAAGAATGTAAGTGATTAACTCAATGCCCAGTATAGTATCTCACATATGCAAGTGAATTCTAGTGAACAACAGCCTTGAGACTACCTGCAGTTAGCACCAGATGTTTGATACAATTGTGGCTTCATTACCAAAATCTCCAGTCTGCACTTGTACAGAAGACCATGAATTCAGGTACTACTAATAATCAGTGATGTAGAGAAAGGAAAACTTCATTTTATAATGACTAGAGCACAGGCTGTACTGAAGTCAGTGAGCACTGAGCATTAGTTTAAACTGACTTACATAACAGAATGGATGCACAAGAAGATGTTTAGAACTAGTAAAAGGAGATTGATAAAGATTTCCACATCAGGAAAAATAAGGAACTAAATGATTAAAATAGTTGTGATTGATATCTCAAGTTGGATTTTGCAAACTTCAGCAAGTTACATGATATACTCAATTTAAGCAACTGGAGGCAATAATTTCAAAATGGAATCTGAAAAGGGTCATCTAGGTGGTATACTGGATAGACCAATTAGCCCTGAAGTCAGTAGGACTTAGAGTTCAAATCTGGCTTCAGACACTTACCACCTGTGTGGCCCTAGGCAAGTCATTTAACCCTGATTGCCTCCAAAAACAAAATAAGAGTTTGAGCCAGTGGTATTTTTTTAATCTTGGTCCTTCCTTTGTCCTATATCATGTTTGTTTATCTCAGAACACCTTCTTGTACATTCTATTGATCTACTCTAGGGATATTTTTATGTTGTCAGCAACCTGGCCACACAATGTAGCGCAATAGCCCAGAGAATTGGACCGAGAATCTTGAAACACCCAAGTTCACACTCAGCCTCAGGCACTTATGAATGTGTGACCTTGGGCAAGGTGCTTAATGTCTGTTTGACTTAGTCTCTTCATCCGTAAATTGAGAATAATATTAATACCTGCCTCTCAGGGTTGTTGCAAGAATTAAAGGAGATAACTATGAAGCACTTGACATAGTACCTGGCACATTCAAAGTACTATGTAAAAGTTACAAAACAATTATTATTGTTATATAATTTTTCTAGCAAGCATTTTCACAGGCAGATATAAGTGCTGAAAAAACATCGACTACACAAAGACCAATACATTATGGTTCTTGGTATTATATAACACAGGATTTCTGAAATTTCCTTGATGCAATCCTTTCCTGGCAGCCAATCCCAAATGTCCCAATTGGACATTCTTTCATGATTGTCTTTTCTAAGTCTGTTCCTAATTTTCCCATTAGATGCAGATGGTAAATAATCTTAAAGGTCTGATCAGATACAAGGGTGTAGCATTCAGCTCCTACTAAGGTACAGAAAATAATCAGTTTTATTGGTAAAATAAAATAATGGTTTTTATTGATTGATTCATCCCTTCTGCTTGTCCAAATAACTATGGATGGATGATGGGATTTGTCTAGCTTCTATCATTTCCCTTCTGACTGGGTGAATCTTTGAATAATACTAGTGTTTAAATAGGTCCTTTAGATATGCTCATTGACCAGAGGTAGATCAAATTAGGAAATTATGTTTTAAGCACCTTTTTCTCCCATTTTACTCCCTTGTTAGCTATACTTTTCAACTTAGAAATTCTTGCAGCTAGCTGCTGAGTTGCCCCACTATGACCAAAAGATGTTTATACCCTTTACACCTTGATATGTCCACAAAAATCTACCTGAAATTATGAAAAAGGGTAAAAACCCAGGACTGACTTCTTTGGGAACCAGAACATGCCTCCTTCTCCCCCCTGGATTGTATTGATCATGCACAAAGCACAATCCAACCATTTGTTTGACCTCTTGAAAAAATTTAGGGGTAAACTTTACACAAGACACAATGAAACCTAGTATCAAAGCTCCCATGTGTGACTGGGAATATCTGTTACAGGAGAGTACAGGGATATGACATGAGCTACTGGACAACCATAGGGCACCCCCACCCCCGCCAAACAGGGTGGGGAAGACAGAAGGCAACTGCTTGTATTGCCAAGGCAATACTCATAGCACCAAGGGTGACTATGACTCTCCATATAGAAGGCAGAAGAAGAACATTTATTCAGATATCAGAAAGCCAAATTCCAACACCAGAAAGTCAAATTCATCATAGTAACATAGTAACAGCATAGTTGCTAGTACTAGTAACATTAGCACTGCAGGGAACAACACCATTCCCAAGCATCCCTCCCCCTCCATCCCCTCTCCCTTTTCCACAAACAAACGCTCACAAGACTAACTGTGCTTGCCTGTGTCTTCTCTTCCACCCTAACTGCTCTCACCAACTTCCTCTTGGTTCTGCTCTATCCTTCCTGCTCCACCTGTTCAACAAGCTCCTCCCACCACATGTGACTTAGGGGCCTATTAATGAATGGAAAGATCTTCCCATTTAAATTACCATTACATTGCTTTAACACAAAGCAAGTTCTGGAGAGTGAAGCAGGCAGAGCTTAGGAGAAGCAGAATTTAAAATGCAACAGAATAGAGCACGGAGAGGGGAATATGTCTGTAACACTGGTTGAAGGCTGCCACCTTGGCAGTAATATATGCAGGTGTGTTCCTTTTGTGATGATGTCCGAACCCCCCCCTCCCCTCCCAACTTCCTTTGTGGGCACAGCAATGTATGAGAGAAATAGCTGCAGGAAGCTGAGAGGCATGAAGAACAGACAACCAGATAGCCATTAGCAAATTCGCTGCTATTGGAAGTTAGGAGTCTTACTGCTTTGAAAGTCTTCTGTAGCATGACAGATTTCAAGAGCTTACTTACAGTCCCTGCTAAATATGAGTAAAAGAGCCTTCTACCAAGTATCAGACTCTAGGGAAAGCCACTAGTTTGGCTTTCTGGGCACTAAAACTGTGGATTGTGAGGGGTGGGTTTCTATGACCACAAAGTCAGAGACCACCGCATAAACAGTCTTTGTGTACCCACCAACAATTCTTGTGGAGCCATCCACCTATGAGGATTATACAAGGGTGGGTCAGGAAGATCGGGCCTAACAGTCTCATTTGGAGGACAACCTGTTCACAGTTTTGGTGGAATTCACCAGGCAAGGGTTGGAGAGTTGCAAGGTTAAGAGGGTGTTTCATTTAAGTATTCTTAGTTGAAATTAAAGAAAGTTTACACTCTACGAACTTTTGAAAAGAAAAATGTTGAGTATTTTTCTGCAATAGTAAATTAGTTGTACCATATAGAACCTTGATAACTTTATTCCTAAAGACTGCCTTGAGCCTTTTCAATTAATAGAACTGCCATAGTGACTACTCTAAGACATCCCACAGTGTCCCTAACTACAGAAGATAAACAAGGCTATGGAGGAAGTGACTGAATGGATGGTATATTGCAAGCTTAGGGAGTAATAGATGAAATCAGAAAAAAGCATACAGTGTAAAATAAAAGTATTTACTGCATCTAGTTTCTGCCAGTATACTAATTCTGATCTGTATGAAAGTTCCAAATTGGAGGTCATACTGATAGTTACTTCACTAACTGAATTTGCAGCGTGGAACTCCGTAAAGATTCTCCTCTGAAACCACAAAAATTCCTTCATTTTGATCCAAAAGTTGAATGGGGAGTACCTTCTTTTTCAGTCATTTATCAATAAAGATACAAATTTGTCCCGTTAAAAAAGTAATCCTGCCTGTGAGGCGATCTTGTTCACCTTGCTCAATATTTTATCAAGGGAGTCTAAGATACTGAAGCTAGATTATGAGAGTCTGGGCATCAGTTCTTCTGCCATACAACTCATACCCCATCCCTGTCCTCATCAGGATTCAGGATCTGGTTAAAAACTGAAGTCAAAGGAGCAACTCTTACCCCTGCACAGATAATCTGTTATCAAGGAAAAGACTTTTCTAGAGCAGATACAAGTCTTCCTGCTCAAGTAAACTCTTTGTATTTTATTAATAGTCTTATCATGTAAATCAACTCATTTCAGCATCAATCAGGTAATATTCTGTGCTGCTGAGCCGAATGCTTTGGTTAGGTCCAGTCAGAGCACCCCACATATTCCATTTTTTTATTTGGCAACATCTGAGATGGATATTTTATCAGATACACAGAAATATGTTCACTGCAGCTGTCAATTGGCATGGAGTTCTTTTGGCACCTGCTAATGTGTCCATTCTTAAAGCTCCAATCATGAAATATTTTGATAGAACCAAGCTATAGATTTTAGTCATGATATTATTTATGAATGTCCATTTGGAAGGTGGATTCCAATCAGTTTTCTTGTAAATTAAGATGGTGTTAGAGAGCCACTAATCTTTCAATATAGTTATATTTGTGTGCAATATTAAAAAGTTTTTAAAATGTGTCCCTTTGGATCAATCTTTTTTTCATATCTAGTATCTAATGTCATTTGATCCAGGAGCTATGTTATTGAAGCACCTTACATGAGCCCATATTCCAGGAGGAGTAAATGGGTTTTCTACATCATCTAGAGTATCATAGTTTGGTGCCCATTCATGGAATATTTTAGGAAAAGTGGCATTGAGTCCAAATAGTTTTGAAATATTTTATGTAAAATTGTTGTTGGTATCTGACTTTGTAAGGCCTCATAAGTTATTCCATTAAAAGCACAAGAAGTGATTAGCTATGCATAGTGTCTGTAACCAGGTCTGTGCTTCTTCAAGATTTAATGTTTTAGTCTTAAAATTTATCTGATCACCTTTATCTGATCATTTACAGTCCCCTTCAATTTTCTTGAGAAAGTCTGAGAAGTTATTTTCAAAGTATGGCTATTTTTAAAAATTCTGAACATTTTCAATCAATTTCATTTTTGAGAACCGATCAACTGTATTACTAGAATTGTTTGGTGGCACTCTATTATTTAAAATGTTATTAACACTTTCCTATTTTGATGTATCTAATACCTCAGTTAAAAATTTCTGAAGGGCATCCAAAATAATCCTTCTGTCATTAATTTTATTACGTCCTCTTATTTCCTTAGGATATTATTCTATACCAGTCTCTTTTCTTGTTTTCAATTTTCTGTTTAGCAGTGCCATTTTAGTCAGCTAAAAGCTTATTTGAGGTAGTATCTACACCTGTAGTGGGTAGCACTAGAACAATGATTGTTTATCCTTTGTGTTAGGAGATCCTCTCAAATAGGCATGCAGGAAGATGGAACACAACGTTTTTGCTCATGCAAAGAGGCATATAAAATCTCTTTACAGGGCAAAGTCTTCAACAGGTAATAGGACTGGTGACATGACATGATGCAGCCTCCCTTGCTGGTGCTTCTTGTTTTCTTTAAAGTGCAAAATATTGCTTGGCCCCTGATACACCTGAAAGTAAACTTCCATCTATGATATCTTGACCTTTTCTGGTACTGTGAATCATGTAGCATTGAAGATAATGGCTGTGAGTTCTCTCTCTATGAGAGTAAGAAGGGAAGCTACACCAGAAGAGAAATATTGATTAAATCCTTGGGGATCTCAACACAAGCACTGGATCAAATGAATAATCATGTATATAAAAGTCACTTCTTTTGTAATTATTATTACCAATGTAAGTCAAGAGGGCTATGTGGGTCTCGGGAGAAAACAAAAGAAAATATTCTCAATTATCTATAGGTTTCAGTTGGCTTGCAATTTTTGCCATAAAACTTTTCCTATATTTTTAGTCTAAATCCTTACAGGGGAGCTATGGGTCCTTTCTGGGATAGGAAAATGAGTCAGACTGCTGTTTTCAGGGTTTTCTTTCTGGGGTACAATACATAGGAATTTTGTAAAAAAAAATTTTCTTCCTCAATATCATACATGTTCATCATCTCTAGTGCCTGAATACAATTGACAAATATTGTATGTGCATGTGTGTATACATATATATACACATATATTTCTAAATGTGTATGTATGTGTATATACTCATATACACAAATAAATGCATATATGTGTAAGAATACATGCATAATATATAAATAGTATAACTTGTATATACATATTACACATGAATGTATTTTTCCATTTTGTACAGGTTTTTAGAATAATTATTAGTTACTGGACAAAATACTGCTTTTTCTTCTTTGAACTATATAACTATAACTTTTATGCCCTGATTGATAAGTACCATTACTCTACAGCATATCATGTACTTCCTATCCCAACATTTTCTCAGAAACCAAAATATACTGTAAGATTTTCTAAACCATTTTGTTTACAAGGATGTGAGGAATAATACACATAGCATTTACTGAAAGTTTTCAGAACTGCATGTTTTCCTAAGTTTTAATGATGGGAATGTCTCATGACACTTTCATGTCATGAAATGTCAAACTATTTGGATAAGCATTAAAGATTTGGATGTTTTACCTTTGGTAACAAATCAGTAAAACTGTGGAATTTATCAGTTCTTCTTGTCTTTGTAAGATTATTACTGATACAAAAATCTTTTAAGGTCCAAAGTTTTATTTTCCTTTAGAGGATAAGATACAGGCTTCTCTTCACCATATGCTTAGCTGACTGGAACTATTTATAAAATATGCATGCTCCATACTTTGTCTATCCGGGGCACTTCCCTTAAACATCATCATGATTCCCTGGAACCTGTTCTCTAGTGTCTTCCACAGAATGGGACACTATTCCTGGAGTCTGGGCATATATGTGCATGTAAGGGGCCAGTAGATGAGGATACAAGAAGAATAGTTTTAGACCCTGGGATGTTTATACAAAGGTAAGTCTGCATGGTAAGGCTTGCAATCTTACAAAATACTGCTTGAGGAGTTTTGCATTTTGGATCGGGTGAAAAACAGGAGAAACATAGGTCTTGATGTGTGATGTGCTGTGTGTGTCCAAACATCGACCAATGTCTCGAGAAATAAGTGGGTTTGGGGCAGCCAGGTGGCATAGTGAATAGAGTACCAGTCCTATAATTAGGAGGACCTGAGTTCAAATTCCACCTCAGAAACTTAGCTGTGCAACCCTGGGCAAGCCCCTTAACCCTAATTGTCTCAAAAAAATTAAATAGGTCTGCATTTTAATTACATGATAATCTTATAGTTTTGAAGTATGAGTTGCATTATTTAACTGCATAATATGTATGATGTAGAAATGTATGGAAATCCCATGTTAACTTGGGAAAATATGAGGCTACATTACTATTGGGCCTCCATGTCTGTTACTCTGCTGAAATTTTTTTTTCACCTGGTTAAATGGCTACATCAGACATGTCTAATGCATTGTACTGTTTGCCCCTTTGTCTGCACTCTCCTGAAGTGTAGGTCCATGGTTTGACACTTAATTCATTCACATACTGTCCCTTTTGAAATTTAAAATCTTGGACTATTCATTGTTGGGTAAAGAAGCAGGTAAGTCATTATGAGTGTTTGGACAGAAGAATAATTAAAAGCCTACATTAAGATGACATGAACACCAGTTCCAGTGTGTGCAATAAACTGAGTTATCATCAACTGAGACAGGTTTCTTTCAGGTCAGTGTAGTTTCCATTCAAGGGCATCAAATATTCTATCTGATAAACTGACATTACAAAAACAAATAAATAATTTAGAGTGTAAATAAATCTGTAGGTCCTTATCATCCATTATCAGATAGATTTGGTATTTCTAGGATAATAATAAAGATACTTTATTGCAATTGCTATAACAAGTGCAAGTGATTACAGTATAGCCTACCAAATGATACAGATTTTTCATTTGCTGACATTTTTTCTTCTTATAATAATGCAGTGAAGGCAATGTAATCATTAGGTGTCACTATGGCAACTGTCTCTGTTCTCACCTTAAGACCTCTTACCAACCATGAAGGGAGCAGGATTGAAATCCTCACAGATCGCACCTACTATGTCTGGCTTGGCTGGAACACACTCCTTCCTCTCATTCTCCTGATCGTCTCTTAGGTCAGACTGAGAGAGGAGACTTAGACTAGCCTCTCAACTATTCTCTCCTGATATGCTACACTCAGGTCACAATTACATTGAAAATTTAGACATATATAGAAGCAAAAAGAAAAAGAAATCCCAGACTCCATTTTAAATTCTTTAGAAGTTTATAAAATTATTTTTAAGAATAAAATAAAAAGTTTGTGATGCCCCGAGTGAACTTTTTAAACCGCTTAGGCAGAATGGGAGGGTTCTAACATATATTCTGTGAGAAATTAAAAAATTTCCACTCCCTTTCCATACTCTAGTTACAGTTAAAGACTTGTTTGAAGGCAATGGGAAAAAATAAAAACTCATTTATGAAAGGAAATTAGGCTAATAAAATAGCATTTATAGTAAGGGAAGGGATGGTTATTTTAATTGGAAAGTGGAAAGCATTTTCATTTCGATTTTTAAAGATGTAAGAGATAGAAGGGAAGAGAAAGAATGGGGAAAGGGTAGTCTTCATCCTTTGGACTCATTGCCCAGTTCAGTCACTGAAAGTTATACCTTGATGTTACCCAGCCTTCTGTTTGAGTGATCTCAGAGAGGCTTCTCTAGTCCTGTTCCTGCCTGGTCCCTAGGAAGGAGAGTGCTGCCACTCCCAACACTATGGGATTCTTAAATCTTGCTCTTCTGCTTTACAGATGTGATTGTTGGGCACACAGAGCAACATTTCTCAATTTGTCCAGCTGGTGTTCAAACTGTATTTCCTGAGAAATCTTTAATACTTCACTTCTGTCCTTTTTTCAGACACACTAACATTCTAATATTTATTGTAAGGGATTCTAAAAATGGCAGAGGGTTAGCTAATGTTTTAAAAACTACCACCTCATAAACTTTTATATGTTAAGATAGTGTTTATTGTCACATTTTAATGAAAGGAATCACTGCTATATTGTAGGATAAGGACAAACAGGTTTGTCGGTCTAAGAAGAATTGTGAGAGAAGAAAGGTACTTTAATTGAAGAATAATGGTACTTAACTGAAGGATAAATGATAATAGTAAAGAATAATAGCTAATTTATATTATTCTGTGTTTGTAGAAGGTGGGAGGCCATTCAGAAATCACAAAGAAAAATTTAAGAGTTTTGAGAAAGGTAGTTTCTAAGTTTTGTCAATGTGCTTCAAAAATGAGATCTTGCCATGTCAAAACACAAGTAACAATCTCCTTGAAATGCTACCTGTGCAATCCCACATAAAACAATTTATTTAGGGATTTACACAATACTGTACAACAAAGAATTGTCTTCGCTAAATGGAAAAATGTTCTTAATGGTTGTTGATGACATTTATGATTATGGACCCTGGGAATAACTATCTATTGTGGGGCAGTGTTTTGATAATGAAAAGTATGGTTCAAATTAATATTAGCAATCAATGTTCAGCCTGTCTTTGACCAGTTAAATTATTTCCTTGGCATTCCTAAAAATCATTAAACATCAGTGATGAGTGTCTGTTTTGATGGTTCATATAATAAAGCAGGATATAGTACATGCATTGAAATAAAATGTAAAGAAAGAAGCAATGAAATAGTCCATGTAAATAACACTATATGTACCGTGTGAAAGTAGATTCATGCATCTCAAGCAAACAACAGGATAATGTTTTGTGTTATTTGGCCTCTATTTGCTTCTCTGGAGTGAGGTCTTATGTGACATGCAGTAATGCAGATTTTGCAAGAAGTAGGATGAAGTGAAGATGTTGCATTCATTGTCAAATTTAAGACAGGTATGAAGTGCAGAAGCAATGGCTGCTATTAATACATTGTAGATGCTTGATAATGTTTATAGAGTGATTGAAAATAAAGTGACTCCACCTTTTCCCATGCTTTCGAAGAAATTGCCAGAAACTTGTCTTGCTCCTGTTAAAATAAAAACAGAGTCTTATTTGAAACTAAATCCATTCAAGTTCAGTTTTACCTTTCATATGAAGCACCCTCTTCTCCACTTGATGGTGAAAGTAAATAGGGCTCTTCAAGCTCCCCATCTCAGCCTACTTGACTGCAATGAAAAGGATGGAAGGTCCTATACCAGATAGTTGCCCTGGCACATGCAGGCTGGCCTACTCCTTAAAGGTGCAAAGAAGCCATTCTTTCTGCTTTTTATTGAGACATAAAAAGCTTAGCTAGCATGAGGAGAAAGTGGTCAGCAAATGATGCTGAGTTTTTATTTTCTGTTGACTGCCAAACTGGGTATCATGGCATCTGCAGAATTCTTACTGCCTACAGGGATTCTCTCTTGTTTCCTGATTTGGGTACTGTGGAGGTTGAAGGAAATAGTTGCACCCATTTACAACTTTGAAGTGTATCCTTTTAATGGTTAATTAGTAAAATTGCTTTTAATTGAATTTTATGGTCCACAAGTGTTTATTGCATTTTAAATCTCAAACCTGAATGGTAGGCTAAGCCTACATTAGTAATGATAAAAAATCACCCAGAATATATCCAATCTATTTTCAATTACAGGGTGAAAAATGTGTAGAGAATAATTTATCAATTTCACCAGATGAGAAGAGAAAGCTGTCTACTCTTATTTGATGTATTCAGTCCCAGTATTACTCTGATACAAAAGAGAAGAAGGAGAAAATAACTGCATTCTTCTCTCTTCTGGGTACTATGATTACTGGAATTGATGATCTATTTGGACATTGGTCTTGTAAAACTATGTCCACAAAGGGAAATCTGTTGAGCTTAGACATTGGTGGGAACAATGTGCGGAACACTGCCAAGAAATTTAAGCTTTTAGATGAGTTGATAGCTAAAGTTGGAGCTCTAGGGTTATTAAGAATCTGTGACTAATGCTTTCCATGGGTCAAATCTAGGATTGCTTGGGGGAATGGTGTGTGGAGATCACAATCCACCAATGCCCACTCAATCACGCACTAGTGAAATGCAGAGCAGAAGCTGGGAACTACAGCTGGAAACACAAGGACCCAGTTCATATCTCACTTCTGATACTTATTTATTTGTTATTTTGAGTAAATTTGTTAATACATATGTAAGAATCAATGGCCTCTTCTCTGAAATAGGGATAACAGTACTTAAATTACCTATGTCATTGGGTTATTATGAAGAAAGTTCTTTGTAAACCTTAAAGCATCAATAGATTAGAATATTTATATTTTACTTATTAATGTTGGAAAGGGACTAGTAGAGTGATCCTCCAGCTTCCTTGATGGATAACTGGCACGAAGAATTTTGGGCAGAGATTTCTGCCAGATTGCATATGTAAAAAGAGATTATCACTTTCTTCCTCTAAGTCAGCATGAAGTTGAAAGTGCAAAGCAAATGTAACAGGATATTGGCTAATGCTCCCAGTTTTTACAAGCATATACTTGGCTAACAGAATCCTCATATGGATTTTGAAGCAAGTATAGAAATTCTATAACTGATTCTGTGATGAAAACTTTGATTAGCTTCATTTCTTGAACTGGGGTGCGTTCAAAAGACACAAGTCATCCAGATCCTGGACTTCCTTGCAGTTTGATTTCTTCTTCCCTATTGGAGGTCCAGTGACAGAAGAAACAACGCTATAAGAGGTAGAAGCCTTGAGAGCTTCTGAAATGAGGCTAACATGTGGCCCATGAATATGGCCCCTAGTTCTTTTCTTTGTATTTGTTCTTTCATTTTACGTGAAAGAAATAAGAAGCAACAACCTTGTGAGTTTTGAAAAGAGCAAGCAACCAGGAAGTACAAGTAGAGTCCATGATTGATTTTGTAGTCAGTTTAGTTGTGGAGCCCATAGGAGTGAGGAGTGATCATTAAGACCCAGACCAATGGTCACTGAGACAAAGGCTCATCTAGCATTGATGCCATGTATGGACATGAACTTGGTGAGACTAATGCTATATAGAAATTCTATTAAAGAGCTAGAAAAAATAACAAGATTCATCTGGAAGAACAAAAGGTCCAGAATATCAAAGAAATTAATGAAAAGAAATGCTAGGGAAGGTGGCCTAGCCATATCAGTTCTAAAATTGCACATGAAGTAGCAACTATCAAAACTATTTTGTACTAAGAAATAGAGTTACGGATCAGCGGAATAGTCTAGGTACACAAGATACAGTAGTCAATGATTCTAGTAAAACTACTGTTTGACAAACCAAAAGACTCTAGTTTCTGGGATAAGAACTCCCTATTTGACAAAAACTGCTGGGAAAACTGGGCATCTTACACAGCACACCAAGATAAAGTCCAAATGGATACACAATTTAGATATAAAGGCTGATATTATAAGCAACCTGGCAGAGCAAGGAATCATTCACCTCTCAGATTTCTGGAGAACAGAAGAAATTATGACCCAACAAGAGATAGAGAACATTATGAAATGCAAAAATTAATAATTGATTACATTAAATTGAAAAGGTTTTTTGCATAAACAAAGCCAATGCAATAAAGATTAGGGGGAAGCACAAAATTGAGAATTTTACAACCAGTGTCTCTGATAAAGACCTCATTTCTAAAATATACATAGAACTGAGTCAAATTTGTAATACAAGTCATTTCCTAATTGAGAAATGGTAAAATGATATGAATAGACAGTTTTCAGGTGAAGAAATTAAAGGTATCTATAATCATATGAAAATATTCTAAATCACTATTGGTTAGAAAAATGCAAATTAAAACTGCTCTTAGGTACCATATCACATCTTTCAAATTGGCTAACATGACAAAACAGGAAAATTATAAATGCTAGAGAAAATGAGGGAAAATTAGAACATTCATGCATTGCTGCTGGAGTCTTGAACTGATCCAACCATGCTGGGGAACAATTTGGAACTATGTGATAAGCATGGCAAAGTGTTTTGTTTTTTTTTGTTTTTTTTTTATCTTGAGTTCAGTTCCCTAGACTCGGGATAAATTGTAAATATCTGAAGAATTAATCTGCTTTGAACTCTGATAATTCACAGCTGTGTTAAGTCATGTAGGTTTCTTGCCTTCTGGCTCTGAGTCTTTGTAATATATTCTGGGAGGACAGTATTTTGCTTTGGGGGCTCACTCATAAGAAGGACCTTTTGATGCCCCTGGACAGGACTCTGAATAGCCTTTTGTTAAGAGCTCCCTGACTACTCAGATGTTGGTGCTCTCCTGGTCTAGTGGTGTATATGGATGGTGGTACTACTTTGTTCAGACAATTTTCTATTGAATCTCTGTTGCTAATTTCTCTGTTTAAATACTTAACTTCTTTCCAATTATCTGTAAGACTCCTTTAATCTATAAGCTTCCAAAATGGATTTGAGGCAACATACAAAGTACAACATATGGGGACAATGAAAAATAAAGGCAGGACACAAGTTGAAAGAGCAGAAAAATAGCTATCACATCTGTCTAGGGTGAGGTGATTGTTGCATATAAACAATGAACTGAATTGAACTCTGCATTTCTTGGAAGCTAAGGCATAAAAGGAAAACATAACTGTAGTTCTTTTTGCCTGATGAAAGTACAGCATTCAAGTCAATACACAGAAATAAGTTTTCTTTAAGGATTTTTATTCTGAATTTAACAAACACCAAAAAATGGAGAGTATTAACATATACAAAGTAGGACCAAATAAAGAAGATTGTATGTGAAACTAGAAACCTCTATTATTACAACTTGCTTTTCCTTTTAAGTATATAATAAATTATACATTTAACTTTAAAACCGGTCTTCCTTGTCTGTGTTTGACTCTGTCCTGTTCCCTCCTATGTTTTTTTAAATGCTTCAATGACCTTATAATTTTTCCCTTTTGGGGGGCAGCCCTATTGCTAAGCCCACTCTGCTTCACCTACAAATAAAACCCTTGTAACAAATGTGAATAGTTAAACAAAACAAAATTCCACCTTAGCTACGTTCAAAAATGTGTTTCTCAATCTATACTTTGGGTCTGTGACTTCTCTGTCAAGAGGTGGGTAGCATGATTCATTACCAGTGCTCTGGAATCGTTGGTCATTGCATTCATCAGAATTTTTAAGCTTTTCAAAGTTGTTTTTTCTACAGAACTGTATTGATACCAGAGAAATAATTTTACTGGTTCTGTTTACTCTGCTCCATTTCATACATATCTAACCAAATTTTACTGCATTCTTTTCATCGTTTATTAGAGTCCAATAAAATGCCATTGCATTCATAACACTATCCTAAACCATACTTTTTTCAGCCATTTCCCATATTTGATGAGTGTCCTCTTAACTTCACAGTAGAATACAATCAGGGTTTTGCCATTCAAAAAAAAAAACTGCTATAAATATATTTGTACACAGGAGTATTTTCCCTCTTTCTTTATTCTTTTCAGTGTATAGGCCTAATTACAGTATTGCTGGGTGATTATTTTTTAGCATAGTTCCAAATTGCTTTCCAGAATGAAAATGATTAAGAGCATTTTTATGTTTGTTGGTAGTGGTGATTTCTTTCTCCAAGAATTGCCTATTCTCATTATTTGACCACTTATCTAGCACGGAATGACTACAGACACAACTTTTCCCTTGCATGAAATTGTAGGGGACATTTATTTCACAAAGCCACAGATTACAGAGTTTCAGAGTTGGAAGGGAACTCAGCAACCATTTAATCCAAAACATCTGGAAAAAGAATCCTTTTCATTACATATCAACAAGTGATTATCCAATCTTTCCTTTAGACACAAAATGAGAAATATACACATTTAAGTAACCCATTCTGTATTTAAATAGCTCCAACTCTAAGGAAACTTTTCCTTCCATCAAGATGTAATTTGCCTCTTGGTGATTTCTGCCTATGAGACCAGCCCTTCAAATATGTGAAAACAACTGTTATGTCCCTGTCAAATTTTCTTATCCTCAGTTCCTAGACACAGTAACGGATTTGTTCTGATCAGGGCATAATACAATCGTATAATCATCTTTTTTATCCTGGAATTTCCTCTCTTAGTGAAACCCAATATTAGTTTCATTAAAAAAAAACAAAACTTGATTTATGCTAAACTTTTAGTCTACCAAATACCTTAGTCTTCCTCAAATAGCTATCTAACTAATTCTCCCCCACTTTGTCCTTGTGAATTTGTTTTTTTAAACCATGGTGCAAGATTTTTAATTTATTCCTGTTAAATTTTTTTGATTAAATCTGACCCAATGATGCTGACACTATCATTAAGTATGTTAGTTAATTTTTTTTACGGCTTTAGTCATCTGGCAATGTGATAAAGATAAAGATATCCAGCTTTTACCTGTCATTAATAAAAATCTTAAATAGCATAGAGCCAAGGATGGATCCCTGAAGTATTTCATTGGAGCCCTCCTTCCATGGTGATATCTGATCGATAAAGACTATCGTTTGAGTCTGGGCATTCAATTAGTTACAAATCAATCCATTTGTATCACTGTTTAACCCACCAATCTACATTTTATCCACAAGAATGCATGGAAAACTTTATCACGTGCTTTGCTAAAATCCAGATAAACTTTGCAGTATTCCTCTGACATACTAGATAATGTAGGCCAGTGAGAAATGGTCTGAATTGGTTTGGCCACAGCTCTTGTGTAGCTCATGGTATATGTATCCTAAAGCTTATTAGCCTTGTGTTAGAGACCTGATGTTGTTCCCTTTTATTTCTATGGTGCAGCTTTGATTCTGATTTACTCATTCCGTTAAAATAATCTTCTGGTTTCTCTGATCCTCATTCCTCATTAGGCAATTCAGAGTATCCTTACTGTACTGGTCCAAGTCACCCTGCTACCACACCCCATCATGACATGACAGTTACCCAACTGGTGCCATGTCAACATTTTCTCCCTATATTCTCAAGCCCTGAGTGACTCTAGGCCCCCTACTGGTGCCCATGGGAGTATGAGGCAGGGGCAAGGGGTTAACACATTCATATTATTCCATGTTGACACTTATTCCTTCCATCTCTCTGTGAGTAGGAAAAAAGTGCCTTGTCAACCTTTATTCTTGAATGGATTTTTCAGTCAAATCACTCCTTGTGCTGTCTTATAAATTGGTACCAGGAGTGGGATGAAGTGTACCATTACCAGTTTAGGAGGAAAAACCCTTAGGATGGGGACCTAAAGTATCCTTGCAATAGGAGTCATACTGACATATGCAGAGGTCAGATACCTGAAGGACTTGAAGAACTGCTGGCCAAAGGTTCTTGCCTCTTAGACCCACAGGGTCTTAAACTTTGGATTTTTCCTTTTTCTATTTCATTTAATAGTTATTTTTCCAAATTGCATGTAAAGATATCTTTCAATATTCACTTTTATAAGATTTTGAGTTCCAAAGTTTTTTCTTCCTCCCTCTCTGGATGACAAGCAATATGATATAGGATATACAAATACAATCACATTAAGTGTATTTCCATAGCAGTCATGCTGTAAAAGAAGAATCACAACAAAAAGGGAAAACCATGAGAAAGAAAAAAGGTATGTTTCAATTTGCATTCAGACTCCATAGTTTTTTCCCTCAATGTGGATAGCATTTTCCATCATGAGTGTTTTGTAATTGTCTTGGATCATTGCATTGCTGAGAAGACAAGAACTGTGGATTTTTCATGAACAAGAAACGGAACCTAAGAGGGTAATGGATACAATCACTTGACTGCTCCTTAGAGTGATAAAAGCCCTCATTAAATATCAAGGCACTGAAGAGAAGCTGGTAGCAATTCCTATTGTACTAGCTCAAGTCCATCTTATAATTCCCATCCACCTACCCAGCACTTTGGGGAACACGTGTGCCTGCCTTTATGCCTCCATTAGGGAGATCTACTGTGTCAGTAAGCACACCAACATACACGGGGGGCCTGCTATCAGAGGTTCTTAGATCTGCATTCATAAAAGGAAAGTAACTTTAATCAAGAACATGTATCATTCCTTTAACCAAGTATCATTCAGTTAGTTCGGGGAGTCAGCTCCTCTGAATGTCAAAGAAAATACAGAGAAATCAAAAGTCAACAGAAAATTGAGGGTCCAACTGCCTGACTGTAGTTACCAGAGAGGGAAGCATGCCCTCTGAATTCTCAAGGCTTGGGGTAAGGGAGGCTCCTTGGCTTCCCATCTGCTGCACAAACCTTACCAAAAACTAAGCCCCAAAGTAGAACCTTACCATCAGAATATTTATACCATTTTTAGAGTCAGAGAGCATCCCAACCCTGGAGAATCAGTGCCTCATTAACAAAAGTTGTGGAAGTTCCTACAGATCTTCCCTAATCAAACTCCCCTTAATGGGCAGGGCAAGGGTAGGCCAAATTACTTTATTATATAATGACTGTAGTCTTGATGAAACCACAAGAACCTCCCTTGTAGTTGTACTAACTCCATCTTGAACTAAAGCATTTTCTGCTGCTTCTGTGTCAAAACCACAGGGTCACTTAACATATGTATAGACCTTAAATAATATCATCACTAAAGCAAACAATATTTGGACCTAGGATGATAGGATGTGAACAAAAATTGGCACCTTTTCTCCTGGTTCACATGACTATTCCAAGACATAGTAATCATTTCTATTGTTTTATTTACTTAGTGATGCATAAGGCTCTGCCTCTAGCAAGCTTCACCTTTCCAGTTAAAATCAGCTTTGCTAGACATCTAGGGAAGGACAGCGGAGACCCCTGGCTGGTCATAGTGCCTGCTGAGGTGCCAGGAGCTATCCTATGACTCAATTTATGAAAGCACCAGATGGCAGCAATTAGTCACCTGCAGCCAGTGGTCAATCACTCACACCTACTCCCTAGTCAGGACAGGTGGTGACCCACATAAGTGACCCTATAAATGTAAGTACTGAAACAACATATTCTGAAAGCTCAAGTGCCCACCACAGCAGCTGCCTTGGGAGAATGATCTGTGACCCATCATCAGTGTGCTCCTGAAAGAAAGATTGCTTGTTTGCATTATGTTGTCTTTGGAATTTCTGTGCTCAGTCTCTGTGTTCTTCAAATCCATTACAAACCCTTTTTCCTAACCTACCATTCCCCCTCTATTCTCCTCCTCCTCCTCTTCCTTTTTTTTCTTCCTCTTTCTCTTTTTCTACCTTCTCTCCCTGTTTCCTCTTCTTCTTCTGTTGGAGAACAGGACAGCATCTGCCCTTTCCAAGCTTTGAGTAGCTTTTCACCATGATTTCGGAGCTCACTGGTTCAGAACTCAGCAATCAAGAGCACCAGTTCTTTCAGGATCCATGGATACAGTTCAGGAACCACAGACACAAGAATACTGGATCCACCGAGTGATTCTTCTTACTTCCTTTTTAGTTATTGCGGTTTTCCACTCCCTCTTGACCAGTTTGTTTTGTTCTTTCCAGTTCAAAGGTTCTTTGGGGATGAAAACCAGAATTGAGGGACTCTGTTTAGTTTCTGTTACAACTTGTTATCCTTCCATCCACCATCAAAAGTAGCAGCGCTATCAGTGCTTTCCCTGACCCTCCTCTTTTCCCCAATATCACTTTCAACTTTTCCCTATTAAAAAGAACTCAGAACTGTTGTTTTTTGCTTGTTCTTAGCTTTCCTGTTCTGCCTCAGCTCATTGTGAGCCAGAAGTTATTTTTATAGGACTACACCTCACTTTTGTACAGATCTATTGTTAGCTGCTTTTGCTTGTTTCCATCTTTTGTATGTTTTTATTTTAGTTTTTTTAGGCAATCGGGATTAAGTGACTTGCCCAGAGTCACACAGTTAGTAGACGTGTATGGTTTTTAAGAAAATCTAAGTTCCTTGTCTCTCCAAGGCAATAAGCAAGAAAGCTAGGTGGTGCAGTGGATAGAGCACTGGCCCTGCAGTAAGGAAGACAGGAGTTCAAATGTGGCTTCAGGCGGTCACTAGTTGTGGAACTCTATGCAAGTCACTTAACTTCTGTTTGCCTATGTTTTCTGTCCAGTAAAATGGGGATGATAAAAGCATCTACTTCCCAGGGTTGTGTAAGGATCAAATGACAAACTAATTGTAAAATGCCTGCCACATAGTAAATATTGACTATTGCTATCATGACCCCTTTTTCCAATGGAATAGTTTTTCTGTGACATCATAATTTGATTCTTGGTAAATTACTCTCCCTCCTGGTCTAACTCTTTCTTTAGCATTGCAAAGCTACCTCATTCCTCTGAACCCTTTGAAATCTGTTCTAAAATCTATGGAGCATGTCAGACTAGGCTCCACTCTCTTCTCTGTCACAAACCTTAAGGGAGAATGCTGCTTACTTCTTCCTCCCCCAAGATACTTATCATTTCTACTCCAGAAATCTGTTCAGATCAGATCCAGAACAGAAATTTCCCTTGTTAGTTTCTTCCCTTAACAAGGATGGAGTGATAGTGTAGGGCCTTGTATAAGGAAAGCTGAGTAGCACAACATTTGCAAAGGACACAAACATTTCTTGTATCGATCCTCTTTAAAATCTAGGAACATAAATGGTAAATCAATTCAATGAAAGCATTTCTAGGGAAGCTAAAATAATGTGATCTAGAGACCTAGCTTTCTGGTGACCTAATTTAATACAGGGAAAGAACAGGGAATGTCCACTTCACACTTTCCTTTGCCCCTCTCTGTTTATTGGCTGTCTCAAGCAAGCTTTTGGCAAGTGCTGGATAGAGGTTAATTCATGGTTGAATTCTTTGAAGAGTGTCTGAAATAACTGTTATGCATTATTGATTCACAGATGGCATGTCTGCTTTAGATCCCAGATGTGCAGGAGGCAGACCTGAACTTTTAAACCTATGAAAACACAGCAGTTTTCTTTGTATTCTTGTCCTATTCAACCAAATCAAATCAACTGACGAGCATTTATGAAACACCTACAATGTTCTGAACACGTTAGGCTCTATAGAATACAATGACAAAAAGGAACCCAGTCCTGTCTTCAAGGATCTTACTTTTTCTTGAGAAACAAAATGCACATAAGTAGTTACAAAGTGTTTTTCTTTTTTGGAAGGATTTTGGAAGGACTTCATTAGTGTAAAGAATTCCTGATGAAATAACTCTCTGTCAAGGCACACTGGTACTTGCTCAGTGACTTACACTTTCCCAGGGTATTGAAGCCTTAAAAACCTTGTGCAGATTCCTGCCCCTTAAGTGATAGACACCTTGAGTCCACATTTTCCTGACACCTAGGCTTGCTTATTCTCCACTGTTCCATGTTCACTCATTATAAAATACATACAAAATAAATAGAAGTTACTTTTGGCAGAGGCATAAGGAATTGGTGAGGATTATGAAAGGCCTCCTGGAGGACGTGGCTTTTGATCAGAACTTCCAGAAAAACAGGAAGTCTAAAAGATGGCGGCAGAGAACTATTTTTTAAGTGTGGAGATAAGAGGTGGAATGGCATATGTGTGGAAAAGCAGTCCATCAATTACTCAGCAAGTATTTATCTGGTACCTACCAAGTGCTAGATACTGTGTAAAGTGATAGGGATACGAAGACAAGGGTGAAGCTGTTACTGTCAAGAAGCTTTCATTCTATCAAGGGAAACAACGCACACCCACACAGTTCCCCCTTCATGTCTTTGATGATATTTATATTTATGTCACCCATATATACACATATACATTTACATATATAATCTATAGGGGCAAGTAGATGACTCAGTAGACAGAGCATAGGACCTGAAGTCGGGAAGACCTAGGTTCATAACCAGCCTCAGACACTTCCTAGCTGTATGGCCCTTGGCAAGATACTTAACCCTGTCTGCCTCATTTTTCTAAACTGCAAAATGAGTAGGAGAAGGAAATGGTAAACCACTCCAATATATTTGCCAAGAAAACCCTAATGGGGTCAGGAAGAGTTGAACATGACTGCAAATGATTTGACAACAAGAACAAAAAGGGCTGGGTGGCAAACCACAGTGAAAGAGAGTAATGGATAATTAGTCAGGAAAGGTAGGTTGTTGTCAGGTTGTAAAGGACTTTAGATGTCAAATGCAGGAGTTTTTATTCCTAGAAGTAATAAAGAGCCACTGGAAATTTCTGAGTAAGACAATGACATATTCAGACCTGTGCTTAAGAATATCAAGAGTAGTTGTGCGAAGAATAGATTGACAGAAAGAGAATTAAGTTGTACAAGAACAATCCTAGTTCCGTGCAGGGTAAAAATGAATGCTAACCCCATTCTCTCCCTGAAGAGTCAGACACTCAGATAAATAATCAGTTGAGACCTTAGAAGTATGACTCATAGATATGTAGGCCATTAATGCTGCCCCATTATACAGATGAAGATATGGAAGCCCAGAGACATAAGACATGTGCTATTCTGCCAAATAAAAAAGAGATGACTTTAACCTGAAAAATTTGGTGGTATCTGTTACTAATTACCCATGAGTAATTATAGTTCACTTTTCAAGCACTTTAACACTTTAAAAAGTATTTATTTACTTTTAACATTCATTTAAATTTTTTTTTTGAGTTCTGAATTCTTTCCCATCCCTTCCTTCCCATTGAGAAGGCAAGAAATGTGGCTATCAATTGTACAAAACATATTTTCATATTAGCCATGTTGCCAAAAAAAAGCAAGACAAATAAAGAAAGTGAGGTGAGCAACATTTTTCATCATATATTCTTCAAAACTGTCTTAGATTGTCGTACTGATCAAAAATAGCTAACTCCTTCAAAAGTGATCATCATATGATATCACTGTTACTGTGTACAATGTTCTCCTGGAATTGCTCACTTCACTCTGTATCAGTTCATGTAAGTCTTCCCAGGTTTTTCTGAAAGTATCTTGCTCATCATTTCCTATAGCATGATAATATTCCATCAAAGTCATATACCACAACTTGTTCAGTCGTTCCCTAACTGATGGGCATACCCTTAATTTCCATTTCTTTATTACCCTCAAAAGAGCTCCTGTAAATATTTTTTGTACATAAAGGTCCTTTTCCTTTTTCTCTCATCTCTTTGGGATACTGATCTAATGGTGGTTTTGCTGACTCAAAGAGTATGCACAGTTTTATAGCCCTTTGGGCATAGTTCCAAATTGTTCTCCAGAAGAGTTGGATCAGTTTGCAACTCCAGAATACTAGTGTCCCAGTCTTTCTACCTCCCGTCCAATAGTTTTCATTTTCCTTTTCTCTCATATTAGCCAATCTAATAGGTGTGAGATAGTACCTCAGAATTTTTTTAACTTGTATTTCTCTAATAAATAGTGATTTAGAGCATATATAAACATATATTTGCATGTGTATGTATATATGTGTCTATATGTCTATATTTGCAAATATATATACAGACATATAGACACGCACAGAGGAGAGAGAGAGAGAGAGAGAGAGAGAGAGAGAGAGAGAGAGAGAGAGAGAGAGAGAGAGAGAGAGAGAGAGAGATTGTAGATAGCTTTGATTTCTTCTTTTGAAAAGTGCCTGTTCATGTTTTTTGACCAAGTATCAATGGGGAATGGCTTGTATTTTTTATATATAAATTTGACTCAATTCTCTATATATTTAAAAAATGAAAAGTATCAGAGAAACTTGCTATAAAATATGTTCCCCAGTTTCCTGCTTTCTTTCTGATCTTAGCTACACTGGTTTTGTTTGTGCACAATCTTTTTAATTTAATGTTTTCAAAATGATCCATTTTGCTTCCTTTGATCCTCTCTTTTGTTTCATCATAAATTCTTCTCTTAGCAACAGATCCAACATGTGCTTAAAGTTTTAAAATGCTAACATATATCATCTCATCTGATCCTCACAACAACCCTGGAAGGGAGGTACTGGAATCATAGGTTTGGAAATCAGAACTTGGACTCCCATATTTCAGTCTCCACATCTAACATTCTCACCCACAGTCGCTTCTCACAAAGCCTGTATATGATCCCTATAAAATAATCTTGAGAAAGCTTGTATCATGACGAGTCCACCAAGATGAATGAACAAACTGTTGGATGGTGCTAAAGTACTGTCCATGTAAAGGTTGGAAATGTCTGCCAATGTAGTGATTTGCACTTTGGTTTAGTTGAGGCTACATTTTTCTTTCTGACCATAATTATCCAACAGGTCTGGCTGCTAAGGCTGCTATCAGTTTGAACTAATAAAACGACGTCACCAACGTAGAGGAGGCTGCTTGTCTTTCCGTTTGCTATGGTTGCAGAGCATACACCCAATTCTTTAATAGCTGTGTCAAGTTATTTAATATAAATGAAAAGGAATGGAATCTGGTATGCAGACCTACCTATTGTGGATTAGAATTTCATCTGTCAAAAAATTTTCTGTCCACTCCACCTTTAACCATAATGTTATTTTACAAACTCTGAAAAAGAATGAATGAGCCCCAAATTGATGATCCCTTTCCGCAAAATCTAAGGCTTCCAGGAGGCTGATAAATATTGAAATAAAATGTTATGTTTCCCTCAATTGTTTTCTCAGTGAGATGAAACAATATAGGATTGATAAGCTGTTAATGTTTGTGTTTAAAACCTGACTCAGTTCAATTCAGCAAACATCCATTAAACAGCTACTATAAGCAATACATTTTGCTGGGTATTGCAGATACAAAGAGGAAAAATGCCATAACTATTGCCTTGGAGGATTTGTTGCTGTTGAGTCATTTCAGTCATATCTGACTCTTCATGACCCCATTTGGTGTTTTCTTGAGAAATTTCTTTCTTTAGCTCATTTTATAAGGAACTAAGGCAAACAGGTTAAGTGACTTGCCCAAGGTCACACAGCTAGTTTCTGCAGCCAGAGTTGAACTTAAGACATCCTGACTCCAGGTCTGGCAGTCTATCTACTGTACCACTTAGCTGTCCCTTGGAGGAACTTATTATCTATGAAATGGGATGTGACATATATAAGGTAGAATCTGATGGGGCAAATAAGACACTCAGACAAGTTTTTGTGTCTTGAGATTTCAAGTAGTTAGCAGGTTTGGTGGAGGAAGTATCCCATAGATTGGACTTTGAAGGAAGGGAATTGTTTCAATAGGTAGGAATGAGTTTCAGGCATGGTCCATCTACATTGTGGCATATGCTAGATTTGGAGTCAGAGGACCTGGATTCAGATTCTAGATCTGCTACTTATTATCTTTGTGACTCTCTGGGTCTCAGTTTCTCCTTAAGTAAAACGAAGCAGTTAAACTAGATGTGCTTTAAGGTAAACTTTGGTGCTCTGAATTTATAATCCCATGAATGAGTGGAGGTGGAAGAGTTCATGAGATAGATGAATACTTTATTAACACAGCTGGGCAATAAAGCACATGAAAGAGGAATACTGTAAAATAAATCTGGAAAAGAATGTTGGGAGCCAGATTGTAGAGGCAGATTTATTCTTGAATTCAAGAGTAAATTGCATATATTTTAATTTACAGGCAATTGGGAACCACTAAAACCTTTTTAGAAGGGGGTTGACACATAATTTGCATGTGTATGTAGTCTAATGGAGGGATACAACAGTAGTACAAACAAGTAGAAAAGATCTAGATAAAGTCTGGATTCTTAGGGGGAGGGGTTGGGGAACCTCAGGTAGCACAGGAGAGTTGTACTTAAGTACCTGAAGAACTTTCATGTTGATAAGAGACAATCTTCTAGTTCCCAAGAGGACAAAGCTAGAAATAATGGGTGGTAGTTGGAGAGGTGTGGTTTAAGGAAAAACTTCCTTGTAATTAGAGTTCTTCAAGGTAGCATTGCCTCTAACCGGAGGTGTTCAAAGGCTGGATGATCTCTTGCCAGAAGTACTGTATAGAAGGAGATGTTTCTTCATGCCTGGGTGGGTTTAGGCCTCTGAAGTTCTAGCTACCCTTCTGGCAATAAGCTCCTTAACACACAGCCTGGATGTTCCTCAGCCAAAAGACATGCGTTCTGTTGCTGGGTCCATGTTCACAGTCATTTTGGCTCAGGGTTTTGTACCTCCTTAATCTTGAAATCTTTTAACATAACCTCTGAGAATCCAGGAACACATCTATGCCATAAATAGGTCTTTAGAAGAGGAGACTGTGTGAGGACTTTTTAAAATTTGTTACAGAATCAGAGTTGGAAGAGGTTTTGGACGTCCTCTGCTCTGATCTATAGCCAAATAGGAACTTTCTCTACAAGATACGCAGCAGATGGTCATCTTTAATAATTGGAAATTCATCATCTCCTGAGGCAGTTCATATCCACTTTGGATAGCTCTAAATTTTAGGGAGCATTTCCTTATACCAAGCTGAAACCTTGTTACTTGATAGTATTTATTGTTCTCTTTCGGTTTTTCCTTCAAACCAGAGTTCTGTACCACCACCCTTTCCCCAACAAGGCCAAATAAAAAAATATAATAGTTTGGGGATGATAGAATAGATCCCACTTTAAATCTATCCAGAGGAAGTTGTATCTGTGGAATTAAATAATTACGTCAAATCCTCTAAGTGACACAGTGTATAGGGTGCTAGACTTGAAGTTGGGGAGAAAGGAGTTTGAATCCTGTCCTAGACACTACATATATGACCCTGAGGGAATCATTTAACCTTGCTGTGCTGCTGATGCTTCATTTGTGAAATGCTGATAATAATAATAGACTTACCTTTTGTTGTTGTAAGGAGCAAATGAGATTGCATATGTGAAAGTACTTTACAAATTCTAACTAGCTCTGATTAGATCTCACCATTGCTCACATTTCTATAGTACTTTGTATTTTAAAAAGCATGTTGGCAACTTCTTTGTGCTAGTCTTTATTAAACCAAGCCATAGGTTGCCAAGTCATTGAGTTGCACAAGGATGGGACAGTCTGCTGATGATGATCTCAGCAGTTACAGGGGAGGTCTGTTCCAGAAGACAGTGTGATTTTCTTCAGAACGAAGAAGATTACTTATAAAATTGGAAAGATGCCCATAACTTTATCATTTTCATAAAGTCTATGGTTAATCTTAGGGATGGCAATATTGAAATCACACTTATTTAGAAAAAAAGAAAGATTTTAGTATAATATAAAATAGCCATCTCAAGAGTGCAGACAAAGAGGAGATTATTAAATAGTAAGGGTAGAAATAAGTTAAAAAGGGCTGATTATTCCATTATTTAAGCACTTTGGCTAAAAAATATGGAATACTCTCTTGATTAAGTCCATGAACTGCTATTTGGCATTACTAGGCTAGAATAATATGTGAATATAATAAGGTATCTTCTTCTTTGATTTAGGAAGCTATCTTTCAGTAAGCAGGGTAGAGTGACCTTGTCAGGGAAGGGCTATGGATCTACATGCATGATATGGTGACAGGGAAAGTACTTCCTAGAGGTAGGAGTAGGGATAGCAACACATCAAGCATGGCAGAGGGAAGAGTGCTTGCCATTAACAGCAGGATCTTCTGGGAGCTTCATTCACTGTGACAGCCAACAAACAGAGTAAGAGTTAAGGTTAAATACACTCAGAGGTGGCAGCTACACATCTGTGGAGAGCTCAATGACCAAGGGAATACATTCAACAAAGACCTGTGAAAGATCCAGCCTTGACATGCCTCCTTTCATAATGTAATTGCTTCAAGAGGCCACATGCCAGGGCCCAGGGGCAGCAATGGCTCAGCCAGCCACCAGAGGCAGCTGCTTTCAATTGTTTTCTGGTTTCATTAATTACCAGCTTTATAAAATGGAATCTATTCATTTGCTCATGTGTTGATCTTAAAGACATGCTCAATTTTTTTTCTGGTGGGAAGCTGGGGCAAATGAACTGTATGAAGGAGGTGGATTGGATTAGAGTAACAGATTCAGGGTAACTCCTGAATTCATCATGAGGTTCAATTTTTACTCACCCTCATGGGTAAAATTTTAGAATTTCTTTTTCCAGTGCTCGCAAATATTAGAGATTGTGTTGGGAGAAACTGGGATTCTAGAGGCTTCCTCTCTTTTGCTTTATGAACCATCTGATTTGACTTGTGTGACCAAGCCAGGGTCACAAAACAGCCTTTTCAGGTTAAAAGAAGATCTGTGGTGAATTCTGGCCACAGGGGCTAAAATGTAAGTTTTAGTCTTTCCCTTTTATTACAATAGAGAATATTAAATCCAGACAGAAGTGCTTAATTTTCATTGAAGAAACAATATATACAAAGGAAAATAACTATCCAGTTCTAGATTTTCTATAAATGAAAATTTTGGTAGAGCTATTTCCAATCCTGGTACTCAAACGAGTTAACGTATACAAATCTTAAAGCACTCTATAAATGCTAGCTAATTTTAACTCAAGTATCTTAAAATTATGATGTTAGCCTACACAGAAAGTATCCAATTGAGAAATCTGATTGGGTATTAGTGGGATATGTATGTTAATCTGTGTCAGGTAGGTCTTATCAAGAAACTGTATCAGAATCAGGAAACATAAATTAGTTTTATGTACATGGTAGCTCAGCTGTTGGTCCTTTAATGTCAACTGAAATAGATCAGCTAATCACTCTAACTACTACCAAATTAATTCTGCTGTAAACTTGGAAAAGAGGACCTACTACCTTGGACGTCAAGGACTTCTTTTCTAAAAGGTGTCATTTTAAAACAGAATGTAAAATTGGAATCCCAGTTCCTCCAACAAAATCATTAAGGCTTTTAGGACATGTTGTATTTGAATTCCTTTTACTAGTCTACTACCTTCCAAAGGGGACATTTTGTTATTGGAAATTTAGTTATTGGAAAGGATAGAGTGAAAAGAGCACTGGTTTTATGGTCAGAAGGCCTCAGTTCAAATCCCACCTTGGAAGACTTGGGAATATCACTCCAGGAAATTAAATTAACTTCCCTGGACCTCAGTTTCCTCATTTGTAAAATGTAAGGACAAGCCCAAATAGTCCCTGAGGTCCCTTACAGCTCTACATCTATCATCTCTTGGTCGTATATAGGAGTGTTCCGTCCATTTCAGGATCAGAAAGAAATAAAACCATTTCTTTTAGGGTCTGTGGATATGATTCTGTAGCTACTACTATTAACACTGATAAGGTTGAGTAAATGTAACACATCTGAAATGACAAATCAATCTAGTTCCTAGTTGGGGAATGAATTCAAGTAAAATGAAGAATGAAATACACACATACACACACACCCACACCCACATATATATGGCCTATGAGAGTGAACTTATACAAAAAATCCTAATGTAACATCTCCTTGTGGTTTTGAGGTGATTTCACAGCCTACAGACAATGTGAAGGGCAGAACAGAAAAAGAAATAGATTGAAAAATACAGTTTGGGATTGACAAATTTAAACTTAAATGCTTATACACTACTCAAGAACTTTATGATTACATACCATGAATACTTTAGTATTTTATTTTTTTATTTTCCCCCAATTGCATGTAAAAACAATTTTAACATTCATTTTTAAAACTTTGCATTCCAAATGATCTCCCTTCCTTCCTCCTCACCCCTCCTTGTTAAGAAGGCAAGTCTTTGATATAGGTTATACATTTGCAGTTAAGTAAAACATTAACATGGTAGTCATGTTGTGAAATAAAACATAGACAAAAACACTCAAGAAAGAATAAAAAAGTATTTTTTAAGTATGCTTCAATCTATATTTGAATATCATCAGTTCTTTTTCTGGGAATAGACAGCATTTTTCATTATAAGTCTTTCAGAATTTTCATGGATCGTGGTATTGCTAAGATATCAGGGAAGTTGAAAAGCACTGGACACCATCATGAAATGAAATGGAATATATCTGAACAGATAAGAAATTACTTAATATAGATGGTTCATTTTAGAATCAAGGGTATGCAGTTAAATCTTCAATTGGTCAAAAGCAAGGTCAAAATCAATACCAAATTAGAATGATACGGACAGGAAGACACATAACTGCAAATGTTCCAATCTAACTTATTTAAATAAGCTATTAACTCTGGAAAAAAAATGAGAAATGAAAATAAAGACAATAAGTTTTTTTTAATCATCAACACAAACTGACTTTTTAAAGAGCTGAAGTTAAGTAATTTTTTAATATAGAAATTTATCTAATGTAAAACATTTACTGCAACAAAAAAAGCAAAAGAACCTAGAAACATTCTGAATCAGCAAGCAATTGATCTTGTCATGTGAAGAGCCATGACAACTAAGGGTAATACTGATTTACAGTACTACTCACTTTGAAAATATTACAGAGGACAGCAAAAAGCTTGTAAGCAACATGAACCAATAAACAATGAAATGTAGTGAAGGGGAAAGTGAACTGACAGAAAGTTTGGCATGAGGACAGATGACATAACTAAGTCATGTCACTGCAAGAGAATTTATATTTAAAACTGAAAGGACAGAAAAAAGGCTAGATTTGCCAATAATTTTATAGAGACCATTCTGATCAATGATGACAGAAAACTGTCATGGTGAATTCAGATTCCACGCTAAGAGGGTGAAATGTCACTTAGAATGAAAAATTTGTGAACATGAACAAATGCATACAAATAGAATCTTTGCTGAAAGCAATACAATTTTAAAATGACTCAGGAATCAATTTTAAAGAGAAGATGTCACTAGAGTAGAAAACATCATTAATACTATTCTACTAAAACACAGTGGGAGGAGTGTAAGGACGGAGCAATTACTGACTTATAGATCTACCTTCTTACACCAATTAAATATTTATTAAAACCGTGTGTGACTTTATAAAGGTCCTACTTGATTATGACAAGAGACAAAATCAACCAGGTGTTTGCAGATAATTTCCTAAAGTAGTTGACATTTCTAAAGTCATACAAATGACTGAGATAGATAAAAAGTATGTAACATTTCTATGCTTATTTATTGATCAAAGAATACTTTACTTGGTAAAACAAGTTTTAGAAACTATCCTCCAAAAGTTGTATCCAATGAATATCTTGAGATTATATACAATTCCTTGACAGATATAACAATGCAAAGATTTGTTTATAAATATCAAAGGAGATATACTGCCCTAAAAAGTTGTGACAAGGACTTCATTACTACAATTTTTTTCATTATTTCCTTTACTTAACATTTTGTAGATAATTGTATTTATCTACCCCTTGTACCCCCCCTCAATGTTTCACTAGTCTGAATTGTTTGTCATTCAAATATATGCTTTAAATCTGATAGGTTTTTCATCTTCTTCAAGATGATTTAAATACATCTTTTGCTGACGGTCCAACTTTTTTTCACTAATGATTAGGCTGTGGTAGGATATGTTATTTTTGGATTGCAGCTTGTGTTTTGGAATATACCTGTGTATTCTCTTCTTAAATTTCTCATAACTTTGGCATAATACTATTTTATTCAAATTGTTTTTCCTTTATAGTATATGACCTTTCTCCAATATAACTATGAAATTTGTTATCACTGTAATAATATTTTTTAAATTTAAATATGGACTGTCAGTTTCAAGTACTGTGTTTTTCTATAATGACAGTCTATTGATTATAGGATCATTGATTTAAAACCTGATGACATCTTGAAGGTCATCTAGTCTAACTCTATTGGTTGAGGAAAGTGAGGCTGAGAAAAGTTAGGTAAGTTGTCTGAGGGCACATAGGTAATGAGTAGCAGAACCAGATTTTGAACTCAGTCTGACTGACTTCCAGAAAAGTGCTTTTTCTACTACATATCCATGAGTCCATCAGCTGATACCTTGTTGTCTGTATTCTGAAATTTTGGAGTTTCCTTATGTTTCCCAATGTATTTGGGACTTATTATATTCTTCAGGGAAGCTTGTGATCCTTGAATATCTATGCACATTTCATCTTCACTCACCTTAGCATGTATAGAATTCATATGTTCTCTTTCCTTTTGATTCTCTTCTGTAAAACTGGCGACTACTTCTAGATTTAAATTCTCTTTTTCAGAGCCTCTACTTACATGCAGAGATTTTCTATTATATCTTCTATATGTTTTTTATCTTTTTTTGTCTGCTTTAATTCTACATCAAGATGTCCAATTTCATTCCAATAACTTCTTTTGAAAAGTATTATTTCTCTTTCTCATACTGGAATTTCCCAATGTCCCTTCATGACCTTTTGGGAATCTATACATTTTTATTTTTCATTAGGATTTTTTAGACCATTTCCTTCATATGAAATATGTTTTCACTGTCCTTCAAGTTTTTACTCATTTTTCCTTCTGTCTTTCTATTGGTTTATCTACTTAGTAACTTGATATTTCTGCTTGTTTTTCAGCTTTTCTGTTTTATTTCCTACCATGTCTCAGGTTTTCTTTATTATTTACTTGGTCCCTCTTCTTTCCACTGCTTTCGGACTCCCAGGAAGTTGGTAGGCCTCATCATCCTCACTTAGGGTCCTAAAGCAACTAGATTCAATTAGTTCCGTTCTTTACCCTCAGACACAGAGACTCTTCAGCCTCTACACTCCGGCCCATGTGGCACTGCTCACATCTTTACCCTCAGACACAGAGACTCTTCAGCCTCTACACTCCGGCCCATTTGGCAGTGCTCACATCTTTACCCTCAGACACAGAGACTCTTCAGCCTCTACACTCCGGCCCACTTGGCAGTGCTCACATCTTTACCTGTCCTCTTTAGTTTTTCTCCATTTCTTTCAGGTAGCTGGAGCTCCCTTTCCACTGTGAAAAGGCTTGAGTTAGTACCATAGGGGAGCAAGAATGGACCCATACAGCTGGGTCCCGAAGCACAAATTTGTAAGACTGATGGGACTAGCTATACATGGAATGGTACAGGTTGAGTGGTGGAGTCAGTAAGTGAAAGTTCTAAATGAGATTTTCAGCTAGTGTAGTTTGTCTTCTTACCTTGTGTATTCAACTTAAGTTACAAGATTTAGTACTTAGGTCTTCCTTGTGTGATTTTGGTTGGAGAAATTTGCACAAATAGTTCTTTAATAATCTTTCTGATCAGTACAATAAACATTTATTAAATGTCAACTGTGTGCCAGGCCCTGTGCTAAATGTTGGGGATACAAATAAGAAAAAGATAGCTTCTACCCTCAAGGAGTTGACAGCCTAATTGAGACAGTGTGGAAAAGGAAGCTGAAAAGGTTGTGTGTGGGGAGGGAATGACTAGGGGGTGAGTTGGGGAATAATATTCCATGAAATCAAAAACAGGCAGCCAGTGCTTCTGATTTTAGATGGAGAGTTAGCTAGAAAGTTCTGAAAGTTCAGAGACCTTCATAAAGGAAGACTTTTTATAAGAATTTACGGCTCCATCCTCCACACCTCCAATCAGTGGGGACAGGCAAAAAAGCTGATTAAATCTCTGTGATAATGATGAAACTGAAAATGAACAGAGCAACTCTTGGAAAATGAGCATGTCATCTTTTAAAAATAGTGATGGATCTATTCAGAGAAAGCTGTTGCTAAACTTAATTCTCACAATAAGTGTGTGTGTATTAAAACTGCAATTTTAAAAATAGTAGAAAATATTAAGAGTAGACATTAAAAATCTCTTTCCTGTTCTTCTGTGCAAATGGGACAGAGTAGAATGAAAATCCATACATTGGTCTGAATATATAAATAAATCAGTAAGAACTTCCCTGAATATATCACTAAGCAAAGATATTCTCCTTGGTTTAAAGATTTTCATGCATCAGTTACGACTGTAGTTGTTGTTTTGTAGCTATTTACATCTTTATTAATGATAAAATGATACAAAACCTTTAAAAGATCATTTAAGAATCATTAGTACAGGGGGAAAGTTTGAGAAAGCACACTAGATCTTCCTCTGGTAATAGAGCTCTATCTATTAGTGTGTGCTCCAGGACGTTGGAATGAATATATTTTGGAATGGATTAATCATTTATTTAGCTCCATCACTCTAATGAAATATGAAGGGATAATACCATAAATAACTTTATGATATGCCTCCTTGGTTTTCATTCTGAGGAGTTCTCTCATACCTTGGGTTCCTAGATTAATATTTATTTTTATGGAATTGGGGAGTATTTTTTTTCTTTTGAATGTGCATAAGAAAGTGGGAGGGAGAAAGGTAAGAAAAAGAGAGGCAGAGACAGAAATAGATACAAAAAGAATGAGTTAAAGACAATGTGCCATGGAATAACTCATGTAAGTCATAAAAAAAAGATGTTAGAATTAGGACTTGAACTTAATTCAAACGCAGAATTCTTAAAGATTTCCTAACATCTCACTGTAAAATTCTCATGCTAACATTTCTTTTCATGATGATAAATGGTCTTGTTAGATAGCTTGATAATTGTTCCCTCATTGCTTTCAAAATCATGTCATATCGTTACAATACGGCTTTTGTGGGTGTGTGCTTCATCTGGATCTTGTCTCATTTTGTTAATGCTGCTTCTACCTTATCACATGCATTCTGCTCATAATCTTCCACCGTACTATGTAGAGGCTTTTGAAAACGGTTTGTTGATACATTTGTTTTCAACACTATGGCAACTCCCCAATGTACCGTTCCCCAAACAATCCACCCTGCCTTATAACAACAATAAAAATGGCACAACAACCCCTACCATCACAACTTGAAACAAAATAACTGGCAGAGCTAACAAAGGCAATGACTACATATAACAGGGTATACAACATTTTCCACTTACAGTTCCCTACTCCACTGAGAAGAGAAAAATGTATTTCTTTTTCTGTTTTCTGGGGAAGAAAGAAAAAAAAGAATGAAAGAGAGAGAATGCATTTATTTTATTTAATCTCAGTTCAGTGACTTTTTTGTGTTATTTTAATTTATATTATTCTCTTTTTATATATGTGTCTATATATAGACACATATATGTATGTAGTCAATTAAATCTTTCCATGTTCTTCTGAATACATTTCTTATAACACAATATTCCAATACATTTATATATCACAATTTATTTAGCTAGTCTTCAAATAATGTGTACCTAGTACTAGTATTTTTACTATCACACAAAAAGTATCATTAGAAATATTTTAGCATATACAAGACCTCTCTTTTCTTTTTGACCTCCTTGATGTAAATGTCCGTTCATAAGATCACAGAGTACATGTGAACAGTTTAGAAATTTCCCCCACATAAATTCAGATTCTTGTTCAGAATGCTTCTACCAACCCACAGTGGCACCAACATTCAACATCCATAAGACTTAGCAAGTGAAATTAAATTTTAAAGCAGTATTGCCTTTGTCCTCCTCTTCTCTGCTTGACAGGATCAAATGTTCATTGGCTGAGGTGATTTCTGGCTTCTTTCCACCTCTTTGTTATGGCAATTAGAGCATATTGGGTAAACTTCTGTAGGAAATGAGGAAAGCAGGTGTTGGTTACTTTTCTTTGATTTTTTTTCATTTTTTAGGCAGTAAAAGCTTGTTAGAATAAGTCAGTTTGGAACTGTTGTGAATTATGCTAATCTTTTTAGCATAATCTTTTAACCTTTACTCTGAGAAGTCCATGGTCTGACCACCCATAGACAGATGAATCAGAAATGACACTAATATTATTAACCAGCCTTTTCCTCTCTGTTAGGAATTCAGCAGTTTACTGTGCTTCCTATGTCTAGCACCTTTTACCTTTCCTCCTGAGGAAACTATTCATAATCTAGGGATGGGAGAATTCTGAAGAGTCTACATGTCTTTGACATCTTTAATTTCTAAAACCTGAATACTTTGCAACTTTTCTGCCATCTTCCTTTATGAGCATCTTGCTACTAAAATTAGAAGTACCATGTTGACTTAGTTTAGTTCTTCATCAATTTTTTCCTCCTCTTTATCTTTGTCAACAGAAGTTGGTACAAAGACTACAGTTATCTTTGCATAGATTCCTTTACTTAAGGAATACTCTCCATGTGCATTTTGGAGGGAGGTGAAATGTGACTCATTAAATGATATTTCTTGTTTTCTTTGGGTGGACAAAGAAATTGATTCTTTCAGTTCCTTTATTTACTTCTCAAAGGTAAACCTGTAAATCATCTTTCTATTTAGTTGCAATTAATTTTGTTTGTGGTTTAATCTATAAGGAAACTGTCATCACTTTTATGCTTCACATGATCTTTCAAATTCATTCATTCATCCATTCAAACAACTATTACAACACCTATTAATTGAGTTTCTGCTATGTGCAAGGTACCACTGTACTTTTCAACTTGTCATTGAAGGCTCTCTAAACTCGTTTTACTCTCTCAAGTCAATCTTCTACTGTAGTCAGGTAAAGTTTCCCTACACCCTCTCAGCCTGCCTATTTTAGACAGCAAACCTAAGCTTCCTTCAAAGACCAGCCTAAGATTCATTTTCTCCAAGATGCCTTATGTACATGTGTACATCTATATCTATCTATATGTGTATATGCATATGTGTGTATGTTAGAATTATTTGTTCTAGTGAAACATTTACATTTATTGACATCACAAAAACCTCAAGATATTTTTACATTTAAAATCATTTAATATGCAATATATTTTCTTTTTGTTGCTATCTCTTGTATCACTTGTTTTGAACAATTTGGCATAGAGTTCATAAGATTTTGACACATTCTTTAATCCATGAACATGAAACCACGCTTTTTATCACATTTGATATAAAGCATACCTTTAATGAATAGTACATTTTCCCATTTCTAGCCTTGATTATTATCCAGAGATTTCAAGAGAACTTTAAATCAGGCAAGTTTCCAGGCCATTGAAGCACATTTATCTCCATCTCTTGGATAAATTTCTTAACTTTTCAAGACATGAAATAAGCCAAGGTCATGGTACAATATTCTGTCTTCATTAGGGAATTCTGAAACAATTCTACTTCTCACCATAGCAACATATTTATCATCATTCTTCATTCTCTCAATGGAGATAAAAGTTCCATGCTCACTGGTAAATTACACACATGCATACACACATACATACCTACACAAACCATTTTTGTGTGTATGTTTTACAGTCTGATAAAGATGTCCAAATTTTACAGGCTCATTTGGACTCTTTTTTGACAAGAGTTTTGGAATAGGCTAGAATTGAAAAAGCAAATTTTATCAACAAAAATAATTTTTTTCTAATCGTCAGTTCTGTTTTCATTGTATTTCCATGAATAGCATAGTTTTTCCCTAGCAGTGGTTAGCAGCTTTTTTTTTTTTACTTGCCTTCTCATCATTCTTCCAACCTCAAGACTCTATATCCCATTGTAAAGGAATACCTAAAAACTCCTCCATATGCTCAGCTCCTATTTAGCTATTCACTTGTCATTTGAATAATAATTAGACTGACAATAAAAAACCCCAAAACCTTCCATATTTTCAGAAACTCAATCTAGAAATAATAACCCCTATATTTTAAAATACATAAAGAGATGGTGAGTTTATTCCTTTTAAGTACAGAAAATATCAGTTTTTCCCATAGCATCAAATGCAACTCAACTTGCTCCTTGTGAGGCTTGATCATGTACATACATATATACATACATACATGTATATGCGCATATATGTATATACACACATATATACATAACACACATATATATATACTTTATGTGTCTTGGACATCCATTTCATGAATTTTAGTTTTTAAACCTGTGGCACCCGTTTCTCTTCATATTTTATTCAAAATATTTAATAAGTTGCTCTATAATTATGATCATGTTCTAGCTTATTTTGTCTCATGAATAAACACTTTCTACTTTGCTGAGAGTTGTTTTAATGTAGAATGTTAATATGCTTCATTATGTGCATTGAGTGATCAGAGCTTTAAAAGCTCTTGAATTTCTTTTAAAATTAAAGTCTCCAGGTAATACATTAAGGCCTGAGGTTTTATTATTTTTATTACTTTTTTATTTCTTCTCATGTTGTTTCTGAATTTATTTCTTCTTCTAATATATATGCAAGGCTTTTAATTTTCCACAAGTAATGTTCAGTGCCAAGAACAGCATATTCATTATCCTTAATCACATATGCCTCCCTCAGATTGGCTAGCTGCTTGAATAATGTTCCTGGGACTTGGGGTATTTCAATCACCCCATAGAGTTGTGAAGGAAATTCTTTCTCATTTCTGATTCTTTTCCCAAGCTGTCTTCATTATTTGTTTCTTTCCTTACAGATTTTGCTATGGTTTTTAAAATGGTACAGTTTGCCTTTGTGGAAATATAGTGAAAACTGGTAGATACTTCCAAAAGCTTGTGTGTGTGTGCGTGTGTGTCATAAGAAAGCAATGTAAATATTTCCGCCTGTCATAAAACTTTGTCTTTTAGATGCTAATAATATTATTGGCTATTACAACAAAAACAGCATACTATAGGAGAAAAAATGTCACACTTGAAACCCAAAGCATCTGGATTTGAATCTAGTTTTAACACTTACAAGCTCTTTAACCACAGAACTAACTTCTTTGATTCTATTTACTAATCCATTAAATGGGAATACTAATAATTTTAATATCTATCTTACAAGGCTGTTGTGAGCCTCAGATGAGAAGATGAGTATACAAAATTTTGCAAATTTTCAAGTGTTACCGAAGTGTCAGTTTTACTGCTATTATTAAAGATTGGGTATATACAAATTGTAAGAAATCACTTTTACTTAGCTTCAGAAGAAGCAATTAATTTTCTACTCAGTATGAAGAAGAACTTCTTACCAATAAGAACTAGCCCCTAAATGGAATGATCTGCCCTAGGAGACTGAAGCCTCCATTAATAGAAGTAGATATTCAGGCAGAGGATAAGTGATTGCTGGAGAAAGAAGTGAGGAGAGGGGAGTGTTGTCTACAAGATTACAACATTCACTTCAATTTTTAGTTGCATCTTTAGGGTTCTTTAACTAGTTCATAATATCATTTGCAAAATTCAGACAATCAGTAAACATATTTAATAACTGCTTACTATGTGCCAGTCTTTGCACTAACTTCCTGAGGAGAAAGAAAAAGCAAAGGGAGACCCTGCTGCCAAGCAGCTTCCGTTCTAATGGGGGAGATAACATATAGAGAAAACATGAGGAAGGCCCTGGGGTACAGAGGGATGGGGTGGAGGTGAACCTGACAAAATCTTCTTGCAAGAGGTGATACTTGAATTGAGTCTTAAAGGAAACCAGGCATGATAATAGAGTTCAAAGGGGTAATATTCTAGGCATGGGGCACAGTCAAAGATAAAGTCAGAATGCGGAGCATTCTGTTTGAGGAACTACAAGTCAGTACGGCTGAATGTTAGAGCTCATAGAAGGGCATAACGTCTTAAAAGGTTACAAAAAGATGAAGTGATCAGGTTGTGAAGAACTTTACATGCAGCTGTGTGGAAGAGAGCCACTGAAGCAAGACACAGTGTTGAGGTGAGGTGATGAGGGCCTTACTTAGAGCGGTAGCTTTGTGTGTGGAGAGATAATTATTACAATCCATAGGGAAAGAAATGAAAAGGTTTGACTAAACTAAACTAAAGATTAGATAGGAAAGATGAATGACAGTGAAGAGATAATGACAATGAAGTTTTGCAAGTAGACCACAGGAATGGTGGTGGTGCTTTTGGGAGTAACAGGGAAGTTTGGAAGTGGGATGGGCATAGGAAGGCGTGCATTCAGTTATAGATGTGCTGATTTTGAGATCAATGCGAAGCATCCAGTTTGAAATGTCTAATAGGTAGTTGATGATAGAAGAACGGCTGGAACTTAGGGCTGGATTAATAGATCTGAGCATCATCTACATAGAGATGATGATTGAAACCATGGAAACTAATTAGATCAGCAAGTGAGTGGGTAAAGAAAGAAAAGACAAGACCTAAAATTGATTCATGGGGAATACCTGCCATTAGAGGTTGTGCCATAGGTGAAGATCCAGCAAAAGAGACTGAGAAGAAAAGGTTACCTGGGTATAAGGAGAACCGAAAGAGAGAGCTAAATCACAGAAATTCAGAAAAGAGAGAAGATCCATGAGGAGAAACTGGTCAAGTGTTAAGTGCTGCAGAGAGGTAAAATGGTATGGGTTTGAGAAAAAACAATTCGATTTTACAAGATTTAATTAGATTTAAGAGATAATTGACAAATCCTCCCTTCCCTTCCCCTAATAAGAATAGAAAACAGAAGCCATCGTTCATAGGCCCAGAAAGAAGAATGTGATATGTTTATCACTCTTTATTTACATAAATGAACGGATGTAACATACAACGAAGATGAAATTCAAAGAATACGTTTTAGTAAGAATATGCTGATTCCATTGGATTAGCCTACTTACCATTAGTGTGAATCGCACACTTTTGATGTGATATAGCAATGAAACAATCTTGGTAATTCTCATCAGAACTGCTATCCAATTAAATAGCTAGTAACATTTCTCAGTAAAGAGAATCATTTATCAAGTAAAATTTGACTAAATACTCCTTTTCCCAGAGGAATGGCTCTCATTACATTTCAAAGAATTAAGGTATTTTGATTTTTTCCACAAAAGTTTACATAATGAAGGCTCAATTTTATTTTTTCTCTAAATTCACTTTTAATTTATTAGAACCACTATTTCTCCATCTACATGCATAGCTCTGTAATACCACAAGAAATAATCAGGATGGTTGTTTTATATTCCTCAGTTTTCCTGCCGTTAATATCTAGATCATAAACTTCTATGTGAGCAAAGATTATGTACTATTCCTAATTACATAATGGCAGCAAGGTGGCACAGTGGACAGTGTTTTGGAGAGTTAGAAAGACTTGAATTCAAATCATACCTTAAACTGAACTGGCTGTGGGACCCTGAACAAGGCACATGATCTCTATTTGCTTCAGTTTCCTCATCTGTAAAATTGAGATAATAACAGAATCTCCCTCTAAGGGATAAAATGAAATAATATCTGTAAAGCACTTAGCAAACCTTAAAGTGCTACAGAAATGCTAGCTATCATCATCAACATATACTTAGCACAGTGTTACTTCAACAAACAGTCATCAAGAACCTATACTATGCTCCTCTATGGGAATATAAAGACACAAACAGAATAGGAGTCTCCAGTCTCAAGGAGTTTGACTGGGGGAACATGACATGTACATAAAATATTGTAAAGGAAAATTTGAGTGGGGAAGAAAAACAGTAGAGATTGGGTTAAGTTTCACAGTAGGGAACTTGGGTTGCAGCTTGCAGTAAGACAAGGATTTTGAGAGGAAGAGATGAGGAGGAAGCTCATTCTAAGCACAGTGGACAGTTTAGTTATATGCAGAGACAGAAGATGGAGTACCGGGGGCGATGGTCCCACGATCGACCCTCCCGGTGGGTAGTAACCCCTCAATCTGCGTCACGCAGCTTCAGACGTCTCTGGACCCGTCCCCGGGGATCGGAGTTCGGGCGGAAACCAAGCACGAGCCAGGGTGGTAGAGCAAAGCGGGTGTTTATTCAGCAGTTCACATCAGTCCAGTCCCCCCCGGCCCCCTTAGGGCGTTGCCTTATATTCCTCATCCTTTCCGGGTTCTGCCCCTGGCGTCTGGATTGGTTCTTTGTATCAGGCCATCTCTCAGCACCTATCACAGTCGGCCGGGTAATATGGGCCGATATATCGTCTTATGAGGGGCCCCTCCAGTACCTCCCCGAGGGCGATGCCGAGCCTTCCACGAGCCTTCCTTGTGCCCAGAATGGGGAAGTCATGAGCTAGGCGCGTGACCACCAGTTAGGGCGGGTATAGACTCCCGGCCATCACCTATCCACCCAGGAGGCCCGGTGGTGGCCCCTCACAACTCCCCCTTTTTGTTTTTTAAGAGAAGGGGTTTTCGGGGGCTGAGGGGCTAACTGCTAGGACGGGGCCTAGCTTCTCTCCAGGGCTGCAACCCAAATTTGTGGGTTAGCTTGGTTCGCCAAAGAGCAGAGGGCCCAGGCGGTATATAGCCGCTGGTGCGTCTGTCTTTGCCGAACTCGGCCTAAGCAGAGCAGGAAGCCCACGGCAAGGAGGAGGAATAAAGAGGCGGAGCCCGCATAGCCCTTCACCCATGTAGATAGAGTAGAGAAGATAGAACTAAAGGTGGTGGTAACAGCGGGATCAATTCGGGTGGCATTAATGTTGGCAACCTGGTGCCGGAGGGTGTGGAGGGTGCGCTCAAAGTTGTCGGACCAATTTCCTGTGAGCATCTGCGATAGCTCACGGGACAAATTGGCAGCATGGGAGAGGTTTTGATAGGGGATAGAGGTGAGACATAACCCGGGAAGAGAATATGCGCACCCCAGAGGGAGGAGGTGAACCATAATGTCCACTTGTTCCTGCAATAGGTCGATCCGTTGATTGGTCAGCATTAACACCCACCCCCCCGATCGTGGCTAGAAGCTGCGTGTTAGTGTCCAGGGCGGTGGCAACCGTTGCTGAAAGATCGTTAAGTGTAGCAATAGTGTTGGCGCCCATGGCTAGGGAGGTGGCTGCCGCGGCGGCGGCAACGGCGGCGACAGAGAGTGCTATTACTAAAGCTGTCACGCCAAAGTCTCTTTTCTTTCGATGGAATAGTTGAGGTTGGAAGCCTTCTACGTTGACAGGAACAGGTACCCAGGTGGGCACTCTCGTTATCACAGCCATCTGGTGCCGGGTGCCATTCCAGCAGGAAGCGTAGCTACAAGTCTCATTTGCACAACGCAGAAGGGGGCCGTTAGAGGTGTTGGCCACAATGAAAACGAACGGGGGTGTAACACATACAGGGGTAGGATCGAAGGGAATGGTATAGTTACGGGTGTTATTTAACCTGCCTCGGTGGCCTGAATTGCCTGTGGATGTGTAGTTAAAGGTGCCGTTATAGATGCGTCCCCCTTGTAGCATGGAGAAGGGGGAGAGATCCATGCAGGTGCGCCCAGGCCCACATAATAACCAGGAGTGGAAAGGGTTTGATCCCCCATAATAATCTTTAGGGTTGTGGGGAGCCGATTCGTTATGAAGGGGTGCTATGGAGGGAGAGAAGCTCCACCCCCCCCAAAGGTTGGCTAATGGGGCTCTGGCAGCCAGTCCACAGTATCTTATCCTCCCTGGATCCTTTACAGCTGGGTCCCCATCTAGGCTGTTTAGGTTTCTGCTGGCCCAGCACGGCTGGTAAGTCTCCGGTGTTATTGTTAACCCGGGGCCAGGAGCCTTCTATGGCTGTGCCATTGGTGGTGCCATTGATTGGCTTTCCTAGCCAGAGCGCTGTTTTATTGCCAAGGATTATGCAGGGGTTCGCATTAGTGAGGTTTAGCCGGAAACAGAGGGCACCGTTTAGGGTGATGTTGAATGTAGGGGTGGGAGCTTCCTCGTCCTGGAAAGGGTAGTAAGGGAGATCAAGGCTTTTGTTAGTGGTGAAAAGGCGCGGGTATAGGGTGGCATTCTGGGAGACGGGCATGGGGAAAGGGAAATCGGCTAGGAGGCCCCATCGAATTTCGTGTGCGTGCATGTTGGGGACGGGCCACAGCATCAGGTGCAGCTGGGCGAGGGCGAGCAGGGCCTCCCTGACCACCCTAGCCGCAGCCCTCCAGGTCCGATTCTTTCTCTTGCGCCGGCCCCGCTTCCTTTGCGTTGTCGGCAGGAGCGGCTGCTCTGGTCCATCTGGTGGGCACCCATCGCGCGCCTTGTCTGGATCCGATTCCATTGTTATCGGTATCTGGGGAGACACAAAGAAAACCTCTGCCTCTCACAATGACCGGGTGAGGGCCGTGCCAGTTGTCCTCCTCATCCCTCCACCATACCATCTCGTTTTCTGGATGGTTAGGGATCTGTCCTGCTCCTGCCGGGTTTTTTGGATTAGAAATGGCTGGGGGTGTTGTGAAAAATTTCATGGCCGGTGTTAGGCCGTTTGTCCCGCACTTGGAGGAAGTTGGCGGTGAATGTGGCTTTTGCTAATTGGGCTCTTGTTAGCCTCCCCGGAACTCCCCCTCTTTGTTTTTGTAAGATACGTTTTAATGTCTGATTTGCCCTCTCAACTATGGCTTGCCCTGTGGGGTTGTATGGGATACCTGTGATGTGTTGGAGGCCCATTTCTTGAATAAAGGCCTGGAAAGCTTTAGATCGGTATCCCGGGCCATTATCAGTTTTTATGAGGGCTGGGAGGCCTACAGTGGCTGCGCATTCTAAAAGGTGTTGGATGATGCATTTGGCACTTTCTCCAGGCTGTAGGGTGGCCATAATGAAGCCTGAGAAGGTGTCGACGGATACATGAATTAGCGAAGATTGAAAATGTGTCACATCCATTTGCCAGATTTCGTTGGGAGCGTGGCCACGGGGATTGAAGGCCTGGTCACGGGGTGGGGGTCGGAAAGGGACACAATGGGAACATCTTTGGACAATATCGCGTGCTTCCTCACGGTTGATACCATAAAGGTGCCATAAGGTTCGGGCTGAGAGGTGAAAGTGGCGGTGAGCAAGATCTGGTGAGCTATAGAACACCCCTAGGGTTTCTGGGGTGACTTCCGTGAGGGCATTATCGGCAACTGCATTGCCTTGATAGAGAGGGCCTGCTGTAGAAGTGTGGGACCTGACATGAAGGACATAGATAGGTGCTCTCCTGACTACGAGCAGATTGTGTATGCGAGTTAGCAGATCAAAAACAGTGGAGGTGGTTGTGGTGAGGTCTGCTCCAGGGAGTTGGGGGACGGCTAGAGTGCAGTACATGCTATCAGTTATGAGGTTAAAGGGCTCGGTGGGTAATAATTGTAGCGCAGCATAAATGGCAAATAACTCATTCTTTTGGGCGGAGGAGTAGGGGGTACTTACCACTTTTAAGATATTCTTGGCTGGAATATATACGGCGGCTCGCTGATGCTTGGTGGCATCAGTGAAGACGTTAATCCCCTCTACCAGCTCATTAGCTATTACCTGTGGGGGTCTCTGGAGAGGCAAGGCATCCCAACCCCGGAGAGCATTGGGCAAAGCTGCACTTGTTAGCTGATGTTGGGTAATTAAGATGGCCCAAGAGGTATACTCTTGGGTAAGTTCCTGTAGCAAACTGGGAGTTATATTGAGAAAGAGAACGGGAAGTTGGCCAAAGATCTGCCTGGCTCTGAGGCTGGCCTTGAGTAATAGTCTCTCTTGTTCCTCAAGGTGATTGCGGATGCATTTTTTTCTTTTTGTCTGGGTAGATCCACTCTATAGCTCCCCACTGCTGGAAGATTGCTGCAATCCTCCCGGTGGTCCCACAGGAGAGGATGGCCACAGCTAGGGGATATTGGGGATCTATTCTTTGGACTCGCATATTGGCCCTATCTCTAATTAGTTCCATAACTTTTCTTGCCTCGGGAGTCCAGGCTCTTGGTGAATTTAAGGTTGGGTCCCCTGACAGAATGGTATAAAGGGGTTGCATCTCCTTCTCTGAAAGGGGCAGCGTCGGCCGGAGCCACTGTATGGCTCCAACGAGTTTTTGGAAATCATTGAGGGTCTTGACCTTGGTGAGATCAAAGTCGGGGACAGGCCGAAGGATCTCATCGTTTAGGAGCCTGTGGCCAAGATATTTAAGGTCATCGCCCCTCTGGATTTTTTCTGGGGCAATTTTGAGCCTGTACTCACTGAGTCTCTCTGTGATGTCTTTGAGGGCTTTTTCTGCCTGTCTTGCTTGTGGGTGAGCAATTAGGATATCATCCATGTAGTGGATGATCTGAACCTCAGGGAATTTCTTCCGAGAGGGGTGTAGGATGGCTGCAACATACTTTTGGCATAATGTCGGACTATTTGCCATCCCTTGGGGCAGTGCAGTGAAGTGGAAGCGTGCGGCTGGGTTTTGGAAATTGATAGAGGGGACAGAAAAAGCAAACTTTGGGGCATCATCAGGGTGAAGGGGAATGCTGTAAAAGCAGTCTTTTATATCTACAATAATAACTTCCCACCCTCTTGGCACCATGGTTGGTGTCGGGAGACCCGGCTGCAAGGCGCCCATAGGTTGTAAGGCCGAATTGACCTGGCGGAGATCAATCAACATTCTCCACTTGCCAGACTTTTTCTTTATGCAAAATACTGGGGAATTATAGGGGCTGGTGGAGGGCACAATGTGCCCTTCCTGCAAAAGTTCTTGCACTATACTTTCTAGGGCTTGCAATTTTTCTTTGGTGAGGGGCCACTGCTCCACCCAAATTGGTTGGGTGTTGGTCCAAATCATCTTTACTGGGTGAGGTTTCTCGGGGTGGAGTGTGGCCCTCATTAGTTTAAATGGTCATTGGTAAGTATAAGGCGCATTTGTGAGAGGATGTCACGGCCCCACAAGGTTATGGGGAGGGAAGAGATGCAGAGGGGCGAAAACGCCCTTCCTCCTCCCCACATGTCCACCGCAATAGCCGTGTGGAGATAGCGGCGGCGCTGTTCCCGCCAACTCCGGAAACCTGTCGGGGGGCGGTGTCCTTGCCCCATTGGGGCTGCCAGCTTGAACCGGCGATAACTGACACATCAGCCCCAGTGTCCATCATCCCCGTTATGGGCACTCCCTCGACCTCGATGGTCAGTGTAGGTTGTTGGGGTGTAATAGCGGTTGACCAGGCCACGAAAGGGTCGGAGTGCTGTGGGGAATAATTGGGGTCCATCCAAGCAAGAGGGATGGCTTGAGCAATCTCTTTCCTCTCTCCCAGGGGCACTGGGTAAGCGTGGGGGTTAGTCACAAAGATCTCTGTATCTCTTGGGGCAAGATACTTGGTGTGTACAATGACCTCTGGGAGTTTGTGGGTGCCAGTTGCAAGCCGGGGGTGATCAGAGGGGTGGATTTTTATTGGGACAGTGGTCCAGGGAGCTATACTTTGTTCCTGGAGGGTGAAGATCTCACTTTTTAATTTCCGGGTCGGAAAGGGTTTGCTCGGGGGTTCATTCCACGAGGGACTACCTCCCCCCTCATGGGTCCCACTTCCTCGTTTCCCTGGTTCTGGGAGGATCCCTGCCGTGCCTTCTTGTGGCGGCAATCGCGGGACACATGTCCCGTCTTCCCGCAAGAGAAACACTTTCCTCCTCTAGGGGGTGCTCTACAAGCGGCACGGAAGTGTCCTTCCTTGCCGCAATTGTAGCACTGTTTGTCGGACTCCTTGCACTGCCATGGTGACAAGCTGTTCCATTAAGGCTGCCATGGCTCGTGTCGAGTCCTCTGGCTCATCTAAGCACCTTTCTATTATCTCCTGCAGTGTGGGATCGGGTGGTAGGGTAGCAAGGATGCCTCGGTGCTGGGGGCTCAAGCCATCTTTAATGAGCTGTATAGTTAGCTGGACTGCGGTCTCTGATTTCCCATATTGCCCTTCTATCCTTTCTTGTACTCTGGAGATGAACTGGATCGGGGTCTCCCCTGACTGTTGTTTTAAATTGGATAGGGACCTGCCTCCAGTAGTTCCTAGCTTGTCTAGGGCTCTTATGTGCCCCACCTGAACGGCCCTCAGGAGGTCCTCACTGAGCGTCAACTGTCGTTCAATTGTCTCCCATTCCCCAGATGCTATCATTTGGCTAACAAAGAGGTCCTCATTGGTAGAGTATGTTTCTGAGGCATAACGGCGAGCCTCTCGGGCCACGTGGGCCAGGTATGTCATGGCTACGGGGGTCAAATACAGCAGCCGTTATCTCCTTCCAATCATAGGGGAGCCATGCCGCCACAGCCGAGGAGGTGGTAAAGAGTCTCTTTACAAAGGCCGACCCGGGGCCGTATGTGGTGGCGGCCTCTTTGAGATCTCTTATGAATTTGTAGGGCAGCTGTCTATGCACCCTTTGAGGCTGTCCGTCCTGTCCTGGCTGAACAAACACGGGGAATAGGTTGGCCCCTTCCCAATCTACTTCCTCCCCGTCCTCTGTAGCTTGCTGAAGACACTTCCTCAAAACACTCACGTATTTGGGCCGGGGGGTTTTTTCTGCTTCTTTATTTTCCTGCTGCTCTGGGACTTCCTCTTTCTGTGTGTCCTGTGATTTCTTTTGGGGTCCCTCTCCTCTCTGCGGGCGAGGTTTTGTTCCTTGTCTTTTCCCATATCCTGCTCCCTCCTCCCTGATTCCTTCCTGACTCTCTCCTTTCGCCTCTCGAACTACTCTACCCAGACTTCTCCATGGATACAGCGGAGGCGGTTCCCGGGGGGGGTGGATCCTCGTCCTTGTCCTCGGAACCACAGAGTGATTCTATATTACAAACATTTTTTTATTACCACCACTTACTGAGATCTCTTATAACCAAGTAAAATAAATAAAACTGGTAAATGAACTCATCTGAAAATACATGCAACAATTTCACATCTGTAGCAACACCTCCTACCTCTCTATTTTTAAATTGCTTTTTTAATGAACAGAAGTCTACTTTCTCTACCTTCTACTTTCTAGCTCTCACTGAAAAAAAGGGAAAAAAATATCAATTCCTTATAGCAACTATGCAATCATGCAAATAAAATCCCCTTATTGACTCTATATAAAATATATATACCTCATAGATTCTTCTACAAAGTGAAAAATTCCTTTGTAATGCAAACATGAGCTGATTTGTTTTCTAAATTGTACTTATCCCATCTCAGTGTTGATCAGGGTAAAAGAAATCTGTGGGTTATTCTGAGGCTCCAGAAATACTTTTATTTTTAAAACCATCTACCAAATCTGTGGCATGAAATCTCAGTCCAAGGATAAGTCATCTGGTTTAATAAAAAGAATACAAAATTAGAGTAGACTTGGGTTTGCATTCTGGCTTTGGAACTTATAGTACTACCTAACTTTGGGAAAGTCATATAAGCTCCCTGTGCCTCAATTTCCACATCTGTGAGGAACTGTAAGGAGGCCAGTGTCACTGGGTTACCAAGTATGTAGAGAGAAATGAAGTGTTAAAACATAAGAAAAGGAAGGAACTTTTTTTTTGCAATACTAATTACTAATCTTTTTTTTTTTTTTTTTTTTTTTTTTACAATACTGAGCTCAAATTAAGTAGTGAAGTCCATGACCTGGTTCTGTTCCAGGAACGTTCAATTCAAATACAAGTTTAAATCAACTTTAATTTCCTGAGAGAAATAAATAATAGTTAATAGAAGGGACAATGGGAATGGAGAGCACATAGCTGAGGGTAGAATTTGTTCTATCTTATTTACACTCTAAATTATCTAGGTAATTTGTTATATAGCATAATAAAAGCATCTGGGAAACTCTGGCTTATTTATGTTGTATTCTCTAATATGATAATTCTGTGTGTTTCATTTTAAAAGGCCACTTCCTATATCATCTCATCTTGTCATTGTACAACTCAGAAAAGTTGTAAATGAGATGTTAAAAGAAATAAGACTTGTAGACAAACCTTCTACAGAACCAGAAGAAATTACTATATCTGCTTTAAAGGAAAATTTAGAAAAATCTGATTGACAACTATCAGCATTGCCTAAATATTTACTGTCTTTCACCATCAATAAGAGATCCTGATCAAGGTGTTAAAAAGGGGCTCAACAAGAAAAGGAGTACTAAAAAGAGAAAGGAAAATCATAGTGTTTATCACAAGTGAATATAAAGCCTGGATATGTTGCTCAAACAGAGGTGAAGCTGTTTTAGTCTGTTTAATTACCTTTTTCTGGAAGCAGTATGTAGTATCTTGCCTATGCTATGAAACAACAAAAGAGTTCTAGAAAAACTGGAAGCAGAAAATAGAAAACGTTCATCTCAACTCCAGCACTAAGCATAGTCAGTAATCTCTCGGAGCCAAATTTTCACTCTGCAAATGCCTGCAGTCTACATCTGGCACTTGCCCCGTCATTACTTATATTTAGAAATTTCTACCCATTTCTAAGAGAAAATGATGAACAAATATGTTTCTTTTCTGACTTTTATTTAAAGATAATGAGGGCCAGAGTATCTGGCATTTTCTACAGCATCATTCATTCTGATTAATTACAAAGCATTTTACAGATGGAGACTGGATTTACTGTATTCTTCAAAATATTGGTTGTACCCTTACAATGAGTCCTTTCAAAGTATTTTACAGTTACATGTGTACATATGTATTATATATAAGTATAATACATAGTGGAAACATTAGTGAAATTATACATCGCACTTTAAGTTTCAAGCAAGCCAGATTTTGTCCAGAAAAAGCAGGAGTTGCATTCAAATCAATAAAATACTTGTGAGTAAACTAGATGTAAACAAAACATTAGATTTGATTTACTATGTTTCATGTCTACAGTTACGAGATGCAAGATTTGTCTGGCTTTGAATATTCCACTATGCTCCTCCGATTTCTCTTTTACTTCATCCCACATTGTACTTATGTACCTTGAATGTTTTGGCATAATCATTCTATTCACACACCGAGTTTGTCACTGTACATCAATGTTGGTACGCCTTCAGTGATGTAGATTAAAGTCATTTCAACCCTTTTTATCCTCTAGAATTCTTGTCCAAATCTTTCAGCTCATGTGCTACATAAAGAGCCTTAAGTGCAGTGTGGATTCTCCACAGAGAGCTTCCTGTCCACGCATTATCCCTCCCTATTGCTACATTTATAGCCCATCTCTTTTAATCCAAATGCATTACTTGATGAAGTCTTTAATATTGCCTCTCATATGCATGTCATCCTGATAATATGTCATAGCCTACTTAAATTTTCCATTGACTCAAAATCTATTTCATGTATTGAACTACTGTTTGAATTTTACTCTGTCATAATATAAATTATGGTATGTAACTTTCTCTGTCATTTACAGTAATTCACAGTGAACTTCAAGATAGCAAAGGTTATGTGTAATGTGGCGCACAATTACTGTGTTCAAATAGGCACTTGCATGTTTTTAGTGGTGCTGGCAATGATGGAATGCTAGAGTCATTGCTCATATGTCTTTTAAGATAGAACAGAATTGTTTTTCTAAAAAATAAACCCAATTTATTTGCAGCCTAGTTTCTGATCAAGTTTGTCATTTGGTTTTTAAAGTGATAGGGGCAAGCTGGCTTGAGTTCTGGGCTTTTATCAGTGGAAGCATCATAAATATTAAATCTAAGGGCATTTCTATAAGCTTCATTGTTTCATAATGGTCTTGAAGTACCCCTCTACTTGCCTTATGGAAATATTACTGTTGAATGGGGAGCTGCAGATACAAGAGAAAGTTAGGGAAATAGAATCATAAAATGATAGAGCTGAAAGGCCACCTAACATAGGGTTCTATAAATCAATATGCAAATCAAGTTTTATTTTGATTTCCACTTAATTCCAATTGTATATGTAATGTGACTTATATAATATACATTATATGCATTACCTGTAGGTATAAAATCTATTCCAATACTTTCAGTTGAGTGAATAATGTCTTGCATACATATATATTATTAATTTTCAAATAAATATGAATGCTGCTATGATTCATGAAAGAAAAACAAATTGATTTGAAAATTTTAACTGTAGTGCCTTTTTATAATTGTGTATTTTCTCTCTATGCAGAGACTCAATGCATATAGGAGTCAACAAAATTTCTGGACTCAAAAAAAGGTGATCTTCATAATCAAAAGGAGGGGAATATATTCATTCAGAAACCTTTGTTCAAGTACAAAATATTATGCTTTTCTCTTTCCTTCTCTATATATGTAGGCTAAAGAAAACAACAGATCTTCTGAGAAAATAAGAAGATTGATTTCTCCCCTTTCTATAAGAGGTAGGCTGTTGGGATTAGGTAGAATTTCAAGAGGTATGAATGATGACTAATCAAGGGGAAAAAGTTCCAAAGAAATAGCTCATGAACTGTTTATCACCTCAGCCTGTGGTCTTAAATTTAATTTATTTGTGTGTCATGTCATTGCCTTTTTGTGTACTAGCCAGAAAGATCAATTATCACTTTCCTTTAGTCCTAAGAAAATCTTAGCACCCAAGAGGAAAATGAACTTACTGTCAACTTTTCCTTTTTTGTAGTTACCTGTAACTAAACACACTACTGAAGTTTTATTGTTTTCCATTCCATAGCAATATAAAAACCAAATTTAAAAATATTCTTCAGTCATCCTTTCATGAACTGCCACATGTGAATATTGCTCACATCATCAAAAGCTCCATCATCATCAGCAGCTTTTAAATACACGTTGCTTTTCATTGAGGTAATGCATGAACCTAATTTAATTCCAGTAGTTCGTCACTAGATTCGGAATCAAAATTCAAGGTCTTTTATATACGTTAGAAATTAAAAGGGTATATGGAGAGACACAGTCTCCACATGCTGGCCACTTGATCATGAATTATTTGGCTGTAGGAGCCCATGAAGCAAAGGCAAAAAGAAATAACCCTCAGTCCTGGAAGGCTGCATTTTGCTTCTGCAGCGTAAGTGACTGAAAAGAGGTATGGGGTGATAAGGATGCCAATTTTCTAACCATTTATAAACGTTCCTTTAGTTATTGTAACCCTAAATGTGAGATCCTTGTACAATGACCAACTGTGAATAGATGTGGCATAATAAAAAAAATAAATTGTATTCATCTTCATCCTCCCTAAATGAAATGAAAAGACAGATTGCAAGAGATAGTGGCAAAAAGTTGCACCTTAATTAAAAGGATAAATCACAGGTCCTTTTTGAAGAGCTAAAGGAGCTAGTTGAGCTGATTATATTGTGTATGCAAGGGCAACAAGACTGTCAAATTACAGGGGTGAACTCCAAAGCCCAGTGTGGCACTGGACTCTCTGACCTGTCAGTCCTGGGCCAGAGAACTCACAAAACAAGGGAATGAGACAGAGCACAATATGCCGGAAGGCTGCGAAGAACTCCCCAGAGTCGGAGGAAAAGTCTTCAGTATCCAGGTGGGACCTGTTCTGTTGACTCGTGTTACTTGGGGCAGAGACTGAGGTCGGTGTTGTATCATGTGCCCAGCGTGGGAGAAAGTGGAAGCACTTTGAGGTTTAAACCCTACGGAAACCTCTGTGAGAGATCCGAGTCAGAGAGAGAACATTAGGAGAAAGAAGGAAAAAGACTGAAATTACTGAAGTTCTTAGGAGGAAGCACATTCAGAGATCTTGAATATAAACATTTAAATACAACAAGGAAAAGACGACGAGCAGAATTAAATATTGCCTCCAAATCTAGTGAACAAGTTCAGACATCTATGAATAATTATTTTAAAACAAAGGAAAATGATCCAATTCTTATTGAGAAGTAAGTGTAGAATGGAAAGAGATATTGGAACCACAATACACTGTTTCTGAGCAGTTTAAAAGAGAAATGAAATTTAGGACAGCATAATGTATGTTTTGCAAAGAAAAAAATTGTGGGAAAAATGGAAAAACTAAGCTCTTCAATGACAACTCTCACCAAAGAAACAAAAGAGAATAATAGATTGGTATTACGGTTGATTGTCTCAAGACTGCCATGACAGGATCCCCTTAAGGGCAGCCGTAGCATGGAAGAATACTGGCAAAAAATATTTTTAAAGATTGGTACAGCTGTATGCCCAAGAATAATATCTTGCCAAGAGTCCGCGTATTTTTCTCCCTGCACCTGCATACTCCCCAGATCCCATGTGTGCCCTGAACCCTGACATGTGAATTGGCCAGCTTCAGGTGGCAACCAAATCAAGGTGTAAGTATCCCAGTCTTTAGAAGAGTACTTGGAACATTTCTCTCTAGTTGAATGAACCCGTATCTCTGTGCTCTCCAGTGTATCACTGCCCTTGCATGAGTTATACTCTGAATTAGTATATGCGTGTTGTTTGTAACTGGTTAATATGTCAATGAACTCCAGTTGGTCCTTCCCTGCTACAACTGGGCTTACCCAACCATAATCCCCTAGCATAGGTGCTTCTACCAAAAGGTTGAGTCCTTATTAGGGTAAATGGTTTGTGTCTAAAGGAAAACCTGTGAGTCAGCCAGAGACTTCTGAGCAAACAATCCCTTAATGAATTCAGATGCTGACAATAGTATGCTTAACAATGAGAATCAGTTCAACTCAATGCTTTACTGGAAAGCAGTGAATAAGAGAGGGAAGGACAAAGGAAGAAAGGACCCCAATATACAATCTTTTCTTCGATCTCTTTGGGGGGTGTAGATCCAGGAGTGATATTACCAAATCAAAAATTATGTCTATTTTAATAGCTTTTTGGGCAAAGTTGCAAATTGTTCTCCAGAATGGCTGGACTAGTTCTCAAATCCAACCTAAGTACATTCTTTCACTTATTTTCCATGTCCTTTCCAGCACTTAAAAATTTGTTTTTCTGTCATCTTAGCAAATCTGATGGGTGAGAGGTGTACCTTTAGCTTCTTTAAATTTGCATTTCTCTATTATTCGTGATTTAGAGTGTGTTTTTCTAATGATTGATAGGTTTGACTTTCCTTCCACAATTGCCTGTTTATTTGCCCTGACCATTTGTTAACTGGGGAGTGGCTCTTATTCTCATTAATTGGACTTAGTTCCCTGTTTATTTGAGGAATGATACCTTTATCAGAGAGATTTGATACAAATATTTTTCTCAGTTTCCTGCTTTTCTTCTAATTTTGGTTCCATTCATTTTGCTTATACAAAAACTTTTAAATTTTATATAATCAAAATTATCTGTTTTACGTCCCATATACCTTTCTGTCTCTTATTTGGTCATAAACTTTTCTCCTATGCATAGGTGTGATAGGTAATTTCTTCAATATTCCTCTAATTTGCTTATTATATAACCCTGTCTATCTAAATCATGTACCCATTTTGGGCTTTATCTTGGAATATGATGTGAGATGTTGGTCTATGCTGAGTATCTACCAGACTACTTTCCAGTTTTCCCAGTAGTTTCTTTTAATCAAATAGTGAGTCCTTGATCCAATAGCTGGGATATTGGAGTTTATTAAGTATTAGGTTACTGTATTCATTTCCTTCTACATACTGTGTACTTAATCTGTTCCACTGATGAACCAATTTATTTCTTACTCAGTACCAGACTGCTCTGATGGCGATAGCTTTGTAGTGTAGTTTGAGATCTGGCACTGCTAGGCCCCCTTCCTTAACATTTAAAAAAATCAATTAGCTTGATATTCTTGACCTCTTATTCCTCCAGATGAATTTTATTATTTTTTTCTAGCTCTATTAAGGGACTCTTTCATATTTGACCGGTACATCCCTGAATAGGTAAATTCATGTAAGTAGTATTGTCATTTTTATTATAGTGGCTTGATCTACCTGCAAGCAATTAATATTTCTCCACTTATTCAGACTGATATTTGTGGGAAAAGTTTATTATAATTTTGCCTATACAGTTACTATGTGGGTCTTCACAGATAAACTCTCAAGTATTTTATACTTTCTGCAGTTTTTTGGGTAGAATTTCTCTTTCGGTTAGAAGTGCTTGTGGCTCCTGTTGTTTTTTACATCCTTCCGCTTCGCTTAAATTGCTCACTGTTTCAACTAGTTCTTAGTTGTCTTCCTAGATAAACCATCATACCTTCCACCACAAGTGATAGTTTTACTTCATCACTGCCCATGGTTATTCAATTTCTTTTTTCTTATTTTATTGTTATACAGTACTAAATAATGATGATGATAATGGACATCCTTGTTTCATCCTTGATTTTATTAGAAAGTCTTCTAGTTTATTCTCATTAAAGAGAATACTTGCTTATGGTTTTAGATTGCTGCTACCTATTTTAAGAAAATCTCCATTTATTTGTATGCTTTCTAGTGTTTTTAATAGGAACAGGTTTTGTATTTTGTTAAAACCTTCATGCATCTAATGAAATAATCAAGCATATAATATGTAACTATTTATACATACAAATAATATATTTAACTTAAATGTGTAAACATGTAATATATTTGCTATATAAACATTTTTTATGAACATAAGCAATCATATGTAAGTATATACATCAATAACAAAAAGGTTGTTTTTCTAGATTTTTAAAAATTATCACATGCTCTATTTCTCAATTTTTTATTTCTCTTTTTTATTAGTAAGTGTTCAGAGATATAAATTTTCCCCTAAGTATTATTTTGTATGCATCCCATAATATTTAGTACAGTGCCTCCTTGTCATTATCTTTATTAAATTTATTAAATCTTCGAATGAATTTTTCTTTGGATGAATAGAATTATTCATTCTATAGCACTAGAGTTTTAGTTTCCAAATAATTTTAATCTATGCTTTTAAGGCACTCTTATTGAATATAATTTTTTACTGCCTTATACTCAGAGAAGGGTGCATTTAATATTTACGTTTTTCTGTATTTGATAGCAAAGTTTTTATGCTCCAATACATGGTCAGTTTTTGTGAATGTGTCTTGTATTGCTTAGAATACATATTTTGCTTTTATTTCCATTCAGTATTCCCCAGAGGTCCATTATTATGATTTCTCTAAAATTCTGTTCCACTCCTCAACTCCTTTCCAGTTTATTTTATGGTTAGATTTATATAGATCTAATAAGGGTAACTGAGGCTTGCTCCTAGTATAGTTTGACTATTTCCTCCTGTTACTCATTTAACTGCCCAAGACACCATGAATGCCAGAGGCTAAAATATGATCTGGTCAACATACAAATTTATTAAAATGCTATTTCCAAATTAGAAATTTTCTTATAGCATATAATCTGGAACAAAAGTGTTAGATTCCAGGAAAACATCCTCCAGTAGGCATGATTCCTGAGACAATAAGTTGAGGAAAATAAGGAAAACCATTGAGGGGTGAAGTGATGGTTAGGTATTGTTATAACAAATAAATCACTTGTTGATTTCAATATAACATTGGCATATTCATTTTACAGCTAAAAAAACCAGAGATATAAAATTAATCATTCCTATTTAATGTGTTAATGAGTGTCAGAATTAGCAATAAATTGCCATTTCTTGTTCTACTGTTTAGTATATGTGCATGTATGACAGAGTCATATGCATCTTAAAACCTGAGCTAGTTTTGTTTTCCTTCAAGATTCCCAGATATATGGATTTTTTTCTCCATTAGTGTCTTTCCTAAATGGCAAGCCTTACACAAACTAGTCTAATTCAATCCTTTCAGGTTTTATCTCTTTTTATCCTATGTTTCTCTTTGGTGAGCCTTTCCCTCTCATTTACTCTTTTTTTCCCTTTTCTGCCATAGCTACTTGAGTACTAAATCACTGGACCCAGATTTTTCTGATTCCTGACATTCCATATCTGGTATATCACAAATAAACAAGTACCTATGTTTGCACAAAAACTATCAAAGATGGCTTCTGCTTATAACAACATGGGAAACAAAAGCCTAGAACAAGATAGAGATTATTCCTAACAATGCAGAAAATTAATAAAAAATAAACAGGAACATAAACTATGGGTTAGTTAGCATTTTAAGGTATCTTATAGGTCAATGATCTTAAGTATGTGGGTCTATAGGATGCAAATAAATATTCTATCCAGAAATGAGTTGGTCCACAGAAGTTTAGGAAGCCATTCTTCCTTCTTGATACTACTACCATTTTATTTTCTTTTTCATTTGGCTCAAAATGTTTGCTTCTGGATTGTTAACATGAGGTATCTAGAAAAATATCTTTTGATTTGCTATCAGCTGGAGATTATTAAATTCACATCAACTGTACAGGAGTGTTAACAGAGCAAAGTGGGGGAAAAATCTTTTTGTTCTAAGTCATAACTGAAGGAGGAGCTGGAAGCTATTTCAATCAAACCAAGTTTATAGATAAGAGAAGTCAAGAAGTGGAGAAAAAGTGTGAAGCCATGGTTCAAAGGTAGAATTAAGCTCAGAGTCAAGAAGAATGTCACTGAAATCATTGCTTCTTGTAAGTTTCCACCTGAGCTAGCAAGCAGCCTTTTACAAGAGCAGAATATAAGCTAAATCTTTTTGCTCTGCTGCCATGGTCTCCAAAAGACAGTGACAGTGTGCCTCACGAAGTACTTTTAAAGAATTTCACTTCTTAATCTTTTGATATTTTAAAGCTGTAGGGTAGAAGAGAGGTGCCAAACTCACAGTCTATAGTCCTAAAAATACTTGAGTGTAGCTAGTATCAGATTAAAATGTAATTGGGAATTAATAAAATAAGTAAACATGAAACAGAACATAAAAACCATGTTTTCTATGTCAGTATATGTCCACAGGGATCCTTATGTATGATTTGGTAGTCATATTTCTATTTGAGCTTGACACCCCTGGTGTAAAATCAAAAAATTTTGGATTAGGAGTCAGAATATTTATTTTTAAATAGTGGCTCTGTTATTCACTGACTATATTTCTTTGGCAAAATGCTTTACTTTCAATTTATAATGTATAAAATGAGAAAGCCGAATATGTATTCTTATGTTCACCTCCTAGCTAAGTCTATATGAAGTTTATTTAATATCTTCACCTTCACATTTTCTCCTCTATCTAAGTTCTACTCTGATGAATCATTATTTTGAAAAGATGGTCCTGAGACATTCAAGGCTATGTCAATTATAGACTCTTCACAAGACTTTTAGCATGTTTTAGCCCAGGATCCAGAGCTAACCATCCTGAGAATTGCATGGCCTCCCAAGACCACCTGCCCTGCAACTGGCCAAACTCCAATATCAAAAATAGTAACTTTAGTGGAGAAGGGACCTGCTTTCCTTGACATCACCAATACCAATCAGTGACCAACTGCCATCAAAGGGTAGAAGAATCTTGAAACCAGCCTGACCCCACAGCCATTGTAATATTAGACCTGGAAAATTCCTCTGCAGGAGCTCTATCTCCTGCCTTCTCACCAGCCATAGCTTCTACTGATTTGCAAGAGTTTTCATCACTAAAGTCCTTGGCATTGGTAAATAGTTAACATCAGAAACATATGTGGTTTCATCAGAAGAAATGATATTAAAGAAGATAAATTACCATCTATTTTGCTTTTGTACCTTAATGGTCAGGACCCTTTCCATCTGATTTGTAGGGGAAACTTATGTATTGTCTTCTTCTATTAGAATGTGAGCTTTGGAAGGCAGGAACATCTTGCTTTTCTATTTGTATTCCCAGTGCCTGGCACATAGTCAACACTTAACAGATAGTTTTTTCATTTATTCATGGATCTGTTCAACGATAGAGCTGAATGCAAAATTATTTTTGTGGCCTCAGAAACTCATGAAGAGATTTACTCAGGCTTAGAGAGGTTTCAATATTTATTGGTGGAGCAAGATCCTGTAGTATATATCTTTGATATATAATATTAATAATCTTAATAATTTTTAACTGAATTGAATTTTAATTTTATTTTGACTGCTTTGATTTTCTTCTAAGCCAAAGGGGACATAAATTGGGGAGGAGGGTAGGATAAAACATAAACACAGCAAACAAAATTCATTCAGAGTTCACATTAGATTACCAAGTTACTACTAGTTATCTAGAATAGAGAATTTTTTTTACAAGAAACAATATTATGTAAGTACAGATATGTACCTAATCCATGAAATAGATTAAATACTATCTTTTGTAGGGATATGTAGAAAATGATACTTTCACAGCATCAAACAACAAAAGATGAAGTTTCTAAGAACCAGCCTCTCCCTCTGTTCCTTCCTTCCTTCCTCTCTCCCTCCCTCCCTTCCTTCCTTCTCCTCTCTAGGCAAGTTTACTTCTACAAAAGAAGAGCCCTCACAGCTCTGGTGAATCAAGCACACACTATGAGCTAAATTGCTTACTTTTTGATTCCCAAGTGGTTCTTCATTTCCCATCAGCTGTTCTGCTTGGTTTCAATTCCACCATCTTCATGCCCCAGATGATAAACTCATCAGAAGGAAGCTTCTTCAGAAAGGAAACCTCTTCAGCACTCACAATTGCCTATGTCCTTCTGATTACAAGGCTGAGTGACACAGGGAAAGACAAATACCCAAAGACTGCCTAGAATTCCTAGTCAGCTCTTGACTTTTCACTAGCTGTTCTGCTTGCTTTTGACTCCGTGGTCATCATGCCTGCTCCCCTTGTATAGCTTATTTGTGTAGACTGTCTTCCCCCATTAGACTGTAAGCTCATGGAGGGAAGGAACTGTCTTTTTTTTTCATTTGTATCCTCAGTGTTTAGTGCAGTGCCTCCCACATAATAGATGCTGAATAATGTTGATTGTATTGTAAGTGGAATAAATGTAAACCGATTTCACTTGGAAGGTAAGAAAACAAGTGAGAAATAGGTACATATACAAATTATAGCTTAACTAAACGCTGTGAGCTACTGAAAGTTATACTTTTATGTGTAGGATATAAGATTTATAGTCTCTATGTGTGAATTATTACAATTACATCTTACAGATGCTTATTACTGATGATTATGTGTATATACACATATTGTAGCTTGAGTTCTTCAGAACTTGAGACTGCTCATGTATAATTTGCTTTGTCTTTCTGGATTACACTTTAATTTTTTGCATTACGCAGCATTTATTCTCCTGTCTCTCCCACTCCTTGCCCAGCAAAGAAAACCAAACCAAACCAAACCAGACAAAACAAAAAACTCTTATGAAGACATAGCATAGTCAAGGAAAATAAATTCCCATATTGACCATGTCAAAAAAAATGTCTAATTCTAAACTATTTAGCAATTTTCTTCCATTCAAATATATTAAGTTGCCTGGATAATTTTCCTTAAAGTGAAATATAAAAGGATGACCATGTAAAGATTTATCGTTATATTAACAATGCTTTTATAATCATAATCTATAAAATTTTGCACTGCTAATCTCATTAAACCCAAACAGTTTCACAATCTCTTTCACAATATTTTTAGCTAAAATGGAACCTTCAGTTTAAGTAATATTTAGCTTTTTCCTGAGAAAGTGGGAGTAAAACACATGTAAACCTTGTTCAATGTTATAATTAAACTTTTGTTTTTGTCTATAATCTTTAAGATTATAATAGAATTAAAAATGACTAAAAATTTAAAAATTCAATTGATTCAGCCTGCTATTGCTCAAAGAGATAATTCAACATTTTCAGTCATCTCAATTATTTTTGTTATCTTGATAGCCTGTTAAGCTGTACTCCTGCTGTTTGTGTACTTCAGCTAATAAGATTACTGAGTAAAGAAAATAATTCTGAAAAAAAAAACAACCAAAAATACAGAGCCTTTTCAAATGGAATTTTTCTATACCAAGACTCAGAGAACTGCAATAAAAATTCAGAAATCAAAATAAAAAGGAAGAATTCTAGGTATCAATTTTGTTTTGTTTGGGAAATAACTTTCATAGAAGAAAGGGCTGATCAAGGAAACTGAAGAGAGTGAGGTGCTGATGAAACCATAAAATTCCTTTTTGCTTACAGAATCACATTTTAATTCCAAAGTTCTTTTTAAAAAAAATGCAGCTATTCAAAAATTTAAACTGCGTAACAACAAAACTTCTACAAATAAATGATCATCTTTCATGAAATATCAAATTTAATTGTTTACTTGTTCTGTTTCTTTTACTGCAAAACAAAAAAAACATAATTGCTGTTATCATGACATATATTGCAGCTGGTATTCTAGTTAAAGTCCATGCACAGTTAATAGTATATGATTGAAAAAACATTTCAGACTTGGCTTATGCATTTTATACTGTTCTAATTTTGCTTTCTGAGAGAAAGTTGACTTCAGTAAATAACTACTTTAGTGCATTCAAAGAAGGTGGGATTCAAAGTTGAGCACAGATTTTATTCAAATTATTAAGTCGAGCTGGGAAAAAAAATAAGACCATAGAAGGTTACTTTCTTGGTGAACAGATATCTCCTCCCTTCCTTTCAGATGAGGAAGAATAATGCTTACCATCAGGGAAAGACATAGAAGTCAAGGCTTCTGTGTTCCAAACATCCAAAATAAATATTCAAGGGGCTCAGGCCATGGAAGAGCTCACTTATACAGATGGAGGAAAAACTGGGAAGAGAAATGGGAGAGGTGCATGAAAAGCAGGTCAACACCTTGCTAAAGGAGACCCAAAAATGCTGAAGAAAATGACACCCTGAAAAATAGGCTCATTCAATTGGCAAAAGAGGTTCAAAAAGCCAATGAGGAGAAGAATGCTTTCACAAGCAAAATTAGCCAAATGGAAAAGAGGTTCAAAAGCTCACTGAAGAAAATAGTTCTCTCAAGATTAGAATGGAACAGATGGAGTTTAATGACTTTCTGAGAAACCAAGAAATCATAAAACAAAACCAAAAGAATGAAAAAATGGAAGAGAATGTGAAATATCTCATTGGAAAAACAACTGACCTGGATAATAGATCCAGGAGAGACAATTTAAAAATTATGGGACTACCTGAAAGCCATGATCAAAAAAAGAGCCAAGACATCATCTTTCATGAAATGATCAAGGAGAACTGCCCTGAGATTCTAGAACCAGAGGGCAAAATAAGTATTGAAGGAATCCATTGATCACCACCTGAAAGAGATCCAAAAGGAGAAACTCCTAGAAACATTGTGGCCAAATTCCAGAATTCCCAGGTCAAGGAGAAAATCTTGCAAGCAGCTAGAAAAACAATTCCAGTACTGTGGAAATACAATCAGGATAACACAAGATCTAGCATCTTCTACATTAAGGGATCGAAGGGCATGGAATAGGATATTCCAGAAGTCGAAGGAACTAGGACTCAAACCAAGAATCACCTACCCAGCAAAACTGAGTATAATACTTCAGGGGAAAATATGGTCTTTCAATGAAACAGAGGACTTTCAAGCATTCTTGATGAAAAGAACAGAGCTGAAAAGGAAATTTGACTTTCAAACACAAGAATGAGAAGAAGCATAAAAAAGCAAACAGCAAAGAGAAGTCATAAGGGACTTACCAAAGGTGAACTGTTTACATTCCTACATTGAAAGACAATATTTGTAACTCTTGAAAAGTTTCAGTATCTGGCTAGTTGGTGGGACCACACACAGACGTAGACATACACACACGCACACACACACAGAGACGGAGAGCACAGAGTGAATTGAATAGGATGGGACCATATCTTAAAAGAAATTAAGGTAAATGGTGAGAGAGAAATGTAGTGGGAGGAAAAAGTGTGAAATGGAATGGGGTAAATTATCTCTCATTCAAGAGGCAAGCAGGAGACTTTTTAGTGGAAGGAAAAAGAGGAGAGCTGAGAAAAAAACATGAAGTTTACCCTCATCACATTCGACTAAAGGAAGGAATAAATTGCACACTCATTTTTGTATGAAAACCTATCTTACAGTACAGGAAAGTGGGGGAGAAGGAGATAAGCAAGGAGGGGAATGATGGAAGGGAGGGCAATGGGAGAAGGGAGCAATTTGAAGTCAACACTCAGGGAGGGACAGGATAAAAAGACAGAATAGAAACAATGCGGGGCAGAATAGGATGGAGGGATATACAGTTAGTCTTACATACACAACACGACTGTTATCTAAGTCATTTGGAAAACTACACAGATATGGCCTATATTGAATTGCCTGCCTTCCCAAAAGGAACGGGTGGGGAGGGAAGGATGGGGAGAATTTGGAACTCAAAGTTTTAGGAACAACTGTTGAATATGGTTCTTGCTACTAGGAAATAAGAAATACAGTTAATGGGGAATAGAAAGTCATCTGGACCTAGAGGACAAAAGAGAAGATGGGGATAAGAGAAGGGAGGGATGATAGAAGAGAGGGCAAATTGGTGATAGGGAAAATTGGAATGCCCGGTGTATTGGGGTCAGGGGAGGGGATAAATGGGGAGAAAATTTGGAACCCAAAATTTTGTGAAAATGAATTTAAAAAAGTTGAATAAATTTAAAAGCATAAAAAATTATTAAGTCGCTATATAGAATCCTATTTAGTGTTTTCTTATCCTTGCCTATTTTTTTTTCTTACCCTAAGCTTTTGACTAACAAAGTCACAAAAGCAAAACTTTATTTATTTTTAATGCTATTCATAGAGATACAGCATAAAGTAGTGCATCAAGTACTGGACGTGAAAAGTCAATAAGTCTTGCGTTAGAATCCTGCCCGATAGTTAATGTTTGTGTGACTTGGCGGCAAGTCACTTAAACTTTCTGACTTCAGCCACACTCTAGAACTTGTAGAGTTTCCTATCTTGTATCTTTTGGGTAAGCTATATTTGGCCTTAAAAAATTAGAAATATCAACTTGTTTTGTTTTAAATTATGAATTTTTGTTTATTATTTTTTCAGTAAACCATATAGTTAATAAGATCCTCTAATAACATAACTTTGATCTTGCCAAAAATAAAAACCAGACATAACTCTCTGCAAAACTGTTTTGTTTTGAGTCACTTCTTTTGATATTCCCTGAAAAAAGAGTCACATTTACATTTTTACTGGAAATAAATAGTCTGTGATTTAGGTTAACTTTAGTGCTTACCTGTGAAGTAATCTTAGAGATGTCTAATGTTTTTAGTTATGCAGACAATTTCCTCTCGTAACACAATCATTACCTAAGGAAAACAACAAAATGGCTCATAATGGAAATAGCTGATATGTCTAAGTTTAGGTTCAGAAAGAGAAAGGAAAAAGGAGATAATGGGTAATAAAATAAACTTCAACAAAAAAGAAAATTCACAAGTATTTCTAAGTCAACTCAGAGTACATTAATAGCCTTATGCTATTACTTATTTTTGATATGAATTTCCTCATTGGACGTGGTCAAGCAACATCTGCAATTAATGAAACTTCCTCAACTTTAGCTTCTCCAAGTCTCAGTTTCCTTATCTTTGAAATGGAGATAACAACACCTACATTACTATTAAACTGCTTTTCAGGAAACTGTTCTCTAGGTTAAATAGTATCAGTTCCAATTATATTAATTTTCTTTGTAGAACTTCACTAAACTTTGTCTTAGTTCATCACAGTCTGGCATAATGGGCCAAATTTATAGCTTAGCTATACTGTGTATTTGTAGAATAAGTGCTATCTTGTCTCCATTATTAGCTATGCATTTTTTACCAAATCTTCCAGAAGGACAACTAGTTATTGCAGATGAAAGTAAACTAATATGCTAATTAATATTTACATGTTAAAGAAAGGAGAGAAACCATTTTTCAAGCACCATAGATGGCCAACTTTGAAGGTTTTTCTTCCAAATATGTTCATAGTCTGTTACATGAAACCATGCTTTGGCACAAGTTGTCCATTCATAGTTATCAGCTTTATTCACTCTTACTATTAATTTTATGGTCTATTGTGAATTTTAAAAGTTATCAGGGTAGATCTCGGATGACTCTAACAGGGCACATTACTGCCACTCATATGAATGGATGATGGTTAATCAGCATTTTAAAAGCACCTACTACATTTCTGGTGCTGTGCTAAGCACTGATGGAGGCAGGGCTGTACATACAAGCTCATAACATGTCCAAGAACTGAAATTGTTCAGTTTTCATTATGTGAAAACCAGGTTTATTACAAGAAAAATTAACATATATATGGAACCCTAAGCAAGTGCATAGAGTTCACACTCCATACAGAAGTCTGAATATTTGTAACTATAACAAAGGAAGGAAAAGCAACCTGAAATCTCCCCCTAGAAGGGGAGTGGCCTGGGAAGGGGGAAAGGTGCAATAAAGGTGGAAAAAGGACAAAACTCCTCCTGAAAGGGAGGGACAAAAAGATGGCAAAAGTGGTATTCTTTTCCCTTCAGAACTGCTAGACCAACGAAGATAGGATGGCCTGCTTGTCTCTAAGGGTCCCAGTTGCACAAGCAATTTCTCAGTCTAATACAAACTGATTGGTGCCTGGAAATTGATTTTGGTAACAAATTATAAGGACACACCCATAGCTGGTGAGAACAAAAATGGACCACCTCCCTAGGAGGTCCTACCTGATGAACAAAATCCCTTCCCCTCCAATCTATCCATTTCTTCCTCTTCCTTTTGCTTCTGACTCTTCCACTCCTACATTCTCTTGCCTTAATTCAATTCTTGCTTTAATTTTCAATACCAGAATATCCCCTTTCCCTTCTGTCACCCTTTTCCTCACTTCCCAAATCCTGCTCAGCCTAACCCTCCACCTCTTGCCCCCTTTTTATCTGCTAACCCTTCACCAGTGGGTCAGAGATTCTACTCTATACCCTAATATTTAGACACCCCTTTGTAAAATTTCCATGCCTCCTGTGAGTGCAGAGGTGACTTCTTGCTTAGAGCATATTCGCTTCTCCACTTCTGATTTCCTAAACTGGCAACATAATACCTTCAAACTTCAAGTCAATCCTAAAATGAGTCATTGTTGCTTCTGTATTATTGTTTAACACGCCAACACTATTTCTTACAAGCTTGTTAGATTCTATTAAAATGTAAGAGCTTATGACAATGATGATGGATGGTTGCACGATAATCCTGAATAGGTCTAAGTTGGGTCCTGATCATTGAAATATGCATCTGTAAGTCATAATCCCTCAAGATCCAGTTAGCTGGACTGTGGAACGTGAACAGAGATGGTAGCATCCAGTAACTTCACAGATACCATAAAGTGATTTTGAAGGGACTTAATAAGAATGAGAGAAAAGCAGTGAATTGGAATAAAGTCAAGGAACTCAACTAATGTGTGGTTAAGCATCCCTAAGATTAGTGAGTACATTTAGAAAAGGTTTTGAAAACATGTAGGTTATGGAAGATTTGACTGATCCTACAGTAATGAAAATGGAAATGGGGGTGTAATTAAGGGTAGATAATGCAACTGATGATATTAGGGTTCATCCTTCCTTAAGAAGACCATGCCATTGGAGAAATAATGTCATGACTTGCAATTGACTTTGTCTGGAGTGAGGGAGGGCTGTGCAGTTCACCAGCCTCACTTCTCCTCCAGAGTCATCTGAATCCAGTGACCAGATATTCATCAGGATGCCTGGAGATGACCCTGGATGAGGCAATTGGGGTTAAGTGACTTGCCCAAGGTCACACAGCTAGTGAGTGTCAAGTGTCTGATGTGAGATTTGAACTCAGGTCCATCCTGACTCCTGCTTTTATCCACTGTACCACCTAGCTGCCCCATTAGGGTATACTTTATAAAACAATCCTGGATAGGATGGCAAGAACCCTTCCAGGATTTGGTCCATCGTGATTTTTGTTTATAGCAGTTGAAATGTGCAAAAGAGAAAGGAAACAGAAAAGACCTACAAGGAGGAATTTCATCAAATCAAGATGTTTTGCTGCCGTACTAGCCCTGATTTTTAGCACATGACCAGGGATGGGGACAGTTATGCTTGTAATCATTCCAACTTCTTGCCCTGAGAGTGGGGTGTCACAGCAGACTCGTAGGCCCTCAAGGACAATATTATTGCTCACAAGGATGGGCCTCCTGCCACCTTTCAATGCCCGCATACCCACTGGGCATTCTGGCCCACTCCTCAAACAGCCTGAAACAAGGTGCCAGCACATCCTGTTCTGCACCCTGATTCTGAGAACCACTGGGTCCAACAGATAAATAAGTATTACCTAAGTTCTACCCCAGATCCCTAGGAGCCGCGCTGCTACCAATCGATGCCAGACACCCCATTCCTGCTTCTCTTCATCGCCACATGCCCCATACAAGTGCTGGCTCCCTCCCGAAATGTTGTGAGAGTATTCAGGTGGGAGAACCACCCTGTCTGGCAAACTCGATAAACCCGATGTTTAATTCGGTTACCCACACAAGCAAATTATTGCTCAGCAAAAAAAGCTGTAAGGTTGCTTCCTCCTAAGTCAAGTATTTTTCAACACCAAGTAGAACCTAGGCGTCATTTTAAGAGAAGGATGCCTCTTTGTCTCTTCTAAGTACATCCAAGTTCTTTAGGACGTGCCTAGAATGGCCATGCAGTGACAACTGAAGGCCCTTCTCAGTGACTCTGTCTTCTGCTGGCCATGGTTACCGACTTTTGGGGAGACTGCTTTTCCTTGTGTAGCCCTTATTACTACAGAACCATCAGAAGTGGGTAAACTGACTAAAGACCTGGAAACATCACCCATTGCCTTACCTCTTACATCCATCTCTGTTCATAATCTATTAGACTACTTGAAAGATTTGATATTTTTTAATCCATGAACATAAATGTGTGACCTCTGGAGTCCTATGTTGCATGGATCTACCTTGTGGAGAAACACACAGTAGGCTGCCTCCAAGCAGTCATTACTCTTGACCATCTGGTTGAAAAGTCTCAAAACTTAGTTTTTTAAAAATAAACTTGTTAATAATTTATTTAAATATTTTTAAAAACTGAGTTCCAAATTCTCTCCCTCCCTGCCCTGACACATTTCCCCCACTCATTAAGAAGGCAAGCAAGGTGATATCATTTATGCCTGTGAAATAAAGCAAAACATATTTCCATATTATTTATGTCAGAAACGGGAAAGTAAGAAAAATATTAAGTTAAAAAAAACATGCTTTAATCTGCACTCAGACTGCATCATGCTTCACTATGGAGACGCACAGCATTTTTCACCAGGAATCCTTCATAAATCTGGGGTCATTGTATTGATCAGAATAGCTTTGTCCTTGTACACAATATTTTTTCCACTGTTTGTATGTATCTGCTTATAGAAATGCCTTCCAGAAAATTCATGTGAAGCTATCTAGGAAGAAGGTTCGTAGAATGTATAAGAATGTGATCTGAAATATATGAATGTGGTTGATGACAAAAGAGGATGCTATAAGAAAAACTATAATAAGAAAAACATCTGGAACTTCCTGACATTGTAGGACTGAAGGCAGCAATTCATGTACCCTGCTGAAGTTTGCAAAATCAAATTTGAGACACCAACCACAGTTCCAATTTTAAGTGGAGTTAATAGTTTCCTGTTTTTTCCTGATGTGGAAATCTGTATCTTTTCTATCTGTAAAATTAGAGGCAGCTACATGGCTCAGCTGGATGTGGAGTCAGGAAAATCTGAGTTCAAATCCAGCCTTAGACTTCTACTAGTCATATGACTGAGTAAGTCATTTAATTTTGTATACTTCAGTTTCCTCATCTTTGAATGAGTTGGAGAAGGAAATGGCAAACTACTCCTGTTTCTTTACCAAGAAAACTCAAGCTGGGTCATGAAGAATTGAACATGACTGCAAATTTGTTTCTAAGATGTTCTTTTGGATCATACCAAGGCCTGTCGGTACTTATGACAAACAATATCATGTAACAGATATACACCACCTGAAGACTATTCAAGTTTGACTGAAAATTATTTTAGCTAAGCTGAAAAACCATTTTAGTGTGCAGTGCAGGATAACCAATTTAAATAACTTTTTAGACAAAGTCACCACTTATATAAAATATTTCATTTAATGTTATACACAGTAGCAGTCACAGTGTGTGAGGGCCATTTTTGACGACTTAGCCCTTCACAGCAATGCAAGGACCTAGAACATTCCTAAAGGACTCATGATACAAAATGAGAAAGAATTATGGAGTCAGAACACAGAATGAAGCAGACTATTTTCTCTTTTGTTATGTTTTGTTTTTCTTGTGGTTTCTCCCATTTGTTTTACTTCTTCTATGCAACATGACTAATGTGAAAATGTGTTTAATAAGAAGCTGTGTCCCGAGCTTTGCATAACAACAGTCCTCTGTGCTCACTCTCTGAACAGAATTGGCTCAAGCCAGCCCAGGTGGTACTTGAGCTTGGGCAAGCACCTGCAGGAACCACATCCTGGTCAGGCAACCCTGCTAGAATTAACTTCTTGTTACTAGGCAAACTTGCCATGTTGCTGCTCTTACACCCTATTGCTGCCGTTAAACCTTCCTTCCCTGATTCGTTGTCTTGCTATATCTATATTTACCGTGGGTTAGACTCACTGCCTGGGTCTCCTTGGTCCTTGATCAGACTCTAGCACATGTGTCAACTGTTCCCTTCACCAGTGGAATAAAGAAAGCTTTTTGCATATAACTTCTGTGAGCTCTTTGGTACTTTAATTCATTTAAAATACTGGAGTAACTATACATTCGCTGAAACAGTTTAAAGAAATATCACGATCAATTTAACATTCAAGAAATATTCCTTATGTCTATTGGCACTGGTATTATGTTTGCATTATATTGTTGATAGTATGCGACATCAGCGGAATGACTACTGTTTTACACATTGCCTATTCTGTGTGTTTGTACTCATGTAAGAAACAGAAAGTACCAAGGAAGAGGCACTTCGTAGATACTCGCAAATCAAAAATACAATGGAGTCAGCAGCAGTCTAGGAGAACTAGACACACTACTCTCCCCAGATGGCCCCCAGAGACTGACTTCAACAAGCTTCATGAATTCAGCAGCTTCAAGTGAGTCTTCTCACTGCCCATGCTTAACATCTTTTTACCAAATATACCTCCTGCTACTGCGCTGTGAACATCTCTGACATTTGTGCAACATACCTCCTACAGATCCTCCACTCCTTAGGCCCTCCTGCCCTCTGCCTGAAGGTATGCTGACTCCATCTGGTTATGCAGGAGTCATTTTACTATAAATGACCCCCAGCAAACTACATGACCAGCTACTGCAGCTACTAACCTTCAGTCTCTCTTTTCTCCTCTTGTCAGCTTAAAAAGTTGCTGCTAAAGGTGGAGAATACCACAGTTCTGGGAAACCTCTCCTTTCTGTCTGACCCAAAAGGCAGATTTTTTTTTTTATTTAGTAGCGTGACCTATACTTAGTCCATAACTCCCTCATCTATCTTCTGTACCTAATAGTATAAATTTTCTCTAATAATAATAGAAATTTCCTCCAATACTATTTTTATAACCATTTGTGTTTGATGAATTGCCATTTTTATTTTCTTTGCATCATACTGTTAACTAAGAATAATTTTAACTTATGAGTGTTGCTTTAAAAATTGTATACAAGAAACCTTTTCTCCCAGGCTCACAGGAAGTGCCTTCCACCTTTCCAGGCTGCAGGAATAAATAGCTAGTTGCTTTACTCTTATTTTACTCATTACTGCTATTATGTTACCCTGACCACAAGAACCCAGATTGGTCCCCCCAAAATTTCACTACAATGTTATCAGAAGTGGTTTTACTGAAGTCATCACACCCAACCTGCCCATAGGGAGGGAATAAGGAAGAATTTAAAAGAAAAATTCCACAAAACACTTGGAGTTAGCTTTTTTGAACCGTGATTTTACCTTCAGTTCCAACTCTGACCCAGTGAAGACCTGGTGGTTGAAGTTTCACGAGAAAAATCAGCCTTGTAACAGGAATTTTCTCCTTCAAAAAAAAATTCTAGAATTGCTAGAAGGGGGGAAGGAAAAGGAGAGTTCAGTATCAGTACAAGTTTGGGAATAGGGGAAGAAAGTGTGAAGATTATGTGCTTATATGTCTGCATGGTACTATTTTATGTTAACCTAATGGTACTGTTTCGCATTGTTTTGTTGACAGCCACCATCCAATGAGTTGTCAGGGGACAGTTTCAGAATAGTCTCTCCAGATCTGAGAGTCATCCTACTCTTAGAAGGATGGGAAATGCACCGAGTATCCCTACATTAAGATCCCATTAGCAACCAGGATTATGATTTATTTTCTTTTTTATTATTATTTTTTTCCATATAAATTTATTTTCAGTTTTCAATGTTTACTTCCACACAATTCTGAACTTCAAATTTTGTCCCCATCTCCCCCATACTCCCATGCCAGGACATAGTGTATTCTGATTGCCCTTTCCTACAATCTGCCCTCCCTTCTATTATCCCCTCCCCATCCCCTTTCCTTCTATTTTCCTGTAGGATAAGATAAATTTCTATACTCAATTGCCTATATAACTTATTTCCTACCTGCATGTAAAAAACATTCATTTTTAAAGCTTTGAGTTCCACATTCTCTCATTTTTCCCTGCTCCCCACCTTTATTGAGAAGGCAAGCAAGTCGATATAGGTTATACATGTGTGATCATGCAAAATACCTCCATAACAGTGATGTTGTGTAAGACTATGTCATTCCATCCTGTCCCACCCTTCATTTATTTCATTCTCTTCTTTGACCTGTTCCTCTATCAAAGTATTTGCCTCAAATTACTTCTTCCCTCAATCTATTGCCCCTTATATTATCCCCCCTCTCTTATTCCTTTCTCCCATGCTTTCCTGTAAGGTAGGATAAACTTCCATACCCAAATGAGTGTGCAAATTATTCCCCTCTGAAGTCAAATCTGATAAAAGGACAGTTCACTTATTTCCTCTCACTTTCCCCTTCTTAACCTCCATTGTAAAAGCTTTTTCTTGCCTTTTATGCAAACTGACTTACTACATTCTACCTCTCCCTTTCTCTTTCTCCCACTATCCTAATACTGAGAAAGGTCTCATGAGTTACAAATATAATTTTTCCAGGTAGGAATGTGAATAGATCTACTTTATTAAGTCCTTAATTGTTTCTCTTTCCTGTTTTCCTTTTCATCCTTCTCTTGATTCTTATATTTGAAAGTCAAATTTTCTATTCAGCTCTGGTCTTTTCAGCAAGAATACTTGAAAATCTTCTATTTTATTAAAGTTCCATTTTTTTCCCCTTTAGTATTATAGTGAGTTTTGCTGGGTAGGTTATTCTTGGTTTTAATCCTATCCTCTTTGACCTCAGGAATATCATATTCCAAACCCTCTAATTCCTTAATGTAGAAGCTGCTAAGTCCTGTGTTATCCTGATTGTGTTACACAATAATTGAATTGTTTCTTTCTGGCTGCTTGTAATATTTTCTCCTTGACCTGGGAACTCTGAAATTTGGCTGTAATATTTGTAGAAGTTTTCCTTTTAGAATCTGTTTCAGAAGTGATTAGTGGATTCTTTCCATTTCTATTTTACCCTCTGGTACTAGAATATCAGGGCAGTTTTCCTTGATAATTTCTTGAAAGATGATGTCTAGGCTCTCTTTTTAGCATGGCTTTCAAGTAGTCCAATAATTTTAAATTTAACTCTCCTGGATCCATTTTCCAGGTCAGTTGTTTTTTTTCAATAAGATATTTCACATTATCTTCTATTTTTTCATTCTCTTGATTTTGTCTTATAATTTCTTGATTTCTTGAAAAGTAGTTAGCTTCCATTTGCTCCATTCTAATTTTTAAAGAATTATTTTCTTCAGTGAATTTTTGGACCTCTCTTTTCATTTGGCCCATTCTGCTTTTTAAAGCATTCTTTCCTCATTGACTTTTTGTGCCTCTTTTGCCATTTGGATTAATATAATTTTAAAGCTGTTGTTTTCTCCAGTATTTTGGGGGTCTCCTTTAGCGAGCTATTGACTTGAAATGGTTTTCTTGCGTCACTCTCATTTCCCAATTTTTCCTCTACTTCCCTTACTTGATTTTCAAAATCCTTTTTGAGCTCTTCCATGGCCTGAGACCAATTCATATTTTTCTTGGAGGCTTTGCATGCAGGAGCTTTGGCTTGTTTGTCTTCTTCTGGCTTCATGTTTTGATCTTCCTCATCCTCAATGATGAATCAGGAATACACAGCAGTCACCTGCTATCTCTCTGTCCAAGCTAGCATGGCCCACATGGAGCTATACTCTACCCTCAGCCTGGTTCCATAGACCCTTCCCATCAACCTTTTAGTTTGTCCTGGACTGGAAATTTGCTTCAGTCTGTTACTATATGGCTTCTGCTGCTCTAGAATTTGTTTAAAGTCATTTTTACAGGTTTTTTGAGGGGTTTGAGGGGAGAGTTCTACCATCTTGGCTCCCCCCTCCCCAAGGATTTATTTCCAACATGGAAAACTATCAAAAGGTCTGACAATTAAGTGCTTAATATTGTTATATGATGTATGAAATAGATACATTGCACCTATAAAAACTCTAGTCAGCAATGGAAAGATGAAGGGAGTTTCAATCCTGACAAGTTAATCTACTATAAGAATTTATGGAAGTTCACTTTCAGCATGACTAAAAAGAGTAAAAGAATATTGGTAGCTTAAAGAGAGAAGTATTTTATTTGAGTAATGCTGAGTATCTTGTTAGCATGATCTGTATTTTGTGTCTTGGCAAATTCAAGAGACTTTTTTTTTTTTCTGGGACCAGATCAGTCCAAGGAAAAACAATAAAAATGTTTTTGTTGGACTATCTAAAGCTTTGTAAATATTCTGATCAACTCAGATTTTTTTTGATTTTTTTTTCCTGTTAGAAATTCTGAGTCTGTGTTTATATGTAATAAAAGCCTAGGTCTTACCTTTTGATAGTGTCATTCTGCAGTGGTACCCACCCGACAGCTTCAAGAGAGCATTTTTCCTAAACAATTCAGGTAACTCTGCTGGGACAGCAATAGTTTGGAAAGACTAGGATTTTCACCTCAGCTTTCCCATGCATACAAGGTAATATTTACTCTTGCAGATTTTAGAGGGGGAAAACCCAGTCAAACCATAAAGTTGCTCTCCTATTGGAAAAAAAAAAATCACAGAAAGGAGGTGAGTCTGCGTACTTCTATGTACTGCCCTATGTAGTGGGTCTCTTACACCTGAACAATCAGTGCACAAAAATGTGAAATTTTGAAACATAGTTCCAAGGATTAGACTTAAAGACTCTGGGCTTTTAATAGAAGGGGAGAGATGTTTTCCAAACCCTGTGTGCTCTTCTGCTTCATTTTTTCATAGGCATATAAGCAAGACTTGTCCAATTGTCTTTTTTTGTCCCTATATTGTTTTGTACATTGTTTCTGAGTCTCAGGTACTTTGCTCTGGTAGGGTCCAGGTCTGGTTATCAGTTCTCTAGTTTCTGACTGGCATACAATACTGATAAATTTCTCTGAGTAACCAAATTTTACCATAATCTTCCATAAGTCTTCATGATGGGCAATATCAAAGGCCTAGTCAGGTCAACAAACATTGTATAGACTGCTGTTCTGCTCTTGTCATTTCTTCTGGAACCGCTGGGCAGCAAACACCACGTCAACCATTCCTTGTCCCTTTCTGAAGCCACATTGACTCTCTTGGGTAAATGACTATCTTCCAGGTGAAGGATCAGCTGATTTAAGGAGGACTCTGGCAGGAATCTTGCCAGCAATGACAATTCTCCCCCTTCCCCTGTGATTGTCACAGGACAGCTTGCTTCTTTTTGCTTTAAAGAGATGGACAGTGGAGGAATCCTTGATATTCTGGGGGATAACCTCTTTCTGCTATATAGCCTAGATTTTAGTCAATATCTGTATGATCAATGGACCTCCTGCTTTATAGATCTCTGCTGGGATGGAATCAGTACCAGGCATTTTGCCATGAGAGGAACCTAATGGCATTCAGTACCTCTTCTTCAGTTTGAAGTTCAGCTAGAAAGGAATTAATTTTAATCTGATGTCTTCAGCATTAATTGATGACAGTCTTTTGAGAACAGTAAGGAAATACGCAGTCCATTCGAGTATCATGCCTTTATAACTTCTCAGTGTGATTCCATAAGCACAAAATAGTTGAGATGTACCAGAGGTATTTGGCCCATAAATAGCCTCAAGGTATAGAAGCAGTTTGTTGATGCTATTGGCATAAAACTGAATCTCATCTGCCTTCTGAGACAAGAATCCTGCACCTCTAAGTTTCACTTGTACTTTACTTTTGATGGTATTAAATGCTGTCTCATTAGAGGTGGACAAACTGCCCTCCTGGCAAACTCTATGGAGTTTCATTCAGTAGCTTCATTTTTCTACTCCACTGCTGCCAACTGTGGGTTGACTCAGTTTTCCCTCCAGTTCAGTAATAAACTGTTCATGCACCAGAAGAATCATTGTAATCTGCTGAGTTTGAGTCTCCTGATAGTCTTCTTACCTTGAGGCCACATTTGCTAAATTGGAATGTTTAGCTTGGAGAGGATAAGTCTATGATTAGTCTAGTACTTAGCACCATGTATTTCCTTATTCACTCTCAAATTCTATTTGTCTCCTACATTAATGTAGATTTAAATGCCAGAGTTTTCTGTGAGGGTAGCTACAGAACGTTTTGTGGCATTTGGGAAAATGGAAGGTAGCACTGGTGATGGGAAGAGGGCTGGGAGACTCACAGCTTCAGCTATGTCTGTGGCTGTTGCTATTTCCAACTCTATTCAGCCATGTCTGACAACTTGTGCCTACCCTGGCCTTAACGATTGTTCTCTTTTGGCATATTTATGATGAGGGTTACCAGATCTTCATAAATTTTTTTTACCTCATCAGTGTTCATCATGGTGTGTGGCATTTTCCTGTGAGTGCCAATCACAGTCATTCATCCCTTTTGGCAGGAAATCAAGCTTGCTGACTAGATTAGATCTGTTTGTGATATGCATAGCACCTTCATAGCGCTTATCATGGTAACCACTCCAGAAAAACATGATCCAGCTCCAACTTCAGTAAGTTGGCATTCATTTGCTAGCCTTGTTTCACTTAGGGCTACTGTCTGAATGGAGTAGCTTCTGAATTCTCTCATAAACAGAGCTGCTTGTGTTTCAGGTCTACTGGATTTTGCACTGTCTACAAGCATGCACTGACTCCATATAACAATGGTTGAGTGGAATTATCTTTGGAAGACTTTTTTGTATTCTTTTTGTTTTGTTTTGACTATAGGGTGGGTATCTCTACCTGCTGTGGTAAGCAGGCCAGGTTTATGTGAAGAAGATAATTTTTAGGGCACTTTTTCTAGCCCATTCCTCATACTAGAAGGTGAGCTTTTGTCACAAAAGCTATTTAGATGGCCAGGAGACAGCTGAGACCCACTGCTCACCAAGGTCTGGACTGCCTGTGTGCAGGGTTTAGACTGCAGTTCTCAGTGTAACCTCACCTGCCACTTCATCATTCATCTGTTGTCACAGAATTTCAAGTAAATTTCAAGTAAATAGTAAAATGGTGAATTATAACGTAGTAAAATAACAAAATAGTAGAGAAAAACTTAAGTTCTTAAATAACATAGTAAAATAATATGGATAATGGCTTTACTTGCATATAAATTGTATTTAAATGAGGCAGAGTTGCATAAAGATGTCAGCCTCACTTTTTTCCAGAGACATCACAGTCCAGTGTCAAGCAAAAATGATGACTGGCAATGGCCTGGAATGCAAAGGAGGACCTTGACATCTTAGATGCCTGACCAAGTTCTTAGTACTCCACAGCACCTGATTTGGCTGACTTCATGGTCCTTAGAAAAAAATGTTCTAGTCTACCTACTCTGCCAGAGGAAGTCTTCATATGTTTGGCATAGACATCCCCTACTTCACTGAAAGGTTTGAGGCCTGTAAGTCATCCTCAGCCTTGGTTAGTATGTCTGCTGAGACAGTTTTATCAGAGTGTGGCTGATGTACAACTCCAGCTTCCAGGAGCCACACTTGAGAGAAAGGTGACAGGTGGGCACCACAGATAGATAAGCAATCCTAGAAAGGGCTTGTTGCCCTCACACCAGAGGTGCTAGTCCTCCCTGAACACCCCCAGCATATGCCCCAATTTGATACTGAAAATATGTCAGATATTACTTGGGGATCTCATTCTCCCAGATTACTCAAGTATTGTTTCTACAATATTGTTTAGGCTACTGACAACAAAGCTTTTTTTTTTTTGGTTGACTGGCATAAAAATTTGATCTTAATGATATTTTGAGAGGTTTAGTATGTTAGCTTCAGTGATTCTGATGTTAAAATTTGATTCCAAGATAATTTTTAATTTGGATCTCTGAGATTGTAATCCAATTATAGTTGATGAAAGTTTATTCCAAAATATGAGATTTAGTCAGTTCCTTCCAAAGACACCAATTTGGATTGTCTCCTGGTTAAATGGGGGAAAATCCTTGCAAAGAAATTGTTTAAGGCTTAAAACACTCTTCTAAAATTGTTTGGAGAAGATTAACTTCAAGGGACAGAGATCCCTAAACCCAAAAAGCATCCATTCTTTTAACCTTCTAGGTACACTTAGATTGGTTCTAGAAAATCAACACACTTAATCAAATGGCTTATTGATTCATTTGGGAAAACAATGAAAAGAAAAATTCTCCCTAAAATTGAAAAAAAACTTCCTGACAACTGGGTTTGATGTTCCATATCTATGGATGTATCTACAGGCTTTAAAAATGATTTAAAAAATCCTTCTGAATTCACCCATGCAAGAAAGAAATTATAGTGTTAGACTATTGTAGGCCCTCCCTTTTCTACTGTTGTTCCTGTGCTCCCCAACTCTGTTTCCTCTTGTCCCCAAAGTATTCTTCTCTGTACTCCAATTTCCCTTTGCTCCCACTCCAGTTTCCACTTCTTCCCTTCAGTATTTGGCTCCTCCTGTAGCCATTTCTGGCCACATACTCCTGGATTCTATAACTTTTTCTTCTTCCAGCCCTCACCCTCATCTCAGAACTTGCCTATCTCTATGCCTCCACCTAGTTTATTTCATCCCCTCCCTCTGATCTCCCCTCACCATCACTTCAGTGTTGATTCTTGCTGACCTCTTTACTATACTAGATGTGGTAGTACTGTTAAACAATCCGATCCTCAGGTTCCCGCCCAGTTTCCTCAACTGAAGGAAAAACAGCCTCTCATTTATAGCACATTTCCTTTTCTACTACTGATCTTGCAAACTGGCACAACAATAATTCTAAATTTTGAAATGACTCTGAATTGCTTCTTTATCACTAAGATTATTCAGTTTCTGGAAGCTCTTTTAGATACTACGAAATTTGCAAAAAATTTTGCAAAGATGATTCCACTTACCATTAATACATGAATGCACGCATTCGTGGACAATGCAAATCTAGTAGATGTGAAATGCAAACAAAATTGTTTATGATTTCTCTGAAAACTAACTATAGCTGATCCTGAAAGTGTTTAGACAAGGCCTGATCATGAGAATGTGCATTTGATGGATAACGCTCCTAGACTGGATCTTGAGTTAATAGGATTATGGAATGTTAATAGTGAGAGAAGATCCTGCTCTGTGATCCCACAGATGCTACAGTAATTAAGATAGTAGTAACATTTCTGGGACATAGAATTGTAGGGGATATTCATGAATACTTTTATAAATAAACCCTAAAATGGGGTGCAAAAACCCTTGATTAAATTGTGTCCTCTACAAAACTAGGTCTACAATTATAGAAAGGAGAGTAATTAGCATGAACAGATTGAGCAGGAATCTTGACAAACAGGGATCAGTACTTGCCAGGGTTTTAGCCCCTGGTCAGGGTTAGGAAAAGCAATTGCTGCAATCATAATTTCCAACTCCCAAGAAAAGCTGAGGAATTGCCTCAAACTTCCAGAATCAATGCACAAAGTTCAAATGATATATGTAGGAATTTTAAGCAAAAAGAATACTGGAAATATGACTGCCCCCTTAGCTCTACAGCACTGTTTCAAGTGATCAGAGGGAACCGATCCCCAAAATCTCTTTATCCAAATATGAACTAGTAAATTATGAGATATTCTTTATGAGATCTTTAAGAGTTTCTTTTCTGACTCTGCCCTCCTCCCCCATTTTGAATCTATCTTTCCCATTCATTTTGGAGATAAAATATATGACTGTGTTGTTGATATCAGTGCCACTCACTTGGTATCAGTCTCTTTTATTTTGCCTACATCTAAAGATGTAATCACAGGAATGGCTATTAAAGAGCGTACTAAAATAGTGCCCAGCCCTCAACATCTACAAGTGCAAATTGACCCTCTTAAGCCTGGTTACCTTATTGAGGAAAGAGCTATTATGTAAATCAAATGCTGTTTTACATTGTATTTCCAAGGGAATTTCAGTGCAATTGCCTGTATCCCTTCTAAGTGTCTTACAACAGACTTTGGAGAATACTCCTGAACCCTATATTTTGGCTATCTCTCTTGTATTACAGTCACTCAAACTGATTCTTGGGGTACTGCAGAAGGAAAATCAGAGTTGTTTAAATCAGCAGACATTCAAAATTACAATAAAATCAAATTTGCTTCTCCTGTTTTTTGGATAATACCCACTTTTCTGAGAGGTAGTGCTAGGATCACAATCCATCGTTCATTTAAATGTGAAACTAAAAAAAAGCTAAACTTGGTCTAGATAGAGAACTAATCCATTACTTTGTTCAAGACTTAAGGCTTACTAATACATTATTTTGTGTTACTTGTCCCCAATCCAGCCACTATTTTTGCCTTTATCCTCTCCACTTCTAAATATCATACTGTTATAGATCTATGCAGTATATCTATCTCATTCTCTGTCAATAAGAATAATCAATATCTTTTCACTTTCACCTATATTAACTCTAGTGCTGGCATCCAAATTTAAGTGGAACAGGTTTGTACAGAGGTATATTTAGTTGCTTCTCCACTCCTACACCAAGATAGTTAGCATATGTCCCTGAAATTTCCAATTTTAATTCAATACATTAGTAACTTCCTTTTAGCCTTACCCACTTATGAAGTCCCATCTTGGATCACTACCTTGCCATGGTGGAGGGGCTGGAACTGATCTATGAAACTACAGAGTTTCCTAGGACTGGTGGGTCACAGCGTATAGCTCAGATATATAGATATGGCCTGAGTAGCATCCCTTAAGAATATGAAGAAGCAATGATGAATAGATATTTAAAGGACTTTATCTGATACATAAGACCACCTGAAGAATTATGGACCGAGGTTTGCAATATTGTACAGGAGGTAACAACAACAAATCAACCTCTCAAAGAACAAGAAAGCAAAATGGCTGGCTGGTGAGTCTTTACAGACATATGACGAAACAAGGAAAAAGAAAGAAAAAATAGAAAAATATACCCAACTGAGTGCAGAAGTCCAGAGGCTATCAAGGAGAGATAAAAAAAAGTTTTCCTAAAGAAAGAATGCAAAGAAATAGAAGAAAACAATTGAATGGGAAATTATAAGAGAACCCTTCATGAAAATTAGAATTATCAAGGAATATTTCATGCAAAAATAAGCATGACAAAAGAAAAAATGTTAGGGACTTAAAAGTACAAGAGATGGCAAAAATACAGAGAACTATACAAAAAAGACAATACTCACCGGGATGTGGTTACTGATCTAGAGCCATAAAGCTGGAGAATGAAGTCAAGTGTGTCTTAGGAAGCATTGCTAACAATAAGGCTAGTGGAAGTGATGGAACTGCAACTGAGTTATTTGAAATCCTAAAAGATTAAAAAACTCTTAAAGTACTGCACTCAATATGCTGGCAAATTTGGAAAACTCAACAGTGGCCATTGGATTGGAAAAGATCATCCTAATACTAAAGAACTGCAATGAGTAATAATGTTCATATTACCAAACAGTTGTGCTCATTTCACACACCAGTAAGGTTATGCTTAAAATTCTGCAAGGTAAGTTTGACAGTATGTGAACCCCACACTACCAGAGTTATAAGTTGATTTTTGAAGAGACAGAAGAACCAGAGACCAAATTGTCAACATTTGCAAGATTATGTAGAAAGCAAGAAAGTTCCAGAAAACAAACAAACGAAAAAAACACCCGTCTACTTCTCCTTTACTGACTCCACTAAAGGCTTTCATTAGGTGGATCACAAGAAAATACAGAAAATCCTCAAACAGATGGGAGTACCTGACCATCTTACTTGTCTCCTGAGTAATCTGTATGTGGATCAAGAAACAACATTTAAAGCCAAAGGTAAGACAAGACCAGTGATTGGTTTAAAATTAGGAAAGGAATATGACAAGGCTATATATTGTCATTTTATTTAACTTACATGCAGAGTATGGCATGCAAAATGCCAGGCTATATGAATCAAAAACTAGAATTATGGTTCCTGGGATAAATATCAACAATATAAGATAGGCAGATGATAACACTCTGATGGCAGATAGTGAAGAAGAATTAAGAAGTCTCTTGAGGATGAAAGATGACATCATAATCTCTGATAAAGGCCTCATTTCTAAAATATATAGAGAATTGAGTCAAATTTATAAGAATACAAGTCATTCCTCAATTGATAAATGGTCAAAGTATATGAATAGGCAGTTTTCAGAGGAAGAAATAAAAGCTATCTATAGTCATGAAAAAATGCTCCAGATCACTACTGATAAGAGAAATGCAAATTAAAACACCTGTTAGGTACCATATTACACCTATCTGATTGGCTAACATGATAAGATAGCAATGTGAGAAATGCTAGAGAAAATGTGGGAAAGTTGGAACACTAATGCATTGTTGGTGGAGTTGTGAACTGACCCAACCATTCTGGAGAGCAATTTGGAACTATGTCCAAAGGGCTATAAAATTCTGCATACCCTTTGACTCAGCAATGCCATTTCTAAGTCTGTATCCCAAAGAAATCATAAAAATGTGAAAATGACCCATGTATACAAAAATGTTTATAGCAGCTTTTTTTCAAAATTGAGGAGATGGCCATCAATTGGGGAATGGCTGAACAAGTTGTGGTATGTGAATATAATGGAATACTATTGTTCCATGAGAAGTAATGAGCAGGCAGACTTCAGAAAAAATGTAAAGACTTACATGAACTGATGCTGATGGACGGAAATAGAACTAGGAAAACATTGTGTGATGACCAGCTTTGACAGACTTCTCAGCAATACAAGAATCTTAACACAATTCCAAAAGACTCATGTCAGAAAACATTACCCACTTTCAGAGAAAGAACTATGAAGTGAATGGATAGCGAAGAGTTCTCTTTTTCTGTGTGTTTGTTTCTTCTTTCCCATTGGTTCTGTTCTGCTTTACAACACAATTAATGTGAAAATATTTTTAATATGATTGTATGAGCCTGTATCAGATTGCACACCATCTTGGGGAGGGGGCAGTGAAGGAAGAGGGAAAAAATTTAGAACTCAAAACTTCATGGAAGTGAATGTGGAAAACTAAAAACAAAGAAATTAAAAATTAAAAAATTAAATGTCACTCCCTCACCCCCAAGAAAAGGATGAGAGTGTAAAAAATGGTTTGAAACAAAATGTTAAAAAAATGGAAGCAATTCCAGATTTTATATTCTTGGGCTCAAAGAGCACCACAGAGGGTGGCTGCAGCCATGAAATTAAAACACCTTGGAAGGAAAAAACCCAAAATATCCTTGGAAAGAAAATTATGGTGTATCTGGAAAGCATACTAAAGTGCAGAGATATCACCTTGCTAACAACGGTCTATGTAGTTAGAATTTTTTTTTTCCAGTAGTAATGTATGACTGTGAGAGTTGGACTTATAAGGAAAGTTGAACACCACAGAAACAATACTTTCAGACTGAGGTGCTAAAGAGGGCTTTGGAGAGTCACTTGGACAGCAAGGAGATCAAAGTAGTCAATACTTAAAAAAAAATTATTACAAAGTGCTATTTGGAAGGATAAATACTAACACATTTTGGCCACATAGTGAGAACACAGGACTTGCTGGAAAAGTCCCTAATGTTGGGAAAAACTGAATGTACCAAAAACTCTAGACATCCCTTTGAAGCCTTCACCTTGCTCTGACCAGCAATTTCTAACTGCTCCCATAATAACCCACACATGCCCCAGCAGTTTCTGTACCTATTCTCAAAACACCTGGCAGAGTTAACCACAATGACCCGTGGTCATTATTTTTGTTAAACCCCACTCCTAACACTCCCTTCCTGAAGCTCAGCTATTCTGTGTAACCAGATTATATGCCCTTTCTGCTTTCTTCCACCACTCTGCTTTATAAGAATCCCCTCCTCCCAATCCTCCTCAGGCATCCACATCTGAATAGGGCAGAATATTGTCCCAAATCCCAATTCCTTGACCTAGAATAAATGCCTCACTTTATTTACTGATCACCTACTTGATCTAAGTGTTTTGGTTCTTTAACATTTTTGGTCTCAAAAATTGGATGTGAAAGATGACATCCATAGACAATCCTTGGACTTAGCCCTGTGAGTTGGGTTCCTTCAAGGACCCATTATGTCCACCTACAGCCCAGGACCAAAGCTGTCCTTGGCTTTTTATCTCTGAACTCCTGCCCCAGTTGAGTTCTCTGAGAATTTATTGGAAGGTTTTTGTGACTGGTCACTAGGGTTTGGTCATGAGTCATTTGGTCTTTAGGCATTGGAATGGCCAGTCACCTTCCCAGATGGCTGTATCACCAGCGCAATATTCACAGCACTGGTGGTTACTATGAATATGTCAGCATAGTTCTTAATTACAAAGTATAAAAGACTCTCGGGATAGAAGGCAGAAGGAAAACATTTATTTAGACACCGGAAAACCAAATTCCAGAACCAGAAAGTCAAATCTGTCATGGTGATCACTGGAGGGGTCAAAGCCATTCCCAAGCAAACACTCACAGGTTTGAGCCTGGCCGTGCCTGCCTGTGTCCTGTCTCCTCTGCACCCACTGCACTCACTTGCTCCTGGTTCTAATCCACCCTTCCTGTTCTGCCTGTTCAGCAAGCTCCTCCGACCAATGTGACTTAAATTTCCAGGTGACTTTAAGTTGATCATATGGGTCTATTGATGAATGAGAAAGAATTTTCCATTTAAATTGCTGTTACAGCGATCAGCTGCTATATGGTGAAAAGTTACGGGCCTAGCAGCTGCAAATATCCACAAAAACGGCAGTAGATGACAAAATCTGATCACCAATATCAGTGGCCCCTCTGAGTTCCCTTCAATCAAAACAAAATCTTACATTTGATATCATGTTTTATGAAGTTATATCCTTCTTCAAGACCCCCAATGAGATACGTTCTTTCTTTGATATCTAGAAAACTGTAAATGAGAATATGAATCTAATTTAGTTTCTGTGCAGGAAAATCGTTAATCAGATTAGAACTGACATTTAGCCTAAGTCTAAGTCAGAAGTAAAGCCTGATGCCAAGACCCTGGAAAGTCCACTCTGTCTCAGCAGGCTGATACCTCCATCCCTTTGTCCCAGTTTCTTTTTGTTGCTTATCCTTCATTTATCTCCCAATGATGGGCTTCTTCCACTTGCTCAATCACTGGGGTCCTGATGGAGGAGACTGAGGAGGATAGCTTATACAGCCTACCTTCCCTGTACTCCTCAAGCGCAATGTCAACAAATCACTCTTCCCACTGGTGGGGAAGTTTACCCTCCTACATGGCCATTTCCTTATCTGGCAAATCAACTTTATCCCACTCCCCCCTTCCACTAGATACAAGTTTGTCTTAGTTATAGTCTATATGTTCTCTCAACAGGTAGAAGCTTTCCTTTGCCATCAAGCTACCACCAATATAGTAGTCAAGTTTCTGTTTGAATCCTCCAGGAAAAACATTGTGATAGAATGTATTTCACTAGCAAAATACTCTCTGCTCTTCTAGCTGGCTGGCCAGTTCTATTACACCTCTACTTTACCTACCACCCAGTCTTCTCCGTTTGTTGAGCACACTAACAGGGTAGAAATCATGATCTCAGACAAAAGTAAAAGCAAACATAGATCAAATTAAAAGAGATAAGAAAGGAGACCTTATCTTGCTAAAGGGTAACATAGACAATGAAGCAATATCAATAACAAATATTGGGCATCAAATAGCATCTAAATTGTTAAAGGAGTTAAATAAGTTATAGAAGAAAAAAGTAGTAGAGGGGAACCTCAACTTTCTCCTCTCCAAACTAGATAAACCTAATCAAAAAATAAACAGAAAGAAATTATAGAACTGAATAGAATTTTAAGAAAGTTATGTATGACAGATCTCTAGAGAAAAATGAATAGGAAGAGAAAAAAATATCCCTTTTCTCTCAGTGGTACATGGCACCTACACAAAAACTGACCATGTATTGGGACATAAAAACCTTGTAACCAAATGCAGAAAATCCAAATATTAAATGCATCCTTTTCAGATCATAATGCAATAAAATTATATCCAATAAGGGATAATCGTAAACTGAATAATCTAATCCTAAAGAATAAATGGGTCAAAGAACAAATCATAGAAACAACCACTAATTTCACCAAAAAATGACAACAATGAGACAATGTACCAAATACAGTTAACACAGTAATTAGGGGACAATTTATCCCTAAATACTTACATCAATAAAATGAGAAAGAGCAGGTCATTGAGCTGTGCATGGAACTAAAAAAAACAAAAACAAAAAAACTAGAAAAAGAATAAATTTAAAATACCCAATTAAACACTAAATTGGAAATCCGGAAAATGAAAGGAGAGATTAATAAAATCAGAAAGAAGTCAATGAACTAATAAATAAAACTAGAAACTGGTTTTATTAAAAAAGCGACAAAATAAGCCATTGGTTAATTTGATATAAAAAAGGAAAGAAGAAAACCAAATTACCAATATTGACAATGAAAAAAAGCAAATTTCCCACTAATGAATTAAAGCCATCATTAAAAACATTTTGCCAACTATTAACCAATAAATCTGATGATCTAATCAAAACTGATGAATATTTATGAAAATATAAATTACCCAGATTAACAGAAGAAGAGATAGAAAAATACCTGCATTTTAGAAAAAGAAAACTGAACAGGCCACATCAATAAACTCCCCCCCCCAAAAAAATCCTCAAGGCCAGATGAGTCCACAGGAGAATTCTACCAAGCATTTCAAGATATTATATAAACTATTTGGAAAAAAATATATAGGTGAAAAAGAAGTCCTACTAAATTCCTTTTATGACACATATATGGTGCTGACACCTAAACCAGAAAGAGATTAAAGACTGAAAAGTCATTTGAGCAAAATATTTAGATAAGTTAGTATTTAATTATTATAAATGTGTATTATTTATTACTAATTAATAAAATTACTGTTAATTAATAAGTTGATATTTAAGTAAATAATAATATTTAGATAAGTTAAATGGAAGTACCTAACTGGCGCACTGTGCATGACTATGGAGGCCTCTTGTGAATATTTGTTGAAAGATGTTTTCTGACTCATTATTTCAGGGAATTCCATCTGAAATAGTATATTGAGCAAAAAGAACATTCTGTTCCCAAACTTCATTATTAATGAAAACAAAAAATTCTGAAGAATCCCAAGTATTTCTGGTTTTATTCCTTTGTGCTACCACAGTTAAACTGCTCAGTATTGATAGATTAATTCTAACTTTAAAAATACAAACATTGTTCCTAGTGTGAAAGGGAAGTTCAGGTCAAGGATGATCTGGTGACAACGTTAGGTATAAACACACACACACACACACACTAAATTGAGAATGATTGGTATCAAAGATGCTTTATGCATTTGGTTACTAGTATTTACATGTCACTGAACATGACTATAGGTCTTTCGTGAATATTTCTTGAGAGATGTTTTCTGAATCATTATTTAAAGGGAATGCCATTTGAAAGTTGGATACTGAGCAAAAAACACATTCTACTCCAAAACTTCATTACTAATGAAATTCTGAAGCATCAGAAGTATTTAAAGGAGTTCAGTTTCCATTCCTTTGCAATTCAACAGTTAAATTGTCCTGGTTCTGTGTTAATTCCTGAAAATAATGAAGGGGGAAGCATGTAGCCCCTCAAAAGTAAAGGAGTATAGGGATAAATTGATGACCTCAGATGTTCAGAGCTAGCAGAAAGTATTAAGATGTCATTATATTTTAATATAATTAAAATTGGAGAGTGATTAAACAGAAAAATAAAAGGTACACCATAAGAGAATAGAAAGTAATTTGGGGAGAGAGTTAGGTACTAGTGACTGGCCCAGTAGGGGAAGGAAGGAAGATTAGAGGAGGCAAAACGTTGAATGAGTTAGTAGTTCCTGAATGCAATCTCAAAAGAAGGATCCTAAAAGATAGAAATGAGTATGTGTGAAAGATGGAATGTTGAACTATTGATACAACTACTATAACAATGGTGGCTGGAACACAGGGACAGATGAAAAACTACAGAGGATCTGGTCTCAATTGATTAAGGAAAATATGAAGCATAAACACATTAGTATGGTTCAAGGACAAATACAATATACATGAAAGCTTTTCAAGAAAATCTAAGGTGAGAATTCACTTTTATACTTTTAAAATTATTTTTTGTTATTTTGAATTTGATAAACAAATTTCTATATGTAGAAATTTCTGTATGAAATTTCTATATGTGGAAATGTTAAGAAGGATTACATATGAAATACTAATCCTTTATTCTTAAACTAGTACGTTAAGGTAGGCTACTCTCAGTGAAGAGCAGCTTTGGTTTCTTAGGGTACAGAATGGATTTCATTGTTTTTAGTAAGTTATATTGACTTGTTCCCATTATACTTGTCTTCAACTAAGGGAGGCTTCCGTAGCTCCCTTCCCAGAGAGCCCTCTCATATCTACAAATAGTATTAAAACAAGAAAAGAGAAAAAAAATCAATATAACTGATCAGTACACTGAAAAAGTCTGTAAACATGTGTGATATACATCACCTAAAAACCTCCACAAGGCATTGGGTTAGGAAGTTCCTTTCCTCTCTCCTCATTTGAGTCATTTGTTTTTACATTTCACTTTGGATTTTTTTGTGTTGAACTGTTCTTCCCCTTTATATTGTTGCATTCATTGTGTTATAGTATTTTCTTGGCTCTGCTTATTTCATTATGCACAAATTAATGTAGATCTCTCCATGATTCTCTGTATTCATCACATATGTCATTTCTTAAAGCACAATATTATTCTATTACCTTCATGTACCACTATTTGTTTGGTCATTCCCCAACTGATGGTAATTCACTTTGTTTCCAATTCTTTCCTGTCACAAAAAGTGCTATTTAATGAAGACTTTATTTTTATCAATGGTATATAAAACCAGCAATGGAGTCTGTGGTTCATTTTAATCACTTTATTTGCATAATTACAATACAAAATCACTTTACTATTTCACCATAGCTCTAACAATATATTAATGTGCCACTTATTCTGCAACCTCTTAAAACTGCATATTGTAATTCTGGGGGAGTTAACTGTATCAATTTGCATGGAGTGAGGTGAAACTTTGCATGCCTTTTATTATTACTGATTTGGAGCATTCTGTCAGGTTACTGAGAATTGAAGAACTATTTGACTTCTGGGAACCAAGATGAGGAGCAAGCGGTAAGTCGTTCTCACTCTTCTCACACCTTGAAAAACCCATAAAATATCACCTCAGGAAAAATCCTGTAACAGTGCATGGAGCCAGCAGAAAGATGGGGTATTAACGGTAAAGGTCCCTCTTGCTATGGCTGAATGGGACTAATACAGGATGGGAAGCATTGCAGCAAGCTGCATCTTAGCAAGCCAGTAGGAGATCCTGAGCCCCAGGTGGTGAAGCAGGCAAGTGACAAACCAGGACCCCGCTGCATGTCTTCAGACAGACAAGAGAACCTGAAGACATGGAGAACCAGCACTTGTGGGGAAGAAGAGTCTGAGCCTACCCATGCAGAATTGGGCAAGTGGAACCTAATGACTATGAGACAAGAATCAATTAAACAAAATCAAAAGAATGAAAAAATAGAAGAAAACATAAAATTACCTCAACAGATAAACAATTGACCTGGAAAATAGATCCAGGAAAAATAATTTAGGAATTATTGGTCTACCTGAGAGCCATAATGAAAGAAAAAGAGCCTGGAGAGCATCTTCTAAGAAATCATCAAGAAAACTGCCCTGAGGTCCTATAACCAGAGGGTAAAATAATCATCAAAAGAGTCCACAAATTACCTCCTGAAAGAGATCTCAAATTGAAAATGTCAAGGAATATTATATCCAAATTCTAGAATTATCAGGTCAAGGAGAAAATATATAACAGAAACCTATGATTATCTCAATACATGCAGAAAAAGTTTTTGACAAAATACAGCACCCATTTCTATAAAAAACACTGGAGAGCATAGGATTAAATGAAGCCTTCCTTAAAATGGTAAGTAACATCTACCTAAAACCATCAGAACATATTACACATGTAATGAGGATAAGATCAAAGCACTTCCAATAAGATGGGGAGAGGAAGAAGTGAAACAATGATGTCCACTATCATTACTGTTATTCAATATGGTATTAGAAATGCTAGCTTTAGCAAGAAGGGAAGAAAAAGAAATTGTAGTATTTGAAATTTTGTTGTATTGCCACAGTCTACCATGAGGACTAAATACAGCTCCAACTATTTGTGGTTCTTCATTTAAGGCCCACTATGTAATTGAACTTACATGTCTTTTGCATCTTTTGGTAGATAAATGTGCATTTGTGACTATTTGGGATCAGATTTCTCTACTTGTGTTTCTGGGATTTTGTTATTATGTAGAAATGCTATTAATTTTTGAAAGTTTGTTTTGTTGCCTGTAACTTTGCTGAAGCTATTTTCTTGACTGGTAACTTTGCTGATTACCTAGGATTTAGCAATATGCTATCGTATCATTAGCAAAGAGGGACAATTTTATCTTTTCTTTACCTATCTTCATGCTCTTGGTTTCTTTCTCGTCTTCTTGTTAAATTTCTACTGTGATAGATCCTATTTCTCTTCATGTGATGTATTTTACCCTACTCTGCCTTTCCCATCCTCTAAGTTTTATTGACTTAAAAGATGTGATTTTATCCCTAAGTAATGCATTGCAGTATTTTGTTTTCTTGTCCAATCACTCTTTTTTACGTTATTAGATTGTTAATACAGTAATGCTTAAAAGATTGCATTGAGAGAGTTCAGTTTATATTCTCTTCTATTTGTAATACTGTTTTATATTTCAAATTGTATTTTTTCCCTTCTCCCACTACTTCTGTTATGGTAGTGTGTCGATTCTGTTACCTTAGCTTAATCTTCTTTACAGTAGCCGTATTCTCAATGGCTCTTTTCCTCTTGTCCTGATTCACACTTTTCCACATGGTATCTCTTTCCCTTTGGAAGTCTGCCTATTAGTTTCTTTTTCTTTCCTGTTTTTACCAGGCTATTTAATTCTTCCCCCCCCCCCCCACCCATTTTCCCTCTGTTAATCAGGTAAATTATTCCTTCTTCTCCCTTTCCCTAGTCTTGTTAATCAGTTGTTTTTTTTCTCATTCTCTTTATTATCTTTTACTTTTGTCTACTCTAGACTCTCTTTTCTTTTGTGACCTTCTATAATTATTTATTCTCTTTTCTGAAATAGTCATTCTGGGCTATCACCTCTCAGTAATTTCTACTACTGCCTTGTAGAATGTACTCTTCAGATTTCCTTTTTCCACTGGCCCTCACTCCCCTCAAAAATGCCAATTCCTGTAAGTAACATAAAGGACATTGTCCCATGTGGCAAAAATCACCAACTCCCAATATCCTTGATTACATGCAGTCCATCACAGACCTATATCCTTCCCTTGCTCACTTCCCTTACCCATTTGCCTCAAAATTTCCTTGTTGGGTCCATGCCCTTCTATACCCCTAGGAGTTATAAATCTTCCCTCTTCTCCTAAGAGGAAAACAAGTGGTTTTTCCAAAGATTAAATCCCCATAGACAATACTTAGTACATGATCCCTATCTCTGTACACAGAACATTCAACAGTGAAAGCCCCTGCTTCCACCAAAATAAGGCTTCCTTCTTTTTCCAAATAAATTACTGCTCCTTCTTTATCCAATTCCCCATAGGCTCTTTTCCTCCTGACAGACCACAGAGACCACCTTCTGTTCATTGCTAGCCCTTGATTTCACTTGGGTCTATCTCATACTGCCCTTTATATTCCTCTTCCTCTTAGTCCTTCAATGCACCCTTACATTTTGTAATGTATTCCTACAAAAAAAAAAACACTAATTCACCAATAGTTAGACTTCATGAGGTTCCATCTATAATCCCCTGAGCCCTTCCTCTCCACATGACTTCCACCTTCACCCTTCTTCATGTTTGCATTAGAAAGAACCCTCTTACTGGTTTCTCTGCGATCACTCTGTTGCTATTGCTGTCCTTGACTACTATATCTGTTCATCCCTCATGCACTTCTATTTTCTGGAGTATATGAGAGAAAATATCCTTTTCAGGTCTAGTTTTCTTCCTAAGAATGTTTAGAACTCCTCTTTACTAAGGAATCTCTAATCTTTTTTGTTCATGGCTAACCTCACATTTGCAGGACAATTCACTCTGGACTGCATCCTGAGTTTTAGTGCTTTTTTTCCCTTTTATTTTTTTAAATTTTTTTTAAAATAAATTCATTTATTTGTTTCTGATTTTCAACAATCATTTCCATAAGTATTAAAATTTCTCCTCCCCCAACCCCCCTTCCCTGCTTGGGACAGTATGCAATCTTATATTGATTCTACACATATATATTTATTAAATACACTTTCAAATTAGTCATGTTGCATAGAAGAATGAAAAAGAATGGGAGAAACCATGAGAGAAATCAAACGAAAACTGGGAAAGAATTTTTGCAACTAGTATCTGTGATAAAGATCTCATTTCTAACATATATCGAGAACTGAGACAAATTACAAGAATACAAGTCATTCCCCAATTGATAAATGGTCAAAGGATATGAACAGGCAATTTTCAGAGAAAGAAATTAAAGCTATCTATAGTCATATGAAAAAAATGCTCTAAAGCACTACTGACTAGTGCTCTTTACAACACATTGTTCTGTCCCCTTTTGTATTTTCTGGTGAGTACAGAATAATATCATGTTCTTTGAATTATCTTTTCTTGTATTTGAAGGTCTTTCTTCAGATCACTTGAAAAATTTGTTGTTTCTGAATTAACTGTCAACTTTAATTTTTTCTTGAAGTTTGCAGCTTTTCTTCCTCCCTTAAAGTAAGCTATGCTTTCTTTAATTAGCATTTCCTTTTCTGTTTTCAGAACTTTTGGGCAGGTGTCACATTATTTCTTACATTACAGTGTTCAGGTTTTTAAATTTGTAATATTCTGGGAGAACTATAATCCCTTAGGTTGTCTAATTGTCTTCAAGATCAATGTGTTTTACTTGAATTGAGAGCACATTTTCTTTAGTGCTATTGCTTTTCTGCTATTGGATTTTCTTTCACTTCTGTGTATTTACATTTTTACAAATTGTCTTGTTTCTTAGATGAAACTCACAACACATCATCTTACAATATTGCTGTTACTTTGTACACAGTACATTTGACTTTGCATTAGCTAATGCAAGTCTTTTCCAGGTTTTTCTCAGAGCATCCTGCTCATCATTTCTTACATTACAATAAGGACATGCCTCAATTCATTCAGTCATTCCCCAGTTGATGGGCATCCCCTCAATTTCCAATTCTTTGCTACAGGAAAAGATCTGCTATAAATATTTTTGTACACATAGGTCCTTTTCCTGTTTTTTCTTTATCTCTTTTGAGATACATACCTACTAATTGTTGGCTGGTTGTTGTCCTTCGTCTTTGAAGAGGACCAAAATGACATCACCATTATAAAGGGAAATTTCAATGTGTCCAACTATGGCTGATCTGACCAATATGAGCTCGGAATGCTCTACCACAGGTTGGGCCCAGATAGTCTGTGTGAATATTTGGGGTTGATATCCCAAATCTGCACATCTTGTATTTACTTTGTGTTGCCTCAGTTATGCTTTGCTCAAAGAGCACAGCACCTTTTCTTAATACGGGCACACCATGCTGAGTGGTCCTGTGCTAGTGTCGCCCCTGTTGTACAGTCAAATACAAAGTTCTTGAGAGAGACCTTGAGAGCGTCCTTGTATTGTTTCTTCTGGCCACCATGTGATCCCCTACCCCATGCAAATTCTCCGTAAAATAATCTTTTTTGCTGACTGTGTGCATTCGAACAACATGGCCAGCCCATCAGAGTTGCGCTCTCTGAAGCATGGTTTGAATACTTGGTAGTTCAGATTGAGCAAAGACTTCAGTGTCTGGTACCTTATCCCACCATGTGATCCTCAAAATCTTCCTAAAACAGTTGAAATGGAAGCGATTCAAAAGGAAGTTTCCTGGCATGGCACTGGTAGACAGGTCCATGTTTCACAAGCATATAACAATGAGGTTAGCACAATGGATCTGTAGAAATTCAGTTTTGGTAAAATTCTTGCTAGAGTCCTTAATATTAAGGCTGATCCTTCATTTGTAAGATGGGTACGTACCTGAGAGTGTGGCTTCAGAAAGGGCTGAGGAACAGTCGATATGGTGTTTGCTGCCCAGCACACTCCAGAAGAAATGCCAGGACCAGAACAGAGGTTTGTATACAACACTTGTAGATCTGACCAAGACCTTTGACACTATTAGTTGTGAGGGCTTATGGAAAATTATGTCAAAATTTAGTTGCTGGGAAAAGTTCATAAATATTCTACATTAATTTCATGATGGCATGTTTGCCTGGGTTCTGGATAATGGATAAAGCTCTCATGCCTTCCCAGTAACCAATGGAGTGAAACAGGGCCATATGCTTGCTCTCATGCTTTTTAGCATGATGTTTTCAGTCGCATTGACAAATGCTATCAATGAGGATGAACACGGCATCAAGGTCAACTACCATACTGATGGTAAGTTCTTCGATTTGAAAAGGTTACAAGCCAAGACCAAAGTGGAGGGAGTGTTGGTGCATGATTTTCTGTTTGCAGATGACTGTGCACTCAATGCAGCCTCTGAAGCTGAGATGCAGCCAAGTATGGATCAATTCTCCACTACCTGTGCTAATTTTGGCCTGATAATTAACACCAAGAAAACGCCAGTGCTCCATCAGCCACTAGTGCTATTGTTAGATCAAAGGGTATGCGTATAATTTTTATAGGTCTTCAGGCATACTTCCAAATTGCTCTACAGTGGTTGAATGAGTTCACAACTCCACCAAAAATATAATAATCTCTCATTTTCCCACAGCCTCCCCAACATTTATCATTTTCCTTTTCTGTTAGCTAATCTAATAACTATGAATTGGTGCCTCAGAATTATTTAAATTTGCACTTCTCTAATTAGTAAGTTTTTTCAAATGACTATAGATAACTTCAATTATTCCATCTGAAAAATGATCCTATCTTTTGATTATTAATTGGAGAATAGCTCTTATTTTTATAAATTTGTATTAGTTCTCTATATGTTTGAGAAATAAGGCCTTCATCAGAGAAACTTGCTTAATTTTTTTCACATTTACTATTACTAGCTCTATTTCTCTTCATCATATTCCCCAACCCATTTATTCTCTCTCTTTCACCCTGTTCCTTTGCAAAAGTATTTTGCTTCTGATTACTTCCTCCCCCAATCTACCCTCCTGTCATTCTGCCCTTATCCCCTTCTCCTACTTTTCTGTAGGGTAGGATAGATTTCTATACTCAATTGAATATGTATGTTATTACCTCTTTGAGACAATACTGAGTGAGTTAGGTTTACTCACTCTTCTTTATTACCTCTCCATTTCCCCTTTCCACTGTAAAGTTTAAGGACTTAATTTCTCTTTTGTATCTCCTTTTGCATTTCACCAGTTCTGCTTTTTAAGACATTCTTCTCCTCATTAGTGTTTTTGTATCTCTTTTACCATTTGGCCAAGTCTGTTTTTAAGGTGTCATTTAATCTAGTATTTTGTGCCTCCATTACTAAGCTGACTCATTTTTCATGAGGCATAGATTTATTTGTCTGAGTATCCAATGCAGTAGATTCAAGGCAGCTTCAAACACTCTTATCATTTTAGATTTTCCTAATGAATCCATGCATTAGGACACACAGATCATTGGTTGACTTTTTGAACACTATTGGGTAGTATAAATATACTTATTGTAGCTTTTTAAAATCATTTTTGGTCTAGTGCTATTTATTTTAAATTGCTGTTGGCATATTTGTGTGACAGCAGGGATGTTCTGCTCCCATTCACTTTAGCATCTTACCTGAGAGAGCTTTCTTGATGAGGTAATAATTAAATGGACCTTAAAGAAAGAAAAATAATTCAATAGGTAGGTGTTTTTTTCTAGGGGTGGGAAGTGAACTAAAGAAGAATAAATATTAACAGCTTCTTGCAGAAGGTGAGATTTTAATTGGGACTTGAAGGAAGTAATCTTTCAAATTTGATCTTAATAATTGCACTGTGTTCCAGTTAAATTGGACTGATATTGTTGTCCTCTAATCTCTTCTAATACTTCCAGAATTCCAAACATTTATACACTATCTATTGAATGTTTTTGCACATAGTTGTTTGAATGGTGTCTCCTCCGTTAAATTTTGAGTTTGTTAAGGGCAGGGATAGTTTTTGCCTTTCTTTGTATCCTTGATTATTGACACAGTACTTGGCCCGTGGTAAGTGCTTAATAAGTGCTTGTTGACTTAAGACACAACAATCTGCCAAATAATTTTATTCAACGTGTTGGTATTTCTCCCTTTTTAGAAAGGCATCTTGCTTGCTGAATAGGACAAAGACTTATACAGCTTTCATGGTTATGGAATATATAATATCGAGTATGTTGGTTTACACATTTTACATTCTTATTACCTCACTGTTTGGTGAGTTTTTAATTACAGTTCCTTGTTTCTCTAAAGCAAGGATAGCTGAAGTCAGAATAATAAATAGATATCAGAACAATCAGATAGTTTAGTAGATATCAGAATAATCAGAAATACTGTAGAGTAGAAGTAATGAGGGCTTGAACCACTGTAGTGGTAGTGAGTGAAAAGCAGGGCATGCATGTGACAGATGTTGTGGGATGCAGAACTGGCAAGTCCTGGCACACATTAAATGAAAGAGGAATGAGAAGAGGAAAGAAAAATATGACTAAGAGAGAGGATGATGGTGCATTCAATTGAAATTGTTCAGGGGCAGGCTTTGAAGAAAATCATGAGTTTTATTATGGGCTATGTTAACAATCCACAGTATAACCTGTTGTGCAAAACTGAACACTTGAGAATTCTGTGACTAGAGATCAGGGAAAGGATTGGTGCTAGAGAGATCATTTTAGGAATCACTGGAAATAACTGAGGTCATGGCTACCCAGGAAGAGATTGTAGTGAAAAATGGCTGAAGATGGTCCTTAGGGGAACGTATTGAGTGGGCAGAAAGGGTTATAAACTAGAAATTTGGAAGGGTTAATCAAATAGAAAGAAGAAATGGAAAAAATTGGTAGCATGAAAGCCAAGAAAGAGTAAAGTGTCCAGGCAGAGGAGCAAATCAACAGTGTTAAATGCCTGAGACTTTTGTCCTTTACTGTTACTTTAATATTCTAACCCTTCTGAAGAGAATCTGACCCTTCATGGCCAACAATTCTGTATTCCTCATTCTGCAATGAGGGTATCTTAGAGATGGTAAATGCTTACTAAATTATTGATTAGCTGAATGAATGGCCCACATGAAATTAATCAAGAGACAGAATTGTCAATGTTTCTAAATACATTCTTTTTTACTACTTCCAAGTACAAAAATTACCTGGAGATACCTTAATAGAATTGTCTAATGGAAGGTCTTAGAGAAATTACTTTAATAAATAGATAAGAAGGATTTATAATTATGTCAAATACTTTACAAGTCAATGAGTACTTCAAAATACTTGAAAATGCTTCAACAATTTGTTCTTCTAAATACTTCTAGCACTTTCTAGTGTATTGTTTACACTGTTCATTTGCTTAATGGATTTTTCCTATAGAGCATAAAGGGAAACAGTTTAATTCCTGTCTCAAAAGTCATACAGTCACAACTGATCAACGTTAAATAAAACGCAGGCACTTGATAAACTACTATTCTACTTCCAGCTCAACAATAGAACAACAACACATGTACCAAATATCACCACTTACAAAACCTTTCAAACAATACTGGAACCTAATACCAATTTTTCAAAGATGAGTCAGAATTTTTGTATTTATTCTGGTCTTCCTCTGTAACCAGATTTCATATTTTTTATGGTTTCCTTATATATATGGATGAAGGGATGATGTAGAGAGAGGAATTAAGGAACACACATTTCCTGACATTAAAGTCAGTTAGGTAAATATTATCAAACTTAAATTTTTGGAGAGGGCAGATTTTTAAAATCTGTCATTCCAGCTGTTTACAATTGGTTATTAAAACTGCACATGTATAGAGAAGATTGCCAAAAGGATGAATGCTGAAGTTCATAGGTAGAAGGTGCAAAGAAGTAGATTTAGACTTGATATCAGGGGGCATCAACATCCTAACAAATGGATTTATCCAAAAGTGAAACTAATTGCCTTGGGAGATAATGGTTTCCTACTCTTTTGAGTTCTTCAAATGAAGACTAGAGAACCACTTGTCAGGTACCTTACAGTAGGGATTCCTTTCTGGCATTCCTTTACATCTAGTGCTAAAAATCCTGATTCCTTAAAGCTGCTGACCCAAGCCATACAACCCCATTCAGCATAGATTCATAAAACATAGATTCATAAAAATTATTTTCCATTTAGTGTAAACATATGAAAACATTTTGATATTGAATGCAGTTGCAATCTTGGGGTCCATCTGGATGAAACTATATTGAGTATATTATTCAAGCAACATACAGCTACACAAATCTGTTTTCTATGCATCGTTTTGCAATTTGTTCATAAAACTATGGTTATGCAGTTTTGACCTACTATTTTTTTTGTAGTTTTGTTTGTATGTATATGTACATATATTTGCTTGTTATATTGACAACATATGTACTATTGCTGTGACATAGCCATGTCACATGGATGCATGAAATTTAGACCTGTAGCTTGTTAAGTAACCTGTCATGCTTTGCATTGTGCTTTTGTCCTTGCACACACTGTTGATGACACCCCACAGTGATTTCCTGGGATGCTGGGTTAATTATCATTGCTCTTTTAAGACTATGATATATTTTCATGCTACATAATGTACATTTCTCATTTTCAAGTTTATAACTGCTAATTTTACAAGGGACTAAAAAAAACCCAACTGCAGAGGTTATCAATCTCTGTTAAGGGTTGGCCTGGTTGCATCAAGGGGGAGAGGAGAGGAGTAAGTCACTAAAGACCCTCTAAGTTGTATTTCTTCTCATCTCAAGAAGAGATAAAGCTATTGAGGATATAGCATTTCACTATGGTAAAAAAATTTAATCTCATTGGAGAGACCAAGAGAGTTATAGAGAATAGAAAAGGAATGACAGAGGTAATGGAGAGAGGAGCAGTGACTGGGAGTAGCCCAGACCAAAGATGTTTCCAGGATGCAGTCTAAGCCTTAGTCTTGTCTTTTTCCTCACTTAACACTTGACATATTTAAAGAATCCAGTAGTGAGTTGAAGGTTTAAGTCCACTTGGAGAAGATTGCAGTCAGAGTGGATCAAATAGTGACTCACCTCCCCCTGATTCTTTCTTTTTACTGCAGCCTACAAATAGTCATCATTGATTAACATCAAATGGTTCTTTAGTCTTTTACATATGCTTACTGTGACACACTAGTTTTTAAGGCATATGAAAATGATACTTGTTCCCTAATGCCACTTCTAGACCTATCTTTACCACTATTACCTAAGCAATTTCTCATTCTTTGAAGTGCACTCAAACCAAAATTTCCACCAAAATATCCACAGACTGTTTTGTGCCAGCCTTCAGGCCACTATTTCTCAATGAACTGAGCATCTGAATTATCTATCATATTCCTCTCTAATTGCTGTCTTTGTATTAGTACTTCATCATTCACATTAATGGTCCCTTAAACTGTATAACCTTCCAATTCTTCAGCATCCTTAAATCCCATGACCTACGGCTTCCCTTCAGACATAAAGATGGAGAAGCACCGAAATCTCACAAATGTTCCACTTCCTTGATCATAATCTATCATTCTGCAGTTCTTATTCCTTCTCCCTCCTAAAGCTATTCTTCGTTCTCACTGAGACCTCCAATCCCTTTTACCACTCAGTATTTTCAGGTCATTCACTCCACTTTCACTTCAATTTCCACCACTTCCAATCTCATTCCTGTACTTAGCTTTTTCAACTCTACAGTGATCTCTGCTCTTTAATTCCTTGCCCCATTATCCTATCTCAGCTCATCTTTTGCCAAACATCAACCCTGAATTATTCCCACCATCTTCCCCCTTTGCTCTTACTTATAATAGGGCCCTAAATGAACCAGGAGGAAAACTTGTAACTGCTGAAAAGATCATCATATACTGGTTTCCAGATTCAAGTGAGATCTCACCAGAGAAAATATTTTTATGATTATCCAATTTATTCTTTAACTCATTCATCTCATAAGCAATTTCAAACCTTCACTTTCCACCTCAAGCCTCCAACCCCCTAAGACCCTCAGTTGAAGATCTTACCATTTACTTTGATAAAAAAAATAGATTCAGCTTACAAATCTCTTAATGTTTTCTTCTCTTTACATTATTCCCTCCAGTCTATGATGATAAAGCAGTTCTTTTCCTTGCAAGACCAGCTCCTCTACCTTTTGGTTCTTGATTATCTTTTTCTAGCAAACTGGAGTCTCAAACTCTCCCAACCTGTCATCTACGAACTCTTGTCATACTGCCTTCAGAAATCCCCAAACTTCTCACATCCTTAGGAAACTAATACTACCCCCTACCATCCTCTTAAGATATCAACTTACACATCTACTCCTTTTCCCAGTCATTTCCCCAAAAGTACCCTGCAATTGATGCTTCTGTTTCTTTTCCTCTCATGCACGCCTCAGCCCTTTGTAATCTGGTTTCTTGACCTCATCACTTAAGAGCAATTGCTTACTCCACTGTAGGAAAATATGAATACAGTTGTGTATATATATGTAAGTATTTTCTTGTCCCTATCTACTTCCCTTTGAAACAATTATGTTCTTTTCATTTTTTCTAGATCCATCAAGTTCATTGTTTCTTAGTGTAATATTTTATTACATTCACGTAACATAATTTGTTTAGCTATTTCTCAATCAGTAAGCATTTATTTTGTTTCCAGTCATTTGCTCACATGCTACAAAATTTTGGTGTATGCAGAACTATTCTTTTTGTCAGTGTTCTCCTTGGGGTATACACTTAACAATAAAACTTCTGAGTTTAAAGATGTGAACATTTTGTCCATTTTGCATAATTCCAAATTAGTTTTTGAAATGATCTCCTCAGTTCATAGTTTCACCAAAACATTAAGGCTTATGTCCTTTTAGTTTCTCCAACACTGACTATTCCTTTGTCATCTTTGTGAATTTGCTGCTTTGAACTGTATTTCCCTCATCATTAATGATTTGGAGCATTTTTTTATGTGGTTGTTAATACTTTTGCATTCTGGGCATCCTGTCACATGTAAACCATGGTACCAGGAAAGCTGAAGTCTGTAGGTCACTTAAATTTGGGAATTATGAGTTGCACTGACTAAGCTGATAAGTTGTCTGTTATTAATCTGGTATCAATATAGTGAGCGTCCAACAACAGGGGCCACCAGGTTGCCTACAGTGGGGAAAAGCATCCTGGATTAGAAACAAGACAGGTCAAGGATCCCTGGAATCCCAATAGTGGGAACTAGGACTGTGAGTGACCACTATACTTCTAGCCAGGTAAGACAAGGAAACTCAATATCAAAAATATACTTTACAATACTTTTGAGAATAACTTGTTTATATCATTTGACCATTTCTCCAATAGAGAATTGATTCTGAACTTACACATATTCTATATCTCTTTAATAAAAAACTTGAATCACGTTTTTGATGCAAAGAAGGTTTTTTTGTTTTTTGGGTTTTTTTTTGCTGCAGCTGAAGCAAAGTAAGAAACATTTATTAAGCATTGTGCCAAGCACTGGGGATACAAATGCAAGCAAAAAAGACTTTCTATCTTCAAGGAGCTTCTATCCCAATGGGGGAAGACCACACTTAAAAGGTAACTGAAAAGCTGGGGCACACACAGGGGCACAGCCTCAAAGTGCAGAAAGTCAAAATTAAAGCCTAGATGGGCATTCAGCTTGTCTGGTCTGGGTCTCTCACCCAGTAGGAGTACCAGGAAAGAACTCTACAATGATTTGATAGGCATGTTACATGCTGAAGCAATTTCCAGGGTGAGGTAGCAGCTGATGCAGCAGCTGAGGCATGACACTGAAATCTAGGAAGTTTGAGGTGGAGTCAAGAGGGGAATGTCAACATTTCCTATCTCATCCTAGATCCATTAATTTTGTGTGTGCAATTTTTTTTTAAATTTCACACAATCAAAATTTTCTATTTTATCCTTTGTAAGTCTCCATACCTGGTTTGTTTGGCAAATTCATTTCTTAACCGTAACTGTGAAAAGTGTATGACATGCATTTCTTCCAATTTTTATGATATATACACTTACCGAGATCACAAATCTTTCTTATTTTACCTTGTTTAATTTGTTCAGTTAATTTATGTTTTAATTTTTAACCAATACTAAAAACCTTTTAAAATGGCTAATTTGTGTAACCTAGATGGAAATCTGGAATTTGTCTACTTTTTCTAACTGTTATTTGCTTCTCTATTCTAGCTTTTTCCTCCCAATAATCTGTCCATAAAGAATCCCTTTTTGTAGTTTTATTGATGCAAATTAATTTCAGTAGAACTGTCATTTTCATTACATTGAAATAGTTCAGTCACGAGTACCAAATATTATTTTAGCTATTTAAATTGTTCCTTATTTGAAGGATCATTTTGTACATGATTCCAAATATTGACTATTCTTTGATAGAAAGACTCCCAAATATTTCAGACATATTTCAGTTTTTTGAATAAAACTTCTTTTCTACTATTAATTTTTAGATTTTACTACTAGTCTATACCAATGATATTTTTGTAGCTTGTGTTTCTTAATTTCTCAGGAAAGATAATGTGTATCAACAAACAGGGACAATTTGTCATTGCTTAGATTTTCTGCATCCATTTAATTTATTTTGTCTGATGCTGTAACTAGTATTTCTAGAATCATTTTGATGGATATCAGTAAAAAGGGGCATCCTTGCATTACTCTTATGCTAACTGTACAAAGTTCTAGTGTTTTCCATTTTTAAACATAATTTAAAGGTATTTTTATTATGTCAAAATATCCCTCTATATCTATACACTTAGTTGAATCTTTAGCCTAACTATTAAACTTTCTACTTTTCTTTTTAATTATATTGGTTCCAAAGGTTTATCAAATATGTTTGTATTTTCAAAGAAGGATAACAATAACAGTGGGAGCAGCTAGGTGGTGCAGTGGATAGAGTCCAGGTCTGTCAGAAGACTCATCTTTCTGAGTTAAAATCTGACCTCAGACACTTACTAGCTAGGTGACCCTGGGCAAGTCAGTTAACCCCGTTTACCTCAGTTTCCTCATATGTAAAACAAGCTGAAGAAGGAAAGGACGAACAAATCTCTCCAGTGTCTTTTCCAAGAAAACTCCAAATGGGGTTATAAAGAGTCAGATACAACAAAATAATAATAATAGTGGTAGCTACCATGTATATGCCTTAAGATTTGCGAATATTTCAAAAGTTATCCTCTTTGGTCTTGGCTATGATCCTAGGAGGTAGATGCTGTTATCTTCATTTGACAGTTAAGAAAACTGAGTCTGAGGAGTGAACTTAAGAGTCATACATGTTTAAGGCAGGTTTCCAACTCAGGTCTCCCTGCTTGCAAGTCCAACATTCTTTCCACTGTGCCACTTAACTGCCTATAACCGGCTTTTAGTTTTGTTTTTCTGTTTTACAATTCTTTTCCAGTTCATCTACTTCTCCAGTTTTTTTTTTAAGATTTCCTTTTCTATTCTTACTCTTGGTTTGTCTGCCTCAAATGTTGACATGCATACTATGTTTTTCTATCCCGCCATAGATCTGAGTTTTGTTTTATATTCCATAACTTATTTTTGTTGTGCAAGCTATGTAAGTCGTGACGCTGATTGTCTAACATTCTCTCCTGGCTTCTTATTGCAATGGTGACCCATTCTGTAATATCATCTTTTAGTTTCTTGCTCTTGGGATTCTACAGGGTGTTGTGTTGCAGTATTGTATGCAATCAGATCCGTTAAATGCTCAGTTCAGATCCTGGCACACTGCAGGTGCTTAATGAATGCCTGTTTCCTCTTCCTTCATACACATACCCCCATCAGAATGTGTACTCCTTACAAGCAGAGATGACTTCCTTCTTTCTATTTGTAACCCAAGAGCCCATAAGCCTAGTGCTGAAACATAAAACTAAAATATTTTTATTTTAAACTCAGTATTGGTTGGCTGATTGCTTTAATCTGACCCAGTATTCTAGATAAGGTCAGAGTGCAGTAGTAATACCAGCATAATCTCATTCTGGACCCTATGGAAGATGAAATTCTTCCTCTGCGTTTCCCTGCCCAGTGTCTTCCTCCCAGCCACTTTGTCCATTCTTTTCTTTAGATCAAAGCATACTAGAATGAGTCTCAGGCCTTCCTTCTAGTTAGACTGCCTGTATGGTCCCAATGAAGAGAAGGGTCAAGGGGATCACATATACTACATACTCACTGGGCAGGGCCAAGTAAATAAGGAACTTCATCCTCCAGAGTGCTCAGAATGAAAATGTTGATGCTGCTACTACTATACTTTGACCTTATCTAGACTACTGGGTTACATGGTTTAATCTTGTTGAGATATCATATGCTCACTCACTTTTACATTGTTATGATTCACTTGACTCCTATGTTTGTATGTCATGTTTTCTGCTAAGCTCTGGTAATGCTTAGAAGTCCTCTGTTTTATTAAGGATCCATTTTTCCCCCTCTTCTAAGATTATATTGTTTTTTTAGGTAGGTCATTCTTGGTTGTAAGCTTACGTTTTTAACTTCTGGAGTGTCTTATTCCAAGCTTTGTGCTCCTTTACATGCTATATCATGTGTGACTCTCACTAAAACTCCATTGTACTCAGATTCTTCTTTCAGTATTTTTCTTTGACATGGGAGCTCTGGATTTTGGCTATGATGTTCCTAGGGGGTTTCGTTGTGGAGTTTCTTAAAGGAGAAGACTACTGGATTCTGTGAATTTCTATTTTGACTTCTGGTTCTAAAATATCTGGACAAGTTTCCTCCCTATAATTTCTTAAACTATGTATCTAAGCTTTAGTGTGTGTGTGTGTGGGGGGGGAAGGTTTAGTCTTAGTTTTCAAGTAACCCTATGAGTCTTATTCTTCTTACTGTTTTCAAGGTCAGTTATTTTTTTTCCTTTTGAACTAATTTACACCTTTTTCTATTGTTTCTCTGTCTTTATGATTTCTTCAGGCCTCACAGAGACATTCATTTCTATCTGGCCAATTCTAATTTTTCTGGCAGTTGTCTTCTTCAGTAAGGTTTTCTGTCTCCTCTGTTCAATCTCTTAGTTCTTCTTGTATCTTTCCTAGTTCTTCTTCTTTTTCTGTTTTCCTCTAATGCTCTCATTTGGTGTTTGTTTTTGTTTCTAATAGTACTTTTTACCCCAATTACATATCAATAAAAATTTTAGTATTCATTTTTACAAAACTTTGAGTTCCAGATTTTTCTCCCTCCTTCCCCTCCCCTCATCTGAAAATGGTAGACAGTTTGATATAGTTTATACATGTGGTATCATGTAAAACATATTTCTAATATCATCATAATTGTGGAAAAAAACAGATCAACTGCGAAAAAAACTAGAAAGAATAAAGTAAAGAAAAAATATGCTTCAGCATGCATTCAGGATCCATCAGTTTTTTATCTGGATACAGATAGCATTTTCTTGGTGACTCCTTTGTACTTGTTGTGGACAAATTGCTGAGAAAAACAGAGTCATTAATAACTGATCATCCCACTGATGTTGCTCAAACTGTGTCCAATGTTTGCCTGCTTCTGCTCATTTCACTTTGCTTCACACTTTGTAACAAATCTTCATTGATTTTAATATGATCTTTTAGTTCCTTTTTTTTGCTTTAACTCTTCATGAAAGTTTTATTGGACTTGCGACCAACCTATGTTTTTCTGAGGCTTTTGTTTATAGATGTTTTTAGGTCTTTTTAAAAATTCTGTGTTTGTGTCTTGAGCAACCCCACATCACCATAATATAGTGTTTTGCACTGGGGATCTTTTCGTTTGTTTCTTTGCTCATTCCAGCCTACTTCTTCACTTTAGACTTTATGTTAGTGCTAGCCTCTGTACACTTCTGAGAAGGATGTCTGGCCTGAGCTTGCTCCCTACCTTACATCTCTATGGCGGAGATTACAAGCTTTCAGTGCTTCTGAAGTTGTATGATTCAGGTGTAGGTTGGTTCACTGCCCTCCTGGTATCCTTCTGCAAATTCTTGCCCCACGTTTGTGTCTGTCAGTTTGTCCCTAGTTGTAATTTTCATTAGACTAGTGCTAGATTTATCTATTACTCTGTTGGGATGCCCTGCAGGTTCTAAACAACTGAACTGCCAGTTGTTCTTTGGTCTGGGACACTGCGCTCTGATCCTGAGATCAGCATCATATAGCTACTATTTGCATTGCTGTAAGAGATTTCTTTTGCTTTTTTTATTAATTAAAAGACTTGGAAAGTGGGGGAGGGAAATATTTCAGAGGACCTTCTCTATTTGAATCATATTATAGATTTATAGTTTGAAAGAACCTTTAGAGATTATCTAGACCACTCCTTTCATGTTACCAATGAGGAAAAAGAGTTCCAGATTAGTTAAATGACTTGCCCAAGGTCATGCAATAGGTGGAAGAGTTAAGACTTACACTGAGATTAAAAGGAGGAATCTCTTGTACCATTTGGACATGATTTATTGTCTTTAAGTAAATGCATATTAAGTGAAGTTGAACATGTAGGCGTTATTTAAGTGAATTGTATGCTTATTTCTACTTTTAAAATTATGTTTGACAGAGTTGTTTTGGAAGCTAACTTTTCCAGAATGGAAAGGGTAGAGGACAAGGTGTTAAGAGGAGGAGGGAGAAGGGGAGAGACCACAGATAAAATTGGCCTATGAAATTCCTCTTTTAAAAGCTTTTCAGTTGTTATCAGATAATATGGATTTTGCTGTACTGTTTCGCCAGAGTGCTTGAACTAATACTAATGTTGTCAAATGAAGATATTGTCTCATCTCCCCATCCCAGATCAAAGGTGAGAATTTAGAAAATATTAGCTTAAAAAAGCTTTTGCAAAGAGATGCATGGAAATTTAAACCATATTTTAGATACCTGTGTAAATTGGTAATGGTTTTGATTCAGCTATATATCTATTAGGTCACAAATATTTAATCCATATTTTATAAGAAAGTGAAATACTGTATGGAAATTCCTAGAATGAGATCTTAAGTCCCCTAAATAGTAAGCATTCCTATATGTCAAGATGATTCACATCAGAAAAGTAAAAATCATTAAGAAAAAATAAGATATGGAAGTAAATGTATCACTACATTGGAGAAATGGTGAAAGGAAAATTCGAGTTGCAAAGGTACTTTATACTACTCAGATTGCATAAAATGTTGAATTTACAATCTTTATTTCCTGTATAAGCTGAATTTGACTTCCTGTCCACAATTTTGCCACTTGAGCTTTAACTTGACAATCATAATGATTTAATAAGGTCCCAACTTAGAAAATCGCTGTGTAAATTTCTTAACTCACTTGCACAAAATCTGAGTTTTGAGAAAGTTCCAACATGAATTTCAGAGTGAGCTGAGATTAGTGCTTCTCTATTAGACCATGGATTGTACTGGTATCAAAGATTACATGTAGCTGAGGCTATCCTGAACAATTTGTTGTTGATTTGCTTTTTCATGGGTTTAAGAGATTAAACCCATCACAGACCCTTAAAAGTTTATTGGATTCATGCTCTAGGACTCTAAAAAAAATAGGAAAAGATCTAGTTCCAGGTTATCAAGTTTGCATTTTTAATGGCAGTTCCAACAATATGGCTTGGCAGGAAGACCGATGACCTGGAAGTTAAAATAATTAAGTTCTCTTCTCTGCCTTGCCATTAACTACATTTGTAACCTTTGGCGATGGGCGATTCAATTAAACGTTCTTGTTCTGGTTTTGAAGACTCTATGCTATTTTCTAAGACTGATAGCATGCTAAACAGCAGGTGTTTCCATGCTCAACCATCACATCAATCCAGTCTTGGAAAAGACTACAATAGCCAGCTAATCAGAAAGCAGCCGCCCAGCCGCCGCCAGGATGATTGAGGAGGATGTGGACCCCAAAACAATAGAAGGGACTTTCCCCAAATAGACACCAACTCAGTAATAGCAAAAGCTGTCCTTATAATGTAGAGAGGTTTACTATAATACCATCATATTAATAATGCCCATCATCACCCCATTTGGCTTTTTCTGTATGCATTTTGGGTTATTATATGCACAATTCCAGGCTGGGATCCCTTCCCTTGCTATTCAATCCCTTGATAAATCTCTCCTGCTTTTTAAATATTCACATGTTCTATTATGTAATTGCATCTTTTGCCCCGTAAAAATCCCTCTCTTGCTCTGATAAGTTGCTGGTTCTTCTTGTAACCCACCCTGCTTGAGAGATGTCACCCTCCATAAATGTTGTTCCTTGGACTGGAGATAGGTCTTAGTCTGAATTCTTTCAAAATGACCTCCACAACATACCATGAAACCACAACAAAGAAATTAGGATTACAACCAAGAATGACCTACCCAGCAAGGGCGAATATAATCTTTGGGGGGAAAATGGCATTTTGCAAAATAGAGGACTTTCAAACATTCCTAAATAAAATACCAGAGCTCAATAAAATAAGTCGACCTCTAAGTGTAAGACTCAGGAGAAATGTAAAAAGGCAAAAAAGAAATAAGAGAAAACACAAATTCAGTAAGTTCTAGGTTGTGGTTGAGCGCATGGAAACATGGTGAGTGCCGTGTTTTCATCTTCTTCCAGCCTTCTGGACTTGTGGTTTACATTGTATCTTTCGCAGCAGTTAGTATTAATCAATTTTTTTTTCTCTAATTTTGTCATTGTATACAAATAATGGAGCTGCTTTTTGAACAGCTTCTGGTTAACATGCCTCGGTTTATATTTCCATATGACAAGGTAATATTTGCAAATCTTAAGAACTTTATTACTATAAAATCAACGAGAAGGAGTATATGTAGAAAGAAGGTGTGGATATAAGGTCAGTTTGGTGGGACAATATCAAAAAACAAAACAAAACAACAAAACAATCCAGCACAAAATAAAGTGGTGAGAAAAGAAATTGCCGTAGAAGGAGAATGGGGTAAATTATCCCACATAAAAGAGACATTAAAGAGGTGTTATAATACACTTGAAGATGGGTGGTGGTGGTGGTGGTAAAAACAAACTACTCTCATCAAAACTGACTCGAAGGAATAACATACAAACTCAGTAGAATAGAAAAACCTCTCTTACCCTATCAGGAAGTAAAAAGGGATGGGGATAATAGCAGAGGGAGGATGAACTGAAAAAAGGGAGGAAAGATTGGAGAAGGCAGTGGTCAGAAGTAAAGCACTTGTGAGGAGGGAAAGGGTAGGAGGGTAAGGGAAAGGGTGTGAGGGTGAGAGAAAGGGGAACAAACAAGGGAAAAATAGCATGGAGAAATACATAAATTACCACAATTATAAATGTGAACGGGATAAACTCACTTATACAAAAGAAGCGGATAGCAGAAAGGATTAAAACACCTGAAACCTACAATATGTTGTTTACAAGAGAAACATCTGAAAAAAAGTAGAGAGATGTACGCTGGATAAAGGTGATGGGCAGGGAGTAGAATCTATTTCGCTTCAGCTAAATCAAAGAAAGCAGGAATAGCAATCATGATCTCAGACAAAGCAAAAACAGATCTAATTTTAAAATATAAAGAAGAAACTATACCTTGTGGAAAGGTACTGAAGACAATTAAGTAATATCAATTCTAAACACATATACACCAAATGGTACAGCATCTAAATTTTTGAATAAGTTGAATAAGTTACAGGAGGAAATAGATAATTAAAACTATACTGGTGGGAGACTCAACTTTTCTTCCCAGAGCTAGATAAACCTAAAGAAAACAATAAACAAGAAAGAAGCTAAGGTGATTAAAATTCTGCAAAAGTTAGATATGATAGCACTCTAGAGAAAACTGAATGGGAACAGAAATAGAAAATGTGTATTTTTCTCAATGGTACACAGAATCTACACAAAAATTGGCAGAAAGTACATACAGACCAACATCAAAATTAGCACGAGTTACAAATAAATGGGTGACACCAGAGGCAAATCAAGGGAGCATGGAATAGTTTGTCTATCAGATTTATGATAAGAATTTAAAACCAACGAAGATATAGAGTTACAAAATGTAAACTAGATAAATTCAATATAAAATTTAAGGTTTTACAAAGAAAAAAATTTTAAGAAAAGCAGAAAACTGGGAAAAATCTTTGCAACAAATATCTCTGATAAAGGTTGTATTTTTTAAATATATGCAGAACTGAATCAATTTATAAGAATACAAATCATTTCCCAATTGATAATCAAAGGATGTGAACAGGCAATTTTCAGGTGAAGAAATCAAAACTATCTATGGTCATATGAAAAAATGTTCTGAAATCACTGATGATTAGAGAAATTAAAATTAAAACAACTCTGAGGTACCACCTCATACCTATGTTTGGCAAATATGACAAAAATGTAAAATGTTTGATGTTGGAGGGGATGTGGGACAACTGAAGCACTATTGCACTGTTGGTAGAGTTGTAAAGTTAATCGAAGCACTCTAGAGAGCAATTTGTAAAATATGCCCAAAGGGCTCTAAGGGCTTTGCTTATCATTTAATAATACCACTGCTAACTCTATACTCCAAAGACATCCACGAAGGGCAACATTTGTACAAAAATATATAGCAGCTCTTTTTTTGGTGACTAAGAATTGGAAATTGAAGGGACATCCATCAGTTGGGGAATGGCTAAATAAACTGTGGTATATGACTATAATGGAATATTACTGTTCTCTAAGAAATGACAAGCAGGATGGTTTCAGAAAAACCTGGAAAGACTTAGATGAACTGATGCATATTGAAGTGAACAGTGCTCCTGGGAGAGCATTGTACACAGTAAAATCAATATTGTGTGATGAAGAACCGTGAGTGGTTTAGCTATTCTCAGTAATACAATGATCCAAGACAATCTCAAAGGGCTAACGATAAAACGTACTATCTGCCTCCAGAGAAAGAACTGATATTGTTCGAATATAGACTGAAGCATGCTGTTTTTCTTTCTTTTTTTATCCAAGTCTTCTTGAATGAAATGAATAATATGGAAGTGTTTTACAAAACTGCACAAATGCAATCTATATCTGATTGGTTACCATCTCAAAGAATGGGATAGGAGACACAAGAAAGGGGGTGAGAGGTTGACAGGGATAGAACTTGGAATTTAAAACTTTAAATAACTTTTAAAAATGAAGTCTGCTTGGTTACGTCTAGAAAAGGCATACAAAGTTTAATGATCTAGTACCAGTATCCATTCCTAGTTTGTTTTAGATAGTCTGAGAAACAATAACAGAATTTGTGTGAGATGACAAAGTATAAAAGAGTTCTACTACGTACACAGTTATCCTACACCTCAATAGTCCTTTCTTCTGCATCAAAATAAGCAAACTTAGATTGATTCTGGTTGGATGTTCCCTGAGGGGAATTTGTCTACATGACTTAATGCAAAATGAACTGGAGAAGGAAACAGCAAACCTCTCCAGTATCTTTGACCAGAAAACCCCAACTGGAGTCATGGAGAGTGGGGCACAAGCGTGAGAGGCTAAATAACCATGGTAAACAAACATGGTCCAACAAGACCAAAGCCCGTGTTGGCCGTGTCCTAGGTGGGAATTTCTCTGCATTTGAAGTTCATCCCCCCCCACCCCCCGTGAGCGGTGAGTGTCATGTTTCATCTTCTGTTCGCAGCAGTTAGTATTAATCAGTTTTTTTTCTCTAATTTTGTCCTTGTATACAAATAACAGGGAGCTGCTTTTTGAACAGCTTCTGGTTGAACACGCCTCAGAATAAGACACTGTTAATGAAGAGGGATTCCTTTTAGGTCAAAGCCACCCAAGGTAGGCAGGATGGGGTGAGAAGCTTTTCCACCACGTTTGAGGACAAGAGATGCCTTGTATCGCTGTAAGACTTTTCTCTTTAGGTGAGCCACACTCTAAGATGACTTCTACCCAGGGGAGAAATCAGAAAAGACCAGCCAGTGACAACTGCTTTTTTCCGACCCTGAGGCAGCAGAAGGGGCACGCTGCCCCAGGAAGCGCCCTCTCCAGGAGATCTTCCAGTAATTTGGGGAGGAAAAGATGGCAGCTGCGTAGGAAGCCCAGGGCGGGCCAACCTTTCCTTCTAGAAGGATCATTAAGGAGGATTAGGGCTTTGGAGAAACATACAGAAAAAATTCAGGAGACCAGAAAATCAGCACTGGGCAGTACCAAAGACCAGCGTATAGTTCAGAGCTGTACATGGAGGAAGACTACGTCACCCTCAGTGTGCTTCACAGGGCCCCTCCCCCATCTTCAGGGCTGGGCTGTGTGCCAAGGCATGCTGCCTTATTAGGGCCCAAAGCAGAAGAAAGTAGTCCGCTGCGGGGCGTGTCTGAATGTAGAGCTGGGTCGTGTGCAAAGTCCAGCTGACTTCTTAGGGCCGTGAGCAGAAAAAAGTAGTCCGGTGGGGGGGGTTTGAGCGGAGGGCTGGGTCATGTGCGGAGGTAGGCCGCCCTTTGCAGAGGTGTGCAAAGTCCAGCTGCCTTCTTAAGGCCGTGAGCAAAAAGAAGTAGTTCCTTAGAGGCTGGGGACTTGTACCGTGGCTTGGCCCCCTGAGCTTCCGCTTACAAAAGAATGCTTTTGGCGGACCGAGTGCAATGTAAAAATGATCTTGGTCGGTTGGGGGTGGGCTGGATGTTGTTTTAGTGGAGGGTGAATTTGTTTTGGTGGTTTAGGGCCAGACTGCAGAGGATTACTTAAGTTGTGCCTGTAGATTAGAAGGGAAAAATTCTCCATAAAGATAAGGCGCATGACGTCAATCTGTAGCATTTGGGGGGACCTCCGTCCCCTCTCCCCTGGAGCATTTGGGGAATCTCCGTCCCCTCGCTCCTGGAGCACTTGGGTGGGACCTCCGTCCCCTCCCTCTGGAGCACTTGGGGGGAACTCTCTCCTCTGGAGCATTTGGGGGGACTTCTGTCCGGTCTCCCCACCTTCCCCTCTCCCCACCTTCCCCCCTTCTTCGTTGTTTGTTAAAACAATCCAATGTTTTCCCGCCTCCAACAAAGTAGTTGGGTTTGATTTATCCGATGGGTCGCTTATAGGTTACTAGTGAGCAGTTTAGGGTAGGTTCAAACTTCAATTTTTAGAAAACGAGCGTTTTGGAAACGTTGGGTGTATTTTGTTTTTATGTGAATTTTTTCTCCACCTTAGAAAACCAAAAAATGACGACAGTCTTTGTTTTGAACTAAATCAGTGGAAGAAAGGGAAAGAAATATTTCTAACTTAACAAGAGAATCAGGGATATATTTAAGGTGTTTTTGTTTCTATGCCTTTTATAATGGGGGTACAGCCATCATTACCGCTAACAACAATTTAAAAAAATGTAGTTGTAAAGTAATCCAGAGTTCGCAATTCCAAGAACATAATGTTTCAAGTTTGATAGATTTTGGTATATGAAGACCCTCTTTGAGAAGTATTGCAAGTCCATTCTGTTCCTTTCTATGCAGAGATTGGACTGTGAAAATGCTCCTCTTTGACTCTCTGGGGGAGATATATTTGGGAAGGGAAGGGGCTGGTGTGGGGTAAAGGAGGTAGAGTTATCAGATGGGCAGAACATAAATGTCATTTTCATCTAAAGCAGTGCTAGTCAGAAAGATCTCATTTGTGGCTGAGACTAGGTAATCTTAATCTTTCTCAGTTAGTTTCCCTTTCTATAAAATTGAAGGTAATAATACCTACCTAGAAGGGCTGTTAAGAGAATCAAATAAGATTATATGCTTATATATGTATTTATAGTAGTTTGTATACATTGAAGTGCTCCCTAAATGTTATTTCTAGACAAAAGCAGGAAACTAAACTTAGGATTGTCTGGGTTATGGGCCACAGTTCTCAATAGTTTCCAGAAGTAAATGTGTTTTCTGATCGTATCACTGTCTCATTTTCCTTTAAGATTTAAATCTTTTTCCAGACAGCATGGCTTCTCCAGTATCCATTGTAAATATTGGCACTAATTCTGGGATGACTTTTTATTGTCTTCAAAAGGAGTTTTGGTCTCTTTTAAAAGTCATGAGCATTAATTATAAACCATGAGCACTAAATAAAAAAAAGTTATCGAGATAGTATTAGGGTAATGCACCAAAATTTAACTTTTTATGTAATAGAACCTCTTTTTAGAAAAGTAACAATGTTGTTTAGATGACTCTGTAATTAGAAGTGACCGAATGATTGAGCCCAAGTTGAATTGTATCAATTCAGAGGTCTGTTAATCTAACACTGATCCTATGGGATCCAAGAATTTTAGGAAATTAATTCAAGTTTTGACATAACTAGCATGTTTATTAAGTTTGCAGTTGACAGATCTAGGAAGGATATCTTAATATTTTGGATAACAAGAGTCCTGGGCAAGGAGTTCTGGCTTTGCCCTGGCTCAGATCCTATTGTCCCTGTTTTGCTGTGTTTACGACTCACTTTAAGTCACAGGGTATAGGAGGATGTAATTCCTCCCTTGGGTTATTCCCTCTACCTCTCTCTCTCTCTCTCTCTCTCTCAACCTCAACAAGTTTCTGGGTTTTTTTGTTTACCTAACAACATTACTCATCTCGAAGATGGTACTTGTGATTGCTAAAGAGGTTGCATGGGTGCTAATCTGAAGCAGGAATCCTGGCCATTTTGGTCAATAATGTAGAAAAACAGTTGAGATAGTCTAGCAGATTTGGCATTTGACAGCATTGCATTCTCAACCCATCTCTGAGCTGAATTTACCTACCTTGGTCTCAATGATTGGTTTTACATTAAGGCATGTAGGCTTAGGTAGAAATACATTGAACTCTTTTCAGTAAAGAATGTTGATTTCTGAAAGCTGATCTACAATATTTAAAAGTTACTGTTTCTAATACAGCCTATAAGATATAAAGTTGGAATGGCAAAGGGCCTGCAATTCCTGTATAGAGAGCAGAGTACAACTATAGGAAGACCTCAGAGACTAAAGCCAACTGTGGCTGTCGTCATGATCGCATAATCAGTTTTGTGTCACAAGTTTCTAGGCATCTGTATAGTCAGTTGAACGTGTTAAAGTATGCAACTTCACTATTACGGTTGGCTATGGTGTGTGATCAGACTGGGTTGCAGTCTCATGAGGAAATGATGGATGTAGGTTTTGAATGGGAAAATTTTACCTGTACTGTTTCACACCACAGACATAATCTTGAAAAGATTAGGTACAGCAATTTCCTTGAGGTACATTTATTTCCTCTAATCATAGAAGTGATCACTTTGCCAGCAGTCATCTTTTGAGCTCATGACCCATAGCGCTTCTGAATGTCTGCATACAGCTTCCAGAACGTTACAAACAATTGATTTTAGATCATACTAACAGCAATAGTTTGGTTATCACCTTGACCTAGAATCAATCCTTTGACTCCAGCATCTTAATAGTCCACAAGTTTTGCTGTACTCCTCCAGCTCAGCTAGCTTCATGGATGCAGGTTCGACCATCAGATGATTGCTGTGGGGAGTGGGGTGGCTTTGAATTCATATAATTAACTTTGCGTATCATGGTATGATAACCGCCTAGCAGATAGAACCGTCCACTTTTCAAGAAGCATGTTGAGCTCCCTGCATAGAGAATGCATTGCTCCCATATTGAGATGTACCTTGGTATCTCTAAATTCGTTGTAGATTTGTCTATCTCTTTCCTGATCGATTCTGCATGAGATCCCAGTGCAAAATCCTGTTCTGGTGATCTTGCTTAATTATGTGGGTCTTGGGTCATGTTGTGGGGGTTCATGTGTTGCCCTCTTGTTGACTAGGGAGTGTTTGGTTCTCTGAGCCATTCTATGTCTGTTCCATGGTCAGTCTGGTTGTATCTGGCAGGCTAGCTTGGTGTCTGGTTGGGCTGGGTCTTGTTTAGGTGTGATATATTCTCAGACCTAATGCTAGCAAACTAGGAAGTGGAGTCATATCTGTTCTCTCTAGAAAAATTATATGTAGAGTTCACAATATGACTGCACCAGGTCATTCTGTTGCAAGGACACTGCTCGCCCAGAACCATTACTTTCATTTCTTTTCTTTCCCCTTTTGCTCTTGAAAAGTTCATGTCACCTACATTTTACATCACTTCAGTCACAAGCTCTGATATCTTCCATTCCCTCATTTCTCATCCTTCCCCCCAATTCTTTTCCCTCATTTCTATTGACTCAGCAATCAAAGCTTTGTGGGTGGTGGACACTTTTTTAAGGCATGTTTTAAAATTGCAATTGGAAGCAATATAGCATTTAGTTTTGCAGAATGTGATTGTATGTGATAGTTTAAAAATAACTTGCATTGCAAGAATGCATACATTTGTTACCTCTTGATCACATTATTGCTTGGCTCATGAAGTGTGATTACGGGGTAGCAAAAGGGAATTGGGAGAGTTGTTGCTGGTACAGTATTCAGAAAGCAAATGTAAGTGTCCACGTGTGTCATGGACTCATTGGAAATGAGCTAGAATGTGAAACCCTTGTAGCAGTTTGGAAGCAATTTGATGATAAATTGAATACTTCAAGAGAAAGCTAAGCCAAAAATGGTCAAAGTTTCATGTTATTGCTGCATGAACTGAACAGTTTCAAATCTTCAAGAAATAAAGCCTCTGTACTGATTCAAACATGATGTAGAGGATAAAACATTTGTATAATAAATGGGAACTGAAGCACCTTTAGAGAACCCTGTGCACCATCATTACACTTTCTAAGGAGTTTGTGGACCGCTAAATGTCACTTACTTGTCTCATCTTCAACGAGAACACTTTCTTACTTTTCCTTATGAGTAATGAAGGTCAGGGATCCAGGAAACTATTCTAAATATGGTTACTTCTAAACAGTAAGTAGCTGGCTAAGGATGGGGGACAGTTGCTTGGCTTCCAGATCCGTCAAACTTTAGCACACATAGAACAGCCCCTAGGTTCTAGTGTCTCACTAGTCAAACCCAAACCTTCTGTCACTAGAACACAACATCCAGTTATTTCCTCTATATCATATAATCTAGAAATGTCCACAAACAATAGCAAAAATGAGTGGTAATGATTTGTTGTCTGTAGACACAGTGTTGTGAACATAAATGATTTAGGAACTGGGGGTGGGAATCCTGAAAAGCTTATACATAACCTTTTCCCATTAGCACATTTGTACAATGAGTTTATCAAATTAGCTAATTGTCACCTTGGAAGGCAAGAATGGTCTGGCTCTGAGGTATGTAGAAAGAAGAAAAGAAATCCTGATTTCCACAGGTACTGTGGGTGGGGCTCATGGGGATCAGGGAAAATGATAAGAGGGGAGTCCTCAGTGGGCCATTAAGCTTGTTTGGGGCTAAGTTAAGTGTTAGCATGGAGTATGAGTGCTAGAACAGGCCTCCCATCCAAGGATAAAAATGAACATTAAAGAGTTGAATCAAGGATAAGACTTGAACTTGTTTTGACAAAAATAAATGTGGTATATGTACTTGGCCTTGTTAAGACGGTAAGACCTTTCAAAAGTTAAGTATTACCTAGAAAGAGTAATACTATAAGCTATCATGGGCTGTTTTTGCTTATTAGTTCTCCACTTTACATGTAGAGTATAGAAGTCAGGACAGTTTGTCTTAAAAGGAAGGAGAAACGCAAAAAAAAGCTAAAAAGGGTAGACATGGATGCACTATAATGGGAAATCCTAGACAGCTGGTTGGGAAATGGTCTGCAGAAAGGGTAATGGGAGTACTACAACTCCTGGAGTTTTACAATTCTGCCTAGGTGTAAAACTCTGGTTATGATTAATTGAATGAGTTGTTGTGAAGGGGGTTTGGTATGTACTGTACAGTAATGTTATGTGGATGTGAGGTTGAGCATTTGTCTTACTGCGTTTAATAATATGAGGACTTGGAAACAGATTTCAGAGAACTTTTCTAGTTCTTTGCGAACAAATTATCAAAATGACCTTAGTAGATTGAGAATATATTTCTTAACAGTAACCTTAAAAGAAAAGATTTCTGTCAATAGTATGGAATCAGATTACTCCTCCAGGGCTCAAGTTATGCCTACTTGACAAGCCAAACAGCATGTTCTTTCTTGGTTTTCTGATCACTGGGTAAATAACTAGAAATACCCCTTGCAGATTTGTTTCCACTAAATGTATGGAGAGAGAAAAGTGGTTGTCTACCAGAAAGGGAGCTATTAGACTTCAAAAGAAGTGTATTTTTCTTGTTTACTATTTTTGTGCTGGTTAGCCAATTTGTAATTACAATATAGCCTTGTCATACATTTATCTTAGATTAATTGCACTTACATACTTTCAGAAAGAGAAAGTATTTTAATGCAGGATATACCATGAGCAATTTCACTCATGGATGTCTGTATGCTTAGAAATTAATGTTCAGATGGCTATCGCCAAGGTGATATTCACAGGATTGAGGGTGACTACGAATATGCCAGGGTAGTTCTCAATCACAAAATATAAAAGACTTCTCCATATGGAAGACAGAAGAAAAACATAAATAAATACACCAGAAAGCCAAATCCTAGAACCAGAAAACAAAATCTGTCACATGATCACTGCAGGGAGCAAAGCCATTCCTAAAGCTACCTACCTCCCTACCCCCTCAGCCAAAGCCTTCTCACAAGCAAATACAAGACTGTCTTTCTGTGCCACTTGGCCTGTGTGCTTTTCTTTCTGACCAGACCCCTATCACTTCCTGCTAGTTTTGCTCCACTCTTCGGTTCTGCCTCTTCAGCAAGCTCCTCCCCTGACATGTGACTTAGGCTTCCAGGAGATTTTAAATAGATCACAAAGGCCTATTAATTAATGAGAAAAATCTTTAAAGAGAAAAAAATGTCTTAGGCAACTGGGGTCAACAGAACTTTGCAACAGTATAAGGGGAATCCCAAAAAATGAGCACATAAAACACTATTTTACGGTGGGGCTTGAGCACAAGCATTTCATCGTTTCCCCTGAACAATTGGGGCCCAACATCTTGGGGTAAGGGGCTAAGATATCTTTTTCCGTAACTACTTCTTGTTGAGATGGGACATAGAATTGTCCCTGCTCCAAGAGGTCCCATTTAAGAGATCAGTTTTTTAGTTGACAATCTGGAGTTTGGTCGACTTAAAGTCCAGAGATAATATCTCACTGTCATGGATGAGGAGGTGACATCCGCCTTAAGTAATCAGGCATCTGCAGGTGGAGGGTACTAAGCTTATAGGAAACAAATTTACATGCAAGTTTAACAGACAAAGCCAAAAAAAACAAACAAACTCAACAAAGAAGGCATGAATAACCAGAAGCAGAATAGATATAGGGTCAGCTGTTGTTCCGGTGTCCAAGAACCCATTTGTAATAGCCTCATTCATGGTAGAATATGAGTTAAGCGTATAATTTGGTAATCATCCTCTCCTGGAATAAAAAGCAGTCACAGTATTACTTTTCCCATGTACTATAATTTCCACAACCTTTGGAGAGTCATGTGGCTTACATTTTACCCGTACTTTAGCTCCTGACTTTATTCAATCAGTAGAATAATGCTTCAGTTCCTCTATTAGTTATTTCAGAAGGAGAGGATCAGTTTTCACAAGGAATAATAATCACTTGAACTATTCTATCATTTTTCCAAAACTATATGAGTTCATCACTTAAATTTTGGAATGTTAAAATAATTTCTCCTTTAATTAGAATCTTATCACTCCAGCATATATATTCTTCAAGTTCCTAATCTTTCTTTGGGTAATACCCATCCATCCAAAATGATTCTTAGGGATTCTCCACATATTCCAGTAGAGATTGTTATTATTTCTTTCATATCCAACCAGAGGTCCTCTAAACAATGTAAATTATATTCTGCCAAACTTGGTGTCCCTGGATATGGTGCTAGAATATCTGGCCTCACAGTTAAATACTCAACATTTGGAATGTTATGTATTTGTTTTCTAATTTGCAGATTTGGGATCATCATTCTTACTAGAGTTGTACTGCCTCCCAATGGTCTATTATTCAAATTACGTAAAGCTGTGGATAAGAACTATTAGAACTTAAATTCCTTAACTGTTCTTTCAATAGTTCATTAGAAATTTCCTCCACTCTGTCATTCTGTGGTCTCTGCTGCTCTAGAATTTGTTGAGACTTATTCTTTACAGGTATTTTATGGGCTGTGGGGGAAGAGCTAGAGTATGAGTATGTGCATCTTTCTACTCCACCATCTTGGCTCCACCCCCAGTGAATTTGATAATATGAAATACAATATATCCATTCTATGTTGCTTAATGCAAAATAGCTCTTCATTTTATTACCTTTGTAATGTGACCCATTGTCCCTTTGAATCTGCATTGGGGTTCCATAATACAGAATTAGCTAACTGTAAGTTTTACAGCTGTTTTTCCTAGGTCACATTCTTACAGGGGACAAGCCACTATTATACTTGAATAGGTGTCAATACAAGTACATACAAATTTGTATCTTTTATCTTGAGTAGGCATCCAATATAATCTATTTGCTAAATTCGGGCTGGTATTTCTCCTTTTGCTATCTCTCCAGTTACTACCTGAGGAATAGTTCATTCCTTTTTCCAAGTGACATAACATTTTTTGGCTATTTATTTTAACAATGAATGAGAGATACTAATATTTTGGTCTTGTGCCCAGTGGTGTGTGACCTGAACCCTAAATGGCCAGCCATTTGATGGACCTATTTTGCTGGTACCAAATCATCACTTGATGTCAGAGTAGGAACAATATGTTGAGTATAGTAGTCTTTGCTAGCTGATCAGCATCTGCATTATACTCTACAGTCTGGTGTGGTGAGGACCACATGAGCATCTACATGAAAATGTGACAAACTGGTAACCAAAGACATGTCCCATATATCTTCCCACAATTCTTTGCACCAGACTTGTTTGCCATGAATTTCCCAATTTTGATTTTTCCACACGGGAAATAAATGTAACTAACCCATTAGCTACCACCCATGAATCAGTGAATATGTGACACTGTTATTGTTTTAATATCTTTTTGTACTGCCATTCAACATACTGACTACTTATACCTATTCCAGGACTTTTCCACAGTCTGTCTAACACCATGGATTTAGGCTACTGCTTTCCATTGTGTTTTTGTGGCCCAAATACTTTGCTGTCCCATCGGTAAACCATACATATGTCTTTTCACTTAATCTACCATAATTCTTTAATCTATTTTACCAAGGACTTTAACAAAACTGTTGCTTTGGTTCAGAGAGTGGTTTATTTCCTGAGTATCTATCTTTGCTGTAGATTCATGTAAAGGAGAAACTACAATTTTGTGTATTTTAGATCTATTTTGAACATACCATTTCCATTTAATTATGCTAGGTACCTGTGCCATAATTGGGATTCCAGGCCCTAGTATTACCTAACTACTAAAGTCAGCTGTTCAATCTCTACCAAAGCCCAATATGCATGTAATAACTGCTTTTCAAAAGGGGTATATTGAACTTAAGATGAAGGAATTTTTCTAGACCAAAATTGTTGGGGTACATTTTGGCTTTGTTTTTGCCATAAACTCCAGTTCGCATATTCATCCTGTACTTGTAATTCTTCTGGATCACTTTGCATAGGCCATAAATCTAGGGCCAATTGAATATAGCAGCTTTAGCTTCATAAAAAGCTTTACTCTGCTCAAGTTCCCAAATTTCTATTTTTTCCTACTAATTTTATGTAAGGGTTTCAGAATTTGCCCTATATCATGTATATTATGTCACTAATATCCAAATAATCCTATGGATTTTGGGCCTCTTTCTAATTGATGGGGATGGGAAAATCCTAAGTCTTTTGTTGGACTTAGGGGAGAATATCTTGCAGCCCTTGATGCCATTGTATACTCAAAAACTTTAGTTTGAGCTGGCCCTTGAATCTCTTTTGCATGGTTAATCTTTGCTTTTTATGTGCTCAAAGTATCAAACTCTTTTCCACTTTTAGTTTTATCCTGTATCCTAATATCTATGTAGTGCATAAGCTATACACTAGGTAGCTCTAATTCGTTCGAATGTTAAGCCACAATCCTATGACAAATGGTGGGGCTATGCAGACATCCTTGTGGCAAGCATATGAAAGTATATTGTTGGCCCTGCCAAATGTAAGCAAATTAGTCCCATTGTTTTGAATCTATTAGGATAGTAAAGAAAGCATTGGCTAACTCAATAACTGCATACCAAGTCCCATCCTATTTCTGGATCTTTTACATTACAGTAATGGCGTCTGGAATAGCAGCATACAAGGGAGGAGGGAAGTGACTTCATTCAAATGTCTATAATCCACTGTTACCTTGCATGTGCCATCTGACTGGTCAGACAGGATTATTCCATTGAGTGGTTGTTGGGACTAACACTCCTGCCTCAACCTATTCCTTTATAGTATTGATAATCTCGTCTTGTCCACCTGGCACATGATAACTGTTCAGGTAAAGTTATTGGGTCCATTTTTATTTTACCCACTAAAACTGTATTTAATAGCTATCTTCCAGTTTTAACTATCTTCCTTACTGCAAACTGGTATCTCCCCTCAGGTAAATTTAAAGTCATACCTCAATATATCTATTCCAGTGATGTATTCAGGAATGGCTACCATTACCACAGTGTATTTTTTCTTAGGTAGTAGTCCAATTATCATCATTACATTAAGTTGTCTGGCTATTTCAGCCTCTCCCAATCCTGTGATAGTGATAGGATTTCCATCCACCCCAGTATATCTTAATGCCCTAGTTAGAGTATTTGATCCATTTTATGGTCAGATTGATAGGGGGTCCATAATCATGTTTGTGTTTTTCTTAAATTTAAGCTGGGGTTTGGCCAACTTCCTATTCTCCTTGAAGGTGTGACAAACTTGGATAGAAGGGTTCAGCAGGATCTGTAAGGGCAGTTCTTACTTCTTTATTTCGTGTAGTTTCAATTCTCCTTTCTAGGCACATGCTGTGTAATTCATTAGTTTGGAATAGCATCTATGCTTCCAAAGTCTACCCCTGATCTCAATAGAGCAGTAAACAATTCTCTCCTTGTCAGTTTATTCTGATTTTGAATCCACTGGCTGTTTACTCTTCTCTCTCTAGGAATTTTGTCTTTTCCTCAGTCCCCTAAGTCATTTAACTGTGAAATCTTTTCCAGTACCTCTGAGATAGGGTGCCATGTTTCCTCAATTATTAGAGTCAAACCTCTGAGATAGGGTGCCGTGTTTCCCCAATTATTAGAGTCAAAATCAAGTGCTTGTAAATAGGAGGAGCAGTCTTCACTGTTCAGATTCCTATGGTAAACTGCAAAGGGAGTATCATAGTATGAATCTGTATTTCCAGTCATTATGGCAGTCTTCGTTACCTTCTCCTTTAACTTTCTTATACAGTCCCTAAGTGGTCTATCTCCACTAGGCCACATAGAATCAGTAGGATCCTGCCTACTGCAGCTAGCAGATTTGTTACATTGTTACCTCCTTCATATTGTAATCTCTAATAAAAGTTTACTGTACAAAAGGATTCTAATAACGTATAAACTTCAAACAGTTCACTATCCATAGATATTCCTTCATCCCTTTCATCACTGATTCTCCCATCCTTTGGGTGAACTGACTCAAAATTTCTGTGACCTCCTGTGAGAAAATTCTCAATTATATTTCCCTAAAACTTTATTGGGAATACATATACCTCCTTGGTTCTCCTGTTTTCAGCCTCACTATTGGGTGTGCTTCTGAATGAGAAACTTCTCCCTCTACAATTACTTCACTTCCTTTGTGGAAGCTAGGCTTGGTCTGTAGAAAGGTCAGATGTGCATTTCTGTAGTCAGCCTTCAGCTTCTTCTGAGCTCAGTGAACAGCCTTTCCTTCAGCCTGAGGCCCCTGCCCCAGACAGCTCTTGTAAAGAAGAGTCTGAAGGCTGAGAAATCCCATGCAAACTAGCCAACTTTTTTTCATCTTCATTTTTTCTTTAAGCAGCTCGTCTTCGCTTTGACCCATTAATAAAATACAACTTCTCCTACTTAGCCCTGCCAAGTCCTTCCCTGGCCTTCTTGGTATTTATTGCAAACATCTTTATGAATCTCCAGGTTCCCCCTCCTGTAACCTTGCTTCCCAGTTTCCACAGGGTTCCATGCTCTTGAACCATTCTCTTACTAGTGACAAAAAAGTTAAATATTCCCAACCTTGGGGTACTAGTTTCTTGTAAATCTTTCCTGCCTGCAAATAGAGATTTTTGTACTTTATGAGCCTGTTTGTGATGCCAAATGTATCACCAAGGCAATATTCCCAGCACTTCTGGTGACTGAGTATGCCAGCATGGTTCTCAGTTGCAAAGTACAAAAGACTCTCCAGATAGAAGGCAGAAGAAAAAAAGTATTTAGACACCAGAAAGTCAAATCCCAGAACCAGAAAGCTAAATCTGTTTTGGTGATCAATAAGTTAATAAACATGATCACTGCAGGGGCAAAGCCATTCCCAAACCTCCTAGGGCCTTCTCACAAGCAAACACAAGCCCGAGCTTTGGTTGGCCTGTGTCTCTTCCCCTCTGATCTGATTACACTCACTCACTTCCTCCTAGCTCTGCTCCTCCTTTCTTGTTCTCCCTGTTGAGCAAACTCCTTCCACCACATGTGACTTAGGCTTCCAGGTGATTTAAGCAGATCATATGGTCCTATTAATAAGTGAGAAAGATTTTTCATTTAAATTACTATTATAAGATAGAGATGGGAATCTGGCATTTTCTGTTTCTATTCTCATGTACCTTCCTTACAGTGTGGGCATCTCATAGCGTGATGCTAAGATTTTACCCTTCATAGCCACAGTTGATTTCATTCTGTGTAGACAAAGCTAATGAATGGAAAAACCTTAATTACGTTTGTGAAAGAGTTAAGCTTCCAAGTTGATAGGAATACACTCAGAGAAGTCCTGAGGTTGCAGAAACAAGTCACTGCCTAGGATTCTGAAGGAAAGAAAAAGGCAACAGGGGAAGGACAGAGCACCTTCAAATGATATACTAAGGCAAATAGCAAGACCTTTTATTTCTCTATTTCACTGGAACACTTATAGTTGGTGAGTCCCAGCTCACTCAAGTATTATGAATAGTTGTGTTGCTTTAGCCAGCATAGCATATGGAAAGCCTAGGAGATGGTAAATAAGTGACAAAAAGAAAGTTTTCCTGTTATGGTAGTTCTTCCTGCCTGGCAGGCTCAGAGAATTGTCAGGGTAAAGAAGGAGAGGAAGCTGTGAGGTTTGAAAAACATTTTCCTTAATTGTAAATTTTCTAGCTGAACTGCTATTTTTGTTTGCTTTTATTTGAATAGAATTTGATTCCTGTCTCTTTCTTGATTAATAACTCCTTGCATATTGTGAATTGTGAAAAATAAATTTAACATTCAGTTGCTTCCATAGCAGCCATCTCATATCCATTTATCCTCTGATACGGACTGCCTTCTTTTAAAGAAACTCTAGCCTCTGCTTAAAGATACTACAGCGTACTTTGTGGAATGTTGAAGGAATTTTAACAGATGTTCAGTTGTGTCTGACTGCTAATCCCATGGACCATCATAGTATGCCAGGTCCCTTCTATCCTTCCCTCTCTCCTGAAGTCTCTTCAATCTCATATGTATTGCTTCCATGATACTATCTATTTATCTCATCCAACTTGACATTTTCCTTTGCTTTCACTCTTTCCCAACTTTGAGGGTCTTTTCTAATGACTCATTATGTGACCAGAGTATTTAAGTTTCAGCTTCAGTATTTGTCCTTTGACATTAATGTTCTTTTGTCTTTTGCACTGTTTAAAACTTATACTGAAGAAAATGTGACCCTTCTTAATTCCATGTAGTTCTATAGCTTGCTTTTCCCCCTAGCATTCTGTGGGGCAGAAGATTGAGATTAAATCATAATCTTTAGCATTATGATATCTATGCTAGATACGTGGGTAATATGTGGTGGTGGTGGTGGTGGTATCCCTTAAAAATGTCATTTTAAATCAACCTAATAACAGAAACCTGCCTTCTTGATCTAGTCACATGAGTCATTACTCCCCACTTTTCCTGAGACATCATTCTGTCTAGAGGTTAGTGGGGAAGGAATGTGTGTTATTTGCCCTTCTCCATCATTCAAAGTCTACCTAGGAGGTATTGATTACTGATTGACAGAATAAGTGCCTATTGCCTCCCCCCAAAATAAGTATTTTTTGCTTAAGCCTTGACCCCATAGTACTTTTCCTGTTAATTACCCTGTTACAAAATTGAAATATTTCTTACTGTCTGGAAATTCTCCAAACTTTGATGAATGAAATGCATGTTGTCCTATGTCCTGAAAATCAGTGTGTTCTCAAAATCCCAGAGTACATGATGACACAAAATTTGTTTAAAAGCTATAGATGCTATGCAGAATCATTTTTTAAAAGTGAGGCAAATAGTTGGTCTTTTGAATCTTGAAGTATTCAGAACACCTACTTTTTTATGCTTATTGTGTAGGCAACTCGGTGGAGTGGGACAGAAACTTGCTATGATAAAAAGTTAAAGAGTAGCATGCTAAATGAATAAAGGTATGAAATTCACATGTGCCTGGAGAAGACTTGGAGTTGTGTAACAGATCTGTACTTGTGTTTCATCATTCATGGAAAGGGGTACTTCACTTGGTTCAAGAAATTGAAATATAGGCACTGAATTGTTGACAAAAAGGCAATGCTCAAAGACTGGATAAAAGAAATTTACACTAATTTTGTTGGAAGGATGGTTGCACTTAAAGTTGTATACTTAACTTGCCATATAATTTTAAAAGATTGAATCTGCATAAATAATCGCAAGGTATAACTATTCATCTGGCCTTACTCAGTGATTTCAGTTGTGGTTATAAGGCATTTGTATTTGTAAGAAAAAATTATAGCTGAGATGTAGCTATTGATATGCTAAAAAACAGAATATGGTAGAATTCTTTGCAACTTGAAATATGACTAAGACACCCAAAGACATTTGAAGCCTTTTTCTTAAACTTGAAGTTATTGGTACACTATTTTAATAAATGGAGTTATTTGAACCATCCGGAAGGAGTAACTGCCATTGACCAATGATTTTTCCCTGGTCAGCATGAAAGCTAGCTGGTATTAATATCAGGGTCCCATTTCTCCTTTATAAATTCTGCAAGCATTTTCTTCCAAATAAGTTAAGACTACCCATATGGGATGGATTTTTCAGATGTAACTTGACCCTTTTATTCTTTCTAGATAGTACCATAGACTTTTATGATAGAAAACGAAACTTGGATGCTGAAACCCACTAAATAAACATAATTTTGAACATGTTTATATGGGCCTTCTCCCCTAGAATATGTAAAAAATGTATTACAGATGTATTTTGGGAGGGAGCATGTAGATAAAGTTTTATTAGAAACATAAAGTAACAGGCCCCCATGAAGTAGTCTTATGTATCAGTGAAAACTTAAACTGAGCAGTGAAGACATACCTAAGATTACTTGTTCATTGTCGAATCATGAAGATTCTTTATAATATCCAAGCACTTCTCTTTCTATTTAGGGCCAAGAGCTATTTCTTTGTGTGCGTTGTTGTCATATGTAGCATTTCTGGCTGATTTCATATTTTACATCATAGCTGTGTACTAATTACAGTCCCTCAAGAAGTATTATGACTTAAAACATGGAATAGTTGAGAAATTTATATTAGTGTAGTCTATGGAACCACATGAGCTGCAATTCCATGAAGAGTTAACAACCATTCAACTATTTGAAACATTATTCATCAAATATTCCAGAAAAGTAGTTCACACCTGTAATAGCTCACCTTATTGCTATATTGCTCAAGGCTTGTTAACATACCATTAACATCCATAATTTTACCACTAAACAATATCTGATGCCCAGAAATTAGGATAAACAACAATCTGCCTCCTCTTTAGATAGGATAATTTTGAAATTTAAGTTTAACAGTAACAGCTATGTTATTAATGATTACAAATGTTTTGAAATAAATTTGAGGAAGTAGTGGTTTATTTTGTGAATTCTTAGGAATTTAGAAAGAAAAAACAATTTTTAAGCTTGCAGTGAATGACATTGGAAATGCAACAATCAAATATAAGACATTGAGAGTATATTAGCAGTATCAGTATTTAAAAGTTAATGTTCTCAAAGTATAATGTATTATATTTTCATTTTATGAACTGAAAAGAAAAATTTTAAATTCTGAAATATTTTGTATGCTTTAGGTAAAAAAGACTAATATGACAGTCGATGTAGACATTATATTTCAACTGCAGCTGATAGCACCACATTTATAAAGTCTGGCATATAATAATCCATAAGGTTCTTGACCATGCATTGTAATTAGGAGGATTTATGTTATTAAATTTATTTTAGGTGACAATTTATTCAGTCAAGACTGTTATACTTTCAAAAAAGTGGCTTAGTTAACAATGAGAAATTGGATGAATGCAGAACTTTTTCTGAGGTATCACTATCTAGAAATCAGGGTCTGTTGTAATCCAGCTATCCCATTCGATTCAGGCCAGTTGACTGCCTTCATTTAGACGTGTTTACGTATCCTTTATACATATGTCATGGAAGATAACATTTGCTTGGCTGTACAGGTCATTCATAATTTAGTTTTACTCTGCCTTTTTCATTTCTAGCTTGATTATAAATTTATTTTTACTCTATTTTTTTTAACTTAAATATTTTGGGGGGCCTGTAATGAATATGGTTCTGCAAAGGCTCTTTTGAGGTGGTATTGATAAAGGCAGTTGGTGATACTGCTGTCCCTATGTGTGAAAAAAATAGCTTGATTTAATGAGACCTTAGAAGTAGGTTAACGTAACAAAACGTTTTCCTGCACGAAACATTAAAATACCTATAGACTGAAACAGTATGTCTTGACAGTATTGTGAAAGATACAGACAAGCATTCCTGTCAATAGTATGGAATCAGATGACCTCTCCTGGGCTCAAGCGAGCCTTACTTTGCTACAATACCACACAGGCCTCTGAGCTATACAGCAAGCAGGGAAAGAAGACATTGTTGCTTCCTTCTCTTTGATCACAGTGTTTTGAAGAGAACAGTTTGTTGCCTACCTTTCTATCCTCCAGGATAGAAGACAAAAGAAAAAGACCTCAGAAGACCTGTGCATCTTTAAACCCAGCCCACTATTTCTGATCTAACCCTTTCTCATTTTATGAGCTTGCTCTCTCAGCATTCCAAACTCTGCCAGAACTGTGGGCCTAGGTGGGGCCAGTATTACCACTTTTAAAGGGAAAAGTTAGTTTTGAATGCTGGAGGTCCAAACCCTGCTAAAAACAGAAAACTGTGTTCTCAGTCTAGTTAAATGATTCATTCACCTGCTTTTACTGATTCGTAAAAGTATAGCCCCTGCCTCTCCCAACCAATCCAAGTATCTAGAAGTACCACATTATTGATAGCTATTTAACAGTTGAGCAGGAATGCTCCTCTTAAAAGCTCTGCTAGGATCCCCTGACCTAATCTGTGATACTATTAAAAGATCCTCCATTCAAATACAGTACTGTTGACAGCATAGGTAGAATTTGTGGTCAGTCACATTCCCTTTTGTTTGTTTGTTTGGAACAACTAATTACCTCTGGGCCAGCCCTTCTCTGTGTTTAGGGCAGGAGTTAAAGAGCTGCTCTGTCCCATCCTGCGGGACTAAGTTATTTGTGGGGGGCCGAGGGGGACCTAGCCTGAAGGGAATGGGTGAAAAAAAGAGGAGTGAGACCGAGATGGTGACAAGCAAGGTCTGACTTTTATTATAATGCAAGACAGCTTATATAGTAATTGAAACAGGGAAGAGGAACAGGGAGGGTCCAGGGCGAGGGTAGTATCTAGTCACGCGATCTTTACGGTTAGGACATTTTTATGGTTAATTTCTGGAACTGGGGGGTCAAGCCCTTTTGTGGTTGCAACATCTGTTGGCAGAGGCATCTTGTGATCCTTGCTTATTGCAGAAAAGAGTTCAGGGCATGGTGACCTCAAGGGTGAGGGGCCCAGCACCAAGTGCTGGCTCCCAACACTACTCCAATAATCCCTCTAGTCTCTTTATATCTCAAGGTTATTCCTATATTGTATGCAGATTGTTCATCTGTTTGATTGCATTTGATTAGGTACTATGTGGTACCCAGGGGTCAATCTGGAATGAGACAATGATATAAGTTAGATAAGACCGAAGCTTAATTTCAAAGCCATTTCTAAATTGAAATATCTACAATACATAGTAGTATATGTGTTTGGAATATCTAGCTGACTATAATACATTTATTATGTTTCAGTGTTCCTTATGCAAATATGACTTCTATCCTGCACTTGGGTTTAGAACTCTTTTCTTTTAATGGATATTGTTTTCAATGGACACACCTTCACCATTTTGAATAGTTGAATGGGTTGGTTATTGGTTGCCTTTTCTCACTCTGGTGATCAGTTGGGTAGTTCCCCCTTTTTATATTGATTTTTGATAGGAACATTTTTTTAACAGATGCTCCTTGGAGTGGGGGATAATGGAGTGCTGTGCTAGCTGTTTCCCCAGACAATTATGAGCATAATCCAAAATCTCTCTAGTCTTTCCGATGGTCCTCTTAAGCCCATTAGCAGTGTTTAACTCAAAAGAACATAAGCCAGAAAATGCATGGTATCACAAAATCAGAGAAACCTTTGATTGATAAATGACTTGCAGCTTTATATGAACTCTTGAGTTCCCTTGCAGATTGTATTCTCCTTATATCCTTTCCTCTTCCCATCTCAATCTTGAACTTAGATCCTTGTCCAGTCTTTCATTTGTTGTTGCATAAATATGCACACCAGACCTGCAAGGCTATCTCAAAAGAAGTGGATTTACCAATCCCTTTGAAGATTTTTAGTAACACTTATTCCTCCAAACCGCAAACAACTTTCAGTGGTTGAAATTTTGAATTTAAGCCTTGGTTTTATTTTTTCCTGCTGTAAACTATATAAACAGAACAGTAACCTATTCTAGTGAAATATCTCCAAATTACCAGGGACTTATAGTCTTTAAAATGTTGGTAGTGATCAAGCAAATGATTTTACCCTATTCATGGAGTTTTTAGTCTCAATTTCCCAGGAAAATAGTGTGTACTAACTGGGTTCATTGTATCAATCCAGAAAACCCTCTGCTCCTACTTCCAATTCATCAGGTACTAGGGCTATCAGAAAATCTGCCTTTGCTTGCTAAATGGCTTCTAGATTATATTGTCCCTGCCTTTATTGCATTTTCTCTCCCCTTCCCCCTCTTCACCCCACCCATGACGTTCATGACCTTTCTTACCAATCCAGATTTTACTCCTCTCCTTGCTTACTCAGTTTGTCCAAGCAGTGGCTTAACTTTTTAACTCACAGTAACCTGCAAAGGACAGTGGTGATTCTTTATGCCCTGGTAATAGTGATTATAGAAGTAATGGCAGACTTGGGTACCACTGTACTTTATTAGACAAAAGCAGTAGCAATGTTGTTTTAACTGGAGATGCTTGTAGGGAACACCCATTGAGGCACTGCTGTTAGAGCAATAGCTGAACAGCTTGTCTTTGTAGTGTCCTGTTTCTCTCCTGTATTTCATTATTTTTTTCATTTATTTATTTTACTAGAAAACTTACACTGTTAGGCAGGATATTAACTCTTTAAGGATGCCAGTTCTACAATATATTTAGGAGTTGATAATTCTTCTTTTGATTCTGACTCTTGTACCCACTTACAATTTGTCCAAAATGCTACAGGTGACCAGTTAGGACCCATGCCTAAGTGAGATTATTCTAACCATTGTCAGTAGTCAAAACTTCTTTATTATCTTCTCAAAAATGAACTTAATTATGGAAAATAGTTACCAGCCAGTCTGTGGACCCCACCCTATAAAGAAGTGAATTAACTATGCTTTAATTGGCACTCCAATATCAGTATCTTGACAAATACAGTAATCAAAACATTGCTTTGGTTGGATGCCAGTGATTTTGTTTAGCGTAATTACTTTCCTTGTTAAGCAGTGAACTACCTCTAGGCAGCAATCATATAGAATTGGGTTCTTAGACGGTTGCATAGTTTTCTTTATATTGTGTAGTAGCACTTGTTTCATGGAAGCCTTAATTTCTTAAAATGGACACCCTATTCCTGGGAGGGCTTTTCCACCTGTCTTCCATTCTCCTAGTGTATGTGTGGGAAGAGCCTTCCTCATTTGGCTGTGTGTAGATGGAAAAGGTTGTTTAAAAAAAGTTACCAGACTGGGATAGTTGCTTTATTTTCATTATATTTCACCATTTTCATTCTTTTGCATACTGTGTCAAAGTGAAGATCACACACAGTTCATCTACAGCACAAGCACTGTAAAGGGCAGGATATATTACTACTCCCTCTGCCTTTTTGCCTGGACTCTGAGAAATAGGTATGGGGGTGTTAGTTTCTGTTCTGTCATTTGACTTTATTGGTTTAGGGTGCTAATGGTACTCTCCATTGGATTCAGGAGTTTGAGGTGTGGAAACTTTGGAGTCAGGATTCCAGCAGGGATGTTGCTGCTCTCACTAGTACTAAAGGGAAGTCCTGAGAAGCCATGGGTACCATATTTTCCCACATAATTTTCAACTGTATAATCACAATTGTTGGATTGTATAATTCTGTTTGTTGTGCCAATTAAAAGGCAAACAGAAGCAATGTGTTCACCACTGTCACATGGATATATTTATCTTTCACACATTGTGAGCCTCAAGCCAACAATTCTCTTGCACACACATTGTCAGTATTCAACTTTAACATACATTCTGATTATTCTGTACTTCCTAATCTTGAGTCAAAGACAGTTTAGTAATTAATTATTTTTGAGTGATGCTGGCACTATTTTTTTTTTTTAGAAAGCTTCTCATAATGGTCTCACTGCACTTAAAAATAGCATAATATCTGCAATGTGCTGAAATGCAGTACTTTAAGTTTTGAGCATAAGTGTGGTTTTAGACTTAGAACTTGGGGCTGTGCTATACAGCAACTGAACCGAGTTGTGAACCTAATTCCCAACACTCCCTGCAAAACTGAGATAAAGAAGAGGGGGAAATTAAGCCCCACTGCCAGAGATGTTTGTACATTTAGTGATATATCTTTGAAGTAAGTGCTATTTCGTTTTAGTGGCTAAATGGAACTCCTTCTTCTAGTGCAGGGACTTGCCCTGACTTGGAAATACTATTGATAGGGGCTTGAAACCGTTTACAGAGCACCTAGAAATCACCCAGTTCCTCTTAATAGTAGTTGAGGACCCTGGGGGAAGAGTAGAATGTAACCTACCAGAGCTTCAGGCAGTGGAGGCTTAAGGGGTAGGCATTGTTATATTACCCTTATCCAGAACAATCTCTACTTCCACATCCAGCGTAATAGAAATAGTGGTTTGATGTTAAGAGTTAAGATTATAATGCTAAAAACTAGGAATGATCTGAGGTGGCATAGTGTTTGTTGGAGAGAGACATAAGCATAGATATCTAACTTAGATATATTATTGATTGCATGGAAGAGGACTGGATTGTGAGAGTCTTCGTGGTAGAAAAACGGTGCAGATGTTTTCACAATTACTGAATCTTAGTAATATCCTCAAGATGACTGTGATTATTTGGTTCCCAGGTGGAATATTAGAGTATGAACTGAATAAATAGTCTCAATAGTAGCTCAAACCAGAAACCTTCCTGTCCCGTCCCGCGGGACTAAGTTATTCGTGGGGGGCCGAGGGGGACCTAGCCTGAAGGGAATGGGTGAAAAAAGAGGAGTGAGACCGAGATGGTGACAAGCAAGGTCTAACTTCTATTATAATGCAAGACAGCTTATATAGTAGTTGAAACAGGGAAGAGGAATAGGGAGGGTCCAGGGCGAGGGTAGTATCTAGTGGTTAATTTCTGGAACTGGGGGGGTCAAGCCCTTTTGTGGTTGCAACATCTATTGGCAGAGGCGTCTTGTGATACTTGCTTATTGCAGAAAAGAGTTCAGGGCATGGTGACCTCAAGGGTGAGGGGCCCAGCACCAAGTGCTGGCTCCCAACATGTCCCCCTTTTCTGTTTAGAAACACAGGTGGGAGGCCTGTCTTAGGCTATGTGGCCTGACTCCATGCCTGGTACCGAAAGTGGGCAGGGCCCCTGTCTTAGGCTATGTGGGTGGCCCCCACCTCCAGCATTTCTGGTAGATGGACCCGCAATAATCCCGTCATTGGGTACCTCTGCAGCCAATGGTATGATTATCCAGGTCATGGGGCCACAATATTCCCGTCATGGGCTCTCCCACAGCTGCTGATTACATTTTTCCTTAAGATTCTTCCATCACCGTGACCGTCGAGATTCCGGTCGTACAAGCTTTGAGAACTGGAGACCTTCTTCCATAGCACCTCCAGGGTCTTCCGATGCAGCGAGACGGTGGTAATGAATATTGATAGGGCTCTTAAGGGCAGCCTCGATCTGCATTTTAATGAAAGATGTTAGTCTGCTAAAGGCCCAGGGCCCAAAAGAGAGGAGGAGAAGGAGGCCAATCAGAGGCCCAAGGAGGGGAAGGAGGTATGGGAGGACTCCGTTCAAGCCACTCCAGAGGGGATTTTCAGAGAGCTCCTTGCATCTTTTGACTAGGTCTTCTTGTAAGGTTTTGATCTTATCCCAGACTATTCCGGATTTATTGGCATAAAAACAACACTTTTCCTGTAAGGCTAAACAGATCCCCCCCTGTTCTGCAGTTAGTAAGTCCAGCCCTCTCCTATTTTGGAGGACCACCTCCGCCAAGGAGTCCATGTGATCTTGGAGGTCACTAATGGTTCCAGAGAGGGTTTGCACATCATTAATCATTTGATGGGATAGTTTTGTATAAGAATCAACAGAAACCCCCAGACCAGCAGAGCCGGTGGCGAGCGCCCCCACAATCCCAAGACCAACAAGGAGGGGAATGAATACAACAGCCCTTTTAAGCCTTCCGGCAATATAATCAAGGCTGGGTAGTGGGACGGGCTCATCTCCCGGAATGAAATCAATATCGGGGAGAATTGATACTTCGGTACATAGCCCTGTCCAGTTCTGGGGGAGAGCAGAGTAGGCCATATTTCCCCCACAAACGAAGAGCTGTCCAGTTAATGGGCAGAGGGGTTGGGGTTCCTGAGAAGTATGATTTTGTATTTCAGAACAATTAGCGAAAGTCGCAATGCCAACATCAATATCAAAGGTAGAATTCTGAAAAGGGGCTTGAATACAAGGAGAAGGATAGAGACCTACAGGTTGGACCCTAAAGGGTGGGCTAAGTATACAATTCAGAGATCTGGAACTATTCTGAGATATCAAGGCTAGGGGCATAGGCGTGCCAAGGGCCATGCATAGCCAACAATCTGCAGCCAATTCAGGATTAGTGCGATTAAGGGCCTTAAGTGTAGCTTCAAGGATTTCTGAAGTTTGGACATCAAGGTCCGTCCCCCGGGGCTTGGGCAATGCAAGTGGATGATAATGGATGGGAGGGTACATGCTCTTAATTATCTCATTTATGCGTTCCCTTACCTCATGTTCTCTAATTTGGTCTGAAGGGCCACCCCCATCGGAGACATGGATAGGTGCACGAAGGGACCAACAAATATTCTTTCCAATATTTTCTCTGCCACAGGGAGCCTGAGCATACTTATTAGAACTTCCACGCGGCCTGGGGCTCCAATCCCAATCACCCCCAGAGGAGCCAGCATACTCTCTTTCTTGTATTGCAGTAAGATAAACTGTCCCTGAGCTGTCACTGCACTGCTGGGCGGAACTGTAGCATGTGGAGTGCAAGGCCTGAAGGTATTTGCAATTACTGGGGCAGGGCCCAGGCTTGTCACCTTTTGGAGGGATAACTCTGGGCTTTTTTACGCACTCCCATGCTTGTTTGGAGATACCTGTAGCGGTACGATGATAGGCGAGGTGGGCCGTTTTGTCCGTGCAGTCAACCTGCTGCGTGTAGGTGACGGGACGGACAGTGACTACACCTCCACTACAATCACAAGGGTTTCCAAAGAGAGCGTGGCGGAGTGATGCAGGGTCGGGAGACTGAAAGCCGCCATGGCTTCCAGGAAGCAGGAGAAAAAATATTATGATCATCATATTCTGCAAGACAAAAAGAAAAAAGAAGCAGCCGTGTCTCAGGGGGTAGTCCCCTGGACTATATCATAAGTATTTGGCTCATCAACCAACTTTATCAACCTTTCTGGTAGCCATCTGGCATTTTGGCTTTTTAAATCATAGATGCAGGCATGGCCTTTGCCCCAGATTAACACAGGATCAGGACCTTGCCATCTGCCAAGAAGGGGATCTTTCCATTTTGCTTGGGCATAGGTTTGGGCCGTAGAGGAGTGCCACAGACGATCTGCTGCGCTTTTTGCTGCAGCATCGAGGGTAAGAAAGTTCAAAACAAATAGGGCATGGTTGAGCAGGGTTTTAGTGTTGCCGGTTCTGGAATAGAGTACTTCCTCCCCTGACTGTAATTTCAGGATCATATTTTTAAGTGTCTGGTGGGCCCTTTCCACAATTCCCTGCCCCTGAGGGTTGTAGGGTATGCCAGTTATATGTCTAATGTGCAACTGTGCACAAAAAGATCTGAAAGAGGAACTGGTGTACCCAGGGCCATTGTCCGTCTTAATAATTTTAGGCTGCGGGAGGACTGCCAGAGCGTTTATGAGATGGTTAATGACATGTTTAGTAGCTTCCCCGGGTTGCAGGGTGGCAAAAATGAAGCCACTAAAGGTATCAATGGATACATGGATATATTTGAGGGGGCCAAAAGGAGGGTAATGAGAGACCGCGGGGGTTAATGCTGGTGTGGGGTTCGGGGAGGAGGGTCAGGCAACCCGGGCATTGTTTAACGATCTGTCTAGCCTGTTCCCGGGTAATGGAATATTTAAGCCGAAGTGTATGAGCGTTAAGGTGATGTAATTTATGAGCTTGCGTGGCAGCGGCAACTGGGGAAATAGAGAAGGCGATTAAAATGGACTGGGTGGCTTGATCAACCTGATCATTGCCCTCAGAGAGGGGGCCGGGGAGGTTGGAGTGGGCACGAATATGTCCAATAAAAAAGGGATGTTTACGTGAAAGAATTAAAAGCTGAAGGGTGGCAAAGAGGGGATAGGCATTGGTAGAGGGGCGAATGTACGGGACCGTCTCTAGCAGGGGAACTGAATGTGCAACGTAGGAGCTGTCTGTATAAATGTTCACAGAGCCAGGGACAGACTCAAAAACCCTGATGACAGCTGCAAGTTCCACTAATTGCGCAGAGGCGAAAGGTGTGTCAAAAGAGGTAGCCTTCCCGTCAATGCTAAAAGCCGCCTTTCCCGTGGCAGACCCGTCAGTGAATACCAAGTGGGCATTCCGAATGGGCTTTATTTTGGTAATCCTCGGGAAGACGACGGGGGTCTTTTGAAAAAACTGAACAAGCTTGTCTGAGGGATAATGATTATCTATAATCCCTGAATAAGAAATGCAATTAACAGCCCAGGCATTGTGAGGGGCCGCGACCACCTCTCAGTGGGCAGGCGGCGGCCGGGAGTCCATACCCGCCACTGCGCAGGCGTGATCACGAGCTTGGCTCGTGATCACTGCTGCACGGCGCAAGGAGGGCTCGTGAACAAGGTACAGCACCACCCTGAGAGGCCTAGCGCCCAATCAGCAAACCCCGCTCAGAACATAACCATATTGGGAGTCCATGACATGGCACTCTGGACCTATCAGCATAAGGGCAACCGAAACCCGGAAGGGAGAGGGGATAAAAGACAACGCCCAGAGAGGGTCGGGGGGACTTCTGGCTGAACCGCTCAATAAACGCTTCATACCTGCACTCCGTGTCCTGTCTGCTTGAGAGCCGTCCTTATCCCCGGGGGCGGTCCGGAGACGTCCGAAGCCCGAAGCTGGGAAAGAGGGGTCCGTGGTCGGTGAAGGATCGTGGGACCGGGATCGGCCCCGGTCAGTTTGGCACCCGAACAGGGACAGAGAGCCATCGACACGGTGAGTAGCCGGGGTCCCTACCTGTCCTGCGGGTCGGGACAGAAGAAGCAGGCAGCCTGAGCGGGACGGGAGCGCGGCGGGGGAAAACGAAACCAAGTTCGGAGGGAGCCGAGCACGCTCGGGGGAAACCGAAACTAAAGCCGCCGCTGCGTTCTCTGTGTGTTTGAGGACGCTCAGAAGGCAGAATGGGTTCAGCACAGGTTAAGCCAGAAGACAAGGGAGTGCTAGCCTGCCAGCTGTACAAGCTGTGCAAGAAAAATGGAGTACAAATTCATATTAGAACATGTAGGGACTGGGTCGAAAAAATACTGATAGTCAGCCCTTGGATAGAGCATACAGGGCTCGACCCAAGCAGATGGGCAGTTGTAGGACAACAGATGGCTGCCTATCACAAAGAGGACCCCACAGTCTTGTCTCCCCAAGACTTCGTTCTGTACAGTGCCGTGGGCGCGGCTCTTAACCCTCAGCCGCCCCCGATTCCGGTTTGTACCGAGACGCAGGTGGGAGAATCCTTGTGCGGGTCCGATGAGGAGGGGGAGGAGGAGGAACCCCCACCAATTTACCCCTGGGACAGTCTCCGCCGCTTGGTGGGACAGGGGCCGACGCCCCCTTTGACTAGCTTGCATTCAGAGTTAGAAGAGGCAGAGAGAGGAACTAGTCAAGAGTCCGGTGGGAAAAGAGGAACTAAAGACTGTGAGAAAAGGGGAACTAACTTGGGTGAGAAAAGGAGAAGTGAAGAGGGTCCCAGCAAGGAACAGGGAAGGAGGAAGAACCCAACGGGGGGTCGTGGGAGCATGAACAGGGAGAAAGTTCCCACAAAGACAGGGTCCCTCCTCCAGCAGTCCTTAACCGCAGCTGCTGCTGAGGGGGAGACAATTGACTGGGATGAGTGGGGGGCTTGCCCCCTGGCCTTTCCCGTGTTCCAACAAGCGGAAAGGGATGCTCAAGGACAGGAACGGATGGTGAAGACTCACCGGCAGGTGCCTTATAAATTCCTAAAAAGACCTAAAAGAAGCAGTGTCTAAATATGGCGCTGGGTCCGCCTTTGTCAGGAAGTTGGTAGGATCCTCGGTGTCGGTGTGGCTCCCAGGAGACTGGGATGAAATAATGCAGGCCTGTTTGGAGGCCACCGCTTACGTTGCATACCGCGCGTACCTGCAACGCTTAGCTCGCCGTGCCTCTGACGCGGCTCATCCCAACGACACCGCTGCTGCGGATCTCATGACCAACCAGATCACTGGGTTCGGGGATTGGTCTAGTTCCGATGCCCAATTACAAATGCCTGACGAAGTGCTCAAGCAGGTACAAGTGTGTAACATGGAGGCACTAGAAAAGTTGGGAGTAAAAGAGAAGGGCCGCCTGTCCGCCCTAAAGCAAAGGAGGCATGAGACGCCCTTGAAATTTATGACAAGAGTACAGGAAACCATTTATGCTAAGTATGGCCGTGGAGACATGGCTACCGAATTGATCATACAGTTGTTCAGAGAACTTACTGGACTTACAGAGGCTTACTGGAGGCCCATTTGGCAGGGACCACCTCCGCTGTGAAGGAACTGCTCCTTCCCCTGCAGGGCTTGCTCCTCACTCGCAAGCATCCTGTGTATATTCTGCATGTCCGCTCCCATCAGTCTGTTACTGGTCCTATTTTCAAAGGAAATCAAGAGGCCGATGAGGCTCTCCTGTCGTCACTTGTTTATTTTGCTGATTTGCCTCCTGATAGTGCTCATAAACGCTTTCACCTTTCGGCTCGCTCCCTTCGCTACTTCTATGGCATTTCCAGGGACGAAGCCCGACAGATAATTCGGAAATGCGCTAATTGTGTTCCCTTTCGCCCTCCCCCGACGGGGCAGTACATTAATCCGAAAGGGGAGGCACCTAATTGCCTTTGGCAGATGGACGTTACTCACTTTGGCTCTGCTCTTCTTCATGTGTGTGTTGATACCTTTTCTGGGTTTCTCCTTGTTACTCTCCAACCTCATGAATCCACCAAGTGTGTTATAGCCCACCTTCTCCATTGTTTCTCTGTTGTTGGGACTCCCCTAGCTATCAAGACCGATAACGGCCCGGCCTATCGCTCCCGCGGCTTCCTTACGTTTCTCTCTGAAATGTCGGTTGCCCACTCCACGGGCATCCCGTATAACCCCACTGGCCAGGCCATAGTGGAACGCGCTCATTCCACCCTTAAGCGCACCCTTCAAAAACAAAAAGGGGGAGTTCCCGGGAGGCTCACTGCGACCCAAGTGGCGCACGCAGTATTCACCTGCAATTTCCTGCGCGTGGATGATAGCGGCCTTACGCCGGCCATGCGCTTTGTGGTGTGTCAGCCCCGCAAAACAGCTGCCTCGCAGGCTCACTCACAACCTCCACCCGTCTCCAGCGGGCCCCAGAAAGTGTGGTGGCGCGACGAAAACATGCAATGGCACGGGCCCCACCCAGTGGAGGTGAGGGGACGGGGATATGTTTGTGTCTCCACAGAACATGGACGCCCACGATGGGTTCCCATCCGATGGACCAGAGAAGCCGCTGTTGACACCAGAGACACCCAAACCCCAGAAGAGGAAAAGGTCCAGACGCCACAACCGCACAGAGCGAGCGCTCCGCCGAGCGACCCTCGAGGGTCTAATGGCTCTGGCTAATCTGCACCTCTTCTTCTGGCCCACCAACGGAGCTCAGGCGTCGGAGCTGCGCTGGGGTATAGTCAGGGACTTCCCGTACCCCCTTCCTATACACCTGGTGCTGTGGCCGATACAAGGTAGCCACGCTCTTCCCTGGACAGATTTGCAGGTCAACACCTCAGAGGCTACTCACTGGGCAATCACACCTCTACTCCCAGTGCCTCAATTGGTGACCTGGAAACACGATGCTGTACCACTCCAAGTCACCGGCAACATTTCTGTATTGCTGCCGAGTACCGGCAGCTCAATCCCTGTCGCGCTACATCGATTGAACAAAACTGTCAGCTTACACTCCTGGACACGCCCCATTTGCATAACAAAAAATAGTAGTTCGGTAGACTGCGCCATCCTAGCACCTTTTGCTATTAACCAGCTTCCCCATGGAACATTAGGGATCTATCCCAATGAGACTTATCTGTATCCCGGTAATATGGGGATAGAAATGCTTTCTTTCCTTGCATATGAAAAGGTAGCTTCTAAGGCTAGCCGACACCCCTATGCTGAATTTAAACAATTGTTGGAATACCCGCCCACCGATGCGACACTCCGCACGGCTGTGTGGGCCGCTGCTGCGGGGCCATCACCATTGCCTCCATGCCATCACACCCCCTGGATCCTCAGCCCTCTTCAAGTGTGCTCATCGGGGTTCCCCCGCACAGGACAGCTATTCCTAGACACTGCGTTGTATTTTTGGGATGGGAGACCCGGACCATATTTGGTGGCACCGGTCCCCGTTCCTGACAAAGGGAGACCCCAGACACACTTGTGGAAGGTCGGATTGGCCTTTGGGGACACGAGGGTGTGGGTAGACACTTATTCGGCCTCGTCGGATCGCTTCGAACACCCGGACCTGATGAGCAAATGGGCCGACATATTACAGACTGCTCAACCATGCTTGCACAGCAAGAAAGTTTGTACCAACTTCACCGCCCAAGTGCAAACCGGTCCCAATGCGTTCTTTATGCTTTGTAATGACACCAAGATGGATGGGAAGTCATCGTATGGGTTTACTGTCAATTGCACTAATCCCCTCTTTACCAACACCCTTAATGCCACTATCCTGGGGGAATGGGGAAATAACGTCACTGTGTTTCTTTTGAAGGTTCCCCACTTCACCACCCACCCCGTCAAGAGCGAAAGGTTTGCATTGTCACGAGCAGACGCCTTAATACAAGACATGCTAGAAACAGACAAGGCTAAACGAGGGCGAAGAGACTTAGGAGCCACTGATCTCCTGGCGCTGTTCAATCTGGCCATGAATGTTATTGAGGGAGATGCAGATACATCAGTTACAAAACCAGGTTGCATTCCTGGCCTCCTCACTTCAACAGTTCATGGTACAGAATGGACTAGCGTGGAGACATCAGGAATATGTAGACAAAGCAATCTTAGAACGGCTCAGTGCCCTAGCAGAAGTCCTTGAGATAGTAACACAGCAACAGGCCCTCATGGTTAGGTACATGCGTCTGCAATGTCATTGTAAGTATTATCCGGTCTGTGTAACACCTATCCCTTATAATGACACAGCCTACAAAGAGGTGGAAGAAATCTTAAAGAACGCCACCTATATTAACAATATTACACATGAGTTGGAACAGCTAGATAAAGTAATAGCAGCTATGGAGAATGCCACCATTGAATATACCACACGTTGGGATCATTGGGTAACCCCATCCTTTTTTGATTGGTTTAAGGGATTGTCCCTTACAGATTTATATCATTGGATTGCTGTTGCGCTATTGGCAATTGTTCTTATTATGCTCTTCCTATGTTGTGTACCATGCATTGTGCAAATTCTCTTTCGAACCCTCAGACGCTCTCTGGAGGCCCTTAAGGCAGAAATACGACTTCCTTTATAAAACAAAAAGGGGGAGCTGTGAGGGGCCGCGACCACCTCTCAGTGGGCAGGCGGTGGCCGGGAGTCCATACCCGCCACTGCGCAGGCGTGATCACGAGCTTGGCTCGTGATCACTGCTGCACGGCGCAAGGAGGGCTCGTGAACAAGGTACAGCACCACCCTGAGAGGCCTAGCGCCCAATCAGCAAACCCCGCTCAGAACATAACCATATTGGGAGTCCATGACATGGCACTCTGGACCTATCAGCATAAGGGCAACCGAAACCCGGAAGGGAGAGGGGATAAAAGACAACGCCCAGAGGGTCGGGGGACTTCTGGCTGAACCGCTCAATAAACGCTTCATACCTGCACTCCGTGTCCTGTCTGCTTGAGAGCCGTCCTTATCCCTGGGGGCGGTCCGGAGACGTCGGAAGCCCGAAGCTGGGAAAGAGGGGTCCGTGGTCGGTGAAGGATCGTGGGACCGGGATCGGCCCCGGTCAAGGCATCATCATTCTGTAGCAACCATTGAACCTGGGAGGTGGTGTAAGGGCAGACAATGTGATCGGGTTCCCGACCAAAAAGTCTGCGGGGCGGCCTCTCGCCCCAGGCGCACAAGGTCAGCCGTCAGGTGGGGGTAGGAAGAAAGGGTCTTAGAGGGAGTGGCTGGCATGTGAATCCAAAAAAGCGGGTGCTCTTGCCACAATAACCCAGTAGGAGAAAAGGCGGTGGGAAAATTAGAAACCAGAGGGGTCTCAGAGGGGCATAATACCCAATATGTTGATCATGAATAGCTTGCTCAACCAGAGTAAGGGCCTTGCGGGCCTCTGGTGTGAAAGAGCGAGGTGAATTTGGGTCGGAATCTCCTTTGAGGATATCAAATAAGGGTCTCAATTCCCCGGTGGTTAGTCTGAGATAGGGCCTGAGCCAGTTCAATTCCCCTAGAAGCTTTTGGAAATCATTGAGGGAGCATAGGTGACTTACTCGCAAACGAACCTTTTGAGAAAGGATTCGGTTGGCCAAAAGTTCAAATCCAAGAAAGAGTTGTGGGGGGCGGGCCTGAATCTTATCGGGGGAAATTTTAAGGCCCCTATTCTCTAGTGCCCTGATGAGTTCCTGAGATACCTGGGTTAGTTTCTCATTTTCTGGTCCTGCAAGGAGGATATCATCCACATAGTGGATGATGTAAAGATCTGGGTACTGTAGGCGAAAGGGGTCAACTGTTTGTGCCACATATTTCTGACAGAGCGTAGGGCTATTAGCCATACCCTGTGGCAGGACTTTCCACTGAAAGCGTGGGGAGGGACCCATGCAATTAGTGATGGGGACACTAAAAGCAAAGCGCTGGCAATCTGAGGGATGAAGGGGAATCGAAAAGAAGCAATCCTTAAGATCAATTATAATTTTGGAGAAGCCTTTAGGTATGGCCCCGGGGGCGGGAAGGCCGGGCTGGAGGGCTCCCATAGGGACCATGGTTTTGTTGACAGCCCACAGGTCGTGTAGGAGTCGCCATTTGCCTGAGCATTTCTGGATAACAAAAATGGGCGTATTCCACGGGGATGTAGAAGATTCTATATGCCCTGCAGCTAATTGCTCCTGCACTAAAGCGAGTGCTGCTTCTAACTTAATCTTGGATAGGGGCCACTGGTTGACCCAGACAGGTAGGTCATTTTTCCACGAAATCCTATCTGCCTGGAGTGCAGGGGAACCCGTGGCCCTCAGGAAAAATGGTTCTGGGTGGTTGGTCGTTCTAGGTCAAGACCTAAGCGGCCCTTCCTTCCTTCAATGACGATAGGAGATGGTCGTCCTTGACCTCTCTTGCCTAGCCCTTGCCCTGGGAGGTATCCCTGGGAGAGCATCTGTCGGGTCACAATGGCATTTGGGCTACACATAATGACCCCTATCTGGGATAGGATATCTCTTCCCCATAAGTTTACAGGTAGGCCGGGAACCACAAAAGGCCGGATGGTCCCTCTATTTCCTTCCTTATCTTGCCAAGGCAACCATTGGGAGCTCTGCAATGTGTTGTGGGACTGACGTATGCCCTGTAAATGTGTCATGGATGGTTGAAGGGGCCAAGAAGGCGGCCAACTGTCTTTTGAAATGACTGTTGAATCGGCTCCTGAATCTAATATTCCCTCAAATGATCTACCTTGAATAAAAAGCGTAAGCACGGGGTGATCCTGAGAAATGGCTTGGACCCAATATATATCTGAGGATCCGGGTTTGGAACAGCCTCGTGCGGTGGCAAGGGCCGGGTATGAAGTCTGCAGGGGGAGTGGAAGGGCCTGTGCAAGGCGCTGTCCTGAATGGATAGTGAGGGGTCCTTTCAGGGTCGAGGCGAGTATCTGGATTTCCCCAGTATAATCACTATCAACAATGGAGGGATGAATTATAAGGCCCTTAATAGTAGTGGAAGCACGGCGAGGACGAAAAAATAAAAGGTGGGAGGCGGGGGGCCAAATATGCCTGTAGGTATAATGTGGACTCCACCCTCGGGGGTCAGTAGTAAGGTGGAGGCGGCACACAAGTCCACCCCTGCGCTTCCTGCGGTGGCTCTAAAGAGTGGGGTGTGGATGGGCTGATCCCCGAGGCCTGTACAAAAGGAATCAGTCGGGGGGCCTGGGGCTGGCCCCTCCGGCCGTTTCCCTGAAGGGGGCGACCATTAACATCCGTAGTGGAGCGACAGGTGTTTGCCCAGTGCTTCCCCTTCCTGCATCTAGGGCAAAGGGTGGAAGGTCGGGAGGCCCTAGGTGGGGCCGAGGTGGAGGGGGTGCCAGGAGAGCTAGGGCATTGGCTGGCAAAGTGGCCCGGTTGACCACACCGGAAGCACCCCTTTTGGGAGTCCCCGGTTTGAAGAGCCGCCCCAACGGCCAGATGTACGGCCTGGGACATTTTTGCAGTGAAAGGGTCAATGTCTCTGCATAAACATATCATCTCTTCCAATGTTTTATCTCTCCATCTCCCGCGTAAGGCGGAGCGACAGGTATTGTTGGAATTTTCATATGCTAGGCGTCTCACAAGCTGGTCATTAGAGGCCTCCTGCCCCAGAGTCCGTTCAGTTGCCTCCAAAAGCCTACTAACGTACTCAAGAAAAATCTTCCTGAGTCCCTTGCACAATCTTATTAAGCGGGGCGAGAGGGGAGCCAGGATTTGGTAAGGCGCGCCAAGCTGCAAGTGCAACATTGGCGGTTTGCGCCGAGACCTATTGGGAGGCGGCGTTGCCTGGCCTCCCCTGCGTATTTTCCCTGACCGCTCAATTTTTCATAAGTCCACTTTGAAGCGGGGGAGCTAGGGGTTTTTTGGTTGGCCATAGCGGTGGATTGGCAGCGATTGAAAAAATCTGCCTTCCAGTCCAAGAACTGGCCCCTTGAAAGAACTGCTTGCACTCCGCGGAGCCACTCCGCCAGCAGGAGATATCCTCCGCGGGACATGGCCTCGAGGGCGGAAAGGGTAAACGGGGCATTGGGGCCATAGGACTTGACGGCTGCATTGAGATCTTTAAGCCCTTTGAAATGCAGCTTCCTGTATTCTGACTGCTCTCAGTCTGTCTTTTCACCACTCCGTCCCTCTCCCTCTCCCTCTCCCTCCCCCTCTCCCTCTTCATCTCCCTCCCCCTCTCCCTCTTCATCTCCCTCGCTAGCAGAGGAATCCTTGATGTCACCCGTCCCAGGGGCCAGCAGGGACCGACGGGATCGAGTTAAAACAGGGAACATCATTGACTGTGTCTTCTTAGGTTTTTTAATTTTAGCGCTAGCTCCGATCTTTTTGAGGGATGCCTGGTTTGACCGAGGCTTAGCAGGGGAGAAGATGACCGAACTCTGGAGGGAGTATTGCAAGGAACTCAGCTCCGAAGAGAGCTGCATATACTGCTTTTGTAGGTCCAAGACCTCCCGGAGTTCCTTAACCTGAGTGGAAAGTTGATTTCTAGCATCTGCGAGGACGGAGGGAGTAGGAATCGGGGGCAGAAGCGCAGGGGCACAGGTTTGAGATAAGTAAGGAGGGGGCAAATACTGGGAAGTGGGCCAATCTGGGGTATTATATCGGACGGCCTCCTCCTCGAGTCCTGCCTCATCCCCGGGGTCTAATGTATCGGGGCCGGGATCTTGTAAAGGAGGAGCTTTATGCTTTGCAATTATAGGAAACGCTAAGGACTTGGTGACAGGGTTCATCTCCACAGGGAGGGGAGGATAAAGGGACTTTGGAGGCTCCGGCGGAATGGTAATGGCCACGGACGGAGGCCTAGGGGGACTTTCTCCCACTGACTCTAATGACTTTACAGAGGCTGCCTGTGATAGAGGGTGCTCCAATGACTTAGCAGAGGCGGCCCGTGACAAGGGGCGCAGGCAGAATTCCGCCACCGAAAGGAGCTGGCGCTTATCAGGGTCCCCAGAGGCGGATTCCACTATATCTCTAATGATACCCCAGTAAGAAAAGGCTGAGGGAGGGACTGCCTCTGGCCCCTCAGTCTGCAATTTTCTATTAAGATCTCTTCCGACCTTCTGCCAATTCCCCGGATGAATATTTGGCCCACTAACTACAAACCAGGGACAAACCTCATCTACAAAGAGGAAGAAAAAACTCCTCTTTTCTTAAGGTCCTGGATAAAGACCTGCTCCTTTGAGAGATTGGAACCCATGATCAGAATGAGGCGGACGAAACTATACTTAGCAAAATGCAGGGGCTCTTCCTGAGCGGTGAAAACCAAGGGGTCACGACGAGCTGTGTCTCAATGGGGGTCCGCCTGGCAGGGGTCCGTGCCTCGAGCCCCACGTCTGGGCGCCACTTGTCCCGTCCCACGGGACTAAGTTATTCGTGGGGGGCCGAGGGGGACCTAGCCTGAAGGGAATGGGTGAAAAAAGAGGAGTGAGACCGAGATGGTGACAAGGAAGGTCTAACTTTTATTATAATGCAAGACAGCTTATATAGTAGTTGAAACAGGGAAGAGGAATAGGGAGGGTCCAGGGCGAGGGTAGTATCTAGTGGTTAATTTCTGGAACTGGGGGGGTCAAGCCCTTTTGTGGTTGCAACATCTATTGGCAGAGGCGTCTTGTGATACTTGCTTATTGCAGAAAAGAGTTCAGGGCATGGTGACCTCAAGGGTGAGGGGCCCAGCACCAAGTGCTGGCTCCCAACACCTTCCATTTCCCAAGGTAGTTTGGACAAATCAAATGTAAAATATCTTAACAGATTGTAAGATTTTTTTTTTAAGTCTATGGTGAAAACAGCGAGTAGAAGGAATCCAGTCAGAAGTGATTGAGGTACTTCATAACTGGACGACAAAGAATCTTCCACTGATGGTTCCCCTCCAACCAAACAAACTTTCTAGTAGTCTTCTTCAAGGGCCATAATGTTCCAAGTTAACCAAGGTTCTGGAGAAGAGGCAAACCTTCATTTATGGTTAGGTAGAACCATACCTTATATGAGTCAAGCAAGACAAAATATGTCTATCCCCAAATGTTGATCCATTTTCAGAGATAGTACAACTAGGTACCCACAGGTAAAAAGTTCATTGAAAGTGAATGGAGTAGTCCTCTAATTACCTAGAATAGACTGATGGGAAGTTGATCCAAGTACTGATCATATTATGAAAGCCTGAAAATCTTCTCTCCAGTTTCCTTTAGGTCAAAATCACTGTTAGGAGTTACTCCTTTTATTACAGTCCTGGTTGCACTTACTGCTTATTCAACACTAATTGGAAGAATTTCTAGATATGGATAACTTATCTTTACAGGTTATTCTGCCTACCATACAATGTCATGCTTTAATGGTCTTGAAGATAAGAAGTGTCTCACTTTGATAAACCTGAGATACTAAGTACGAGAGGCATGAACACTGAGTAGGAACTTTGGGTCATCAGTGGTTACACTAAACAAAATAATTGAAATGGAATAATAGAGAAGTAAGTATGTGTCAAACAATTGAAGATGTTTTCACAAAAAAATAACCTTTTAAGTTCAACTCTTAATATATTTGTATTTAGACTGTTGATCCAATTATAATCCTTCAGGAGTCAAGATATTCCGCCTTATTTACTTGATCAGTTGTTGATGGCAAGTTTCTATTGAGCTATATTACCATACGGACAGCTTTATTTAAAGCCAAAATGGTAGATGACCTTTGGAAGAAGGTAGGTAAGGATATTTATAGTATTTGATATTTTGAAGATTGCTGACATATTTCTTGGTTTTGGCTTTCTGGGGGTGGGGCACAGGTGAGCTCACAAGTTTTGTCATGTATTTTGAAAATGCTTCCAATATTTTAAAAAATATCAATAGTATTTTTTTGAATTACAGCAAAATTAGTTATCAAGATTATAAGATTTTAAGGTACAAATTTCTCTCCCTTAACCTGCCCCCTCCCCAAGACAGAAAAAATCTGATGTTATTTATATATGTGCAGTTATATTACATGTATTTCCACATTGCGTTTGTCCTTCGTTGCCAAAGGAAAACCATGCCATCAGAGAAATGTATTGTCGGGGGCCACCCCAACTGCTGCCTATACTTACCCTGCCCAGGGTCTTCGGACGTCTCCGGCTCCCTTTGGGGGTGCGAAGGGAGAATTACCAGGCAGAACACTGGAGTAGTGGATCAGAGCTTCATTGCATGACGATCAGTCAAGAAAATCCCCTGCTCCTGGGTGCGTCTTTTATCCCTAGTGCCTTGCCCTCCTCTTCCGGGTAGGCTCCTCCCCAGTTCCTCCCTGAGGGCGAAGCTCAGCTCAGTGAAGCCTTCCCAGTGACAGCGTGGCAGAGCCACGTCAGCAGGTCCAGACTTCCTGGCGTCTCCTATCCTCTCAGGGGGCCTGGGTCCAGAGCGCCCCTTACAATGTATGACTTGCACTTGACTTTGTTTTGGTGAGGAAGGGCTGTAAAAGGTCACTGGCCTCACTTCTCCTCCAGAACCACCTGAATCCGATGACTGGAGATGACCCAGGATGCACTGGGGGCCCTTTAGGCTGCCAAGGTCTTTGCAGGTATTCAGTTAGGGTGAGGTGTAATACCCATTCACTGAATAGGCCTATTTTAGAAGTACCTAGGGCATGGCCGTTTTAATGTGGCCAAGAAAAAGACACCAGGCATAATCACTTTAAAGAGTCCAGAAGAGCCTTCAGGCAGGGCCCCCTGGTGTCCCAGTTTCCGAGTGCAGTAGGTTTAAGGTTTTGGAAAAGGAAAAGAGAGGACAAGACAGGGCAGGAAAGGAAAACCTAACTAGTAACACCCAAGTCAACCGGACATATTTTGGCCATCCAAATTTACCATCCTTTGGAGAGGAGAAGGAAGGGAGAGGGAGAGAGGCAGACAGGAGAGGAAGAGCTGAGTTACCCGCTAGCTGGCTCCCCATTCTGCCAGCTGTGTTTACTCACAATATTGTGTTTCTTTCGTTGTCGAAGAAGACCATGCCATCAGAGAAATGATGACATGACTTGCACTTGACTTTGTTTTGAGTGAGGGAGGGCTGTGCAAGGTCAACAGCTTCATTTCTCCCCCAGAGAAGTCATTCCACGTTAATCATTTTGTCAAATAAGAATTAAAATAAAAAGGAAAACCACAAGGAAAGATAAGAAGTGAACATAGTGTTCTTCAATCTGCATTCAGATTCCATGCTTATTTCTCTCGAGGTAAACATCATTGTCTATCATGAATGCTTCCAATTTTGTTGAGTCTGTTGTGTTACGGTGATCACTCTAATTATGACTGAAGGATTTTTTAAATATAACCTTATGTAATGTATTTAAGCATGTAATAACTTAAACTATAAGAATATCTAAAACATTTCTTAAATGTCTGTATAGATAGATACTGGGAATGTAAAGAAAATTATAAATAGTTCCTATTCTTAGAGAAACTTGTGTACCCTAATAGAAACTGAGGAATTTAAAGGTATAAGTTAAATATAAATAAACCTTGTTAAGAGGGTAATAATCTTGGGAGAACTTGGGTGAAAAACTAGTAAGTGGAAGAAGTAAGGAGGCAATGCATTTTAGGACTGAGGATAGACAGCCTACGAAAAGGAACTGGGGTGTGGGTGATGAAATATATAAAGCCTTTATGTCCAGATCAGACCTGCCAAATTTGGAAGTAAATTTGGGCCCCAGATAGGTTAGACTAGAGACAGCCTGATGATGGTGGTTGATTGCTGTGGGTCACGTGATAACAGGAGGATGCACAGTGTTAACCCTACATTTGTTGTACACTGCCCAAAATCCTTTGGAGGGCTGTGTGTTGTATAAGCCTGATCTACAGCGTAAGAGTACTGTCTGACAAAATGAATCAATAAGGAGAGAATTTAAATATGTCCTGAGCAAATCGGTTGATTAACTCATAACAGTTTCATCATTAAAACTTTTCAGTGATATTTGTGTGCAAGTCTTCCTTTTTTTGCCTAAGACTTGCTCAAGGCAAAAACAGTGCCAGACAAACTTACTCCGGAAAGCAAGAAGTAGTACTTTAGGAATGTGTGGTTTTGCCACAGACATTTTGTCTGACTCTCCGTTTTCTATAGACAAATTAACTATGCACCCATTTTGTAAGGCCCTAGTTACGAACTCCAGGCCAGATTTTCTGATGCCTTTTTTAGCATTTGCATATAATTGCAAGGTTGAAGTAATGCTAGGACCCTCATTAAGTCTGGAAATTTCAACCCCTCCCCACTCCATTCTGTTGATATGACTTCATAAGAAATATGTAACAAATATTTGATAGAGCAGTTATCTTCAGTGAAAAGATATTCAAGCTAAACTTTACAGGAAGCAGACTACAACTTTTTGCAAGGTCTGGCAGCCCAACCTCTAGATTCTCTTGGATTGGATCCAATTTTGGGAACAGGATCCCAGCTCCCCCAACATCAGTTATTTAGCATTTCTTTTGGGAAAGTTCTAAATGTAGCTTATGTGGTTCATGTTTTGGTCTCCAGAGATGAAGATAAAAGAATTCCTTGCTCCTTTGCACTTCCTAGAGTTAAATGTGCTTACACCTCCAGTAACTTAGTTCAGTGAGGTCCAAGGTAACAACCTGTCTACTGATGCTTCAGTAAATTTGAAGTCAAAATACATGGCTGTTGCCGTGCTCTAATCGTCTAAGCTAGACTTGCACAACTTGCAAATTTCTTCAGGCCACAGGTTATATTGGAGACGGAGTGACAATGGTTAGTTGCTGTGTGTCATGCGGCAGGACAGTGCATAGTGACAACCACCCTACATTTTTGTTGGGCTGCCCCAAATTCTTTGGATAGGCATGTCGTATCTTAATGCAGGCCTGATCTAGACCCTACTATCAATATAGATTCAGAAAATTATAAGTAGGTCATCAGATGCATCTTCACTGCAAATGATCAGAACCCCATTCTGAATAGTGTTCACATTGATGCTTTTATTTTGATTCTTTGATTGTAGTTCCTACCCTAAATCTCAGTATATCCCTTACTGGATATTCTGAGTGGATGTCTTTGCTCTCTTTCAAGACATGACTCCATGAGAGATGACAGACAGGTGTTTGTGTTGGCCAAAGCCCAGGTGTGAACAAGGTGTATGCATAATCTCAATGAGCCCTTTGTGTTGTACACTGGCTGAGAAAGTTTGAGAACGGTCTTATACCAAGAAGTCATAAGAAATTTCTTGCATTTGCCAATGGAGGACTTAATGACAGTGAGACTCATTATCCCATACAAAAACTAAAGTCCTCATTCTTCAAGTTCAGAAGACTTCTACAGCTTTCCAGAAGTACATGTTATTTCCTCTTCAGTGTAGGTGAGAGCAAATTTCCAACATTATTACCATCATTTCACTTCCATCTGCTTCCTCCTACTTTAAAATTACTCCTTTTTATCTTTTACTACCCAGTTTTGTTGTCTAGACTCACTCCATCATACACAGCTCAGTCCCAACCTCTCTTACATGCTCTCTTAGTAGTGACAACAGTTTCAAGAATACTGATATTTCCATATGTAATGAGTACCTTATAATTAGTCTTTAATATTTTTCTTATATTCTGGATCTTTTATAGCAAAATTTCCATTCAGTTATGGTCCTTTTTTTTTTTTTATAAATACCTGGTAGTCTCTCAGCTCATTAAATGTCCATTTGTTTTCAACTTTGCTGGGTTATTCTTAGATGCAAGACCAGTTATTTTGCTCTTCAACATAATATTCAAAGACCTATGGTCTTTTAGTGTAGATGCTGTTAGGCCATGTGAAATCCTGACCGTATTTCTACAGTGTTTTGTTATTGCTTGGAATATTTTCTCCTTAAATTTGGGCATTTTGAGACTTGGCTATGATATTCCAGTAAGTTTCCATCCTGGAGTCTCTTTCAGGTGGTGAATGGTAGATTTTTTTATATTTCTACTTTACCCTCTTGTTCTAGAACTTCAGGGCAATTTTCCTTAATTTCTTGTAATATTGTATATACATAGATCTCGAAATTGTTAGGATGCCAGCCAATTGAGGAATGGTTGAACAAACTGGAATATGATTGTGCTTGTTGAATACTACTGTGCTATAAGAAGTGATGAGCTCAGTGGTCTTAGAAAAACATGGAAAGAGACAAAATAACGAATGAATGCAGAACCCAGAGATCATTTTATATAGTAATAGCAATATTGTTTTAAGTATGACTTTGAATAAATCATTTTGATTATTACAAATACTCAACCGTGAAGGGCATGTGAAGAATGGCAACATGTATTCAGAGAATGAATTGGTAAGTTAGAAGTATGTAGAGGATAATTTTATATGTATATACCTATATGTGTCTTTTGGTATCCATGTCTAGGATAGGGAGAAGAGAGAGAGAAGGAAAAATAGAGATTTACATGACAACTATAACACATTTAAAAGGAATAGCAACTTGTACATAATAGATTTGCAGCTTCATATGTAATCGTCTTTTTAAATTATACACTGTTATAGAAATGCTTGTTTTATTCCATAAATTAAAATAAAATTAAAGTTTTTGGCTTTGAAATGGGTTATTACTGATAAATACTGAGACCACATAGTTCAATTTTGAATGTGAACAAATAACAAATTACTGACTTCTGTATGTTTTGATCGATGCGAAATTGGATGTATTCCCATCCAAGTGTTTCTCTGTGTGTGACTTTTATACCTGAATTCACTGACCAAGATAAGGACATTAAAAACAAGCTGCTTTTAAAAGGAGGTGTTTGTTTTGGTAGAGATCAAGAAGTTGTGAAGCACATTTGAGCTCTTAGGGAGATCCACAGCCTAAGCTTTCCCCTTGTACACCGAGGGACCATGTTGAAGACCTTGATTCCTGAGCAGCAACCTCATTAGAACTACTATGTGACACTTATATTAAAAAAATACATTGCTCCCAAAGATTCAAATTGTCTCCTGACTCAGTCTACAAGCAGGTTGCTGCCTAGATTTGACATCAGCTCAAAAAAAAGTGTTGGTAGAAACAATATTAGTAAGCACTTGTAATCACTTATGATGCGGCAGACTTGGGGCAGACCCAAACATCAGTCTAATGGAGAAGATACTAAGCAACCTGGCATGTACAAACAAGCTATGTGGAGGACATATTTAACAAAGGGAAGATTCTAGATTATGTAGAAATTCTATGGAAGGTAAGATTTTAGTTGAGATTTGAAGGAAGCTCAGGAAGTGACGATGAGCAGGGAAAACATTCCAGGGACTGGGGGAGGGAGGGGGGAGGAACAGACAAGAGAAAATGCCTGGAACTGAGCTCTAGGGTAGGGTGTCTCTTTTTGTGGAAAAATAAAAGGCCAATGTCAGTGAGGCAAGTGTAAGAATATTGAAAAAGGAAGGACTATGATATTGACTCCACTTCAGCAAAGTGACAGAATTTTCTAAATTTTAATGTGGAGAGAATAGACACAAAATGTGAATTAAGGGAAACATCCCAACTCAAATTGAGCAAATTATAAGAATAGAACAGTCAAGTGCCTTACAAAGACATCTTACTCAACCATTGTCTTGTTAGACTACAAGAGGAGTGGAAGCAAGGGAGAATTTGAGAAGAAGTTGTTAGACTAGCTGTGGGGAGACTATTAAGAGCAAGAAAACAGAAGGCAATTGATTCAGGTGAGGAAGAAAACTGTCTTAGTATAAAGCAGAGAGGGTCAGGGAAATTACCAGAGAGCTCTTTTTGTAGACTGAGAACAACATACACAAATACGTATGTGTATGTATATATTCACATCACATATAGAGAGTACACACAGCAATGTGAGAGTAAGCACAAGCCTATTTCTCCCTTAATCCTCTGGTTGTAAAGGCACCTAAGGGAAAAAGGATATGCATACAGAGCCTGGATATAAATGGTAGCATGAGTTGATAAGTTCAGGGATTTTTTTTGTCAGTAGGTCTTAGGATAGGACAAGCAATCTGAACCAGAGGCTATACTTTTTTATGACTAATATTACAGATGTGGAGACACTTAGAAAGCAAAGTGGTTCCATTGAACCTAGAGATGTAGATGTGATAAATGGCCTGAACTATTTAAAGGCTTAGGATAGGGATGATAAGAGAATCCTGACAGGCAATTTAGTACATCCACAAGCTCAGAAAGTCATAGTGCAAGTAAGAAGCTGATAAGTTCAGTAATTGTCTTTATGATGTTTTGGGAGAAGCAGTTATCCATGTAACCGAACAATAGTCATTGGAATGCATGTAAAGTATTATCTGTACCTAAAATACATTTTAGGTGGTATATAATGCTTGAATTTAACTTGAGTTTATGTTGCTGTTATTAGCTTCTCTGCTATGTATTCTAGTGTATAATATTGTGCTCATGGCATTATGGTAAATGTGCCTGGTATGTTTCTACATGTAATTTATATATTTAGCCATTGTAAGTGACTTTATGACTGGATACTATGTGCTTATATCCAGTAGAAAGTAAGTTCTTTGAGGATAGGGAAAATTTTATTTTGTGTTCCCACAATCTAGCATAGTCATTGGCACATAGGTGTTAAATATTTATATGATAGGAAATAAGGGGTCCAGTTCTTAGACCATACATGATATTCCCTCACATGTTTTGAATGCAACATTGGGAAGTTTTCTTCTACAAAACTAAGGGACTGACTTTGTGTGGTGACAAGGAGTTTAATTTTGAGTTAATTTCAGAGGGGAATAACTAATGATAAAGACTTCCCCACTCCAAGGACTCCCTGCTCCTTCCTGAGTCGGAGCACAGCAGATTCCAAAACAAAGCTTAACAGGGTAACAATATTTACACACATTACCAATCTTGCCATATCAATTCATTTTCACAACCTACTATGAAGACCCTACTTAAAAGGGTCTTAAGCTAAGCATATCCCCCTCCACCTTTCAACTCAATGCTCAACATCTGCACGGGACTAATCCCTGGCCTTCAGTTGGCTACTAAGCCAGGTGGTCTTAGCCCAATATTCCAGGCAGTAATCTCTCCGGGGTCTTAGCCCAATATTCCAGGCAGTACTCTAACACGGGGCCCAATTCCTTACCCCAGACTTCACTTGGGAAATCTTACCCTTGTTCCGGGTCTTCTGAGGTCTCCGGTCCCTGCCATGCGACCGTATGGCCTAGCTGCGCGACAGGGCTATCCCCTCCTCCACGGAGGGAACAATGACTACACGCCCACCGGAGGATGTCAGTGCTCTTCACTTTATTGATGGCGTCCTCTACATCTCTTTCTTGCTTACATCTCTCTCCCCGATCCCTCCCTGACAGCTCCTTATATCCCCAGCCAGAGCCCCACCCATGTTCCTCCCGAAGGCTGGTCCAGAGCTTGGCCCCTAACAAACGTCTTTATTTTCTTCTTCTGGGTTCATATTCATAGGTTGGGGTGTGGCTTAACAGTGGCTGCCAGAGTCCTAGAATATCAAGTGTTGTCAGGCAAAATATTCTATTGTGAGTGAGCTCCAAGGCAGTATCAGTATTCCAGCTCTGTACTATCTGACCCACACAAAAAAGGATGAGAATCCACTTGCTTAGTGCCAAAACTTGGCACCTGATTGACTGAGTGCCAAAAGGCAGTAAGCCCATGTGCCTCAACACCTAATGTGTTGCAGCTGTGGATTACCAGGGCTCAAAAGAGATCAATCTTTCAGATGTTTGCAATTTAGCATAAGTCTGGGAAACTGAACTTCAAAAGAAAAACAAAAAATTCCACCTTGCTTATGCTTACATACACTCAATATGATACAGAAATCTGTCTTTCCCAGTAGGAAACTAGGAGGGGAAGAGGACAAAAAAAAGAGAGGAAGGGCAATAAAAAGGAGGGCACAGTGATAAGCAAAGCAGGCTTTTGAGAGGGGCAGGGTATGAAGAGAAGGATAAATAGAAAAAAGTGGAGGTGGGGGATGCAATTAGTAGTCATAACTCTGAATGTGAATGGGATGAACAACTCACGCATATAATGGAAGTGCATAGCAGAACTTTAGATTTAGAAACCAGAATCCAACAAGGAACATGTCTTAGAGAGACACACAGAATTAAAATAAGATGTTGGAACAAAATCTGTTATGCTTTTGCAGAAGTAAAAAGACAGGGAACAATCATAATCTTACACAAAACAATAAAAATAAATTGAAAAGTAATAGAAAGTAGTACTCTTCTTTTGTCAGCTGTATGTGGAACCTTCACAAAAATTGGTCATGAGTTAGGGCATAAAAATGTCAAAAATGTAAGCAGAAAAGCAAAAATATTAAATTTAGTCTTCATATAATAATGCAATAAAAGTCACATTAAATATACCTTGGAAACATTAGAAATTAATTGGAAACTAAATAATATAAAGAATGAGGGCATCAAAGAACAAATATCAGTAATTTCATTAAAGAGAATAATGATTGAGACAACATATACAGTGTGGGATGTATTCAAAGCAAAATTTGGGGAAAAATTATAAATTTACATATTTGTGTATATATGTGTGCATTATCTATGCACATACATATATACTTATACATATAGGATGGCAAGCAAAATAGGATCTTTTGCTGTTTTTGTTTTAGTATGATCAAGGGCCTGTGACTAAATCTTGTTTTTAAGATTTTCAAGAGTCTTTACTAGGAGTAAAGTACAGAAACCAGAGTGTCTTTAACTAGAAATAGTACATATATTTGTATTGTTAGTTATTTTAGTGTGATTAAAGATTTTCCCTGGCATTAATAGACCTGCCCATTAAGGGGGAAGTTTGATTAGGAAAGATTTGTGGGGAGACCCAAGCCTTTGGTTAATGAAGCACCTGATTCTCAAGGGTTGTAATGCCCTCTGGCTCTATGAAAGGTATAAATACTCTAAGTTAACGTTTTTCTTTGGGGCTTACTGACTGGAAGTGTTTGGCCAGAAAAAGACTCTGGGAAACTGCTAAGGACACCCCACCCCCAAGATTTGAAAACTCAGATATCTGTGCTTCCTTCTCTAGGGGAAGTTGGACCTATTTATTGATGGTTAGGCAGAGGAAGCCATGTCTGTTGATCTTTGATTTCTCTGTATTTTCTTTGAAGTTCAGGGTGCTGACTGCCCTGACCTAGGTGAATGATATGATATGTAAATGCTTGGTTAAGGGAATATATGATGTATGTGCTTGATTAAAGTGATTGTTAACCCCTCAAAAGTAGCCTTTCCTTTTTTGAATGCAGATCTAAGAACCTGTGATACCAGGAATCCCTGTGTATGTTGGGGTGCTTACTGATTCAGCATACATATACATACAATAATATATGTATATACATACATAGACATATACATGTACGCATGTATTCACAGTAGAACCTCGGTTTACACATTCCAATAGTACACAATCCAAGGATAGGAGAAGACTCTCTGTTCACCAAGAAAGTAACCTTCTGTGGTCTTATTTTTTTTCCCTTTTTTGGGCATTTTCCCAACCAGTTACTTGATTTTTGGGTCCTTTGTTGGAGTAGGGTATATTCTGGGAATCTGTAAGATCTCAGTTCCTCCAAGGTGGTGCAGTCAAGCATTTACACTGGTCTGGGAGGGGGAGAGATATTTGTGCCCAGAATCTTAGCAGTTTCCTTCAACAGCCATCTGGCCTCCAGTTCTGCCAAGTCAGCACTGGGGGCTGATTTTCAGATAAGCTGGGGGGGGCAGGGCCACCATTCAGTGCGAGATAACTATCAGCTTCCTCAGGGCCTCTACACAGGCCTGAGGTAATAATCAGCTCCTCAGTGCCACCAGGGGTTTTATAATGCAACAGTGGATGCGGGCTGTTGTGGGAACTGCCGCTGCCTGATGTGGCCTCTGAGACTGCTGCCTAAGGCTGGAGCTATGGGAAGGCTCTTCTCCCTTCCCAGCCAGCTTTGATACCTTTGAAGTTGAGGGATCTTCAAACCTACTGCTGCTGCAACTGGAGATTCTGCCCCCGAGGTGTCCTCCTCCCAGAGCCACGCCATGCCTCGCAGCCAAGGCTGGGCTCCGCTCCGGGTCAGGTGCAACAACATTGCCCATGGGCCTTTCAGGTCACCCTGGGCTGAAAATCTCCTCCACTCTTGTTGTTCTCCACTTCTGCTGCTCCAGAATTTGTTGAGAGTCCATCTCTACAGGTATTTTATGGGCTGTGTGGGGAAAGCCTGCATATGTGTGTCTTTCTACTCCACCATCTTGGCTCCACCCTTTTAAACTAATATCTTTCCAAATTCTCACTTTGAGTGAGGTTAGGCCTACTGAAGTGAACCAAGGGATGACCCCTTTAATAAAAAAAAAAATACCAAACTGGGAAGGGAAGACCCTCAGGCTTGGTGGCCAAAAGAGAAGTAATTACTATTTACGTTGTCTGAGCCAGGAGGGCCCAAAAAGTAACCCTGCTTGGGCAGGGAACTGTTGTTGTCCAATCAATGATATCCACAGTGAATTGGGTTTAAAGTATGATCACTGAGAAAGAAAGCTAGCCAGTAAATTCCAAATTAGATAGGTGTTAGCCATCAAAATTTAGCTTCCTTTGAATAGAATACCCTCAAATAAGGGTATGATACCCCATTTCAGGAAAGGAGAGGACAAGCAGAGTTGGCCAACTAGAACTAGCCAGATCGGCCCCCCATTCAAGCAGCTCAGACTACTTAGAGGTGGTGGTTTGTTCTTCGGCCCCAAAGAGAGGACCATGACATCAGGGAGATTATGATGTAACTTGCATTGAGTTGGATTTGAATAAGGGAGGGCTGTGCAAAGTCACTAGTCCCATTTTCTCCTCCACGGTCATCTGGGTCTAGTGGCCAGATTAAGAATAGGATGACTTGAGATGGCACAGGATGCAGTGGGAGACTTTGGCCTCTTTTTAAGCTAAGGTATTTTCATATTCTCACTTAGACAAAAGTCAAAATGGCAGGTGTTAGAAGGGCTGCAGTCAAACAGGCACATTAATGCACTATTAATAATTTAGTCCAGACATTGTGGAAAGCTATTTGGAACTTTACCCAAAAAAGATAATCTCTGCATGTCCTTTGACTCAGTGATACCACTATTAGACCTATTATGAAATTGGGTGAGTAAATGATAATAATCTCAATAGAAACAGGGTAAATACTAGTTGTTTGGGACTTGATCCTTTTGAGATGTCAGTGGAACAACTTAGCAGACTATCGTGCAGAGTCTGAGGACAGATGAACAAAAGCAAAGGAATGAACATTTAATAAGTTTCTATTGAGTTCTACTAGGAGACAGCTACTTGGCTTAGTGAATAGAGTACTTCACCTAGAGTTGGGAAGACCTGAGTTCAAAATCCGGCCTCAGACCCTGACTATGTGACTGGGCAAATCTTTTAATTTCTGTTTGCCTTAATTCATAAAGAAGGAAATGTCAAAGCACTCCAGAATCTTTGTAAAAATAATTCCCTAACAGCATGGTCTGCAAGGTCATGAACAGTTGGACAGGACTGAACAATGCCCCACTAAGCTCAGCGCTCCACAACTGTTACTTCATTTGATCCCCCCAACAACCCTGGGAGGTAGGGGCCATTATTTTATCTATCTCACAGTTGAGGAAACTGAAGCAGAGAGTAATTGACTTGCCCAGGATCAATAAGATAGGAACTGCTTGAGGCTGGCTTTGAACACAGGCCTTCTTGACTCCAGATCACAACTGACTAGAGATGAAACTTGAACATTAAGGGGGAAGATGCCCTGGGTTGTGATGTGCAAGGATGCAACCAGTGCAGAAGGGATGTTATGAACGGCAAATTCTAATGAAACATACACATGGAGTGTTCTACCATCCATTTTTAAGGTCCAGCATTATGTGCAAGTTTTCCTGTGGGATAATTGGAGCTTCTTTTGCTTCTTACATTTATTCAAGGTAATTTGCCTTCTCTGTGAAGGCGTAGGTCACGTGACTGTAACTGGTTACTTCTGTACATTCAATCTCATGACCTGCAGGGGTGAGCAGCACCCCCTGGTGGTTCAGCGGAGCAGTGACGAAAGAAGACACAGCTCCTGTTACATAGTCTTTTTACAGACAAGCAAGCAAGGTCATTCCCACGAGAACATTTTTAGTTTATTTCTCATACTTAATCTAGTCCCTGTCTCTCAGGATAGTTACCTGCAGGAGAATCTTTCTCTTCACTCTGCACGTTTTCTGTCTTCCCATGGATACAACAAAGCAAGAAGTTGTGGAGAACCGTAAGATACTCATGAGCACAGTTTGTAGAGCAGGCTTAAGAGAACCTCCAGCCTGGACTGCACTTTCGCTCCACCTTGGCCCTCGGCAATGACCAGTCCATCCAATCTTTCTAATAATATCTTCCACAATATTCCGTAAGTGGTGCATGAGTGCTTTTATTAACATGGAGGAAGCAAAGGAGCCTCCCAGTGAGTTACATTGGACACCCAATGAAAAATAGAAATACAAAAAAAGATAGGGAAACAGCATTTCCAAACTCTGGTCCTATTCTGTAACAGGTTCCAAACCAGGAAAGCCCTACTAATCAGCCCGTGAAAGGGTAGGGGCTACAGGGATGGTTCCTATGCAGGGACATTGGAGCTCCTGTGAACAGAGCATTCCCAAGTTCTTTGCTTCCTGGGGTTGAATTGGTATCCTCTTTGCCCTAATTGTCTTTGGAGTCAGCTTGAACTTCTGGCGCCCCTGCTGCTTTCTGAAGGACTTGCCAAAGTCAGCAGAATTCAAGAGTGATGTTTTCTTTATGGTTTATTGCCTGGAAAGTAGACTCACTTTCTGGAGTGTGGGAGGGGAAAGGTTCTATTACTAAAGGAGTTGACTTGATGGGAATTATAGTGGAGACAAATGCCACTGTAGTTGAAGGTCTTATTAAATGAAGCACTAGCTTGGGACAGGGTGAGTTATCTCCAAGCAAATTGGCATTTTTTTTTATTTATTTAAGTGTAATTTTTCCCCAGTTACATGTAAAAACAATATTTTAACATTTTTTAAAAAAAAACTTGTACCAAATTTTTTCTCCCTTCCCACCCCCTCTCATTGAGAAGACAAGCAATTCATACAGGTTATATACATGTGTAGTCATGCAAACATATCCATAATAGCCATGTTGTGAAACAAAACAGACAAAAAAGCCAAAAATAAAGGAAAAAAAAAGTTGCTTCAATCTGTATTCAGACATCAGCAGTTTTTTCTCTGGGAATGGATTGCATTTTTCATCCCAAGTCGTTCAGAGTTGTCATGGATTGTTTTATTGTTGAGGAAAGCTAAGTCATTCACAAGTGATCATCTAACATGTAAGTGTTTCTATGTTTTTCTGAGAGCATCCTGCTCATTTCTTGTATAGCACACTAGCATTCCATCATGATCACATACCACAGCTTGTTCAGCCATTCCCAATCATGGGCATTCCCTCAATTTCTAGTTCTGTGCCCCCAGAAAAGAGCTGCTAAGAACATTTTTATATATACGAAAAATAGAACAGAAAAGGTAAATGACAAATTCAGGGGATGTGGGGAAAAAATGAGGCATTAATGTATTGTTTCTGGATTACTGACTGCACAGTACTTTCACTTTAGGTTCGGGTCTTAAGATACAATGAGATGTACTCACACAAGCTTAATAAGTAATGTAAATTTTGAATTGATTAAACCATTATATAGAACAACCTGGAACTATGCTCAAGGGGCTATAGATGTAGCAATACCACTATTAGGTTTGTATTCTAAAGAGATAAAAAACAAAAAGGAAAAGGACTTATATGTACAGAAATATTCATGGCAGCCCTTTTCTGGGTTAAGAATTAAAAATTGAGGGGATGTACATCAATTGGGGTGACATAGTTCCAATTTGTTCTGTAGAATACTTTAATTTATAATAGGTATGATGAGGTAGTACCTCGGAATTGTGTTAACTTGCAATTCTCCAGTCAATGGTGAAAGTTTTTTTTTCTATATTGTTGCGGGCGAGGGTCCCCGATCGACCCTCCCGGTGGGTAGTAACCCCTCACTCTGCGTCACGCAGCTTCAGACGTCTCTGGACCCGTCCCCGGGGGTCGGAGTTTGGGCGGAAACCAAGCACGAGCCAGGGTGGTAGAGCAAAGCGAGTGTTTATTCAGCAGTTCACATCAGTCCAGTCCCCCCGAACCCCTTAGGGCGTTGCCTTATATTCCTTATCCTTTCCGGGTTCTAGCCCTTACTTCTCTGATAGGTGGTTAAGCCTTGGTCAGCCCTCAGCACCTGTTCTTAGAGCCACGTTACCGAATTGGCTGATCGTGTCCTACTATGATAGGTGGGGGCCCCACTAGTACCTCCCCGAGGGCGATGCCGAGCCTTCCACGAGCCTTCCTTGCGCCTGGAATGGGGAAGTCACGAGCTAGGCGCGTGATCACCAGTTAGGGTGGGTATAGACTCCCGGCCGTCACCTATCCACCCAGGAGGTCCGGCGGCGGCCCCTCACAACTCCCCCTCTCTGTTTTTTAAGAGAGGGGGTTTTCGGGTGTCGAGGGGCTTACTGCTAGGACGGAGCCTAGCTTCTTTCCAGGGCTGCAACCCAAATTTGTGGGTTAGTTTGGTTTGCTAAAGAGTGGAGGGCCCAGGCGGTATATAGCCGCTGGTGCGTCTGTCTTTGCCGAACTCGGCGTAAGCAGAGCAGGAAGCCCACGGCAAGGAGGAGGAATAAAGAGGCGGAGCCCACATAGCCCTTCACCCATGTAGATAGAGTAGAGAAGATAGAACTAAAGGTGGTGGTAACAGCGGGATCAATTCGGGTGGCATTGATGTTGGCAACCTGGTGCCGGAGGGTGTGGAGGGTGCGCTCAAAGTTGTCGGACCAATTTCCTGTGAGCATCTGCGATAGCTCGCGGGACAAATTGGCAGCATGGGAGAGGTTTTGATAGGGGATAGAGGTGAGACATAACCCGGGAAGAGAATATGTGCACCCCAGAGGGAGGAGGTGAACAATAATGTCCACTTCTTCCTGCAATAGGTCGATCCATTGATTGGTCAGCATTAACACCCACCCCCCCGATCGCGGCTAGAAGCTGCGTGTTAGTGTCCAGGGCGGTGGCAACCGTTGCTGAAAGATCGTTAAGTGTAGCAACAGTGTTGGCGCCCATGGCTAGGGAGGTGGTCGGCAACGGCGGCGACAGAGAGTGCTATTACTAAAGCTGTCATGCCAAAGTCTCTTTTCTTTCGATGGAATGGTTGGGGTTGGAAGCCTTCTACGTTGACAGGAACAGGTACCCAGGTGGGCACTCTCGTTATCACAGCCATCTGGTGCCGGGTGCCATTCCAGCAGGAAGCGTAGTTACAAGTCTCATTTGTACAACGCAGAAGGGGGCCGTTAGAGGTGTTGGCCACAATGAAAACGAATGGGGGTGTAACACATACAGGAGTAGGACCGAAGGGCAAGGAGTAGTTGGGAGCGAAGTTTTGGGTCAAAGTGTCCTCAAATTTTTTGGAGTTGCTCCAGGAGAAGGAGCCATTGTAAATTCTCCCTCCCTGGAGCATGGAAAAAGGGGAAAGGTCCATATGGAGCACGTGCACCCGGGTCCGCACAGCACCCAGGTATGGAATGGGTTAGAGGATCCTGTCATAGCGGGGTTTTGATATGTCCAGTTTTTGTACCCCGTTAGATTGGTAACATTTAAGAAAGGTCCTATGTGAGGGGAAAAACTCCAACCACCTCCCAAGCTCTGGCTTATGGGGGCCTGGCACCCAGTCCAGGGGATCTTAGCATCCCTTCTGGATCCCACGCATCGGGGTCCCCATGTAGGCTGAAGACCTCTTCCCCCCCCTCAGATCTCCTGTGTAGTTGTTCATTAGGGGCCATCAGCCGTCTATGGCCGTGCCGTTTGCTGTGTTATTCTCGGGACGTTCTAACCAGACCGCTTTCTGTGGGGCTAGGACTATGCAGGGGTTCGCATCGGTGAGGTTTAGCCAGAAACAGAGGGCACCATTTAGGGTGATGTTGAATGTAGGGGTGGGAGCTTCCTCGTCCTGGAAAGGGTAGTAAGGGAGATCAAGGCTTTCGTTAGTGGTGAAAAGGCGCGGGTATAGGGTGGCATTCTGGGAAACGGGCATGGGGAAAGGGAAATCGGCTAGGAGGCCCTATCGAATTTCGTGTGCGTGCGTGTTGGGGACGGGCCACAGCATCAGGTGCAGCTGGGCGAGGGCGAGCAGGGCCTCCCTGACTACCCTAGCCGCAGCCCTCCGGGTCCGGTTCTTTCTCTTGCGCGCCGGCCCCGCTTCCTTCGTGTTGTCGGCAGGAGCGGCTGCTCTGGTCCATATGGTGGGCACCCATTGGGTTGTTTTGCCTCCATCTTCCCCTGTACCTGTGGAGACACAGAGGTATCCTTTGCCTCTCGCGACAACGGGGTGAGGGCCATGCCAATTGTTAGCCTCATCCCTCCACCAAACCACCTCGTTTTCTGGATAGTTAGGCATCTGTCCTGCCCCTGCCGGGCTTTTTGGATTAGAAACGGCTGGGGTTTGTGAAAAATTTCATGGCCGGTGTTAGGCCGTTTTCTCGCACTTGGAGGAAGTTGGCTGTGAATGTGGCTTTTGCTAATTGGGCTCTTGTTAGCCTCCCCGGAACTCCCCCTCTTTGTTTTAGTAAGATACGTTTTAATGTCTGATTTGCCCTCTCAACTATGGCTTGCCCTGTGGGGTTATACCTGTGATGTGTTGGAGGCCCATTTCCTGAATAAAGGCCTGGAAAGCTTTAGATCGGTATCCCGGGCCATTATCAGTCTTTATGAGGGCTGGGAGGCCTACAGTGGCAACGCATTCTAAAAGGTGTTGGATGATGCATTTGGCACTTTCTCCAGGCTGTAGGGTGGCCATAATGAAGCCTGAGAAGGTGTCGATGGACACATGAATTAGTGAGGATTGGAAATGTCACGTCCATTTGATAGATTTCGTTGGGAGCGTGGCCACGGGGATTGAAGGCCTGGTCACGGGGTGGGGGTTGGAAAGGGACACAATGGGAACATCTTCGGACAATATCGCGTGCTTCCTCACGGTTGATACCATAAAGGTGCCGTAAGGTTCGGGCAGTGAGCAAGATCTGGTGAGCTATAGAACACCCCTAGGGTTTCAGGGGTGACTTCTGTGAGGGCATGATCGGCAACTGCATTGCCTTGATAGAGAGGGCCTGCTGTAGAAGTGTGGGACCTGACATGAAGGACATAGATAGGTGCTCTCCTGACTACGAGCAGATTGCGTATGCGAGTTAGCAGATCAAAAACAGTGGAGGTGGTTGTGGTGAGGTCTGCTCCAGGGAGTTGGGGGATGGCTAGAGCGCAGTACATGCTATCAGTTATAAGGTTAAAGGGCTCGGTGGGTAATAATTGTAGCGCAGCATAAATGGCAAATAACTCATTCTTTTGGGTGGAGGAGTAGGGGTTACTTACCACTTTTAGGATATTCTTGGCTGGAATATATACAGCGGCTTGCTGATGCTTGGTGGCATCAGTGAAGATGTTAATCCCCTCTACCGGCTCATTAGCTATTACCTGTGGGGGTCTCTGGAGAGGCAAGGCATCCCAACCCCGGAGAGCATTGGGCAAAGCTGCACTTGTTAGCTGATGTTGGGTGATTAAGATGGCCCAAGAGGTATACTCTTGGGTAAGTTCCTGTAGCAAACTGGGAGTTATATTGAGAAAGAGAACGGGAAGTTGGCCAAAGATCTGCCTGGCTCTGAGGCTGGCCTTGAGTAATAGTCTCCCTTGTTCCTCAAGGTGATTGGGGATGCATTTTTTCTTTTTGTCTGGGTAGATCCACTCTATAACTCCCCACTGCTGGAAGATTGCTGCAATCCCCCTGGTGGTCCCACGGGAGAGGATGGCCACAGCTAGGGGATATTGGGGATCTATTCTTTGGACTCGCATAGTGGCCCTGTCTCTAATTAGTTCCATAACTTTTCTTGCCTCAGGAGTCCAAGCTCTCGGTGAATTTAACGTTGGGTCCCCTGACAGAATGGTATAAAGGGGTTGCATCTCCTTCTCTGAGAGGGGCAGCGTCGGCCGGAGCCACTGTATGGCTCTAACGAGTTTTTGGAAATCACTGAGGGTCTTGACCTTGGTGAGATCAAAGTCGGGGACAGGCCGAAGGATCTCATCGTTTAGGAGCCTGTGGCCAAGATATTTAAGGTCATCGCCCCTCTGGATTTTTTCTGGGGCAATTTTAAGCCCGTACTCACTGAGTCTCTCTGTGATGTCTTTGAGGGCTTTTTCTGCCTGTCTTGCTCGTGGGTGAGCAATTAAGATATCATCCATGTAGTGGATGATCAGAACCTCAGGGAATTTCTCCCGAGAGGGGTGTAGGATGGCTGCAACATACTTTTGGCATAATGTTGGACTATTTGCCATCCCTTGGGGCAGTACAGTGAAGTGGAAGCGTGCGGCTGGGTTTTGGAAATTGATAGAGGGGACAGAAAAGGCAAACTTTGGGGCATCATCAGGGTGAAGGGGAATGCTGTAAAAGCAGTCTTTTATATCTACAATAACAACTTCCCACCCTCTTGGCAACATGGTTGGTGTCGGGAGACCCGGCTGCAAGGCCCCATAGGTTGTAAGGCCGAATTTACCTGGCAGAGATCAATCAACATTCTCCACTTGCCAGACCTTTTTTTTATGCAAAATACTGGGGAATTATAGGGGCTGGTGGAGGGCACAATGTGCCCTTCCTGCAAAAGTTCTTGCACTATGCTTTCTAGGGCTTGCAATTTTTCTTTGGTGAGGGGCCACTGCTCCACCCAAATTGGTTGGGTGTTGGTCCAAATCATCTTTACTGGGTGAGGTTTTTCGGGGTGGAGTGTGGCCCTCATTAGTTTAAAGGGTCATTGGTAAGTGTAAGGTGCATTTGTGAGAGGATGTCACGGCCCCACAAGGTTATGGGGAGGGAAGAGATGCAGAGGGGGCGAAAACGCCCTTCCTCCTCCCCACATGTCCACCGCAATAGCCGTGTGGAGATAGCGGCGGCGCTGTTCCGCCAACTCCCGAGACCTGTCGGGGGGCGGTGTCCTTGCCCCATTGGGGCTGCCAGCTTGAACCGGCGATAACTGACACATCAGCCCCAGTGTCGATCATCCCCGTTATGGGCACTCCCTCGACCTCGATGGTCAGTGTGGGCCGTTGGAGTGTAATAGTGGTTGACCAGGCCACGAAAGGGTCGGAGTGCTGTGGGGAATAATTGGGGTCCATCCAAGGAAGAGGGATGGCTTGAGCAATCTCTTCCTTTCTCCCAGGGGCACTGGGTAAGCGTGGGGGTTGGTCACAAAGATCTCTGTATCTCTTGGGGCGAGATACTTGGTGTGCACAATGACCTCTGGGAGCTTGTGGGTGCCAATTACAAGCTGGGGGTGATCAGAGGGATGGATTTTTATTGGGACAGTGGTCCAGGGAGCTATACTTTGTCCCTGGAGGGTGAAGATCTCACTTTTTAATTTCCGGGTCGGAAAGGGTTTGCTCGGGGGTTCACTCCACGCGGGACAACCTCCCCCCTCATGGGTCCCGCTTCCCCGTTTCCCTGGTTCTGGGAGGATCCCTGCCATGCCTTCTTGTGGCGGCAATCGTGGGACATATGTCCTGTCTTCCCGCAAGAGAAACACTTTCCTCCTCTAGGGGGTGCTCTACAAGCGGCACGGAAGTGTCCTTCCTTGCCACAATTGTAGCACTGTTTCTGTCGGACTCCTTGCACTGCCATGGTGACAAGCTGTTCCGTTAAGGCTGCCATGGCTCGCGTCGAGTCCTCTGGCTCATCTAAGCACCTTTCTATTATCTCTTGCAGTGTGGGATTGGGTGGTAGGGTAGCAAGGATGCCTCGGTGTCAGGGGCTCAAGCCATCTTTAATGAGCTGTATGTATAGTTAGCTGGATGGCGGTCTCTGACTTCCCGTACTGCCCTTCTATTCTTTCCTGTACTCTGGAGATGAACTGGATCGGGGTCTCCCCTGGCCGTTGTTTTAAATTGGATAGGGACCTGCCTCCAGTAGTTCCTAGCTTGTCTAAAGCCCTTATGTGCACCACCTGAACGGCCCTCAGGAGGTCCTCACTGAGCGTCAACTGTCGTTCAATTGTCTCCCATTCCCCAGATGCTATCATTTGGCTAACAAAGAGGTCCTCATTGACAGAGTGTGTTTCTGAGGCATAACGACGAGCCTCTCGGGTTACGTGGGCCAGGTATGTCATGGCTATGGGGGGGGTCAAATACAGCAGCCGTTATCTCCTTCCAATCATAGGGGAGCCATGCCGCCACAGCCGAGGAGGTGGTAAAGAGTCTCTTTACAAAGGCCGACCCGGGGCCGTATTTGGTGGCGGCCTCTTTGAGATCTCTTATGAATTTGTAGGGCAGCTGTCTATGCACCCTTTGAGGCTGTCCGTCCTGTCCTGGCTGAACAAACTCGGGGAATAGGTTGGCCCCTTCCCAATCTACTTCCTCCCCGTCCTCTGTAGCTTGCTGAAGACACTTCCTCAAAACACTCACGTATTTGGGCCGGGGGGTTTTTTCTGCTTCTCTATTTTCCTGCTGTTCTGGGACTTCCTCTTTTTGTAGGTCCTGTGCTTTCTTTTGGGGTCCCTATCCTCTCTGCGGGTGAGGTCTTGTTCCTTGTCTTTTCCCATATCCTGCTCCCTCCTCCCTGACTCTCTCCTTTCGTCTCTCGGACCACTCTACCCAGACTTCCCCATGGATACAGCGGAGGCGGTTCCTGGGGGGGGGGGGTGGATCCTCGTCCTCATTCTCGGAACCACAGAGTGATTCCCCCACTTGGGCCCCGCACTCCTGTGATAGCGGTGGCGGCTGTGGGTTTAGTGAGGCGCCTACCGTTGCATAGATAACAAAGTCCTGGGGATTGAGGAAGTAGGGGTCCTCTTTTTGGTATGAGGCCATCTGCTGCCCTATCAGTCGCCAACGGGTCGGATCAATTCCTTTATGCTCTACCCATGGACTGATCGTTAATATTTTCTCGACCCAGTCTCGGCATACTCTTATGTGTATTTTTATCCCATTCTGCTTGCAGAGTTTGTACACTTGGCAAGCTAGGATTCCCTTATCCTCTGGCTTTACTTCTCCTGCGGACTGGGCTTGCCCCATCCTATTTCTGCCTTCGGGGAGCCTCGCGCGGATTTTACTTTCGCTTCGGCAATCCCCGGGTGCTTGGCCCTTCTACCCCTGCCTGCAGGGAGTAGGTGGGTTACTTACCTCACCACGTTGGTGGTCTTCAAGTCCCTGTTTGGGCGCCAGGTGTTGCGGGCGAGGGTCCCCGATTGACCCTCCCGGTGGGTAGTAACCCCTCACTCTGTGTCACGCAGCTTCAGACGTCTCTGGACCCGTCCCCGGGGGTCGGAGTTTGGGCGGAAACCAAGCACGAGCCAGGGTGGTAGAGCAAAGCGAGTGTTTATTCAGCAGTTCACATCAGTCCAGTCCCCCCGAACCCCTTAGGGCGTTGCCTTATATTCCTTATCCTTTCCGGGTTCTAGCCCTTACTTCTCTGATAGGTGGTTAAGCCTTGGTCAGCCTTCAGCACCTGTTCTTAGAGCCATGTTACCGAATTGGCTGATCGTGTCCTACTATGATAGGTGGGGGCCCCACTAGTACCTCCCCGAGGGCGATGCCGAGCCTTCCACGAGCCTTCCTTGCGCCCGGAATGGGGAAGTCACGAGCTAGGCGCGTGATCACCAGTTAGGGCGGGTATAGACTCCCGGCCGTCACCTATCCACCCAGGAGGTCCGGTGGCAGCCCCTCACACTATATTGCTATAGATAGCTTTAATTGCTTCATCAGAAAACTGATTATATCTTTTGATCATTTATCAGTTAGGAAATAGTTCTTATTTTTTATAAATTGACACAGTTGTCTGTAATTTAGAGAAATGACCCTTTATCAGAAAAACTTCCTTCAATTCCCCCCCCCACCCCCGGTAATTTTCCACCAATCTACTCTCCCTAACCCCTATTTATTCTACAGTCTCTCTGCTTTCACCCTGTCCCTCCTCAGAAGTGTTTTGCTTCTGATTACCCCTTCCCCCAATCTGCTCTCCCTTCTATTACACACTCCCCCTTCTCTGATCGCCTTCCTCTTCTATTTTCCTTTAGGCTAAGATAGATTTCTGTACCTCATTGCCTGTGTATCCTATTTCCCAGTTCCATGGAAAAATAATTTTTAACTTTCATTTTTAAAACTTGGGAGTTGCACATTCTCTCCCTTCCTCCCTCCCTGCCCACCTTCATTAAGAAGGAAAGCAGTTCTATAGAGTTTATGTATATGTAGTTATCCAAGACACTTCATAAAAGTCATGTTGTGAAATACTAACCATATTTCCCCTCCATCCTATCCTGACCTTCTGCCATTTATTCCATTCTCTCCTTTGACCCTATCCCTCCTCAAAAATGTTTGCTTCCAATTACCCCCTTCCCCAATTTGCCCCACTTTTATCCCTCTCATTTCTTTTATCCCCCCCCCCACTTTCCTGTAGGGTAAGATAAGATTTTTATACCTAATTGAGTGTCATATTCCTTCCTTCAGCCAATTCCGATGACAGTAAGGTTTACTCATTCCCTCTCACCTCTCTTCTCTTCCTCTCCCATTGTAAAAGCTTTTTCTTGCATCTTTGATATGTTACCCCATTCCACTTCTCCCTTTCTCCTTGTATTTGAAAGGGAGTACAGACTGCACAGTACTTTTCACTTTTGGTTTAGATCTTAAGATACAATGACAGGTACTCAAAGAAACTTAATAAGTAATTAAGTTTAATAGTACTACAAATATTGAGAGTTAGTAATTAAAGCAGAGTAGAGAAAGAGAAAAAATATATCACCAACCAGGTGATCTCCCAACGCCTAAACTGCAACCAGGAAGGCTTCAAGGAACAGTCATCCCCACTCCTGAAGCAAAAGACCTCCAAAGATCCCTCTCCCACACAGTCCTTTTATACATATATACAAGGGAAAAACAACCACAGAGAAAAGATGGAACTGGAAAAACAACCACAGAGAAAAGATGGAACTTGGCCAAAGTTCCAGATGTCTGCTTTTATGTATGTGCTCAAGGATGGACCAGATCCTTGAGCACATACATATTTTCTGTTAAGGAGTTTTCCTTTAAGGAGTGTAAGATGACCCTTAAGATAAGGGTTGCTTTGCCCTGGCCACATGGTTTGTTTGTTCTTTTAATATTTATGTACCATTTCCTTTGTTACTCCCGGGTCACACGTATCAACTTTAAGTTACATTCCTTATGCCAGGTCATGTGGCAGTCATGCAAGGGGCTGGGGAGAATCTTTTCAGTTTCCCTTACAGCGGGCCTCTAGATTTGATCCAGATCCTGACTGGGAATTACACATCATCCACTAAACAGAGGGAGACCAAGAGCTCAGTTATAAAAAGAAAATGACTGTGTAGTTGTGTAAAAACAAGCCATACTAACAATAATGTAGGTAAAAGAGAATGGAAAAATGATGTTCATCGATCCTATAAGGACAGGGTGGGGGAACAATTATTGTCTAGTATTCTCCAGCCAGACAGCTGCATCACGAAGGTAATGTATATTTGTAACTACTTCTTGTGAATTGTTTATATACATACAGCAGGAAGTATTTACTACCATGCATATGCACCCTTCCACTGCTAAAAGATTGTCTAAGACTATACAATTACCAAATACCTCATGAACTAAGGAATCCAAAGGTTCTTGTAGATTTTGCCAAACCCTCAGCCATTTCATTAGCAATGACCTCAGTAGTTTCAGTGATATTGATCAATACCAATTCATGGTCAATTTATCCTACTCAAGGGATTAAAAAGGTGGTAGTTTTATGTATCCACTATAAGAAATTGTCCCAAGAGTTCCTTTTTCTTTTCCTTTGAAGTGCCTAGGTAGTGTAGTTATATAATTGTATTCCATGATTTGTTATTCCTAAGGTACATTGACCATAGTTTGTGTATGGACTTAGAAACTGAAAAGCACACAATGTAGTAATCACATCACAGTGAGTTTACGTTCAATACAGCTTCATACACCTCTGAAGGAGCATTAAAATTTCCACATAGAAATATATATGTTGTGGGGGCACACTCAGTACTGAAAATAGTAGCATTTAACAATAATTCAATAGATTGTATTCATGGAGAGGAATTATTACAGGATGGAAGGAAAAAAGGACTTACATAAGTTTTGTCCAGTTGCTTACGTGTATCTGCCAAGAAGGTAGCTTATTACAGGGAAGTATTAATCTAGCAGCATTCCTAGAGCTGTTACCTATTTTTAATATGATGGGATTAGCAAATCAGTAACTACAGTTGGTAGTTACATTGGTAAATACACACAAGAGAACATTCATCCTTTTAAAAACAGTCAGGGTCTTAGTATAGCTATCACACATCACATGGAGAAGTGAATGTAGTTATATTTTCACATATACAAGTATACATGTAAAAGGGTCTACTTGGGGTTTCACCTTCTATAGTAATCGATACAGGTTCAAAATGTTGGCTTTCATTATTTCTGATTACAAAATTTTTGTCTTACTAGTATCAAAGCAAGGTATTTCCTCAAAAGTCTCTTTGCTAAGTTGTGCTTGAACAAAGGTGTCACATATCTGATGGAAGAACATGGCAGAGGCATATTGGAATGGTCTTGTAGTCCTCTGCACTGTGGAGGTCTGTCTGAGAATGAATATGGAAAACACAGCAATCCTATGGTTCAGTATCTGCTGCAGCTTGTCCTAGGGAGTTTTGATGCTATTGGCTGGAGGTTATGCCAAGGAATGACATGATCCCTATAAAATACTATTCATGCGAAAACAACTGGGTTAATGGATAGTGGTACATTTTGTCATCCCTGGGAAAGGCCACTATAACAGCATTATTATCCCCCTCAGCAATAATTGCTGCTGCCTTGGAAATGTCAGTACAATGTACAGTCCATTGGAATGGTGAAAAAAGCATTAACCAAAGAAATCATGGCATACCAATGTCCTGAGTGTTGCTGCACCTGCTGTGTCAGGGTTATGGTATCCTGTACAGCAGCATACAATGGGGGATTAATTTTATTTAATTGCCTGTAATCTACCGCCATTATCCATGCACCATCTGATTTTTGAACAGGCCACACCAGGTTATTCCATTCAGTGGTTATGGGTACCAATAACATCTACATATTCTTGTATAGTATTGGCTATTTCTTCCTGTCCTTCTGGGTATGTGTGTCCCGGCCTGCGGGACAAGAACGTGGACCCTGGAAGAAAGGAGAGGGTGGGGGACAGGAGACGCGAAGAATTGGAGACAAGACAGGCTTTCTGATCAAGTCTCGTTTATTGAAGGGTAGGGGTAGCAGTAATTATAGTGGTGCAAGAGGAAGTGGAGAATTTCCAGCAAGCAATAGTGGGAGGGGTAGTAACAGTATTCCATGCTACAGGCGGTATTTCACAAGGGCTGGATGTTTGCTCACAGTGGGGCAGTCCAGACCTTATCTCGTCATCAGATCCGAAAGTCGGGATCATTTGTATCTGTTCAAAAAAACTCTCTATAGTCTTATTTTTCTTCTTTTCTAGGCATTTTCCCAGCCAGTTACTTGACTTCTGAGATTCCTGTCCACCCCCACCTAGATCCGCCCAGCTAGTGCTTGGGGTCTGAGATTCAAATGGGCTTTCCGTGGCAGGCACGGCTGCTAATCAATGTGAGCTTTAGTTCTGGTGCTGGGGTGGGGGCAAACTGCCTCCCAGGCTCAGTTCCCTCAGGGGATTTATGCAGAGACCTTCAGTAATGGAGTGGGTGGGGCAGAGCCATCTCCCAGGCTCAGCTCCCTCAGGGGGTTTATGCAGAGACCTGAAGTTCTGCCTCCTGCTTGGGGAGTCCTCGGGCCGCCGCTGCTGCCTCTGCCTCCGCCCCCACCTCTGCCTCCGCCGCTGCCCCTGCCGCTTCCTGCCCCTGCCACACCTGCCGTTTCCTGCCCCTGCCGTTTCCTGCCCCTGCCTCCTCCACTTCCTCCCGAGGGGGCCTGAGCCACGGAGACACCCCCCTCCCCTCTCGGCCAGCCCAGCCGTCTCTCTCACTGACCTGTAGCTTCTGTGGGCAGAGTGACCTTCCCGGTCGCTGGAGCTTCCGTCCCTGAAGTCTGCTTGGATCAGGTTCTCTGGGGCCGCAGCCAGGGCAGCGCTGGGCTGGGGTCTGCTTTTCGGGGCGCGATGGACCCTGGGGATCGCTCTCCAGGGCTCTCTGGAATGGAAATCTCTTCCACTGTGTTTCTGCACACCCTGCAGTGATCCAGAACTTGTGGGGAGCTCTTCTTACATTAAATGCATGGGCTGTGGGTTCGGAGCTAGCATACAGTGAGTCTTTCTACTCCGCCATCTTGACTCCGCCCCCCAGACCTTATCTCAATAATAGATAGCCATGGCTCCCCACAGGTCACCCTTTTCTTTTATATAAAACAAGGTACTGTCCCCGGACCTGTGCCTGTCTTAGGTTGTCCTTATGGGGAAAGGTCTTACCCGTCATGGGGATTAAAGGTGGCTTGTATCCCTGGCTTAGGTTGACCGATCCTTGAAGGATCTTACCCGTCATTGGCTATCCAGGTCACTATGGGGGGAATGTACCTGTATATATAAGTCAGGATCACCAGACTCGAGGCGATGATAGTGCACCTGAATGGGTTTTGCCAAAATGCCATCTATTTGGGCTTTTATAAAGGTCGTAAGTTTTTGAAACAACCAAGGGCCAAAAGATAGGAGGAGTAGGAAACCTAATATGGGGCCTATTAGGGGGAAGCAAGAAAGGGAGAAGTCCATTCATGCCACTCCAGAGAGGATTTTCAAAAAGTTCTCAGCGTCTCTTTATCAGGTCTTCCTGGAAGCTTTTAATCTTATTGCGGACCAGACCAGATTTGTTAGCATAAAAGCAACACTTTTCTTGCAGGGCTAGGCAGATGCCCCCTTGCTCAGCAGTTAATAGGTCAAGGCCCTGACGGTTCTGCAGAACGACCTTGGCAGGGGAGTCAATCGGGTCCTGAAGGTCGTTGATGGTCCTTGAAAGGGCTTGAACATCATCAATTAGTTGATTGGAGGGCTACTCCAAGGCCAGCAGTGCCAGTAGCCAAGGCACCGGAGATGCCAAGGCCAACTAGGAGGGGGATGAGTACAACCGCTCGCTTACTTCTTCCAGCTGTATAGTCTAGACTGGGTAGGGGAACAGGCTCATCTCCAGGAATTATATCAATATCGGGAAGGATGGTGGCTAACACACATAGACCGGTCCAATTGGTCGGGAGGGCAAGAAAGGCCATATTTCCTCCGCATACAAAGACTTAACCAGGGACGGGACAGAGGGGCCCGGAATGGTTCATTATGGAAGAACAGTTAGCAAAAGTGATGAACCCAACATCAATATCAAAGGAATCATTACATGGGAGGCTTTGAAAGCAGGGGGATGGGGGAAAATTGATGGGTTGTACATGGAAAGGGATCCCAAGAGAACAATTCTCATGGAGTGTGTTGCTATTGTTAGGGGAAATGGCAAGAGGCATAGGAACAGTGAGTGCATGGGAAAGTGGTCGAGAGGAGGTACTTTTGGGAAATTGTCAGGGGCCGTCCCCGAACCTCCTGGGCAGAGAGGTAACAGCAAGAGTCTATACCCGTTCCCCCCCCCCCCCCCCCCCCCCCCCCCCCCGGCAATCACGCGCCTCACCCGTGACTTCCGGGCTAAGGGTGCAGGGAAGGCTCGTGTACAAGGCACGATACCGCCCTCGAGGAGGTGCTAAGGGAGCCCAAGTAAGAGTAAAACACACCTGGCCACCTGTGATAGGACCAAGCAGGTGGTCCGAGTGGGGAAGGAGGGTCCAGAGAGACCCCTGCCCTATCACCGCAGGGCACGGCTAGCAAAGAGGAGGGGGCTGGGGCGATAGCAAGCTGAACTCCCCAATCAGGAGTCGGACAGCAAAACCCGGAAAGAATAAGGAATATAAGGCTATGCTCTGAGGGGGGTTCGGTGGGACTGGGCTGATGTGAACTGCTGAATAAACATCTTCTACCTCTACCACTCTGGCTCGTGCTTGGTTTCCACCTGTGCTCCTGTCCCCCGGAGACAGGTCCAGAGACGTCTGAAGCTGCGTGAAGCAGAGCGAGAGGTTACTACTCACCGGGAGGGTCGACCGGGGACCGTGAAGCCCCGGACAGGAAATAAAGGATGAATTCGAAAAAACTGAAGGAGCCTATTGGCAGGGGATAGTGATTATCAATAGAGCCAGGGAAAGAGGAGCAAGCAATAGGCCAGCCATAAGTCGGTGGTTTGAAAGAGCCAATCAACCTCTGCCTTGGAATAAGGTTGTATAATAGCATCTGGTTCCTCACCAAAATATTTTGTGCTGGCACCCCTGGCATGCATAATGAGCTTGGCAACAAGGAGGAAGTAAGGGGTAATTACTTTTCCAGGGGAGGAAAGAAGATAGACCCACAATATCGGGGTGGATTGCCAAAAGACCCCAGAGGGTGTATGTGAAATATAGCACAAATTATCAGAGAAAGAGGGCGAGAATAATCTATGAAGGTGACAAACTGATCTCAGATAGTGCGCACGACCTTTAAAAGGGCGCCTTTACCCTCCTCAGACAGGGTCCTTGGCCGATTTTGGGTCGGGGTCATCTCGAAGGATACCAAAAAGAGGTTTGAGGTCCCCAGTTGTGAGATGGAGGTAGGGGTGAATCCAATTGATGTCCCTGAGTAATTTTTGAAAGTCATTTAGGGTGGCCAGATGATCCACCTGAAGTCGAAGATTATGGGGTCTCACAACCGATCCGCGAAGTTGGAAGCCCAAATAGGTGTAAGGATCTTTGAGCTGAACCTTACCTGGGGCAATCTGAAGGCCCTGGGACGAGAGGCTGTGTACTAAAGCATCACAGCATGCAAGAAGTGTAGGGCCATCTGTCCCTGCCAAGAGGATATCATCCATGTAATGGAGGATGTACAGAGAGGGCCAAGTTTTTCTAATAGGATCAATAGCAGAGGACACAAACTTTTGACAAAGGGTGGGGCTATTGGCTATACCCTGAGGGAGAACTTTCCATTGAAAGCGAGACATGGGCTTCTGGAAATTGGTTGCAGGAAGATTGAAAGCGAAGCGGATGCGGTTGGCGGGGTGCAAGGGGATGGTGAAAAAGCAATCTTTAAGATCAATAATGACCGTAAGGTAGTGGCTAGGGATGGCAACAGAGGGGAGGGGAGCCCAGGCTGCAGGGCTCCCATAACAATCATAGTTTTATTGACTGCTCTAAGATCTTGAAGGAGCCGCCATTTCCCTGATTTTTTCTTAATTACAAAAATATGTGTATTCCAGGGGGAATTGGTGGCCTGTGGCTAGCTGCTCCTGCACAAGCTGCTTGGCCGCAGTCAACTTTTCACTAGGGAGCGGCCACTGATCTACCCAAACAGGATCATCGGACTTCCAAAGAATCTTGTCTGCATGGGGTGCAGGAACATCAGTGACCACTAGAGTAAATTTCCTAGACCTAAACATTCAGGGCATCTATGGATGGTGATGGGTTCCTTTGTACCTTGGGCATCCTTGCCAAGGCCCTGACCAGGCAAATAGCCTTGCTTGAGCATCTGAGAAGTAACAATCTCATTAGGGCTGCACATTACCATCCCCAATTGAGAGAGGAGATCCCAGCCCCAAAGATTGAAAGGTAGGCCAGGAAGGACATATGGGCGAATAGAGCCAGAGTTATTTTCGGAATCTGTCCAAGTGAGTGTTTAGGTGCTTCGTTCAGGGTTGGTGCCTTGGCCAATGCCCTGCAAATGAGTGAGGGAGGGTGACAGTGGCCAGGTTGCTGGCCAGTCCTCCTTCCTAACAATAGTGGCGTCAGCTCCCGTGTCAATGAGGCCCTCAAAAGGTCTCCCATTGAGCCGGAGAAGAAGCATGGGCTTTTGAGGAAGAGTATTCTGGACCCAGTAGGCGTTGGAGGAGCCAAAGTAGCCTGTTCCTCAGGAAGGAGCCTGTATAGCCCTGTAAGTAGTATCGAAAGATAAAAGGAGAAGCTGAGCGAGCCTAGAACCAGAGGGAATGGTAGCATAGGAAGTCAGGGCCGAGACCACAAGCTTGATCTCCCCTGAGTAGTCACCATCTATGATGCCTGGATAGACAAAAATCCCCGACAGGGTGGAACAAGCTCAACCAAGAATGAGGCCGAAGAGGCCACTAGGGCAAGGACCATGGACCCCAGTGCCAATCACTTGGGGCCCTTGTTCTGGTGTCAATATTGCACGGGAGGCGGAACAGGGGTCCAGTCCTGCGCTACCAGGGGTGGCTCTTGAGAGGTCAAAGATGGTTTGAGGACATGATGGGCCAGCTGATTTGCCCCAAAGCTGGTCCTGGGAGTGGTCAATGGGGCCTGGGGCTGGCCCCAACGGGAGTTTCCCTGATCGGGTAAAGGACGGCCCTCATTATCAGTTTTGGAGCGACATTGAGAGGCCCAGTGCTTACCCTTTTTACACTGTGGGCAAGTCCCGGGGTGACCAGAGCGAATTTGTTTAGGGGCTGCACAATTCCTTGCGAAATGCCCTAAATTGCCACAATTAAAACACCTGTAAGGTGAGGGCATAGAGGCAGCATCCGCAAAAACATCCTGCAAAGCCTTGCCAATGGCAGCACCAATCTGGCGGCTGGGGCCAATGTCAACAGGAGGCAAATATAATCAGAGATGGTGCCTTGACTCTTACGAAGGTGAAGTGCTGTCTGGCAGGTTGAGTTAGCATTCTCAAAGGCGAGTTGGTGAATGAAATCGCTTTCAACCTCAGCAGGGCCAAGAAGCCTTTCTGCTGTGTCAGCAAGAGGGCTAATAAAGTCGGCATAAGGCTCTTCAGGTTTCTGATGAATATTTGCAATGGAGGTAGTTGCAGGCCCCTTGGGGGAGCTTTCGCCATGCTCTATTGGCCACGCTCTGGATTTGGGCAAAGAGGCCAGAGGTGAATTGGGTCTGGGCTTCATATGTTTCAAAACGGGGGGCTCCAATAAGCATCTCAAAAGTCCATTGGGCACTTACCACCGGCCTCACAATTACAGCAGGCGGTTTCCTTACAGAGCTCTTTGAATTCTGACTTCCAGAGGACAAAATCTCCCCCACCTAAGAGTGGCGTGAACAAGGTGATGTCAATCATGGGAGGTAAGCCAAAGGTGATCAAGGGCATCAAGGATGGAAAGAGTAAAAGGTGCCACTGGGCTGTACTGGGAGACAGCGTCCTTGACTGCCTTTAGGGTCTTATAGCCAAGGCGCTGGTATCGGCGATGAGGCTTTGTATCATTATCGTCATCGTCACTATCTGCATCATCTGGCTGAACCTCGACTACAGGGAAAAGCCGAAGGGCAGGGGAAGTAGAATGGGGGCGACAGGTGGTAGAATTCTCGCCTGCCATGTGGGAGGCCTGGGTTTGCCGCGGCTCTGTCGGAGGGGCGGTAGGAGGGGAGCAAAGCTCAAGATCAAGAAGGCAGATCTCTTGTATGAGTTTATTATGCCCTTTTTTAAATTCGAGAGCCTTTCTGAGGGTTTGAATCTGAGTAGATAATGCACTGGGAGAGGGGACAAAAGCGGGGAGAACAGAAGTAGGGGGCACTGGAGCGGGGAAAGGCAGCATAGAGCAATAGGGAGGGGGGTACTAGGTGTAGGGAAAGCAGGAAAAACGGCAGAAATAGCAGGGGGAGGGGTCATTATATCCTGCGCCCTCATCCTCGAGTTAAGCAGCACTAGCAGGGTCCAGGGATTCTTCCCCAGGGGAAAGATCAGTAATTCTTTTGCTCGGCATGGGGCAATCAGTTAAGAGTGGCACATTTAGGAGGGGGAGCAAGAGGCTTAGGGTCATCTTCCAAACGCATGGTGATAGAAACAGAATCATCATCACATTTTCCACAACTTTCCGCCTTTTCACATCCTCCTTTATGTTGAGAGAGGGTTCTGAGCTGGCCTGGGGCCGCCCAAGACTCCCCTTCAAAAAGGAGGAGCCCTCCTTGATAATTTTGGAAACATTTTTATCATGGCGGTGAGTGCATAGCAAATCATTAATACAATTCCAATAATTGAAAGCGGTAATAGGGATTTTTTCAGGACCAAAAGTCTGATTGATAATAGTCATTGAGACAATCTCCAACCTGTCTCCACCGCCTTTCATCAATCGTTCCCTCTTGGGGGAATCAAGGACAGACATCCTTTAAAAAAGCAAAAAACTGAATTAAATTCTTTTTCTTGACCTTTACTCCATGCGTCCTTAATGAGGTCTTTAAGACCCTCAATAAATTGACCATGAACACTAAAGTCCTGACCCATTGCATAGATGCCTCACTTACCTCACATCTCAATTCCTCAGGGCAGGCGATCCCGCGGCGACCACTGTCAAGAAATCTTTGGCTGCAGACTAATCACAGAGGTACGGTCTAACAATTGCCAGCCCTCTCCCGAAGCTCACTCGGGCCCCACATTTGGGCGCCAGTTGTCCCGGCCTGCGGGACAAGAACGCGGACCCTGGAAGAAAGGAGAGGGTGGGGGACAGGAGATGTGAAGAATGGAGACAAGACAGGCTTTCTGATTAAGTCTCGTTTATTGAAGGGTAGGGTAGCAGCAATTATAGTGGTACAAGAGGAAGTGGGGAATTTCCAGCAAGCAATAGTGGGAGGGGTAGTAACGGTAAAGATAACCACAGAATGTTCCATGCTACAGGCGGTATTTCACAAGGGCTGGATGTTTGCTCGCAGTGGGGCAGTTCAGACCTTATCCCAATAATAGATAGCCATGGCTCCCCATATATGTGGTATTGTTTTAAGGTAATAACCTTAGTAGGGAGGGGCAAAAAAATATGTGGGACATTTTTAATTTTTGTACAAGCACCATCCTGATTAAGATGCGTAGTGCTGCAAATTGATAACCTCCTTCTGGTAATTGTAGTGTCATACTCCTAAGAATGTCTATTCTGATTATATATTTAGGAATGGGGACTATCACTACTGAATACTCTCTACAGGAAAGTTTATCTAATCTTCATAGATGACATGACTTGTTTAGCTACAATTTCCTTCTCCCCAACCCAGTGATAGTTACAGGATGTCCACACACAAATATAGTCAGGTTTCCATATATCAAGGAGGCCTCTTCCCCAGTGTCTATTATAAGCTTTAGCTACTGTAATAGACCCATTTTTCCAATATATTGTAATGTGAGTACGTGTCCTATAATATCTCTTTCTTACCACGTGGAATTATACCAGGGTTTGGCCTGTGCCCTAATGCCGCTTTAAATGACTCAAATCTGGTTAGACTGGGGGCTTCAAAGGTGGGGGAGGCTGATAGTTTGGTTCATCTCTTGAGCTGCCTTTCCTCCCCACCGTTTCTCTTTGTGCATACGGTGTAACTCATTCGTAGAGGCTCCATCAATTTTGGTTTTATCTATCCTTGCTCTTATCAGGACAGTCAACAAGTCATTTTGGGATATTCTATTTTCAGGTCTTCTTTCTCCCTCCTCACTTAGATTATTCCATCCCTTATTCTTTCTATTCTCCCAATCCACTAATTCCCCTAGTTGTGAAATTTTCTGCATTACTTCATTTAAAGTCTTCTGAGCTCCACTTACCAGTAGGGTCATGATCACATGTTTGTAAGTAGAGGATGCAGACCTAACCAAGTATATTCCTATGGGGAACTCCTATGGGAGTCACATGATGATATGTCTTCCCCACAACGATAGCCATTTTCATGACTTCCTCTTTCAGTTTCTGTATCCCGTAGTCTATCTAATCATGGCCATATGAAATATGTAGAGTATTGTTTGCCTCCAAGGCCAGTATATTAGCATTATTAGAACCTCTCACAAACTATGACTTGTTGTACAGAGGAGTTGGTACTGATTCCCCCAAACTTAAGACAATCAATATTGTCTGTCCAAATCCCTGCATCACTAATTCCAACCATCCAAGCAGTTACAGACTCACCAGACTTTTGAGTGAATCTACTCGGAATGTCAGTCACTTCTTGTTGAGTAAAATCCTCAGCAATGGTTTTAAACCCCTTGTTTTCCTCTGATTCTCTTCTTTTCTACAAGTAATTGGCTTCGCTTCTGTATTCTGTCTGGATACTTATATTAATGTTATTCCTATACCTTCTCATTTAGAGTCGCATTATCCTCAGACTCATCCCAGATATATCCATCCCATTTATCAGGGTCCCGCCTGGCCGTTGCAGCTGCAATTAAAGCACAAACTTTTCTATTATTAATTTTCCCTTTTCATTTATGGTATTTGTACTGTACAACCTTTATGACAGACTTTTCTGCCACTCCCTGATAATTTCTTTCTTGACCACCCGAAATGAAATTTTGACATTGTAGCATAGATAATTTGCTTTGTGATTTGACCAGTTCTTTTTCACAGGTAACATTCTCTTCTACCTTATCCCTTTGTTCACACATTTTCTTATATGCCATTAACAATGCCCAACCTTGCTGCCCTATGCTAACAATTTCTCTTCCCTTTTTTATAGGAATAGTTTATAAGCAACGTACCACATCTAGCAGTTCAGCTCATATGAGCCGACTTCCCCATTCTTCATAAGGTCCTGCACTTTTTGCTCATTCTTTTACTAGGGAAGAATACAGAGGGTCTTCCCATCCTGGGATATCAATCTCTTCATTGTCGTTTTCCTTACTTTTTCTAAAAAATGGCATTGTACCTCAAGATCCTATTTGTGATGCCAGTTGTAATCAAAAGAGATTATGGACTGTGAAATACTTTCACTTTAGGTTTGGATCTTAAGATATAATGACACTCAAGCTTAATAAATAATTAAATTTATTCAACAGTATTACAAATATTGAATTAGCAAATATATATGTATATATGTGTATATAGATATACATACATGACCCGGGTCCGGGTCCTTCAGGTGACTCACTCCCAGTGGGCTTCTGCTCCGGACGTCTCCGGTTTCCCTCCCCGGGGGACTCGGCGGAGGGACTCAGTCGGACACTACTTCAGGAGGCATATATTTTATTGAGTGCAGAGGAATCCCCCGAACAGCCCAGGGCGTTGGTTTAAGTAGGGTTCTAGTTCCGGGTAGCCATCCCGATCCACCCCGAGGGCGAGGCCTACATCCCATTGGAGCAAGCTCCTCCAGACCAATCCTAGGGAGGCACGATCCCTTATCCCGGGTTGTGTCCGCCCCTGGTTGGCTGGCGGCCACTCCTGGGGAAGCCCCTCTCCGCCCAGGCAGTCAGGACCGACCCCCGACAACTCCCCCTTTTTGTTTATGCAGAAGTATATCAGCCTTTAGCTGTTCCAGGGTACTCATCCACAATTTCATAATACATGACAATAAGCAAGGTAGGCAGAGACAAATCACACATAACAGGGCAATTCCCAATCCAGTAACAAAACATGTATGAAGCCATTGTGTAACATTAAGATTTCTCAACCAATCTGGGAAAAGTCCATGCTGATTTTTCATATCCCTCTTATAATGGTTTGTGGCATTTTGTATGCCTTTAATTATCTCATCTAACTTTAATATATAAGTATCTAAACTTTGGAAGTCCTCAAGTCTTGAAATAGCATCTTCAAGCTCTGTGCTGGCGTTAAGCATGAGGGCAGTCATGCATGCAGATCGTAACAGCTGCATATCGCAGGATAGCCCTTGAAGCATTGATTCTACCTGTACCATCGTGGCCAATGCTTTTACCGCAGAGGTCAGCGCGGCTAGCTCAAGTGCCACCTGTCTATTTATCTGCTGTTGCTCCACCCATGCCGCTTCCGAATAGACCATAAAGTCGGCCAGATCATGTGCCATAACTTTAACCTCATGCTGCAGTGCCGCAAGTTCTATTTGTTGTAAAACACTCACGGCTAGTCCAATGATATCCATTGTAGAAATGTCCAGTCCCCGTCTCACTCATGCCACTCGGGCAGTGATCATTTCAAAATAGTCCGAGTCCGCGAAGGGTCTATAAGACCCTACCGGCAAAAAGGTTACCAGGGGTATTTTCAGCAATATTACAAAGGTGCCATTCCCTGTTAAGTCCTCACTCTGAAGGGTGTTTGATAGGGACCCATTATGGCAAAAAATGTTAAAATCATGGGTGCCAGTGATGCTCCCGTTCCTACAAATCAGGAACATTTCGGTGTCTGTAGTTGTCTGTGTCACTACCTCAAAAGAGTTGCAATGTCCTGAGCTAGAAGATTCATCGCAGTGGTACCCATGTTCTGTAAGAAGGTTAAACCACTGTTTGTTCAGTGTGGCATTGTCTGTGAGGGTCGCACTATTGTCCGTCATGTGTATGGCCTTTCCGAACGCCGCTGCGGCTTTCCATAGGTGTGCCTGCAATACCACCGTGGTATTGATCTGGTTGCCGGATACCGCATGAGGGACAGGTGCAGTGAAGTAGGGTCCTGGGATGCCATCCATGAAATACAGCTGGGTGTTGTTTATCATCTCTCCTATCACCGGATAACCTGTAGAGCAAACTTGGACAACGTCAAACATATTCGGGGTAGGTATACATGCGGGTAGGGGTGATTTTGGGAATCCTGATAGGTATAGGGGCACAGCACCTGTAGCATTAATTATCTGCCCCCTAGTAACGCTTCGGGAGTTGGGGTTGGTGAACGTTTTATTGAGCCACTCCCCCAGCTGGCTATAGTGCTGTGTTGGCTTATGTTTGATCATATGCATATGGATATAGTCTCCATGTCCGAGGTGGGAGTGGGGTCCGTGCGGGACCTCCCGCATGGTCCTATTTTCTACTTTAGCACAGCTGGCGGGCCCATGGCTGTCGGCCCTAAGGCATATGGGAAGGCGAGTGGAGACCCAAGTAAGTGTTTTATTTATATCGTGTTTCCGAATTGGTCGGACCTTTTCTGAGCCCCCCAGAATAAGAGTGGCGTTGCCAGGGACTTCTAACCGTATAGGTTCTCCGTCCCAGTGGGCAGGGATGGTGGTAGGAAACCCAGGGACCACAGTCCAGTATGAGTAGATAGGTAAGGCCGTGGTATTAGTCAATTTCAGGGGATAAGTCCCATTTATGGGGAATGTATTCCCAAAGTTCAGGCTACCCAGTAGCCCGAGGAAACACAACCACTTATCCATGTTTTTCTTCCTTTGAGTCCTGTTGGCCCTTTTCCGCTTCCTCTGCTTTTTTCTGCGCTGTCTTCTTGTCCTCAATGTCACATACCCTGGTGTTCCTGAGGGGGACCCAGCGTTCTCCGCTTGCTGTGGAAAGACAAACAAAACCCTTTCCCCTCACAACCACCTTGTCTGGGCCATGCCAGTGGCCCTCCTCATCTTTCCACCAAACCGTGTCTGGCGGGGGGCCACCCCCTTCAAGGTGTTTGTCAACCTGTTGGTGTGTTCCAGTATTGTGTGCAATATTATGTGTGATTGCATATTTTTGTCCGGGAGAGATGTGATTGTCATCTTCTATAAGGAAATTCCGTGTAAACACGGCAGTGGCCAACTGAGTGGCAGTGAGTCTACCCCTGACTCCCCCTTTTTGTCTATGAAGAGTGCGCTTAAGTGACTGATTGGCTCTTTCCACGATAGCTTGTCCTGTGGGGTTGTAGGGGAGACCCGTAATATGACATATCCCGAACTGGGAGCAAAAGTCAGCAAAGGCACGGGATGTATATGCTGGGCCATTATCTGTTTTTAAGGTGTGTGGAACACCATGATGAGCAAAGCAGGTGAGGCAATGGTTAATAACATGTTTAGTAGCTTCACCTGGTTGCAGAGTAGCCATGATAAAGCCTGAAAATGTATCTACGGTGACATGGATGAGAGAAGATTGGAAATGAGTCACATCCATCTGCCAAAGTTCGTTAGGGGAAGTGCCTTTGGGATTAACAGCTGGTACGCGGAGGGGCGGCCTAAAGGGCACACATGCTCCGCAGCGGCGCACGATCTGTCGTGCGTCCTCTTTAGGAATCCCGTAGAGCCTTGTCAACATACGTGCTGGCAGGTGGAAGCTGTCATGGGCCGCTTGGGGGTCAGTATAAAATACTAATGAGCTGTCACCTGCTGCCCTATCGGCTCCGTCATATCCTCTATAGATTGGGCCAATCGAGGAAGTATGGGAACGAACGTGCAAAACATATAAAGGGTGTTTCCGATCTACAAGTGCTTGTTGTAACTGCACCAACATTGGTAAGCTAGCCGAGGAGGACTGCGAAAGATCTGCAGTGGCGATGTGAGTAAGGAGGTGGTAACAAAAAAGGCTATCTGTAATTAGATTAAAGGGTTCAGAGGGGCATAATTGTAAAGCTTGTAAAACAGCATATAGTTCGTTTTTCTGGGCAGAGGTATATGGTGTTTGTAAGACCTGCAAAATTTTTCTGGCTGGGATATAAACTGAGGCCTTATTTTTCTTTGTCGCATCTGTAAATATGTTAATGCCGTCAACCGGCATCGATTGCACTGGGTTTTTTGGAATTGACAAGGGCAATGAAGCCCACCCCCTGAGCGATGGAGGCAGATGACCTTGAACAGTCTGGTGGGTAGTTAAGACCACCGCCCAATGTCAGGGGCGCGCTCGAGTCCCTGACCTTCGGGTGAGATCCCGACCCCTCCGCTCCAACCCTCGTGGCTTCGGACGTCTCCGGACCTCCCCAGGGGGATGAGAAGGCTCTTGACCAGGCAGACACGGAGTGCAGTTGAGAAGCAGTTTATTCTTAGCAGTCACACCAGAAGTCCCCCTGAGCTCTCTAGGGCGTTGTCTTATATACCCTTTCCCTTCTGGGACTCCACAGAGATCCTCCCCGAGGGTGAAGTCATCTCCTTTTATGGTGCTTCCCCAGCACCTGACCCAGGACGTCATGTCACTCCACTCAGAGCGACGTGGCAGTTCCGAGTTCGGGCGGGTCCCGACACCAGGGCGTCTCCTCCCCACTCAGGAGGTCTCTGCCGAAGCCCCTCACAACTCCCCCTTTTTGTTTTATAAAGGAAGTCGTATTTCTGCCTTCAGGGCCTCTAGAGAGCGTCTGAGGGTTCAAAAGAGCATTTGCACAATGCATGGTACACAACATAGGAAGAGCATAATAAGAACAATTGCCAATAGCGCAACAACAATCCAATGATATAAATCTGTAAGGGACAATCCCTTAAACCAATCAAAAAAGGATGGGGTTACCCAATGATCCCAACGTGTGGTATATTCAATGGTGGCATTCTCCATAGCTGCTATTACTTTATCTAGCTGTTCCAATTCATGTGTAATATTGTTAATATAGGTGGTGTTCTTTAAGATTTCTTCCACCTCTTTGTAAGCTGTGTCATTATAGGGGATAGGTGTTACACAGACCGGATAATACTTATAATGACATTGCAGACGCATGTACCTAACCATGAGGGCCTGTTGCTGTGTTACTATCTCAAGGACTTCTGCTAGGGCACTGAGCCGTTCTAAGATTGCTTTGTCTACATATTCCTGATGTCTCCACGCTAGTCCATTCTGTACCATGAACTGTTGAAGTGAGGAGGCCAGGAATGCAACCTGGTTTTGTAACTGATGTATCTGCATCTCCTCAATAACATTCATGGCCAGATTGAACAGCGCCAGGAGATCAGTGGCTCCTAAGTCTCTTCGCCCTCGTTTAGCTTTGTCTGTTTCTAGCATGTCTTGTATTAAGGCGTCTGCTCGTGACAATGCAAACCTTTCGCTCTTGACGGGGTGGGTGGTGAAGTGGGGAACCTTCAAAAGAAACACAGTGACGTTATTTCCCCATTCCCCCAGGATAGTGGCATTAAGGGTGTTGGTAAAGAGGGGATTAGTGCAATTGACAGTAAACCCATACAATGAATTCCCATCCATCTTGGTGTCATTACAGAGCATAAAGAACGCATTGGGACCGGTTTGCACTTGGGCGGTGAAGTTAGTACAAACTTTCTTGCTGTGCAAGCATGGTTGAGCAGTCTGTAATATGTTGGCCCATTTCCTCATCAGGCCCGGGTGTTGGAAGCGATCCGACGAGGCCGAGTAAGTGTCTACCCACACCCTCGTGTCCTCAAAGGCCAATCCGACCTTCCACAAGTGTGTCTGGGGTCTCCCTTTGTCAGGAACGGGGACCGGTGCCACCAAATATGGTCCGGGTCTCCCATCCCAAAAATACAACAGAGTGTCTGGGAATAGCTGTCCTGTGCGGGGGAACCCTGATGAACACACCTGAAGAAGGCTAAGGATCCAGGGGGTGTGATGGCATGGAGGCAATGGTGATGGCCCCGCAGTAGCGGCCCACACAGCCTTGCGGAGTGTCGCATCGGTGGGCAGGTACTGGGTACAATTGTATTTCTGACGGTTATTCCAACAATTGTTTCTTATAGAGGTTAAGCGCTGGATAAATTCAGCATAGGGGTGTCGCCTAGCCGTAGAAGCTACCTTATTATATGCAAGGAAAGAAAGCATTTCTATCCCCATATTACCGGGATACAGATAAGTCTCATTGGGATAGATCCCTAATGTTCCATGGGGAAGCTGGTTAATGGCAAAAGGTGCTAGGACGGCGCAGTCTACCGAGCTACTACTTTTTGTTATGCAAATGGGGCATGTCCAGGAGTGTAAGCTGACAGTTTTGTTCAATCGATGTAGCGCGACAGGGACTGAGCTGTCGGTACTTGGCAGCAATACAGAAATGTTGCCGGTGACTTGGAGTGGTACAGCATCGTGTTTCCAGGTCACCAGTTGAGGCACTGGGAGTAGAGGTGTGATTGCCCAGTGAGTCGCCTCTGAGGTGTTGACCTGTAAATCTGTCCAGGGAAGAGCATGGCTACCTTGTATCGGCCACAGCACCAGGTGTAATTGAGCTAGCGTTGGCAGACCGTTGATGATCGCTCTCTGCATTGCTCTCTGGGTGCGGTTCTTTCTCTTTCGTCTTCCTCTCTTTCTTCTGGCCTTCCCCTGTGTGTCGGAAGGTGGCAGCAAAGGCTCCTCTGGTCCATCGGAGCGGCACCCATCTGGTTCCATTGTTTCCTGTGGAGACACAAACATATCCCTTCCTCCTCACCTCTATTGGGTGGGGGCCATGCCATTGGTTATTCTCATCCCTCCACCACACTTTCTCTGTCCCCTTAACCTTGTGGCTCTCTGTCTCTGCAGGAGGCGAAGTTTTGGTGGCCTTAGGTTGCATTACTGCATATTTCATGGCTGGTGTCAAGCCTTTATCGTCTACTCTAAGAAAATTGCAGGTAAATACAGCTTGTGCCAATTGTGCCTGTGTTAGTCTACCTGGAACTCCCCTTTTTGTTTTAGAAGAACGCGCTTCAAGGTCTGATGTGCACGTTCCACAATTGCTTGCCCAGTGGGGTTGTAAGGGATGCCCGTGACGTGTCGAATGGACATCTCCGTAAGGAAGGAACGGAACCCCTGGGACCGATAGGCGGGCCCGTTGTCTGTTTTTATAACTAGGGGGGTACCAGAGACACTGAAGCATGTCAGGAGGTGGGCTATGGCACATTTGGTACTTTCACGGGGTTGTAGGGAGGCCATGATGTACTGAGAAAAGGTATCTACACAAACATGGATTAGACTGGAGCCGTAGTGGGTCACATCCATCTGCCAGAGCTCATTAGGAGCTTGACCTCTGGGGTTTTTGAAGTGTCCTGCAGGTGGAGGACGAAATGGTACGCAATTAGCGCATTTTTTCACAATGAGGCGAGCTTCCTCCCTGGAAATCCCATAGAGGTGTCTAAGCGATCTGGCAGATAGATGGAGCCGCTGATGGGCAGCATCAGGTGGCAGCATGAGGGCGAGGGTGGCGGGAGAGGCGAGAGCCTCATCCGCTTCCTGATTCCCCTGAAACATCGGCCCTGCTGTTGATTGATGCAACCTTACATGCAAAACATACACTGGCTCCGTGCGTTGTAGGAGCAGCTCTTGTAAAGGTCTCAGCAGTTCCCCAACTGTAGAAGAAGATTGCTCTAGTCGGGCATCTGGCAATCCTGGCAACAACCTAGCACAATATAAGCTATCTGTAATCAAATTAAATGGCTGCAAAGGAAAGATATGAAAAGCCTTAACAATAGCATATAATTCATTCTTTTGAGCAGAGGTATATGGGGTCTTATGTACCTGGAGTATCTTCACTTGAGGGGCATACACTACTGCGCGCCCTTCCTTGGTGGCATCTGTGAACACATTTATTCCTTCCACTGGTTCATTGACTATTATCGAAGGAGGGCGGCTGAGTGGCATCTGACTCCATCCCCGGAGGGATGGGGGCAATGCTGCTGTTGTTATGTGATGTTGACATATTAAGCAGGCCCATGTAAAGCTCTCTTGTGCGAGACCGTTAAGGACAGCGACCGGTGTATTAGAAAATATGATTGGCCATTCGCCGGATAGTTGGCGAGCTCTGTAACTGGCTTTCAATAGCAGATTGGCATGGTACTCGGAGCGGGAAGGGAGGCATTGTTTTGATTTGTCCGGGTACACCCATTCAAGGACTCCTTGATCCTGAAAAATGGGGGCCAATAAGCCTGCACCATTGTCCGTCAATATGGTCACTGCTAGAGGTTTGTTAGGGTCAACTCGCACAGCAGTTCCTTGAGCTTTACCCATAATGTTTTCTAGGGCTTCTCGCGCTGCCTTTGTCCACTCCCTTGGGGATTTAAGGCTCGCGTCCCCATGCAAGATGTCATACAAGGGCTGCATCTCTTCATTTGAGATTGGTGTAGTGGCTCTCAGCCATTGGAGACTCCCTATCAATTTCTGAAAATCATTTAGGGTCTTTATTCTATCCTGATCTACTTTTGGGAATGGCCTTTGTACTTGATTCCCTTTTATCTGGTGCCCTAGGTATGTAAAATCAGGACCCTTCTGGATTTTGTCAGGAGCTACCTGGAGACCGTATTTCTGCAACGCTTTGGTCATTTCTTTTACAATGTCCTCAACCTTTTCCTTCTGCTTGTGGGCTATAAGGATATCATCCATGTAATGTATAATCAGGGCACTTGGGTGTTGTCTCCTTACTGGGGCTATAACTGCATGTACATACCATTGGCACACTGTAGGGCTGTTAGCCATTCCTTGGGGTAGCACTGTGAACTCAAAGCGCTTTGCAGGTTGGGTGAAGTTGGTAGCTGGTACGGAAAAAGCAAATTTCTTGGTATCTTTGGGGTGCAGGGGTATGTTATAGAAGCAATCCTTAATATCTATAATCACTAGTGGCCAGCCTTGAGGGATCATGGCGGGTGATGGTAGCCCTGGTTGAAGGGCGCCCATGGGCTCTAGTGCTGCGTTTACTTGTCTCAAATCTATTAGCATGCGCCACTTGCCTGATTTTTTCTTTATCACGAATATTGGGGAATTATAGGGGCTGTGGGATGGCTGAATGTGTTTAGCCTGTAAGAGGTCCTGAACTATGTCCCAAACTGCTGCTTTTTTCTCCTCAGTAAGGGGCCACTGCTCAACCCAGATGGGGTTTTCATGCTTCCACGTGAGAGGGACCGGATGTGGGGTGTCCTCCGGGGCAGTGGCCCTCATGAGTTTAAAGAGGTGGTGAGTTGGGCATTCATTTGGCCCAAGAGATCCCTCCCCCACAAGGAGTATGGAAGTTCCTGAATACAGAGTGGACGGAAGAATCCTGATTGTTCCTCACATTCCCAACCCAGCAGGCGTGCGGAGCAGAACGCATGTGCGTTCCCTCCGACCCCCATCACTGGGCGGGAGGTGGCTGTTTTCTCCCATTGTTTATCCCATTCTCTCCCCGAGATCACGCACGCGTGGGCTCCCGTATCAACAAGTCCTGTGATCTCTCGTCCTTCTACCCTAATGGTCAGCAAGGGCCTGTCCTCTGTAACGTTTTGTGTCCATGCTACAAATTTTTCTCCTGGGGGAAACTGATAATCTTTGTCTATCCAGGGCACTGGCAGCGCCGCCGCAATGGCAGTCCCTGATTTTAAAGGGACCGGATAGGCGTGAGGGTTAGTAAGGAAAATGGTCTTTTGATTCCCATTTAACAGCTGTGTATGGACGACCACTTCGGGGAAACTGTTTGTACCCACTATCAGCCTTGGATGCTCAGCGGGTGCAACAGCCACCGACGTGGTGGTCCACGGGGGTATTTCTTTCTTTTCCACGTTATAAATCTCTCGTCTTATTGAGGGCGGAATGGGTTGGCGCGAGGGTTTAGTCCCCGCGGGACCCGCCCCTCGCTCTTCGGTCCCGCTCTCCCGTTTCCCTGCTGTCTTCCCTCTCCTCCGCTGTTCCCCTGCCCTCTGCCCTTCCTACAATGTTTGGCTATATGCCCTGTCTCATTACAGTTGAAACATCTTATTCCCCCTGCCTTGAGCTTTGGACAGGCTCTTCTGAAATGTCCTGATTTTCCACAATTGAAGCATGCTCCTCCCGAGGGCCTAGCGGGCATCAGGGTCATAACCTTTTGTAGGCTTGCTACTAGCCGAGGGTCAGAGTTATCCTCGACATCCAAGCATTTGTCTACTATCTCCTCCACAGTAGGGTTAGCTGGTAAAGTTGCAAGGATTCCCCTATCTGAGCCCTGTAGTCCCTCTCGGAACAGCTGTATAGTCAATTGAGTGGCCAAGTCTCCCTTGCCATATTTTGCTGAAATTGTCTCCTGTACTCGGGTCATGAACTTCAAAGGGGTCTCGTTCTTTCTCTTGTTTCAATGCGGACAGACTTCCCTTTTCTTTGACACCCAATTTTTCTAGAGCATTTAAGTTACAAATCTGGACTTGCTTTAACACAGTGTCAGGTATTTGTAACTGTGCTTCTGAGCCAGACCAATCCCCAAAGCCCGTGATTTGATTTGTCATTACATCAGCTGCATTTGTATCATTTGGATGAGCCTCGTCTGCGGCACGGCGAGCCAGCCGTTGTAGGTAGGCTCGATAAGCCACGTAGGCAGTTGCTTCGAGGCATGCTTGCAGGATCTCGTCCCAGTCTCCGGGAAGCCAGACTGATACTGAGACTGTCGATCCTAACAGCTTTCTTACAAATGCCGAGCCGGCCCCATACTTTCCTATAGACTCTTTGAGATCTTTTAAAAACTTATAAGGGACTTGACGATGAGTACGGACTACTCGTTCTTGTCCCTGTGCATCCCTTTCTGCCTGGGTAAAAACCGGGAACACTCCCCAACCTTCCCAATCCACTGTCTCTCCCTCTCCTGCAGCGGCAGTCAGGGATCGGCATAGAAGCTACCCCCCGTTACTCCCCCTTTCCTTGCTGGGACCCTTTTCACTTCTCCTTTTCTCACCCAAGTTAGTTCCCTTTTTCTCACAGTCTTTAGTTCCTCTTTTTTCACGATCTTCACTTCCCTTTTTACTAGTTCCTCTTTTCCCACCGGACTCTTGACTAGTTCCTCTTTCTGCCTCTTCTAACTCTGAATGCAAGCTAGTCAAAGGGGGTGTCGGTCCCTGTCCCACCAAGCGGCGGAGACTGTCCCATGGGTAAATTGGTGGGGGTTCCTCCTCCTCCCCCTCCTCATCGGACCCGCACAAGGATTCTCCCACCTGCGTCTCGGTACAAACCGGAATCGGGGGCGGCTGAGGGTTAAGAGCCGCGCCCACGGCACTGTACAGAACGAAGTCTTGGGGAGACAAGACTGTGGGGTCCTCTTTGTGATAGGCAGCCATCTGTTGTCCTACAACTGCCCATCTGCTTGGGTCGAGCCCCGTATGCTCTATCCAAGGGCTGACTATCAGTATTTTTTCGACCCAGTCCCTACATGTTCTAATATGAATTTTTACTCCATTTTTCTTGCACAGCTTGTACAGCTGGGGCAGGCTAGCACTCCCTTATCCTCTGGTTTTACATGGGCGGAGCCCATTCTGCCTTCTAGGCGTCTCTGAAGCGGGGCGGCGTTCGTTCTCCGGCTCGAAAAGCGGCCGGGGTTTTTACTTTCGTTTCGCCGCTCGCTTTCGCCTAGGCTGCCTGGTCCTTCTACTCCGTCCAGCGGAGTAGGTAAGGGGTCCCCTTCACTTACCTCACCCGGCGGGGGTCTTGTAGTGCCGCCCCACGTTGGGCGCCAGCTGTCAGGGGCGCGCTCGACTCCCTGACCTCCGGGTGAGATCCCGACCCCTCCGCTCCAACCCTCGTGGCTTCAGACGTCTCCGGACCTCCCCAGGGGGATGAGAAGGCTCTTGACCAGGCAGACACGGAGTGCAGTTGAGAAGCAGTTTATTCTTAGCAGTCACACCAGAAGTCCCCCCGAGCTCTCTAGGGCGTTGTCTTATATACCCTTTCCCTTCTGGGACTCCACAGAGATCCTCCCCGAGGGTGAAGCCATCTCCTTTTATGGTGCTTCCCCAGCACCCGACCCAGGACGTCATGTCACTCCACTCAGAGCGACGTGGCAGTTCCGGGTTCGGGCGGGTCCCGACACCAGGGCGTCTCCTCCCCACTCAGGATGTCTCTGCGAAAGCCCCTCACAGCCCAAGTTTCTGATTCATGTGCTAATCGTGTGAATATCTCTACAGAATCCTCTATTAATATGATAGGAACCTTACCGGTAATGCCTTGAGCCAATTCTGAGGCTTTCATTAGCAACAGTCCCGTGTCTCTAGCTTAGAGGGGACACTTTTGTTGGGTTTAGAAGGATAGACCCACGCCAAAGGGCCAGCCTGTTGAAATATTGAGGCAGCTATACCTAATGACTGGTTTGACACAACAGTTATATAGATCGGCTGTAGCGGGTCTGTGCGTTGGACAGTGGATTCATTAGCTATGCGCTCTATAGCATCCATAGCCTGCATAGCCTCTTTGGTCCAGTCTCTAGGGGAATTAAGTGCAGAGGGTCCTTTCAAAATTTGGTAAAGCGGTCGCATTAACTCATTGGATATAGGTGCAGTGTTCCTTAACCATTGTATGGATCCTATTAATTTCTGGAAGTCGTTTAATGTCTTAACCGCTGTTCTATCTATAGAGGGATTTTTCCTAACCTCTGTTTGTGTGACCTGGTAACCTAAATACTGATAAGGTGGTTGTGTTTGTACCTTCTCAGGTGCCACGTGCAGTCCATGCTCAGCTAGGGCACTCATGACTCGCTTTAACAAGACACTCGTAGTGGCTGACAAAGGCGTGGCTATTAAAATATCATCCATATAATGGATAAGCATGGCTGCTGAGTTGGTCTGTCTGATGGGATTTAGAATAGTATCAACGTATAATTGACACATAGTAGGATTATTAGCCATCCCCTGGGGTAAAACCTTAAATTGGAATCTTTGACTGGGTGGCTGGTAATTAGTGGTCGGGATGCTAAATGCAAAATGCTTTCTATCCTTTTCCTGCAGGGGAATGCTGTAAAAATAATCTTTAATATCTATGACGGCTACGGGCCATTCCTTAGGAACCGCAGTTGGTGAGGGCAGTCCGGGTTGAGCTGCTCCCATGGGTTCTAATGCACTGTTAACTGCTCTGAGATCTACGAGCATTCTCCACCGCCCAGATTTCTTTTTTATTACAAACACTGGGGAATTCCAAGGGCTTGTGGAGGGCTCAACGAGTCCTGCTTTAAGAAGATCATCCACTATACCTTTAAGGGCTTGTAATTTCTCTGTGGTGAGGGGCCACTGTTCCACCCAGATAGGCTGTTGGGACTTCCACGTCAGTGGTAAGGGTGAAGGCCCATCAGTGACCCCTAGTGGTTTAACTGAATATCAGTAGTCACAACCACTCCCATCTGGCCCAGAACATCCCTCCCCCAAAGGCTGGAGGGGAGTGGCAGTCTAAACGGTCGTAATTTCCCTGCTGAGTCCTTGCTTCTCCAATTTAGCCAGCAGAGGGACTTTCTGGCTGTTGCTCCTCCCCCCACCCCCATGACCCCTAGGGGAATTTTTTCTAGTTCCCACCGCTGATCCCAGTCTTTTTGTGCTATGACTGATACATCTGCCCCGGTGTCTAACAACCCCACTATTTCCCTGCCTTCCACCTCTATCTCTATTTGAGGTCTAGTTTCTGTGATAGCTTGCGTCCAGGCCACAAAGGCCGGGTCGCTTTTAGATTCTTCCCAGTCCTTGTCTATCCATGGTATGGGAAGTGCCAAAGCTATCGGCTCTTCCTCATTAATATCCACCGGGTAAGCATGGGGGTTTGTGACACAGATACCTGTTTTTCTTGGGGCAAGGAGCTGAGTGTGCACTATAATCTGGGGAAATTTCGAAGTGCCTATCACTAATCTATGACCATCACTGGGATTAACTGTGAGTGAGGTGGTGGTCCACGGTGCGAGGGTACAATGGAGAATGGGATAGAGGAAGGGAGAGGGGTTGTTTACTGAGTTCCCAGGGCCGGTCCCCCTGTCCCGCGGCCCCGGTTCTCGTTTCCCTGGTCTTTCTGTTTCCTCGCCCTCGCCCGACAGTTCTTGGCTACGTGGCCAGGCTTCCCGCAGATGTAACATTTGATGATCCTAGTTGTTTTTGCCTTGCAGTCTGATTTAAAGTGTCCTGGCTTCCCGCAATTAAAGCAGGAGCCCTTGGGATTCTGCCGTGTCGGCTCTGCGGTCTGTAAAGTACCGACTAATGTTTGTAAGGTCATCTGAAGGGGATCCGGGGCTGGTCCCTCGTCTAAGGCCTTGTCTATGATGTTCTCTACGGTTGGATCTGTGGGCAGGGTGGCCAGGAGTCCTCTAGAATGGGTCAGTCCTTCTTTGACTGTTTGTATTATCAGAGCCTCTGATGCAGCATTTTTCCCGAATCTGGCCTCTATGTTTTGCTGCACCCTGGTAACAAAGGATAATGCCGACTCATTGGCCCGTTGTTTTAGTTTCTGAACGGGCGTAGAGGTACTGCAGGGCTGATATGGCGACTGTCTGCACAAGCTGAATGGTGTCCTCCGGCAAGCCCAACTGAGCTTGTGTAGTGGAGTAATCCCCATGGCCCGTGAGTTGATTAATTAGTGTCTCTGGGTTAGGAGGGTTAATGATTTCAGCCTGGTTCTTTGCCTGTCGTCGCCAATACGCTGCCCAAGCAGTGTACTCGGTGGGGCTGAGCACCGCCTGCATTGTCTCATCCCAATCAGTAGGCGTCCATGCGGCCACGGATACCGCGGACATAATGAGTCTTTTTAAAAAGACCGAGCCTGCCCCGTAAGTCTTAACTGCTTCTTTCAGATCTTTTATTAACTTATAAGATAATGAACGACGGGTGCGAGTTGTTGTCCCATCTGCATTGTTCTGAACAATGATCGGATATGCAGCGGGTGTGCCTACCAACCGATCCAAGTCTTCATCATCTACTTCCTCCCCCCGCTGCAAGGCCTCAAAGACTGCCTGCTATAGTCGGGTACGTGCAGGGGGCTTATGAGATTCCTGGGTAATCCTCTGGTCTGACCTGGGAGGGGATTTGGGGTCGAGGCAGCAACTACATGCTCCGCTGCACTCCCCTTTTTTCCGCGAGCTGAATTCGCGCTCGAGCAGTTTACTTTCACTTTGGTTATGCCCGAATGGTCTGTTTTCACTTTGATACTGACGTGGGATCCCCTTGTCCTTGAGTGCCAATTTACTAAACTTCTCTATTTCCTCAAGGTCGTCCCACGGGTAACGGACTGTAGGAGCATGGGTGGGGCGGCTCTTCAGGGGGAGGGGGCCACCTCTCCTCGCCTAACAGAGAGGTGCCCGTCTGGGCTCCCTGCGGGACTACACAGGGCGGCGGTCGCGGATCAAGGGAAGCAGCCACCAAGGCGTATAATGTAAAATCTTTGGGGCCTAAACTTTCTGGATTCTCCTGTTGATAAGAGGCCATTTGTGTCCCCACTACTTGCCATGTTTGAGGAGTTAGTTCTGCATGGCAAACCCATGGTGATATAGTTTGTATTTTTACTACCCACTCCCTACATTCCTTTATATGAATTTTTGTGCCCGCTTCTCGGCAGACTTTATAAAGCTGGCACGCCAATACTCCTGAATCCTCTGGCTGCAATTGCTTAGCAATTCCATTGCCCATCTTTCCTTCTTCTAGGTAGCCCCGTCTACCTAGGGTGTCCGACTCTTCCGCCCTTAAGCGAGCGGGATACTCACGTCACCTGGAGGGGTCTCGTCCCTCGGCCCCACGTTCGGGCGCCAGCTGACCCGGGTCCAGGTCCTTCAGGTGACTCTCTCCCAGTGGGCTTCTGCTCCGGATGTCTCCGGTTTCCCTCCCCGGGGGACTCGGCGGAGGGACTCAGTCGGACACTACTTCAGGAGGCATATATTTTATTGAGTGCAGAGGAATCCCCCGAACAGCCCAGGGCATTGGTTTAAGTAGGGTTCTAGTTCCGGGTAGCCATCCCGATCCACCCCGAGGGCGAGGCCTACATCCCATTGGAGCGAGCCCCTCCAGACCAATCCTAGGGAGGCACGATCCCTTATCCCGGGTCGTGTCCTCCCCTGGTTGGCTGGCGGCCACTCCTGGGGAAGCCCCTCTCCGCCCAGGCAGTCAGGACCGACCCCGACAATAATCAGCCTCAGTGATTCTCTGAGTAGCAATATCCACCAAGGCATAAAATGCAAATATACTGCTTGAAGATGGTTGATCTTGTCATAGAGGATGTCCTATATAGTCTCAGTAAAACAGAGATGTCTGATACCTAATGAGGTTCTCAAGATGTTCTTATTTATAGGCAAATGGTATTGTATTGACTACATCAAGCTCCAGAATACTAGAGGGTTTCTTCAAAAGCAATTTAAAAAAAGAGCCTTCTAAGAATCCAAATACGAAGAAAAGCCAAATAGATAAAAACTGCCTACCGCCTGTGTTATGAGTTTAATTTGGAAAAATGCCTTATTAAATTAGTTCATCATCATCTTTATATATGTCTTAGGTCTTAGATAGAAATGAAATTGGCTGAGTGTTGAATAAGAGGACAAGAACAAACTAGTCTTAAAGTATTCGTTGTAATAGAAAACAAATATTTTTAACACTGATACTCTTTTTGTGGTATTTTTGGTCATAAGTCATTTAAAATGGAGTCTCCAGAGAATCAAAATTGTGAATAACAGCTAGAGGGTGTTGAAGAGATGGGTGGCTTAGGGAAATTACCAAGTACAACTTGAATGAACCAGTTGGCTGAAGGGAATATAAATGTAAAAAGAATGGTCTGGTTATTTGTCGAGACATAATATGTGAACAAACTGCTTGTTTTTTTGTTACCTCCAAAATTGTAAGAGAAAGGCCTATCACATTTTAGAGGATTTTAAGAAGAACATGGACATGATCCATCCAGAATGGGTCTGGAGACATTGCATTCTATGACAGAGGAGGACATACCCACATCAGTGTGTACTCCATAGGGCAGAGGTGGGGAGCCTACAGCCTGGGGCCACATGTGGCCTTCTAAGTTTTTGGGTGAAGCCTTTAGACTGAGTCCAAGTTTTACAGAGCAAATATTTTTATATTAGGGATTCATTATGTGAAGTGTAGATTCACTCAGAGGGCTGCACTTGAGGATACAGAGGACCACATGTTGTGGCCTCAAGGTCACAAGTTCCCCATTCCTGCTGTAGAGTAATCAAAGTACTGAACCCTCATGGTATTGTAAAGTTAACTGTGTACACATGAAAATAAACTGTATTTGTTAGACTGGAATGGACAGAGTAGGTGAAATAAATATTTTATATTTATCTGGTATTTAAAACATTTCCAAACAGTTTTACATAGATTATCTCATTTACATAATCATTTGCAGTTTGGCAGAGTGTATATTATTTTTATAGATGAAGTAATTTAGGTTGAGAGAGTTTGAGTAGTTTACCCAGGGTCATAAAGATAACAGGCAATGAAGTAGGACTAGAATCCAGGTATTCTGACCTAAGTCTAGTTTTTATCTACCACATTTTCTTTCCAGTGAAAGAAGGTCAGGTTAAAGGGTTATTGAATTTGAAAGACAGAGGTCTTGCCTCTTCTTATTTTGGGGTTGTAGTAAAAAAAAAAAATGATCCTGAAATAACATCCAGGAATTGAAAACATTATGTAGCTCTTTTCCTCTTCTCAAGTTTGCCATAGTCTGTCCTGTATCTCATTGTCTCTGGTCTTAGTTTTTCAACTGTTAAGTTAAAATGGATGTTAAGGAGAAATTTATCACCCGCGGTAGAAATGTCACACTCAAGTTTTTAGATGAACTACATTTCTTATTATGGAAATTCTGACAGGCCAGATAAATGCCTTTTCACACAGCAGCTTAATAAAAATTTAGTGAGATATGAAAATGTTTGGGAAGCTGAATAGTGGCTTCATGCATTCCATGTATATGACATCCTTGGGCTAGATTACCAAACTGAGATACAATTTATTGTATCATTGTGACCATAATATTTCATATATCATTATGCCTCTGGGTCTCAATTTCACTGTGAGATATGACTGATGGTCTTTATATCATACATGCAATAATCAGGAAGGAATATTAACTCTTTAGGGCTAGCAAAGAGAGTTATTGATGCAAATTTGATTAGAGCCCCCCAAAAGTCAATTAATATTCATGCTGAGCTTTTAAAATCTCAGAAGAACTTTTAAAGGTCCTCACATGAGTCTGACCTTGTCAAAGTAGTGTAGAATTCTTGCTAGACTGTTCTTGATGGCAATTTATTTAGCTTTTGTTTTAAGGGAATAAGGATCTATTATCTCTAGAGCCAGACTACTCTGCTTTTGGTCAGTTACGATTGTTACTCACCTCTACGTAATTTCCACTCACAGGTCCTAGTTCTCTTCTCCAGAGACAAGCAAAATAAGTTTGATCTCAGTTCAACAAGTATTTTAAAACTGGTGAGATTGGAAAGCCATCTTCTACTGAAACCTAGATATAAAACCAGGCTTCAATGAAATAGGTTGACACTAGCTGAAGACTGTTTGCCCAGTGATTGTTTGTTTTGCCCAAGTGATTACTTGTTTTGGTATTTTTACTGCTTTCTATTTTGCCTCAAATTGTGTCTTACTGAAATTTGGTACCAGATAGAGTGGTAGGTTCTTCGTTAAGCACTATAAAAATAAATAGAACCAAAAAAAGATAGTCTCACGAGGGAAGGCAATACATAATGGAGGGGTGTAAAGAAGTAGGTCAGGGGACAGGATGTCCACATGAGAATAAGGCTACTGGTGAAGTTGAGAAATCCAGATAGTGGAGTCTAAAGTCAAGTAAGTGTGGCTTAGGTCATCACAAATTGATAACGGGAGTCAGTAATTGACCATACATAAGGGAGGCCCAAAAAGTGGCGTCATCTTTAAGGTGAGAAAACTGTTGGTAAGGAAGTGGAAAAGTCAGGAGTGAAATTATTATTAATTTTTGCATATTTTAAAGGATTTTTTTTCAAAAGGAATAATTGAATGGAATAGTGTTATGTTCTTCAATCACTTAAATATACTTGTGAAAAACATTTTTTTGGTAGAAAGGATTCTGGTCATGTTGATACAGGGTTTGATAGGAAAGTTTGAGAGCAGGTGTCAGAGATTGATTAAGCTATGTGCTCAACTGCACACAGGTAATGTTAGTTAAAAGCCAGCTCTTCTAACTCCAGTCTGGCCCACTTCTTACTGCCCTGTATTGCTTACATCTTCTGTTCAAATTGAATACTTAAATGACCTACATTTTATCTGGTTGGGCTTGGCTTTTGTACTCCCTTCCAACTCTGACATTCTGTGGTTTTCTAATTTTCATAGAAACAGCAAAGGGAATATAAGCTTATGTTTAAAAAATAGATGAAAATACTCAGGATTATAGTTGACGTCAACCTTAAATATTAACCAGTTGTCAGGGGCTGCGACCACCAGGACAAGGGTCCCTCCTCTCCGCTTCTCGTGGCTTCAGACGTCTCTGGACTCCCACTGGGGAACACAGTGAGGAGTAGTAATCGAGCAGACACCAGAGTAGGGTAGAGCAAGCGTGACGTTTATTCTGCAAGTCTCAGTCCAGTCCCCCCGTGAGTCTTAGGGCGTTGGTTTATATACCTTTTCTTTTCCGGGTTTGGAGGACCTCCCCAAGGGCGAAGCCATTACCTTATACGGTGCTGTCCTGCACCCGCTCTCGGCTGCCGCATCACCTCTGGAGACGTGGCAGTTCTGGGTTTGGGTGGGTCCAGCAACCTCGGCTGTCCCCTATCCGCTTGGGGGTCGTTTCCCGGCCCCTCACAGGTTGGGCTTGGCTTTTGTACTCCCTTCCAACTCTGACATTCTGTGGTTTTCTAATTTTCATAGAAACAGCAAAGGGAATATAAGCTTATGCTTAAAAAATAGATGAAAATACTCAGGATTATAGTTGACGTCAACCTTAAATATTAACCAGTCATTTGCTATGTTGGCTTCAGTTTCCTCACTATATAAAGGGGATAATAGCAGTATCTACCTCCCAGGGTTGTGAGGGTCAGTGAGCTGATAACTATAAAGCACATAGCTCAACACTGAGCACATAATAAGCAATATATGAATATTTCTTATTACGGTTTAATTATTATTCATCTTTCCCCTTAAAAAGCTCATGCATATTTTAGATTGCATTCATGGAAGTGTAGTGTCCATCATAATGGAGATCATAGTTCCATTATATTGCATTTTTGTAACCAAACCACATTTGAAGTACTGTGTTTAGTTCTGAACACATCTTTAGACAGGTATTAGATAGAATGCTGGATGTTCAAGTCAGGAAGCAAGAACCCGAGTTTGAATCTTCTGTAATGTGATTAGCACCAGCCTATTTCCTTATCTATAACACCCTTCTAATAGGGTTGATGGATCAAATAAGATAACTTAAATAAAGTGCTTTGCAAAACTTTAAAGCAGTATATATTGTCATCTACAATGCATAAGGCACTGTACTAAGTGCTGGTGTGGGGGGGAGAAATTAAAAAAAATAGATACCTTCTTTCTCCTCAAGTAGTTTACAATCTAATGAGGGATGACAGTAGACAAAAGAAAGCTGAAAAGCAAAAAGGTACCTGGCCTGGAGGCATGCAAAGCAGAGCAGCTGGTAGACTAACACCTGTCTCACAGGATTAGGGTAAAGATCAAATTAAATAATGCATTTGAAGTCTTTGCAAACTTCATAATACTTTATACATCTCAGCTATTTTTATTATTATAACGGTTAGCTAGGGAACATCCAGAACACTGAGGATACTCAAAATCCTTTCTTAGGAAAAACAGGTGAAATGACTGATGCTCTTTGGCATAGAGATTTGAACATTTGCACGTGATGCGATTATTGTCTTTAAATATTTGAAGGGCTGTTGTCTGGAAAGGAAGAAGAATTACATATGCCTTGTGAATACAGTGGGTAGAAACAGAGCCAAATGGTATGTTATAGGGAAAGAGATCAGATTCCATATAAGAATTTTCTAATCGTTAGAACTCTATGGAATGTGTTGCTATTTTGATTACCTTCAATTTTCAAATGAAAGTCAAAGACCAATTGACAAGATTGTTGATAAGGAGATTGTTGATTAAAATAGAAATTGCACTAGAAAAAAATTTCAACTCCAAGATCTGTTTCTGTAGTTAAGTAATTTACCATCAAGGACACAGAAAATTTATTCGAACAGACAGGGTAAGATCACCTACAGTATCATTAGTTACAAGGAATAAGAAAATCTTCATTTAGAGCTAACCTATTCCAGCACCTATTCCAGCTTAGAAACTCTTTTTTTTGGTTACTGGTCTCTTTTATGGTTTCATGACAGTACAGTAATTCACCACATCTGGCAGGGTCTGACACAGCCTTAGTGCAATACTTTGTTTACCACCCATGACAAAATTTGGTCACCTATAAACTTAAATCTGTATTGTATTTTATATTTATACTTTTCAATCCAAATGTAATACCTGGTTTATACAGAAGTAAAATGTATGTTCCATTGTGTTTTCTCTCTATATTTATTAAATAATAAAGACTTTTTCAATATTCAAAACTGTCAGCTTTCATGTGGTTTTTACTGTACAAATAATAAGTGCTTGATAAATGCTTGGTTACTTATATAATTCTTATCATGGTGTTTCATAAGGTAAAAGATACATACTCAAACATTTTTAGCATCCCTGGAATGAAGGATGATAATTGATTTTTAGATATATGTAATCTAAAATCCAAACACTGACTATAGCTATATTGATGGCCTTCTCCATTACCGATAATACCAATATGTTCTATAAGTACACTGATGACTTATTCAGAAGTTTCTCAGAGCTTGCCCTATTTTGCAGTTCACTTAAAGAAATTGTTAGATAAAAAGATGGTTAAAAATGACAAAGAATTTTTGGCTTTAACATGAAATGAATTAACTTGTAATGTGAAAATTGTATTGCTAGTGAGATGTCATGGGAGGAAAAATTTCCCAAAGATTAGTGTTATTCAGAAATGGAATTATGGATGGAATAGGTAGAATTTCTTCAGTAGGTGGTATAGAGCCTAACACTAGAGGCTTTGAAATAATGATTGAATAACCAGTAGTCCAGCTGCTATAGAAGAGATTTCTCAGGTACCTGTTAGATGAGATGGCCTTTGATGATATCTCCACAATTTAGGTAAGGCCGGTCTCTATGATCCAGTTTGCCTGAGGGCGTATGAACCTCTTTTGACAACCACTTCAGAACCTAAGCTCTCCTACTGACACCTTGTGGCAAGGCCCTTGGGAATCTTGGGAGTGACAAGGACAAGGATGTGCGTAGGTGCCACAATCTCACACCAATTCCTGAGAAAAAGGGAATTTATTTAATGACAATGACTGAGGCAGGAAAAAATAGTTTTGGATCAAGGATGCCTTAAGGCTGTTGTTGGTTATTGAATGTTCTCTGAAGAATTGTATATTTTCCCGGAACGTAAACTTTATACAAATGTATGAGAGTCTGTTGTTCTACTTAATAAACTCTGGCTGTTGTAATCTTCAGTCTGCCTAGCCTGTTTCATGACCCTCAACATAGCACTTCTGAGTAGCCAGCTGCTGGCAGCCTTCATTCTTTCAGAATGAGTCAATAGGTAATAGAGATACATAAATATTTGGTGTGCCATCACCTTCTCTCCCAAACCAAGGATTCAAATCAGACCCAAAGGAGTTGTGAAAATTTCTGGTTTTAACATAATAAGGTAAAGGTGGACTTTGGAACAATGAATATTTTTCTTGATATTTGGTATTGAAGGAAAAGCTAATAATATAATTAAGATTCAATATTGATAAGAAAGTCCGTTATTCCTTATATAGAGAAAGCCAAGATTTTAAAGTGGGAAACAGAGAAGGGAAGATTTAGGTAAAGCTCAAAAGTAAGGCAAAGCAGAAGTGATTTTATCATTGGAGCATTCTGTGGATTATCTGCATAGAAGAACTCTCTTGACTTGCCTTCATGATCATTTTGTCCTTTAAAATGTGGAAACATCCACGTGCCTCTCAGGCTCCTCCCCTTGGCAATCTAAGTGACACTAAAGTGATTGTTACCTCTTGTACTGAACTTTAAAAATCCCAAACCTCATTCAGACTACATTAAGACATGGACTCAAAACACTGAATGTCTGTGCTTAGTGAAATATCCTGCTATACATTATTTGCAACATAACCACACAGTGTAATGCCATTTGAAATACCTACAGCAGCCACTACAGATAGGCATGCATATTTTCAGGGTAAATTTGGAAAATAAAAATTCTCTTCCCCAAAAATGAAACCAAAATATTTATTCAGATGCCAGAAGACAATTCCACCGTGGTAACAACAAAGTTTGTACGCAATACCAATAAAGGGAGCAAGCCATCCCCAAGCCTTCCCTCTGTCAGGTCTCCCCACAGGCAAGCTGCCTTAGGCAAAATCATTTCTTCTCTCACAACTCCACCCTTTCTGCTCCAGCCCTTTGGCAAGCTCCTTCCACCATGGGCTTTATCTGGGCTGGGGCCATAGCTCAAAGCAGGTCGCATTAGTCTATTAAAGGGCAAGGAAAATCTTCAAATTACCTTATCGTTACACACGCACAGACCCACAGTCTGGGGAGCCTTCCCCCTCAATGTATGAGAGGTTATCATGATCAGGAAATGCATTCCTTGTGTGGAAAAGGGGGAACCAAAGTCACTATATAATCATTAACAAAACTCATGAAGGCAAGGAAAATATGAAAGACAATGAGACTTCTTATCTGCCTTGCCAATGGCCAGTATTAATCCTTGAGTGGAATAGGGAGTGTATCGATAGAGTTGGGGTACTCATACCTGTCAACTGCAGAGCAGTTCTGTGGCAGGGCCAGCCATGTCCCTCTATCTACTATGGGTTCACATAATACAGGCTCTATGAAGAAACAAAGGAAGGTGAAGACACAGCCCCTGATCTGTAGGGCATTATAGCATGGTTAGTATGACGAACTGTACATAAGCGAAACAGAAAATAGTATAGCACAGGATAACATGCAGCATTCAGGTATATTTTTGAGAGAATACTGTAGAAATTGAGAATAACAAAAAGATCACTGTGGGATACTCAAGAGGATGTAACCCAAGGTGACCTCTTAAAAAATCAAGGATTTGGATAGGCAGATGAAAGAGGAGGTATTTTACATTCAGGAAATAACGTAAGTAAGAATGTGGAAGTGAAAATAAACAATGGTGTATGAGAAGAGGGGTATGGTAAGACCATTTTTATTTAATAATAAAAATACTTTAAAGAAAAGATGGCAAGAGTGTGAGCTGATGAAGGACCTAAATCAATGGGAAACCATTAGAAGTTGAAAGTGTTGTATGTACGTAAGTTTTATAGCATTATGGAGTGTGATATATGAAAGAAAATCTGAAATGTCAGTTTAGGGGATTTTTCAATATTTCAAACTTCTCATACTACTCTGTCAAAGGACCAACCTATGCTGGGGATTAGAGAATGCACTGGATCCAGAAAATAAAATTCTATCCTAGGAGGAATGTTGGGATCCAAATCTGAATCTAACCAAAAGCACTCCCCCCTCCCATTAGAAATAGTTGAAAACAGAATTTTTAAAATTGTTTTGAATACTAATTTCTAAAGGGCTAACATGAAATTAAGACACTGGACCAGAAGTGAGGCTATAGTATTATGTTAGAAACTGAGAGATGAAGAATATTGGAGAATTGAATGACTCATTCTATATTCTTAGTCTCAGGAGTTATGGGTATACCCACCTCTGATCTAGTGTACTGTGTCTCATTCTCTCAGCCAGTTAGACTATAGTCTTGAACAATAAGGGCCTGGATCAGGAAACTGATAGTAGAGATGGAAAGGAAAGCAAATATGTTATATGCATGAGGCAAAAAAAAGTCAGGACTTGGAGACAAACTGGATTTGAGAAACCAAAAAGAAGTCTGTGACATTGAAGTTTCAGTTACATGGATAGTTGGCACTTTATTAACAAAAAAACTCATACTTAGAACTGGTTTTGGTGGAAGATAATAGATGAATATTATCCCTTGGATTTTCGAGATAATTGGACCTAAAGCAGAAGTGTCCTATCCAAATGGAATTGTCTTATAAATAAATGTGAATTCAGTAGTAGAACTTGGGTATGAGATAAAATGTAAAGATATTATTTGAGAGTCCTCATGAAAGATGTACTAGTTAGAGATGAGATCCAGAATGAACCATTTAAAAGAATAAGTAGAGGAAAAAGAGGAGTGGGCCAAGGTCTATGTATTAGGAGTGGAAGGAGCAGCTTGAGAAGTATTAGAAAATCCTAAGAGAAGAATCACCAAAACCATGGAATAAGAATTTTAAGAAGGGACAAATCTGTCTACTTGCAGCAAGGTGGGATATGTGTCACCCTGGGGACTGGCAACTTAATTCTGATCAAAGCTGAAATTCATACTCTTCCCAACTCATAAATACAGATCTCACTAAGACTTTATATTGTGGAACTGTCCTGTGACTTCACTTGATTTGAGAAACAAAATTACTTACTATATTGCCTTTTCCCCTCGCCCCCCTTCTCAAGAAAGAAGAAAACATTTCTGGACCCTGTCTCCCATTCATTAATGAAACGTTGATGAATTGGAGAAATTTGACTTTTGGCTACAAAGAGATTACTGTAACATCCCTTTAAGTCATAATAATAGCTAACATTTAGATAGTATTTCTAGGGTTGCAAAATACTTTACAAATACTGTCTTATTTTACTCTTAAAACAACTCTTGGAGGAAGGTGATGTTATCATGGGAAGGGAAATAGTATACTCGGGCTGTTCCTCCTCTGGACTATACTGAGAACTACATCTACTTGTCTCAGATCCTTAGACATGATTGGACAGATCTTCTTTTTCCTGTCTACTTTACCCTCCTCCATTTTGCTGATGATGTTCTGCTGTGTCCCTCCTCCCCCAGTTCCTATATGCAAGACTTCTATCTACTTTTGCTTGCTCTCAAGGGCCACTCAGCTTCTGAAGAGAAAATCCAATTCATTTGCACATCAGTAAAGGTTTTTGGCCATTGTATTTCCTCTGATGACCTCTACCTGCATGATTCTTGTGTTCATGCCATCTGGAAATTCTCTTGTCCAGACACCAAAGATTTTCCTGATCTTGATGGCTACTCATTTCTGCCTCCCTTCCTTTTCCTTGGTGTCCCATGTTCTTTATAACCTCCTCAAGAACTGCTTTCCTAATCTCCTGACATACAGTGTGTTGCTGATGGGGTATCGGCTCTGGGAATCCCCTTGAACGAACTCTCTTTGAATCTTCCCATTTGATCTGGCATTCATCTGAGGCCATAAGCCTTCCATTATCACTACGCCCAAATTTCTGCAACTCTTAACCTAGCCTAGCCTTCCATTGTCTTATCTCCAGATAGCCTTTGGCTACTTTCCACCCTAAACCACATTCTCTTGGTTCCTAGCCTCTGACCTCCTGTCACCCCAGACTACTGGGCCAAACCTAGATCCCTCCCACACTCTTTCTGTATGTCAGATCTATCTTGGTCTCCAAAAGGGGGTCCGATTACATCTGTCTGGCCTGCATTAGTACTACACATACTTATCCTTAAGAGTCTAGTCAATGTGTCCAATCTTTAATAAGCTTTGCTTTTCTTTAGTTGAAAGAAGATGAGTCAAATTCATTTAGGCAGGACCTACATGTTGCTATTTTGGAGTTTCAGCACCCCTAAACCTCAACAGAGTCTCAGGCTGCTGTGGAAAAACTGAACGCTGCCTTTCTCACCCCCTCTTCTCCCTTTCCATCCCTTGCTCTAGGACACTCTAATTAACTTCATTGTGAGAAAAGGGAGACTGTTATAAAAGCGCTGTCTCGTAAAGTTTAGAGACATTTTTACCCAGTTGGGCATTACAGACACTTTCTCAGCTCTGTAACCAAGGGACTTCTTGAGAGCTTGCATGCTACTGTGATCATCTCTGAGGTAGCCCTGGACAATGTTTTCCATGCTGTAGAAGCCCTGTTTTCTTTACTCTCAGACTCTCCCTGTTGATGTACTCAATGTAACCCTCTAATGCTACAATAACATAGCTGCCTTTCCACCCAAGCTTTCAGAAGACCCCTGCCCTGCCCCATCAGTGAAAACCATGATTGTGTAAATATTGGTGGGGAAGGTTTCATTAGGCAGCCTTAACTGCCTAAGAAGCCTTCCTCATAGGCTCCAAACATAATGTGTCAAAACCCCTCAAGCTACCTGCTGGACACTTCCCTTTCCCTCTGCACATTTTGAAGTACGACAAACTGACTTTGTTCAGCTTCAAGTGGATACAAGTCTGTCCTTGTTATGGGCTCTCTGTTTTCCTGGGGATAGATGCATTCCCAATCAGGCAAGTCATGACTATAGCTGTTGATCATTCCTGTTGGGGCAAGATGGGACAGTTGTCCCCAGAAACACATAGCAACAGGGGGTCCCACTTAACTGGTTCAGTTATGTGTGGGATGGTGACCACCTACTCAAAAGTCTCAATTAGAAGAACTCAGAGGCTTCTCAAGGTGGGAACAGAAAGCTTTATTCAATTCTTGAGAGTAAAGGGCATCTTCTGTACTAGGACACACCAGCAGAGGGAGGTAAGGTACAGAAAGCAGGATGTAATCATATACCCTAGCACAAACAACCCCCACCCCCCAACTGGCCCTTTTTCCTATTGGCCAGGCTTCAGGTGTCACAATCTAATGTGAAACTCTAAACCCAAGAACATAGTCTGCAAGCAGAGCATTTGGTCCATGTGTACTTCCTTATCTGGATGGCTGACTCACTTGCTGATGTAGCAAATGTGTCAAGGGGAGAAAGGGTTTGAGGGGTAAATTTTGGCTTCCCTGCAGTCAGGTGATTCACAGGAAACCGGAGCTCAAGCAGGAGCTTGATTTGAGTTTTGAGTACTGTCCTCATGAGAATGCTTTCACCCATCTCACTCCATCCCTTCTCTCAATTTATACCTTTGAAAGTTCTCACACCAATGCTGATAGATCACCTCAGCTTCTGCTTCAGCATCATCTATTCCTCCTTCAGGATACTTTCTTTCTTCCTGATCAATGGGTTACCATCCCTGATTCTTAAATACCATTAACTAGATGGACCCATGAGCTGTTTCTTTTAAGTTAATCATCTTTGATAGGATTTTCTGGACAGTGGTAGTGATTAATTGCATCATGCAAGGAAGGCAGACAGGGAGGAGAATCACCCCACTTATAGGTATTAACGGAAACCAGAGTGCTTGTTTCCACCAGCTTCCCCCAAACTAAGACCACCAAGAGGTATTAAAGGGGGAGGTCCAGGTCTGTTCAGGGACATGGGCTAGTTTACTAATGTCCTTGTTACTATTCCTGACAGTTTGCCCCACATCATCTGTCTTCATGCAACAGGTAGATAAATTAAATTTACCACAGACTCCAAAACTAGTCTATGTTGAAGTATAGCTTCTCTACTTTGGTTGGCAAATTCCGATAGTAGGTCAGTTGTTCTGGTGGTTTAGTTGATTGTTGTGTGGGGTACAAGATCCTTACCCAAAAATGTATAAAACAAAGGCATCTCGATGTAAGAACAGAAAGGGTTTATTCAGTTCTCATGAGAAAGGGACATCACCTCCACCAGAATGGACACCAATGGAAGGAGACAGCTTATAGAGAACAAAGCACCATTATACTCCCTAACACAGAGATTCCCACCCTCCACTATCCATCCTTTCCATTGGCTGGGAGGCAGACTTACAACCTGAGCGCAAAAAACTAGGCAAAGAACCGGGAAGTCAAGCACAGCCAATCCAGACATATACCTCCTTATTTGGCAGCTAGCTAAGGAACTAACTGCTGATGTGACTGAACTAAGCTAAAGAGAGGAGGAAAGAGGGAAAGGGGCTCTTGGAGTGGAGAGCAAATGATTCCTTATTTGGCAAATAGTGTGGATGTGGTAGTAAAATTACAGTTGAGGGGAGGGGTCAGATTCCATAGATGGAGTCCTTCTTTAGTAAAACTCTAATGCTGAGATAGCACTAAGAAAAAGAGGAAAGGGCACTTACTATCCTTAGGCCCTAGATTTCTAGAGGTCAGGTGACCAAGTTCATTTTTGTTCCTAAAAGAAATCCCCACTTATTTCATTTTAAAGATAATTCCTATATCCCTACTGTGTGAAGTCTTCACAAGGGCCATATTCCACTTAGTTATGATCTCTACCACTGCCTGGAGTCAAATCAGGCTATTCCATATATAAATTGGAGTTCTGTATCCCCAACTCCCATCGTGGGCCTACCTGGCTGGCCCATAAGTTTGAATAATCCTTTCTTGTGGCCAGGTGTCTCCCCACCCATTGGCATCTCCAGTGCTGCCTATGGAGGCGTCAATATGTCCCTTTGTTCTTTCTGACTCGTCATACAGTTGATGTGTTTCCCTTCTTCTCCTGGCAAGAAGAAGAACTTAGGTCTCACTAAGCCTATGTAACAGGTACCAGCCCAGTTTGCTGGGACATGGGTATAAGCGGTAAGTCCACATATCCAGTAATGTCCATTTAAGGCCAGTTGTTCCTTAGAGTAAATGACAGGGTCATTTCCCCTAAAGGGAAAATAGTTGGGTGGGTTCTCATATCCCAAGGGTCCTGACAAGTAGCTTACACTGGGGCTCTTGAACCAACAACACTTCTAGAATCCCTATTTGGGTTTCCATTTGCATGCTCTTCAGAACTGGTGAGATTATCTGCACTCCAGAATTGCTCAAACCCTTTTACTTTGAGTGCCATTAGCCCAGTACCATTGAAGCCAGAGTCTAGTGGTATTCGAGAGAGAATGGCTACAATTACTCCAATACCTGCTTGTCACTCTTCTATATATTTGAATATTGTGTCTTAATGAAGTCAACTCAATAATGTTGGAGTTCAGAGGTGCCCCACCTCACGAGGTCAGAGAGGAGGCAGGATTTAAGTTGCTGTCTTGTGACAAAATTAAACCATCTTTTTCCAGCAAAATGGCCTCATACTTCAAGGTCCTGGAATCAGTTAGCCATCTCCCTGCTCTCTGGTTGAGGATGGCCCATATCTGGTGGGGAATACTCACAATTAAACTTCCCCAAAAGTCAATTTCCAGCTCTCTTCAACTAGTATAGCCGTGACAGTGATGGCCTGAATACAGGTCGGTTGTCCTTGAGCCACAGGGTCTAAAATCTTTGATCCAAAGGCAATCAGTCTTCTTTGCCCTCCTCTCATTTGTGCTAGAACTCTTAGCGCCACCCCTTTGTCTACTTCACAAACAAATGAAAAGATTTTTCCGGGGAGGGAAGTGCAAGGACAGGAGGTGGAGTCAGCACTCCCTTCAATTTCAAGAATCCCTCCTCACCTCCTTCCTCCCATAGTACTTGATTAGGTGCATCATCGAACAAATATGGATAAAGGGGTTTTGTGAGAACTGCATAGGAGTCAATCTAATTTCTACAGTATCCTACCAATCTTAAGAGATCTCTCTTGGTTTTCAGGAGGGGTGTCTGGAGAATTCCCACAACTCATTAAGGGTCTATCCTTTTTTTTTATTAATTTATTTAAGTTTTCAACATTCATTTCCACAAGATTTTGAGTTCCAAAGTTTCTCCCCATTTCTCCCCCCCACCCCAAAAGGTTGAGCATTCTAATACCCCTATCACAAATCTGCCCTTCCTTCTAACATCCCTCCCTTCCCTTATCCTCATCTTCTCTTTTGTCCTATAGGGCAAGAGAAATTTCTCTACCCCATTACCTGTATTTCTTATTTCCTAGTTGTGTGCAAGAACAATACTCAACAGTTGTTTCTAAAACTTTGAATGCCAACTTCTCTTCCTCCCTTCCTCCCCACCCATCCCCATTGGGAAGGCAAGCAATTCAGTCAGTATAGGCCATATCTGTGAGGTTTTGCAAATGACTTCCATAATAGTCATGTTGAATAAGACTAACTATATTTCCCTCCATCCTATCTTGTCCCCCATTTCTTCTATTCTCTTCTTTGACCTTGTCCCTCCCCAAGAGTGGTGACTTCTTATTGATCCCTCCTCCCATTGCCCTCCCTTCCATCTTCCCCCCTCACCCTGCTTATCCCCTTCTCCCCCTTTCCTGTATTGTAAGATAGGTTTTCATACCAAAATGAGTGTGCATTTTATTCCTTCCTTTAGACGAATGTGATGAGAGTAAGCTTCATGTTTTCTCTCTCACCTCCCCTCTTTTTCCTTCCACTGAAGTCTTTTACTTGCCTCTTTTATGAGAGACAATTTGCCCCATTCCATTTCTCCCTTTCTCTTCCCAATATATTCCTCTCTCACCCCTTAATTTTATTTTTTCAGATATGATCCCATCTTATTTGACTCACCTTGTGCTGTGTGTGTGTGTAATCCCACCAATTACCCAGATACTGAAAAATATTTCAAGAGTTACAAATATTGTCTTTCCATGTAGGAATGTAAACATTTCAACTTCACTAAGTCTGTTATGATTTGTCTTTCCTGTTTGCCTTTTCATGCTTCTCTTGATTCTTGTGTTTGAAAGTCACATTTTCTTTTTAACTCTGGTCTTTTCATCAAGAATGCTTGATGCTCGGGTCTATTACCCAGGCCGTCACCTGGATACTTACCTCTCCTGGTCTTCGGACCCTCCAGTGGGGGAGGGGAATAACTAGACAGAGCACCCGAGCTGGTAGCTGCCCATGCTTTATTGGTTACATCACAAAAGAGAAGAGCGAGAATTCCCCAAACCTTCGTTTAAAATACCCGCCTCAGCTCCTCCCATGTTTCTCCCTGTGGGTGGAGCCAGCTCTGTTAACGAGGTGTTCCCAGTACCCCAAGGGGCAGGTTTACACCTGCAGGCGCCTCACTTACCCTCACAGGAGGCCACAGTCCAGAGCTGGGCCCTAACAGCTTGAAAGTCCTCTATTTCATGGAAAGATCATTTTTTCCCCTGAAGTATTATACTCAGTTTTTCTGAGTAGGTGATTCTTGGTTTTAGTCCTAGTTCCTTTGACTTCTGGAATATCATATGCCATGCCCTTCAGTCCTTTAATGTAGAAGCTGCTAGGTCTTGGGTTCTTCTATTGTATTTCCACAATACTCAAATTGTTTCTTCTAGCTGCTAGCAATATTTTCTCTTTGACCTGGGAACTCTTGAATTTGACTACAGTGTTCCTAGGAGTTTCTCTTTTTGGATCTCTTTCAGGCAGTGATTGGTGGATTCCTTGAATACTTATTTTGCCCTCTGGTTCTAGAATCTCAGGGCAGTTTTCCTTGATCATTTCATGAAAGATGATGTATAGGCTCTTTTTTTTGATCATGGCTTTCAGGTAGTGCCGTAATTTTTAAATTGTCTCTCCTGGATCTATTTTCCAGGTCAGTTGCTTTTCCAGTGAGGTATTTCACGTTATCTTCCATTTTTTCATTCTTTTGGTTTTGTTTTGTGATTTCTTGGTTTCTCATAAAGTCATTATCCTCCATCTGTTCCATTTGAATTTTTAAAGAACAGTTTTCTTCAGTGAGCTTTTGAACCTCCTTTTCCATTTGACTAATTCTGCTTTTTAAAATATTCTTCTCCTCATTGGCTTTTGCCAGTTGAGTTAGCCTATTTTTCAAGGTGTTATTTTCTTCAGCATTTTTTGCAGTCTCCTTTAGCAAGCTGTTGACTCACTTTTCATGATTTTCTCGCATCTCTCATTTCTCTTCCCAATTTTTCCTCCACCTCTCTTACTTGATTTTCAAAATCCTTTTTGAGCTCTTCAATGGCCTGAGCCCATTGAATATTTATTATGGATGTTTGGGATACAGAAGCCTTGACTTTCATGTCTTTTCCTTATGGGGGAAGCCTTGTTCTTCCTGACCTGAAAGGATGGGAGAAGATATCTGTCCACCAAAAAACTAAACTTGTCTTGTCTTATTTTTTCCCCCCTTTTTTGGGCATTTTCCCAACAAGTTACTTGACTTTTGGGTCCTTTGTCGAGAGTGGGGTATACTCTGGGGGTCTGTAAGATCTCAGTTCTTCCAAGGTGGTACAATCAAGTGTGTACACTGGTGTGGGAACAGGCAGAAATTTTTGTGCCCAGAATCTGAGTTAATAGAGTTTCCTCTTGACAACCACCTTGCCTGTAGTTTCACCAAGCCAGCCCTGGAGGCTGAGATTCAGGTAAGCTGCATGGGCAGTGAGTGGGAACAGATTCAGAGAAGACTTCTCAGGAATGTGGATTCTCCTCCCAGGGGTAATGGAGACTGAGAGACTCAGATTACAATGCCTTCAGAGTTGATTAATTCCCATATAAGGATGTAAGCTATGTAGTGTACTAGGATGATCAATGATTGGGTAGAATTCACTAACTCTTCAAGGCCTAATTTGCATGTGTCTGAATAGTTGGCAGTCCTCACACAGGTCCACCTCATTTGCATACGCTTTCAATGCTTCATTTGCATGTACCTAATTTGCATATGCTGATGTGTATTTTCACAGGCTTTGTAAGGGACAGAGAGCGGGAAATTCGAACCAAACTCAAAATAGGATTGGCTAGATTTCACACCTAGAATGTAAGACCATGTTTCTCAACCAATGAGAACAATGGTCAGTGGTGGGAGGGGGTTTCCACGTTAGGGTCTATATATGTCACTGCTCTGTCTTTGTGCTTTGGCTTCCCTGGTCCAGACTACCTGGTGAAGGGATTGCCCCACTTCTTGAGAGAAGAGAATAAAGGAACTTTCTGTTAACACTTTGAGATGCCTCTGAGTAGTCAATTTGAGTAGGGGGTCTTGCCATCCCATACAGGCAGGGCTGCCATTCAGTGTGAGATAAAGATCAGCTGCTCAAATACTCCAGGAGTATTGGGTGAGGGCAGGGCTTCTACTCAGGGCTGAGGTAAGAATCTGCTGCTCACTGTCTGCAGGGATTTTATGATCCAAAGATGGATGCAGGCTGCTGTAGGGACTGCTGTGGAAACAGCTATTGCCTACCCAATTCGACCTCTGTGACTGCTGCCTGAGGCCGGAGCTATGGGAAGGCCCTTCTCCTTTCTTGGCCAGCTGAAAAAACTGTGTCACTGCCCTTTGGTGCATGTGGGTTGAGAGATCTGCAAACTACTGCTACTAAGGCTGGGGATTCCACCCTCAAGACCTTTTCTCGTCCTCCTCCCAGAACCATGCCAAGGCTGGGGTAATCTCTGTTCTGTGTCCAGAATGACAGTCGTTTCCCATCAAACTTTCAGGTCATCCTGGGCTGGAAATCTCCTCCACTCTGTTGTTCTGTGGATTCTGCTGCTCTAGAATTTGTTGAGAGTCTTTCTTTAATGGTATTTTGTGGTCTGTCGGGGGAGAGCTAGTATATGTGCATCTTTCTACTCCACCATCTTGGCTTTACCCCCCAGGGTCTATCTCTTTTGTCCTGCACTAATCAAGTGTCCCAAATATTTGACTTCCTTTTCCACAAATTGTACTTTGGGAGACTCTTAGCCCATCTTTGCCAAGGTAATTGCGTCACTGGACTGAGTCCTCACTGACTTCTTTCTTTTTTCTCTCTGTCACCAAAAACTCTGAAATGGACAGACCGAGAAAACACAGGCAAGAGTCAAATGGGAATTTTGAGAGCATCTTTATTAGCTGGGCCAGTGGCTGTCTCATGGAAAAACCCAGAGGATGCAGCCCCTAACTAAGATGTGTGTGCCTTTTAAGCATTTCAGGACTTCCCAGTACAGCCTTGCAGTTTTAACAGCAAACATATCTCACAGAACAGTTTTGACGGGGGCCCAAGTTGCTGCTGGGCAAGGGGGCCCTACAGAAAATGTCTGTGAGGCAAGGGAGCCCAACAGAAAGTGGCTGCTGCTAGGCAAGGGGGCCCAGCCCAGCTTAGCAACCCAACAGATATTTCTCAACCCAGGGGCCTCAGGGAGGAATAACGTCCACTTCACTCTGCCCTTTTCATGTAACTAAATTCAAACGGGGTACTCAATCAGAGGCCAAAGGGGTATAAGCCACGTGCAAAGCAAACAGTTTAATAGATTGGAGGCGATCCCTAACGTACTTAGAGACACAGTTCACAATGCAAGGGGCTATCAATAGACCAAGACACAGTAGAGCCAGGGGTCCTGCTACAGCAGTCACCAGAGTAGTTAACCAGGGTGTCCAGTTGAACAGAAACTGGAGCCATGTCATGGAGCATTGTCGAATTGACTCCCATTCTTCCAGACGCCTGCGGACCATAGTGAGGGACTCTCAGACCACCCCAGAGTGGTTTGCATAAAAGCAACAGGTCTCTCTCAAAGCCATGCAGAGACCACCCTATTTTAGGAACAGAAGGTCTAGGGTGCACAGGGCTACCCCCCTGGCCGTCACCTGCATACTTACCCTTCCCGGGTCTTCGGACGTCTCTGGCCCCTACCGTGTGGCAGGGGAACCCCTCCTGTGGGGGAGGGGAAATGACTACACAGAACACCCGAGGAGGCAAGTGCACTTCACTTTATTGATTGCGTCTTCCCCCATCTCTTCCCAACATCCCCTTATGTACCCAGCCACAGCTCTTCCCATGTTCCTCCCTGAGGCTAGAGCCAGCTCCTGTATGGGCGGTCCCAGCACCCAAAGGCGGGTTAACACCCGGGGTGTCTTCCAGGCTCCTCAGGGAGCCACGGTCCAGACCTTGGCCCATAACAGCTCCCCTTTTTTGTTTACACAGGGGCGGTATCATGAGTGGTGGGATGTTGTGGGGAAGAGAGAGGAGGGTGCGCAAATCTGCTTTGGCCTCTAATAATTGCTTTCCATATTATTGTGCAAAAGCATCTAATGCAGCATGGAAGAAGAAGACAAAGAAAAATACAAAACGCAGTGGGAACTGCAAGCGATAGAAGCCACTGAAAGTCCACAAGGTGCTGTAACCAGCCCACAAAGTCAGTAGCTTCCTGTGCCCGTTGTCTTTCAAACTCTGCGGAGGAGTTGCAGAGCTCCCTAATAAACAAGGACAGTTGCATTTTCGGCTAGGAGCACCCCTTGTAGGGCCCTCCCGTACCTTAGACCAGTTCCCAGGGAATGAGGAGTTGGACATGTTGAAAGGAAGAGGAATGACACAAAGAGGCAGGTATTTATAATGGCATTGCAACTGCATATAAAGTTGAGTTAACTGGAAGCTATGCCCTATCCAAAGGACGGTGGTAGCAAGGGCCTCCATAGTACATTGGAAGTGTGTGTTGATCTGATTCTGTACAGACTATGCACCAAGTTCGTCCTGCATGAACATCTGAAGGGTGGATGTGAGGAGCGAGGTCTCCTGCTGTAACTCTTGTAGTTGGAACTCCTCGTAGACTTCGATGGCAAGATTCAGGCCTAGCACAACGCCGATGTCAGCCTGGCGGAAGTGTTTGAGCGGTATAGGTGGAGGTTTATGCATAATCTTTTGCCATATCTCATCTGTCGGACCCAAAGCAAAGGGTTCCACTCATACAGGGATAAGTGCATATGGAGTTCGCCTCACCAGAAACACTAGGCGACTGGAATACCTGTATGAAAGTGTATCGGTAAGTGTCACGTTAAGGCAGGTGTTGGTGTATCGAAGCAAATTAGCTTGCGGTGACAAAGGCGTAATGGTGGTGTTCCCTGGGTGGCATAAAAGAAAGGCCACATTGGGTGGTGTGTGAACCTCAGCAGTGAATTGGTAACAAAGGGTGTCCCTACCCGAGTTCGTGTGGTGACATGTGGAGTTAGTACGTCCAAACACCGCATGCTAGGTGGTCCAGGTGAAATCCCTACAGAGGGTTACAGAAGACGTGGAGTTAAAGCAAGGCCAGATTTCTATGGAAACATTTGTTTTTGCGAACGCAAGGCCAATTTTCCAAAGCTCAGGGTGAAGTTTTCCGTAGGTGCCGCCGCAGGTGCAGGAAGTTGGTGGTATTTCTTGTATCTCGCCACATGGTCCCCAAAGTGAAGAGTCCCATTCTGGAGGTGTGGTCCACATGCAAACACCACAGTGGAGCAGGCCTTGAAGGGGTCCCACACATCCACATCTCCTTCAATGCAGGGTACTGCTGCATGGGTGTGATCAAAGTAGGTGGAATACTGGTGGGTGTGATCAAAGTAGGTGGAATATTGGTGATACATTTGGGTACAGTTCAGGGTACAGTTTATGGTGTGAGGTATAGCTAGGAGGGATACATTCAAGCAAGCAGTGTGGTTAAGGATTTCTGGGGCATGGTGTGGGTTTGAAGTAATGTTATAGGGGAGGAGTTGAGGACAATAGTCCAAAAGGTTTTAAGCTGTGAGATTGGAGGCAAGACATATCGGGAGGGTGTGTGAAATAAAGGACATTGAACAAGGAAACTCATGAGAGGCCTTACTGTCAGGGTCACCCATTCCAGCACCTCTTTGGATGAAATCTGAGGGGCTGTCTCCAACAAGTTTAGATGCATTCCCTTGAACAAACAGTCTCACCATCCCACTTCCCCATCCAAGCACTCCCACCTCAGGTGGGTCTTTCAGAAGGGCCCCGTACACATGTCCCTTTCTATCTGCTTGGCACTGTTCTGGTTTGGTAAGGTTATACCATATTGAATGTGACGCTCCTGTAAGATTAGGTGCTAGACTCAAAGTGAGAAAGCTAAGGATCAGCTTGAGGTTTCCCCTCCATTGTGCCCGGGTCAGGGCAGTGGCTTTGTGTGACTGTCCCCGGCGAAGGTGTCTTCTCTTTGGGATCTCTGATACTGGTGGTTGTTTTGTCTGGCTTCAGCTGTTGTATCCATCGGGTGGGGAGCCACCACTGGTCAGCTTCTGACCCTCCATATGGAAGAATACAAACGTGTCCCTGCCCCCTAATGACAATTACTCCAGGGCCTTCCCAGTTCCCAGAGGGAGACTTCCACATGATCCGGGTTCCTATTAAGCAGGAATTGGGTCATGAAGGAGGGACAGCAAGTGTCTCCTTGCTTGGCGCCTGCGCTAAGTATCGCATAGCAGGGTTAAGAAAATCATCTCTATACGTCAAATAATTGTAAGTAAAAATTGTTTGTGATAATTGTGCTCTGGACAGCCAGCCACCCACTCCCCCTTTTTGTTTAATAAGGAGGGTCTTGAGGGAGCCATTAGCATGCGCAATTATGGCTTGGTCTTGAGGATTGTAGGGAATGCCTGTAACATGAGTGATAGCAAATTCAGCACAGAAATGTGCAAAGGCATGAGACAAATTAGCTGGGCCATTATTGTTTTTCAGAATTCTGGGAGTGCCTGTGAGGGTGAAACAGTGGAGAAGATGAGCGGTGGTATGACAGGTCGCCTCACCAGGCTGTAAGGTGGTGAAGAGATAGGATGAAAAGGTGTCTATGGTGACATGGATGAGGGAGGCACCAAAATGAGTAACATCATCTGCCAAAGTTCCTAAGTGCCGTGAAAGTTAATGGCATGATCAAGTAGGCGAGGGCGAAATGGGACACGAGGAGCATCAGCGTACAATAGTGTGGGCCTCCTCTTTCATAAGACCAAAAAGGTGTCGTAAAGACCGGGCAGAAAGGTGAACTTTGTCATGGGCAAGGTAGGGCTCAAGTTGTAAAGGACACAGGAGAGCCCCATCGACAATATGATTGCCATGGAAAATAGGACTTGTAAGAGAGTTGTGAAAACGAACATGAAGGACAGGAATAGGACGTGAGCGACAGGCAAAGTGCTGTTGAACAGCAGCAAGGAGGCTGGTATGGTTGACCAATGGACATTGATTTGAGCCATAGGTAAGGCACGAAGGGCAGTGGCACAATATAAGCTGTCTGTTATGAGATTAAAGGGAAGCTGGGAAAAGAGTTGTAAGGCCTTAAGAATGGCAAAGAGCTCGTTCTTCTGTGTGGAAGAGTAAGGGGTATCATATACTTTAAGTAAGCGAAAGTGAGGTGCGTAGACAGTAGCACGCTGGTTTTTGGTGTCGTCAGTGAACACGTTAGGGCCATCCACTGGATCAGGTAAGAAAACAAGCAAGGGAGGAGAAAGAGGTAAGATACTCCAGCCACGAAGAAATGGGGGCAGAGGAAGGGAAACAAAGGAACACATAGAGAGGAGGATAGCCCACTCCTCATAACGCTGTGCTTGAAGGTGGAGAAAGGATTCATCTGTGGAAAGATTGAATTGGGGATTGTCAGGGTCTGCTACCCTGACCATCACCTGGATACTTACCTTACCCAGTCTTCGGACGTCTCCAGTTTCTCCGGTGAGGGAGGGGAATGACTAGACAGAGGACCTGAGTAGAAGCACAGCATTTATTGCTTACATGTTGAAGCAGGGAGAGAAGAGAGAGAACAAACCCCAGACCCCAAGTTTAATACCCGCCCGAGCTCCTCCCATGTTCCTCCCCGTAGGTGGAGCCCGCGCTGTTACTGAGGTGTTCCCAGTACCCTAGGGGCAGGTTAGCACCTCCAGGCGTCTCACTACCCTCACAGGAGGCCATGGTCCAGAGCTGGGCCCTAACAACTCCCCCTTTTTGTTTTAAACAGGGGTCATATCTGGTTAATTGGGGCCTTTGGGTTTTGAACAAAGTTACAGAGCTCTGCTTTAGTATCAAGTACAGCCCGCCTTATCAAGCTACAGGCACAATGCAACATGGGAGAAGGAGGCAAAGAAGAATAAAAAAGGGTAGCAATTCTACCTTAAACCAGGACTGCCCAGGGCAGACACGTAGCCCCAAGAAAGAAAAACATTTTTTGGCTTCCTTGATCTCAGAAAAGCCCGGGAAAATAGCCTTGAGCAAAACAGGGGCGGAACGCTTCCTCCCAGAGCCATCTTGATCATGCCTTACCAGTCTCCTCTCAGTTTACCTGAGTCGTGACCAGTGAATGCTGTCCAAGAGGCTGTGGGTTGGCAATTCCCTTACAATTCCCCTTTTTTGTTTTGACTCAATCTTTCCCTCAGGACAATGATGTTCTGCCTACTAGATATCAGGGAGTCCTGGACACTATGCAAAGCAAATTTGATACATATTGGCACAAGCAGCAATATCAGCAGTACTATAAGAAACCTATCAGTAAAGATGAAAACCAGGTCTTTACATGACCCCATGAGCTTAAACTATTTCATAAGAGCGTGCAATTCAGAAGCTTGAACTACAGTATTTTGTCCCATCCAGCGGGACTCAGTTATTCGGGGGGTCGAGGGGAACCCAGCCTGAAAGAGAAACGGGCGAGAAAAGGAGTGAGACCAAGCAATTTTGTCAAGGTCCCATTTTATTGAGCTTAGGGTACAGCTTATATAGTAGAAGCAGAAGCTTAGCCTTAGCAACAGCGGGTTCTTGCCATCATCTTATTGGTGGGGGAAGCTGCTTTGTCACTATTCTATTGGTGGAGGGGTGGGTTCGTAAAGGTTGTCTAGGTGCGAGTTCGGAAGGTTACTAAGAGGAAGTTTGGAAACCAGGGAGCTGTTACAAGGGGTGTGGTTCTCTCACGGGTGGAGAGGCACCTGTGTTTAAGGTGCTTAGGAAACCAGAGAGCCGTTACAAGGGGTGTGGTTCTCTCACGGGTGGAGGGGCACCTGGGTTTAAGGCACTTAGCCCCCAACATCTCCCCCTTTTCTATTCAGAAGGCATGTCGAGGGGACAGAGCCAACCAACAGGTCACCACCGTCAGATGGTATAGGTAATGACCTACTAGTTAACCATCCTCCCCTTCCCGGTAGTGGGCAGGTGAAAGGCCTGTCTTAGGCTATGTGACCTGACTCCATGCCTGGTGCGGAAGGTAAAAGTTGGGCAGGGCCCCTGTCTTAGGCTATGTGGGTGGCCCCCGCCTCCATCATCTCTGGTAGGTGGACCCATAATAATCCCGTCATTGGGTACCTCTGCAGCCAATGGCATGATTATCCAGGTCATGGGGCCACAATATTCCCGTCATTGGCACAGTCACAGCAAAAGCTCATTATTGATCATAGCGGGGTACAGGGACGCCTCCAAGGAATACGTCAGCGCGGAGTAGATGCCTGCGGACTCACTCTCTAGAGGTGTTTCCATACCCTCAAATACCACGGGGCCTCGAGCTCAGCGGCTAGGGTGGAAAATTGGAGGCCCTCGGGGGCGAGGTCATCAGAGGAACCCGAGGGTGCTAAGGCGATGATAATGAACCGCGACGGGCTTTCTTAGGGCAGAGTCAATCTGTGATTTAACAAAGGCGGTTAGTTTGGAAAACGCCCATGGGCCGAAGGAAAGGAGTAACAGGACACCTACAAGGGGGCCCAAAAGACTGGGGAGTAAGGTGGTAAGCCAGGGGGATGTAGAGAACCAATTTTGATAATTAAAAAGTAGATATGAGCTGTGGACAACATCTTGAGCGATGACCAGACAGAAGAGGATCTCAACAACAGGCAAATTCATGGTGCTTTCTGAAATAAAACACAGTTAAAAAGACTTCTCAGGGAGGTCCCTGGGTGGGTTATAAAGCTTTATCAGGTGTTCTGGAAGCTGGCATTTTGTGCTTTTGAATCATATACACAAGCATGTCCTTTGCCCCAGATGAGCACAGGGTCGGGGCCGAGCCATTTGTTGAGCAAGGGATCTTTCCACATTGCTTGTGCATAAGTATTTGCCGTGGAGGAGTGCCAGAGGCGATCAGCAGCAGATCTGCCCTCAGTATCATAGGTAAGAAAATTTAGGACAAACATTGCATGGCTCAGAATGGTTTTAGAATTGCCAGCCTTAGAATATAATATTTCTCCCCCAGATTGTAGTTTATGAAGCATGTTTTTGAGGGTTTGATGTGCCCTTTCAACAATCCCCTGGCCCTGCGGATTATAAGGAATACCCGTGACATATTTAATGCCCATCTGAGCACAGAATTGTTTAAAACTGGAACTGGTGTAACCTGGGCCATTGTCAGTCTTGATGGTTTTAGGCTGTGGGAGAGTGGCCAGGGAGGCAAGGATATGACTGATGACATGCTTAGTAGCCTCCCCTGTCTGAAGAGAAGCGAAAATAAAGCCGCCAAAGGTATCAGTGGAGACATGAATGTACTTTAATTTACCAAAAGGGGAATAATGAGTAACATCCATCTGCCACAATTCCCCAGGGACTAGCCCACGGGGGTTTACTCCCAAATGGGGTTCGGGCAGGAGGGTTAAACAGCCTTTACATTGTCGGACAATCTGTCGCGCCTGTTCACGCGTGATGGAATATTTCAGTCTAAGCGTGTGGGCATTGAGATGGTGTAGCGCATGATCCTGTTGAGCGGCCTCAAGTGGAGTAACCGAAAGGACAGCAGCCAAAACCTGAGTAGCCCAATCCACCTTATCATTCCCTTCTGCTAAAGGACCAGGGAGGCCGGAATGGGCGCGGATATGGCCGACAAAGAAGGGCTCAGTGCAGAGAGGATTAGCTGTTGGAGCTCTGCAAACAAGGGGGAGGCATTAGTGGAGGGTCGAATGTAAGGGACAGTTTCTAGGAGAGGGACTGAAGCAGCAATGTAAGCACTATCTGTATACAAATTAAAAGGGTCATGAAGCATTTTAAAGACCTCAATAATGGCCGAGAGTTCAACCAGCTGCGCAGAGGTAAAAGGTGATTGAAAGCGAGAGATTTGATCATTGACACTAAACGCGGCCATGCCCGAGGAGGACCCATCAGTAAAAACCAATAGAGTGTCCTTAATGGGGGCAGATTTAGTGTTTTTCGGGAAGACAACAGATGTTTTTTGAAAGAACTGTGCCAATTTGTCAGAAGGAAAATGGTTATCAATAGACCCTTGAAAGGAGATAGAGCTAATGGCCCAATCGTCATCATTCTGAACCAGCCATTGCACCTGGGAAGCGGTATAAGGACAGACCACGTGATCAGGATCTTTACCAAAGAGTTTTAGGGCGGCGCCTCTGCCGAGGCGGAGGAGGAGAGCCACCAAATAAGGGTACATGGGCAAAATTTTGGAGGGGGAGGCAGGTAAGTGAACCCAGAACAGGGGATTCTGTTGCCATAATAATCCTGTAGGAGAAAAAGGTGTGGGGAATATAAGGAGCCACAAGGGCTGTTTAGGGTCATAGTAAGCTATGTGTTGGTCACAAATGGCGCGTTCCACCGTGGTCAGCGCTTACCCGTGCCTCAGGGGTAAGTGATCACGGGGAGGATGGGTCAGGATCCCCTCGTAAAATGTCAAATAGAGGTTTCAATTCCCCCATTGTAAGTTTTAGGTATGGTCTGAGCCAGTTGATATCACCTAAGAGTTTCTGGAAGTCATTGAGGGTTCTTAATGAATCTGTCCTTAGCTGAAGTTTCTGGGAAAGAATTCGGTCAGAAAATAACTCAAAACCCAGAAACAATTGAGGGGGCTGGGTCTGAATTTTTTCAGGAGAAATGTGAAGGCCCCAGGCCTGGAGGGCTGAGACAAGTTGCTGGCAAAGTTTTGAGAGGGGCAATTCCTCAGGCCCCACGAGGAGGATGTCATCCATATAGTGAATGATATAAATGTCAGGATGACATACCCTAAATGGATCAATAGTTTGAGCTACATACTTTTGGCAAAGGGTTGGACTATTAGCCATACCCTGGGGAAGGACCCTCCAATGGAAGCGAGGAGAGGGACCCACACAATTAACTATGGGCAGGCTAAAAGCAAAGCGTTTGCAATCATCAGGGTGAAGGGGAATGGAAAAGAAGCAGTCCTTTAGGTCGATAACAACTTGAAAAATCCTTTGGGGATGGCCACAGGGGAAGGAAGCCCAGGCTGGAGAGCTCCCATGGGGACCATAGTTTTATTTACAGCCTGAAGGTCTTGCAACAAGCGCCATCTTCCGGAGCGTTTGAGTATGACAAAAATAGGGGTGTTCCAGGGAGAGGTGGAGGGTTCAATATGCCCAGCGGCCAGCTGTTCCTGCACTAACTGTATGGCCGCAGAGAGTTTCTTTGAGGGGAGGGGCCATTGATCGATCCAGACAGGGAGGTCATCCCTCCAGGTAATTTTGTCCTCCTGGTGTGCAGGGGGAGCAATGGCCCTTATGAAAAATGGCTATGAAAGCCCAAGCCGGCACGGTCTGTTTTAGGGATAGTCGTTATGGGCGTCGGGCTTCCTTGCCCATCCTTTCCCAAACCTTGTCCGGGAAGGAATCCCTGGGTCAGCATTTGCCGAGCAATGACTGTGTTTGGGCTACACATGAAAACCCCCATTTGAGAAAGGATGTCCCTTCCCCAGAGATTGACGGGTAGGCCAGGGATAACAAACGATCGTATAGTTCCTGAATTTCCCTCCTCATCTACCCATGTCAAAAGTTGTGAACTTTGTAAGGTATTTTTGAACTGCCCAATGCCCCTCAAATGAGTCATGGAGGCCTGTAAAGGCCAAGTAGGGGGCCAAGTGTCCTGCGAGATGACAGAAGAATCGGCTCCCGAGTCTAAGATGCCCTCAAAAACCTTGCCTTGTAATTTGAGTTTAAGGGTGGGCTGTTCCTGGGTGAGATTTTGGACCCAATAGAGGTCGGAGGAGCCGGGATGGGAGGCGCCGCGTCAGGCAGAGATAGCCGGATGGTAAGTGTTCAAGGGTAGCGGCAGTGCCTGTGCTAAGCGTTGCCCCTGAACAATGGAAACTGGCCCATAGGGGGCAGAGGCCAAAACCTTGATCTCACCCGTATAGTCGTTGTCTACAAGGGAAGGGTGTATAGTAAGACCTTTAAGGGTGGTGGAGGCACGACCTAATATTAGAAAGTAGGTGGCGGGTGGTGGAGGCCCAAAAACACCTGTGGGGAGGACCTGTACTCCATCCTCTGGTGTTAATATTGTGGAGGTGGAGGCACACAAGTCCACCCCTGCGAATTCCTTGGGAGGGGTGTTTTGTGCAATCTGGTCATCATCTGCATGGTCATTATCATTCTCATTCTCATCCTCACTGGCAGAATCTTCCTGGGAATGAGAATCCACAGGGGGTTCCTCAGCGGAGGATGAGGGGGAGTCATTGGCGGGAGCAACACTAGACTTGTTAGAACGGGTCATGATGGGAAAAGCCAGTTTCTGATTTCTAGATTTAGTGGGGAGAGCCTTTTTACGGGGCAGTGGGCCTGGGGTGGTAATCGGGCTTGGAGCTGGGAGAAGGATGGTACTTGCAACAGTTTTTTGCAATGAGGAGAGTTCAGTTGAAAGCTGGACAAATTCTTTTTGGAGATCGAGAACCTCCTTTAATCCTTTAATCTGTTTTGAAATTTGGGTTTTGGCCTCTTTAAGAGTGGCGGGAGGGAGGGCAGGAGTGAGCAGGGCAGGAGCACAAGCTTGAACTGCATAGGGTGGGGGGCATGCCGAGGAGCCCGTATGGAGGGGAGGCCAATCAGGGGTATTATAGTGGGCCACTTCCTCGTCTAATTCAGCCGTGTCCCCGGGGTCAAGGGCATCATCATTAGGTTTCCACATGAAGACGGGATAATTAGAGGATTCAGGCGGCGGGGCTGTCGGGCAAATTTCCCTAGGGAGGGGAGGATAGAGAGATTCTCTCGGGGGTCCGGCATGTCAATAATGACGGACGGGGACCTAGAGGGGGGCCTTGAAGGATTTTTATCTGCCAGAGTGTCGGGGGTCGGTCCTGACTGCCTGGGCGGAGAGGGGCTTCCCCAGGAGTGGCCGCCAGCCAACCAGGGGAGGACACGACCCGGGATAAGGGATCGTGCCTCCCTAGGATTGGTCTGGAGGGGCTCGCTCCAATGGGATGTAGGCCTCGCCCTCGGGGTGGATCGGGATGGCTACCCGGAACTAGAACCCTACTTAAACCAATGCCCTGGGCTGTTCGGGGGATTCCTCTGCACTCAATAAAATATATGCCTCCTGAAGTAGTGTCCGACTGAGTCCCTCCGCCGAGTCCCCCGGGGAGGGAAACCGGAGACATCCGGAGCAGAAGCCCACTGGGAGAGAGTCACCTGAAGGACCTGGACCCGGGTCAGCTGGCGCCCGAACGTGGGGCCGAGGGACGAGACCCCTCCAGGTGACGTGAGTATCCCGCTCGCTTAAGGGCGGAAGAGTCGGACACCCTAGGTAGACGGGGCTACCTAGAAGAAGGAAAGATGGGCAATGGAATTGCTAAGCAATTGCAGCCAGAGGATTCAGGAGTATTGGCGTGCCAGCTTTACAAGGTCTGCCAAGAAGCGGGCACAAAAATTCATATAAAGGAATGTAGGGAGTGGGTAGTAAAAATACGAACTATATCACCATGGGTTTGCCATGCAGAACTAACTCCTCAAACATGGCAAGTAGTGGGGACACAAATGGCCTCTTATCAACAGGAGAATCCAGAAAGTTTAGGCCCCAAAGATTTTACATTATACGCCTTGGTGGCTGCTTCCCTTGACCCGCGACCGCCGCCCTGTGTAGTCCCGCAGGGAGCCCAGACGGGCACCTCTCTGTTAGGCGAGGAGAGGTGGCCCCCTCCCCCTGAAGAGCCGCCCCCGACCACCCATGCTCCTACAGTCCGTTACCCGTGGGACGACCTTGAGGAAATAGAAAAGTTTAGTAAATTGGCACTCAAGGACGAGGGGATCCCACGTCAGTATCCCAGTGAAAACAGACCATTCGGGCATAACCAAAGTGAAAGTAAACTGCTCGAGCGCGAATTCAGCTCGCGGAAAAAAGGGGAGTGCAGCGGAGCATGTAGTTGCTGCCTCGACCCCAAATCCCCTCCCAGGTCAGACCAGAGGATTACCCAGGAATCTCATGAGCCCCCTGCCCGTACCCGATTACAACAGGCAGTCTTTGAGGCCTTGCAGCGGGGGGAGGAAGTAGATGATGAAGACTTGGATCGGTTGGTAGGCACACCCGCTGCATATCCGATCATTGTTCAGAACAATGCAGATGGGACAACAACTCGCACCCGTCGTTCATTATCTTATAAGTTAATAAAAGATCTGAAAGAAGCAGTTAAGACTTACGGGGCAGGCTCGGTCTTTTTAAAAAGACTCATTATGTCCGCGGTATCCGTGGCCGCATGGACGCCTACTGATTGGGATGAGACAATGCAGGCGGTGCTCAGCCCCACCGAGTACACTGCTTGGGCAGCGTATTGGCGACGACAGGCAAAGAACCAGGCTGAAATCATTAACCCTCCTAACCCAGAAACACTAATTAATCAACTCACGGGCCATGGGGATTACTCCACTACACAAGCTCAGTTGGGCTTGCTGGAGGACACCATTCAGCTTGTGCAGACAGTCGCCATATCAGCCCTACAGATGTTAGGGGGCCGTACCTCTACGCCCGTTCAGAAACTAAAACAACGGGCCAATGAGTCGGCATTATCCTTTGTTACCAGGGTGCAGCAAAACATAGAGGCCAGATTCGGGAAAAATGCTGCATCAGAGGCTCTGATAATACAAATAGTCAAAGAAGGACTGACCCATTCTAGAGGACTCCTGGCCACCCTGCCCACAGATCCAACCGTAGAGAACATCATAGACAAGGCCTTAGACGAGGGACCAGCCCCAGATCCCCTTCAGATGACCTTACAAACACTAGTCGGTACTTTACAGACCGCAGAGCCGACACGGCAGAATCCCAAGGGCTCCTGCTTTAATTGCGGGAAGCCAGGACACTTTAAATCAGACTGCAAGGCAAAAACAACTAGGGTCACTAAATGTTACATCTGCAGGAAGCCTGGCCACCTAGCCAAGAACTGTCAAACGAGGGTGAGGAAACAAAAAGACCAGGGAAACGAGAACCGGGGCCGCGGGACAGGGGGACCGGCCCTGGGAACTCAGTAAACAACCCCTCTCCCTTCCTCTATCCCATTCTCCATTGTACCCTCGCACCGTGGACCACCACCTCACTCACAGTTAATCCCAGTGATGGTCATAGATTAGTGATAGGCACTTCGAAATTTCCCCAGATTATAGTGCATACTCAGCTCCTTGCCCCAAGAAAAACAGGTATCTGTGTCACAAACCCCCATGCTTACCCGGTGGATATTAATGAGGAAGAGCCGATAGCTTTGGCACTTCGTACCATGGATAGACAAGGACTGGGAAGAATCTAAAAGCGATCTGGCCTTTGTGGCCTGGACGCAAGCTATCACAGAAACTAGACCTCAAATAGAGATAGAGGTTGGAAGGCAGGGAAATAGTGGGGTTGTTAGACACTGGGGCAGATGTATCGGTCATAGCGCAAAAAGACTGGGATCAGCAGTGGGAACTAGAAAAAATTCCCCTAGGGGTCATGGGGGTGCGGGGAGGAGCAACAGCCAGAAAGTCCCTCTGCTGGCTAAATTGGAGAAGCAAGGGCTCAGCAGGGAAATTACGACCGTTTAGACTGCCACTCCCCTCCAGCCTTTGGGGGAGGGATGTTCTGGGCCAGATGGGAGTGGTTGTGACTACTGATATTCAGTTAAACCACTAGGGGTCACTGATGGGCCTTCACCCTTACCGTGGAAGTCCCAACAGCCTATCTGGGTGGAACAGTGGCCCCTCACCACAGAGAAATTACAGGCCCTTAAAGGTATAGTGGATGATCTTCTTAAAGCAGGACTCGTTGAGCCCTCCACAAGCCCTTGGAATTCCCCAGTGTTTGTAATAAAAAAGAAATCTGGGTGGTGGAGAATGCTCGTAGATCTCAGAGCAGTTAACAGTGCATTGGAACCCATGGGAGCGGCTCAACCCGGACTGCCCTCACCAACTGCGGTTCCTAAGGAATGGCCCATAGCCGTCGTAGATATTAAAGATTGTTTTTACAGCATTCCCCTGCAGGAAAAGGATAGAAAGCATTTTGCATTTAGCATCCCGACCACTAATTACCAGCGACCCAGTCAAAGATTCCAATTTAAGGTTTTACCCCAGGGGATGGCTAATAGTCCTACTATGTGTCAGTTATACGTTGATACTATTCTAAATCCCATCACACTGACCAACTCAGCAGCCATGCTTATCCATTATATGGATGATATTTTAATAGCCACGCCTTTGTCAGCCACTACGAGTGTCTTGTTAAAGCGAGTCATGAGTGCCCTAGCTGAGCATGGACTGCATGTGGCACCTGAGAAGGTACAAACACAACCACCTTATCAGTATTTAGGTTACCAGGTCACACAAACAGAGGTTAGGAAAAATCCCTCTATAGATAGAACAGCGGTTAAGACATTAAACGACTTCCAGAAATTAATAGGATCCATACAATGGTTAAGGAACACTGCACCTATATCCAATGAGTTAATGCGACCACTTTACCAAATTTTGAAAGGACCCTCTGCACTTAATTCCCCTAGAGAATGGACCAAAGAGGCTATGCAGGCTATGGATGCTATAGAGCGCATAGCTAATGAATCCACTGTCCAACGCACAGACCCGCTACAGCCGATCTATATAACTGTTGTGTCAAACCCGTCATTAGGTATAGCTGCCTCAATATTTCAACAGGCTGGCCCTTTGGCGTGGGTCTATCCTTCTAAACCCAACAAAAGTGTCCCCTCTAAGCTAGAGACACGGGGACTGCTGCTAATGAAAGCCTCAGTATTGGCTCAAGGCATTACCGGTAAGGTTCCTATCATATTAATAGAGGATTCTGTAGAGATATTCACACAATTAGCACATGAATCAGAAACTTGGGCGGTGGTCTTAACTACCCACCAGACTGTTCAAGGTCATCTGCCTCCATCGCTCAGGGGGTGGGCTTCATTGCCCTTGTCGATTCCAAAAAACCCAGTGCAACCGACGCCGGTTGACGGCATTAACATATTTACAGATGCGACAAAGAAAAATAAGGCCTCAGTTTATATCCCAGCCAGAAAAATTTTGCAGGTCTTACAAACACCATATACCTCTGCCCAGAAAAATGAACTATATGCTGTTTTACAAGCTTTACAATTATGCCCCTCTGAACCCTTTAATCTAATTACAGATAGCTTTTTTTGTTACCACCTCCTTACTCACATCGCCACTGCAGATCTTTCGCAGTCCTCCTCGGCTATCTTACCGATGTTGGTGCAGTTACAACAAGCACTTGTAGATCGGAAACACCCTTTATATGCTTTGCACGTTCGTTCCCATACTTCCTCGATTGGCCCAATCTATAGAGGAAATGATGTAGCCGATAGGGCACTAGGTGACAGCTCATTAGTATTTTATACTGACCCCCAAGCGGCCCATGACAGCCTCCACCTGCCAGCACGTATGTTGACAAGGCTCTACGGGATTCCTAAAGAGGACGCACGACAGATTGTGCGCCGCTGCGGAGCGTGTGTTCCCTTTAGGCCGCCCCTCCGCGTACCGGCTGTTAATCCCAAAGGCACTTCCCCTAACGAACTTTGGCAGATGACTCATTTCCAATCTTCTCTCATCCATGTCACCGTAGATACATTTTCAGGCTTTATCATGGCTACTCTGCAACCAGGTGAAGCTACTAAACATGTTATTAACCATTGCCTCACCTGCTTTGCTCATCATGGTGTTCCACACACCTTAAAAACAGATAATGGCCCAGCATATACATCCCGTGCCTTTGCTGACTTTTGCTCCCAGTTCGGGATATGTCATATTACGGGTCTCCCCTACAACCCCACAGGACAAGCTATCGTGGAAAGAGCCAATCAGTCACTTAAGCGCACTCTTCATAGACAAAAAGGGGGAGTCAGGGGTAGACTCACTGCCACTCAGTTGGCCGCTGCCGTGTTTACACGGAATTTCCTTATAGAAGATGACAATCACATCTCTCCCGGACAAAAATATGCAATCACACATAATATTGTACACAATACTGGAACACACCAACAGGTTGACAAACACCTTGAAGGGGGTGGCCCCCCGCCAAACACGGTTTGGTGGAAAGATGAGGAGGGCCACTGGCATGGCCCAGACAAGGTGGTTGTGAGGGGAAAGGGTTTTGTTTGTCTTTCCACAGCAAGCGGAGAACGCTGGGTCCCCCTCAGGAACACCAGGGTATGTGACATTGAGGACAAGAAGACAGTGCAGAAAAAAGCAGAGGAAGCGGAAAAGGGCCAACAGGACTCAAAGGAAGAAAAACATGGATAAGTGGTTGTGTTTCCTCGGGCTACTGGGTAGCCTGAACTTTGGGAATACATTCCCCATAAATGGGACTTATCCCCTGAAATTGACTAATACCACGGCCTTACCTATCTACTCATACTGGACTGTGGTCCCTGGGTTTCCTACCACCATCCCTGCCCACTGGGACGGAGAACCTATACGGTTAGAAGTCCATGGCAACGCCACTCTTATTCTGGGGGGCTCAGAAAAGGTCCGACCAATTCGGAAACACGATATAAATAAAACACTTACTTGGGTCTCCACTCGCCTTCCCATATGCCTTAGGGCCGACAGCCATGGGCCCGCCAGCTGTGCTAAAGTAGAAAATAGGACCATGCGGGAGGTCCCGCACGGACCCCACTCCCACCTCGGACATGGAGACTATATCCATATGCATATGATCAAACATAAGCCAACACAGCACTCTAGCCAGCTGGGGGAGTGGCTCAATAAAACGTTCACCAACCCCAACTCCCGAAGCGTTACTAGGGGGCAGATAATTAATGCTACAGGTGCTGTGCCCCTATACCTATCAGGATTCCCAAAATCACCCTTACCCACATGTATACCCACCCCGAATATGTTTGATGTTGTCCAAGTTTGCTCTACAGGTTATCCGGTGATAGGAGAGATGATAAACAACACCCAGCTGTATTTCATGGATGGCATCCCAGGACCCTACTTCACTGCATCTGTCCCTCATGCGGTATCCGGAAACCAGATCAATACCACGGTGGTATTGCAGGCACACCTATGGAAAGCCGCAGCGGCGTTCGGAAAGGCCATACACATGACGGACAATAGTGCGACCCTCACAGACAATGCCACACTGAACAAACAGTGGTTTAACCTTCTTACAGAACATGGGTACCACTGCGATGAATCTTCTAGCTCAGGACATTGCAACTCTTTTGAGGTAGTGACACAGACAACTGCAGACACCGAAATGTTCCTGATTTGTAGGAACGGGAGCATCACTGGCACCCATGATTTTAACATTATTTGCCATAATGGGTCCCTATCAAACACCCTTCAGAGTGAGGACTTAACAGGGAATGGCACCTTTGTAATATTGCTGAAAATACCCCTGGTAACCTTTTTGCCGGTAGGGTCTTATAGACCCTTCGTGGACTCGGACTATTTTGAAATGATCACTGCCCGAGTGGCACGGGTGAGACGAGGACTGGACATTTCTACAATGGATATCATTGGACTAGCCGTGAGTGTTTTACAACAAATAGAACTTGCGGCACTGCAGAATGAGGTTAAAGTTATGGCACATGATCTGGCCAACTTTATGGTCTGTTCGGAAGCGGCATGGATGGAGCAACAGCAGATAAATAGACAGGTGGCACTTGAGCTAGCCGCGCTGACCTCTGTGGTAAAAGCATTGGCCACGATGGTACAGGTAGAATCAATGCTTCAAGGGCTATCGTGCGATACGCAGCTGTTACGACCTGCATGCATGACTGCCCTCATGCTTAACGCCAGCACAGAGTTTGAAGATGCTATTTCCAGACTTGATGACTTCCAAAGTTTAGATACTTATATATTAAAGTTAGATGAGATAATTAAAGGCATACAAAATGCCACAGACCATTATAAGAGGGATATGAAAAATCAGCATGGACTTTTCCCAGATTGGTTGAGAAATCTTAATGTTACACAATGGCTTCATACATGTTTTGTTACTGGATTGGGAATTGCCCTGTTATGTGTGATTTGTCTCTGCCTACCTTGCTTATTGTCATGTATTATGAAATTGTGGATGAGTACCCTGGAACAGCTAAAGGCTGATATACTTCTGCATAAACAAAAAGGGGGAGTAGCCAGCTGACCCGGGTCCGGGTCCTTCAGGTGACTCTCTCCCAGTGGGCTTCTGCTCCGGACGTCTCCGGTTTCCCTCCCCGGGGGACTCGCGGAGGGACTCAGTCGGACACTACTTCAGGAGGCATATATTTTATTGAGTGCAGAGGAATCCCCCGAACAGCCCAGGGCATTGGTTTAAGTAGGGTTCTAGTTCTGGGTAGCCATCCCGATCCACCCCGAGGGCGAGGCCTACATCCCATTGGAGCAAGCCCCTCCAGACCAATCCTAGGGAGGCATGATCCCTTATCCCGGGTCGTGTCCTCCCCTGGTTGGCTGGCGGCCACTCCTGGGGAAGCCCCTCTCTGCCCAGGCAGTCAGGACCGACCCTCGACACCAGAGAAATGGAACTTAAGGAGGCAGCTCGAGACAAGGGGCGGAGGCAATACTCCGTGACTGATAAAAGCTGTTGTTTGTCAGGGTCCTTGGTGGCCGACTCAATAATGTCACGAATGTGGACCCAATAAGAGAAGACAGTCACGGGGACTGCGTCTGGGCCCTCCCTCTGTAATTTTCTATTAAGATCCTTCCCGACCTTTTGCCATTTACCGGGGTGGATTTCTGGTCCATTAACAATAAACCAAGGACAAACATCATCAACAAATAGAAAAAACTTTACCAGATCCTTTTTCTTAACTCTAGCTCCTCTTTCTCTGAGTGACGTCTTAAGGTCTTTTATAAAAACCTGTTCCTTGAATAGTCTTTGGCCCATTTCTATGGGACGGACGAAGTCAACTTAACTAGGGCTGAAGCTTCCGTGAGCGGCAGAAGAAGTCCTCACACTAGGGGGTCGCGACGATGCTTTTCTCGGGGTAAGGGTCCGTCCGGCGAGGGTCCGTACCTCGAGCCCCACGTTTGGGTGCCACTTGTCCCATCCACCGGGACTCAGTTATTTGGGGGGTCGAGGAGAACCCAGCCTGAAAGAGAAACGGGTGAGAAAAGGAGCGAGACCAAGCAATTTTGTCAAGGTCCCATTTTATTGAGCTTAGGGTACAGCTTATATAGTAGAAGCAGAAGCTTAGCCTTAGCAACAGCGGGTTTTTGCCATCATCTTATTGGTGGGGGAAGCTGCTTTGTCACTATTCTATTGGTGGAGGGGTGGGCTCGTAAAGGTTGTCTAGGTGTGAGTTCGGAAGGTTACTAAGAGGAAGTTTGGAAACCAGGGAGCCGTTGCAAGGGGTGTGGTTCTCTCACGGGTGGAGGGGCACCTGGGTTTAAGGCACTTAGCCCCCAACATCTTCTGACTGCGCCAACTCCCTCTTTCCTCTCTGTCCTATCTGGTCATGATTGTCTCCTGAGCTCCTGACCGCCAATGCTCCAAAGATAAAAAAGGGGGGGCAGTAGGTGGGGGTCTCCACTCCTTGTCAGAAATCTCCACAAGGGAGTCTCCCGTTTGTATCGCACAAGCGGCAGCCGAGCAAGTTGGACGTGGAGTGCCCACAAGGGCTGCTTTTTCCACCCCATACATGACAAAATCAGTCTCAACGAGTGTCAGGGTCTGCTACCCTGACCGTCGCCTGGATACTTACCTAACCCGGTCTTCGGACGTCTCCGGCCCCTCCGGTGGGGGAGGGGAAATGACCAGACAGAGCACCCGAGTGGAGGCACAGCGTTTATTGCTTACTTGTGGAAGCGGCGGAGAGAAGAGAGAGAGCAAGCCCCTTTACCCCAGGTTATATCACCTGCCCGAGCTCCTCCCATGTTCCTCCCCGTGGGTGGAGCCAGCGCTGTTACCGAGGCGTTCCCAGTACCCTAGGGGCAGGTTAGCACCTCCAGGCGTCTCAACTTCCCGCACAGGAGGCCACGGTCCAGAGCTGGGCCCTAACAACTCCCCCCTTTTGTTTTAAACAGGGGTCATATCTGGGTAATAGGGGCTTTAGGATTTTGAACAAAATTACGAAGTTCTGCTTTAGTATCAAGTACAGCCCGTCTTATCAAGCTACAGGCACAATGCAACATACAAGGTAAAAAAAGGCAAAGAAAAAGGAGAAAAGCAATAGGTCCTAAAAATGCAGTGAGCCACTGAAAATTTACTAGGCTATCAAGCCAGTGCATCAGATCCGCGGCTTCCCTAGTTCTTTCTTCCTCATATTTCTTAGACACATTATGCATTTCTTTTAGGAACAGAGAAAGTTGTAATATATCAGTAGTGGCATTTTCAGCTAACATTACCCCTTGCAGAGCCTGTCTTATCCTTTGCCAATCCCCTGGAAAGAGTGTCTCATTGGTGGCAGCCACCCGTAGCGGGGTGACACAAAGGGGAACATATTTATAATGACATTGTAATTGTAAGTAAAGTTGGGTGAGCTGCAGCTCATCTCCTATCCACAATACTGTTTGTTCTAATGTGGTTAGGGAGTGTTGAAAGTGTATATTGATAGACTGTTGTGTGGCCCAGGCACCCATCTCGCTTTTTATAAAGGTTTGAAGTGTGGAGGCCAGGAGTTCTGTCTTCTCCTGTAACTCAAATATTTGGAACTCCTCATAGGCCTCTATGGCAAGATTCACAATCCCTAATATATCTCCAACACCCTCTCGACGAAAACGCGAGAGGGGAGATTGAGGGGGCGCTTTTGCAATGTTTTGCCACAACTCATCAGTGGGTGTAAGTGCAAATGGTTCTGCCTTAACAGGTATAAGATGATACGGGGCCCGTCTTACTAAGAATACCAGAAATTTGCTATGATTCCCTCTCAGCGTGTCTGTAAGAATAGGGGCATGACAGGTGACGTTATAACGAGGGAGGTGGGCCTGCATGGGCAATGGTTCGATAATAGTATTGTGAGGTTCACAAAGGAGGAAAGCCTCATCAGCCGGCAGGCGCACTTCCGCAGTAAACATGTAACACAGATAATCACGATTGTTACCAGAGCGAGTATGACAAGTAGAGTTCATCTTCCCAAATACATTTTGCCAGGTATTGAATGTGAAATCCTGACACTGAGTTTGGTCTGAAAAGCAAGAGTAAATAGCCAAAGACACATTAGTGGGACGGAGGGGCAAACCCAGCTTCCACAGTTCTGTATGAAGTACCCCATACGGTAGGGCTACCGGTGCAGGGGCAGGAATATAAGCATAATCAACGTATTTCTGCATAGCGTCCCAAAATTGAATTGTCAAGTTACCCGTAAGTCGAGGTCCTCTACGAAGCACGCCAGTGGAACAGGCTCGAAAGGGTGCCCACATACGGGCATCACCTTGACGACATAGTGGGGGAGCTTGAGCATTAGCACTTGTACTCAGGTGCTCAAGAGTCATATCGTGTGGAATAGCCAATATTGTCACATTAACTTGGGTAGTGTGGCCCCCAAGATCCTTGGTATAATGAGGATGTGGTATAATATTATATGGAAGGAGTTGCAAACAATAATCAGAAAGGTTCGTGTAAGCTGCAATATTAACAGCAGTGAGACAGATAGGTTGAGTAACGGCCACAACAGAGAGGGGTCTCAAAAGGACTCTCTCTCCTTGACTGTCTGCCATTAGTCCAAATTTATAATCGTGAGGATCATCCCCCACTAGTTTAGATATGTTACCTTGCACCATTAACCGAGATGGACCATTGCCCCATCCTAAGGCCTTAAGTGCCGGCGGATTCTTAAGAAATGCCCAATACTGATCACCACGCTCATCAGCTGCCCGTCTTTCCGGGCGGGTCAAGTTGTACCATCTACTGTGGCTGCCTGTCACTTGGTGAAGCGCACCCATCAACAGCAAAACGATCAGTGATTTGGAGATGTCTGGCAGTAGTTGTCTTTTCCTTATTTTCCGGGGTATCCGTTGTCCCCTGCGCCCTCGCTTCTTCTTCTTTCTTTTCGGCTGGTCGGGTCTCTGCAGTCCATTTGGTTGGGACCCATATGCCTCGTTCCGGTGATTCTCCATCTGGTTGAATACATAAATGGCCCTGCCCTCTTACTATGACGGTGCCAGGGCCCTGCCATTGGCCCTCTGGGGTTTTCCACATTACCCGCGCTCCCGTTAAGCAGGTATTCGGGGTTTTGTGGATTTCTTGTTGGTATGATAACATTGGGATCCCTGCATAATAGCGTAAAGCCGGGTTTGTAAAGTCATCCCTAAATTGTAGAAAATTGTGAGTATATACTGCTTGTGATATCTGCGCCTGTGTAAGGCGTCCTTTTACTCCCCCATTTTGTTTTACAAGGAGGGCTTTTAAGGTGCGATTGGCACGTTCTACTATTGCCTGACCGGTAGGGTTATAAGGAATGCCAGTGACATGTTTAATGGCAAATTCTTGACAAAATAATGCAAATGCCTTTGAAATATAAGCGGGTCCGTTATCTGTTTTTATAGCACTGGGTACCCCACAGGTAGCAAAGCAATGTAACAGATGAGCTGTCACATGACGTACTGCTTCTCCGGGCTGAAGGGTGGCAAATATAAATCCGGAGTACGTATCTATAGTAACATGTATGAGGGCACGACCAAAATGGGTGATGTCCATTTGCCATAAGGCATTGGGCTTGTCACCACGGGGGTTGATAGCTTGATCCCTTATAGGGGGACGAAAAGGGGCACAGTTCACACAACGTTTGACTAATTGTCGTGCTTCCTCTTTTGTAAGGCCATATAAATGTCGCAGGGATCTGGCAGACATATGGTATTTGGCATGTGCTTTATGTGCCTCAATCTGTAAAGGGCATAATAAGGCACGGTCTACTATATCGTTACCTTGAAAAATAGGGCCTATGGTGGAGGTATGAGAACGGACATGCAACACGTATATAGGGAAGGGGCGATAAAAAAGAAGTGTTTGTAAATCAGTTAGTAGGGAGGCAATAGTGCTGGCACGGGAGTTAATAAGTGCATTAGGAAGATCACGAAGAGCGTTAACACAATACAAGCTATCAGTGACAAGATTAAAAGGTTCATAAGGAAGTAGGTGAAGGGCCTTAATAACTGCGAAAAGCTCATTTCGTTGTGCAGAGGTGTAGTTAGTATCATAAACTTGCAGGATTTGCCTTTCAGGAACATATACAGCAGCCTTTTGAGATTTGGTGGCATCTGTAAAGACATTTGGCCCTTTAACAGGTGAGGTGGCAATAGAGCGGGGAGGAGGACGCAAGGGAAGTGTCTCCCATCCTCGAAGCATAGGAGGAAGCGGAAGGGAAACAATCTCACACGTGGTAAGGATGGCAGCCCACTCAGGGCTAACATCTGTAAAATATCGTAAAGAAGCCTCAGAAGCAGGCAGATTTAAAATTGGATAGATACCAAAAATTTGGGCACAACGATTTAACATAGCAACAATAAGGTGTGCCATGACCTGATATTTATCAGGGAGGCTCTTTTTTGGCCTTTCAGCGTAAAGCCATTCCAAGACTCCATGTTTTTGATAAAGGCAACCAATATAAGTAGCCTGGCGCAGAATAACTGCATAAATCGGTTCCTTTTCATTGACCTGTACTATGGAAGCTGTACACTTCTGTAAAATACTGTTAATAGCCCTTCTCGCAGCCGGAGTCCAATGCCGGGGAGAAGTGAGTGAAGAGTCACCCTTTAAAATGTCATATAATGGGTACATATCCGAATCAGGGATAGGCACAGTAGATCGCATCCATTGTATGGAGCCTATCAATTTTTGAAAATCATTAAGGGTGATACAGTTATCAAGATCTACTTTAGGAGCCTGCCGAGAGGCTCGACCATTATTAAGTGTATGTCCAAGGTATTGAAATGGAGCGGCATCCTGAACCTTATGGGGGGCTACTTGAAGACCCTGTGAGCTTAAGGCATCTAGGGTGTCTCTAGTGAGGTCTTCAAGTACTTTGGAGTCTTGTGCGGCCATTAGAATATCATCCATATAGTGGAGAATAATTGCCGCAGGATATTTTTCCCGAAGAGGTTGTAGTATGACTGCCACAAAGGATTGACACATAGTAGGGCTGTTAGCCATTCCTTGTGGTAAGACTGTAAATTGATATCTGCGTGAAGGGCTCTGAAAATTAAGAGAAGGGATGGTAAACGCGAATTTCTCCCTATCCTCAGGGTGCAAGGGGATGCAATAAAAGCAATCCTGGATATCAATAATTTTAATATGAAAATCTTGAGGAATAAAGGCAGGGGAGGGTAGACCTGTTTGTAACGGACCCATGGGAGCCATGCATTTATTGACAGCCCGTAAATCAATTAACATTCTCCACGTCCCATCCTTCTTTTTGATAACAAATATAGGAGAATTATAAGGGCTCGTTGTAGGCTCTATTCTGCCTTGGGCTAGTAGATCTTTAACAATATTTCGAACAGCGGTGAGCTTCTCTGTTGATAGGGGCCACTGCTCAACCCATACTGGAGTGTGGGTTTTCCAAGATATTTTTTGATAGCTCACCATAGCAGTGGCCCCAATTAGTTTGTTGTCAAATGTTCAGGGGTAGTGAGATGCAGATGCATCTGTTCCAATAAATCCCTTCCCCATAAGGCAGAACCTAAACCAGTAACTTGTAAGGGTAATATAAAGCCTTCCTGAGTTTCATATTTCCACCGTAAATGTCTACCTGCTTTCAGGGCAGAGTATTGCCCGCCCACACCGATTATAGGGGTAGAGAAGGGCTGTACAGGCCAGGAGGCGTCCCATTGGGCGGTATTAATGACTGACACATCAGCTCCAGTATCTATCATGCCTACGATTGGCTTGCCCTCAATGTTTATCGTCATCAGGGGACGTTGACGCCCCACTTCTGCGCACCAATTAACGTGTGGGGCGTGGCTATCTTCAACCCAGGGAAGTGAAATGCCTCTACCTATTGCCATTCCCGGGGTCACCGTGATAGGGTAACAATGGGGGTTTGTAAGATAAACGGTCGTACCCTCCGGGGGGTAGTAGTTGAGTGTGAGTTACAAAGGGAGAATAGCCAGTCAGGCCTAATACTAATCGGAGATGAGGGGCGGAGGGGATCTCAACTGGACTTGTAGTCCAGGGCTTAATAATAATAGTCGTCCCCTCCTTCCCTTCACACAGTAAATCAGAATACATCGACCCGTCATTTGTAGATGGTCCTACAGTGACCGCAGTCGAACGCCGCTTGGGGGTTGCTGCGCACCCGTGCCATTCTCGGGGTTTATCTCCAGCGGGAGGGTTCTCATTGCGGGGGCCCCCACGAGGGGAGCCCCGTTTCCCGTTTCCCGACCCGGGAGTTTCTTTTGCAAATCTACAAAACTTAGCCACGTGCCCAATCTTACTACAGCGATAACAAACAGGGTGGTTAACGGGATTTTTCTTAATAGCCCTGCATTGAGATTTAAAATGACCTGCCTTCCCACAATTGTAACAAATTCTTGAATTCTTTTGTTCCTGAAATCCCTGGGATATTCCTTGGGCAATAGCCATAGTCATGGCTTGAAATTCCTTATTTTTCGGAGGAGCTTCAAGGAGCCGCTCGACCAACTGCTCAAGGGTCGGGGAAGGACATAAGCCAGCAAGAGCCTGCTGATATTCCGGTCTCAGTCCTTCCTTAACTAGCTGGGGTATTAACATAGTTGCTCCAGAGGAATAGCCCAAAATTCTTTGTACCGCTAACTTAACCCTGCTTACAAAGTCAGTAGGGTTTTCATTAGGATGTTGTTTTAATCCAATTAATTTCTCTCTTTCGGACCCCTGAGCCTCAAGTTTATTAAACGCCCGAAGATGGCATTCTCGGGTTGCAGTAAATATATCATCGTCAAATAATATCTGGTCTTTGAGTTTCCTCCATCTGCCTGTGCCCGTAATCATCTCAAGACCTGCTTCTGGGTTCCTGCCTCCTCTATCCTCAACATAGGATTCTGCTTCTCGCTTGACCAAGGCAGAAAAGGCTACCGCCTGGCCTGGAGAAAGGATAGCCCCTGCAACCTCTTGCCAATCATAAGGAGTCCATGGGGCAGCAGCCGTAGCATTTGTCAAAAGATGTTTAACATAAGGCGAGGAAGGACCATATTGGGTCACGGCTTCTTTGAGCTCTTTAAGTAGTCTAAAGGGAACTGGCTGATGCTGTGGCTTTTTATCCTCGTTTGACAAAATTACAGGGAATAAGGAAGGTTTGTGGTCCCAATCCTCCCAATTTATCTGTTCGCCCTGTTCAAGAGCGGCTTTCATACTGCGTGTTAGCATACTCTCTGGACGAGGAGTTTTCCGAAAGCCTAATGAATAACTTGGGGGGGGTTGCGAGGCGGGCCCCACGGACATAGCCGCAAAGGCAGCGCAGGGGTCTTCCTCAGTGTTCCCTAATTTCTTTTTAGATTGTACAGAAGTTTTATTACGCAAAGAACCACCCCCTTTTTCTAGGGTGGCGCTATTTTTCGCGCCACTTTTGCTTATCTTCGTCTCCTCCCCCAAGACTGCAGTATCATCCCTTTGTTCAGAAGTCCCGCCCACCGAGGGTCCAGCGCCATCTTTTTGGGTTCGTTTCAATTCATCCCAAGGATAAATGGGCTGTGGGGGCTGGGGCCATGAAAAATTTTCCTCATCCGAGGTCTCTCCCAAAGATTCCCCTACTTGGGTGCTGCTATGTTCAGTAATCAAAGGGCGTTTAGTCCCTTGAAGCAGCAATCTAATAAGGGAGTAGAAAGTAAAATCTTGGTCAGTCAGAGTCCCCGGTTGGACCTCCTCATAAGAAGTCATCTGACGACCAACTATTCCCCAATTATCTCTGGTTATTCCAGAATGTTCTAACCATGGGGATATCTCCCAAATTTTTTCCACAAAACTACGGTATTGCTTTAAATGAGGTTTGACATTGTGCCGTTTGCAAAGTTTGTAAAGTTGGCAAGCAAGCACTGTCTTCTCCTCGGGCTTAATCAAGGGCACACTATATCCCTGACCCATATTTCCACATCCCAGGATAATCCTGAGGCTGTCTAGTCCTTCTCCTCAAAAGAGGAGGCCAAGCGGAAAACCTAGCGTCAAGTCCCTGTTCTGGGCGCCAGCTGTCAGGGTCTGCTACCCTGACCGTCGCCTGGATACTTACCTAACCCGGTCTTCGGACGTCTCCGGCCCCTCCGGTGGGGGAGGGGAAATGACCAGACAGAGCACCCGAGTGGAGGCACAGCGTTTATTGCTTACTTGTGGAAGCGGCGGAGAGAAGAGAGAGAGCAAGCCCCTTTACCCCAGGTTATATCACCTGCCCGAGCTCCTCCCATGTTCCTCCCCGTGGGTGGAGCCAGCGCTGTTACCGAGGCGTTCCCAGTACCCTAGGGGCAGGTTAGCACCTCCAGGCGTCTCAACTTCCCGCACAGGAGGCCACGGTCCAGAGCTGGGCCCTAACAAACGAGCAACCCAGGGGTGGCATCCACATAAGAGGCCATCCGTTGGCTCACTATCTCCCAATTGTGTTCAACAAAGCTACAGCATGTCTTTATATGAGGCTTAATATTCTGCCGTTTGCAGAGTTTGTAAAGTTGGCAAGCAAGCACTGTCTTCTCCTCGGGCTTGATCAAGGGCACACTATATCCCTGACCCATATTTTCCTCATCCCAGGATAATCCTGAGGCTGTCTAGTCCTTCTCCTCAAAAAAGGAGGCCAAGCAGATAACCTAGCGTCAAGTCCCTGTTCGGGGCGCCAGCTGTCAGGGTCTGCTACCCTGACTGTCGCCTGGATACTTACCTTACCCGGTCTTCGGACGTATCTGGCCCCTCCGGTGAGGGAGGGGAAATGACTAGACAGAGCACCCGAGTAGAAGCACAGCGTTTATTGCTTACATGTTGAAGGAGGGAGAGAAGAGAGAGAACAAACCCCAGACCCCAAGTTTAATACCCGCCCGAGCTCCTCCCATGTTCCTCCCCGTGGGTGGAGCCCGCGCTGTTACTGAGGTGTTCCCAGTACCCTAGGGGCAGGTTAGCACCTCCAGGCGTCTCTACTACCCTCACAGGAGGCCACAGTCCAGAGCTGGGCCCTAACAGGGATAAAGTCCAAAATTGTGGAGGCACCGTTAGGCAATTTGGAGGAGAAAATGCGCCAAGAGAACATACTTATGAGGAAGATTCTTCTTTGGTCTCTTAGGGTACAGCGACTCTAGAACTCTATGTGATTGATAGAGACATGAAAAAGGGGGTACTTCCTGTAAAATGGCAACTAGAATATGAGCGTCAGGATTGTATTGCACTATGTGGCTGGCAAATAGACGCTGAATTCCACATGTGGCCTCAGTGGCGATGGGGTCCATTGCCTAGGGAAATTAAGGTGGCTGTCTCCCTGAAGGATCTCATATAAGAGGTGTATAATGCGGTCTGGTATAGGCATAGTGGAGCATAGCCATTGAATAGAGCCAATAAGTTTTTGAAACTCATTAAGGGTCTTAGTCTTGTGTATATTGATTTTCGGAGGGTACCATGTAGCACGACCATTATCTATAGAGTGACCCAAATAAGTATACGGTGGAGCACTCTGAATTTTGTGGGGGGTCACTTGAAGACCATGAGTGGAAAGGCAGCCCAGTGTCTGTTCAAATAAACCTTGAAACTCAGAGGCCTGGGAAGTTGCTAAGAGAATGTCATCCATGTAATGGAGAATGGATATAACACTGGGGTGTGCTTCTCGAATAGGTTGTAGGACAGCAGCTACAAAGGTTTGACACATGGTAGGACTATAAGCCATACCCTGGGGGAGCACTCTCCATTGAAACCTCTCTGCGGGACCTTGAAAATTTAGTTGAGGGACCAAAAAAGCGAACTTTGGACGGTCCTCGGGATGGAGAGGAATAGAACAGAAGCAGTCTTTAATATCCAAAACATAAATGCGATAATCTTTTGGGATGAAGGCAGGAGACGGGAGTCCCATTTGTAAGGGGCCCATAGGCTGCATAATTCGATTAATGTCTTGTAGATCGATTAATAAACACCATGAGTCAGTCTTTTTCTTAATGACAAACACAGGGGAATTACAGTTACCAGTTGTGGGCTCTAGGTGTCCTGCACCCAATTGTTCCTCAACTATACTCTATAGAACAGTGAGTTTGTCTGGACTCAGGGGTCACTGCTCTACCCACACTGGGTCAGGTGACAGCTAGTCAATTTGTGGGCACCTCACCGTTTGAGTGGCCCCCTCACCGTTTGAGTGGCCCCTACAAGTTTTCCGGGGTCATAACATGGACCCCCATTTGCTGGAGAATGTCTCTGCCCCACAGGGCTGTATTAAGGCCACTTATCTTCAATGGCTTAAAATATCCAGTTTTGTCTTCAAGTTCCCAAGTCAGATATTTGGCTGCCTTAAGGGCAATTTGGCTTCTTCCCACTCTGGCCACTGTAAGCAAATGCCATTCAAGGGGACATGTAGGGGCCCACTGTGTGCTGTCTATGACTGAGGAATCTGCTCCAGTATCCAGCATCCCTAATATCAGGCAGCCCTTGACTTTTATGATCATCATAGGTCTGTCTTTCCCTACCACCTGACACCAATTGATCTCTGGCGTCTCCTCTACCCCAAGGGAGAGATATGCCAGGACCGATGGCCATCCCTGGAGGGATGTGAACAGGACAGCAATGTGGATTAGTAATATAAATGGTAGTGCCCTCTGGCAGCAACAACTGAGTGTGTACAATGCCAGGGAAATAACCTGAAGGCCCTACTACAAGGTGGGGAAAAGGGGCTGGATGGACCTGAAGGGACTGAGTGTCCCAAAGTTTTATCACTATGTCCTGATCCTCTTGACCCTCCTCAGGGGCACATGTCAAAATCTCAACTGGCTTAATTCCTGGTGATAACAGTCGCCGAGACCTGTCTGCTGAGGCTGGGGCCCCACGGGACCCTCTGGGGTCACTCAGACCGGGAAAGTCTGTGGAGAGAGGAACTGGGGGCCCCTCCTCCCGTTTTCCTGGACTGCAGTGGTAGTCTTTTTCTTGGAATGGCAAAACTTTGCTAAGTGTCCTGTTTTCCCACACGAGTAACATGTAGGTGGTGCAGAGGCTACAGGGGCCCTGCACTTATTCTTAAAATAACCTGGCTTGCCGCAATAGAAACAGGTCCCTCCCCTCTGGAGGCCGGTGGACACCCCTCTGGCTATGACAGTAGCCATAACTGCGATCTTGGGATCGTCTTCAGGCACGGAAAGAAGGTGCTCGACTATTTCCTCAATAGTAGCATTCGGTCCCAGTCCCGCTAAAGCCTTTTGGTATGGTCCCCTGAGCCCCTCTCTTACCATCTGTGTTATGCCCATCGCCGTACCTGGCCCATAACCCAGTAGACGCTGAGCGCTCTGCTGGACCCTACTAACAAAATCAGTGGGATTCTCATTCGGTCTCTGTTTCAATCCTGTGAGTTTTGCCCTAGCTTCTCCCTGCATCTCAAGCTTTCCCAATGCTTGTATACCACAGGATGTGACTCCGGCAAAGACTAATGGGTGGTAAGTTGGCTGACCTTGGGGTGTCTTCCATTGTCCCAAGCCAGTAAGCATTTGGAAAGCGTCATCAGCATTAGTGATATCTTTCTCCTCAATATATGCATCAGCCTCTCTCCTAACTAAGGCTTCCCAGGTCACATACTGGCCAGGGAAAAGCACAGTACAACACACATCTTTCCAATCGTTAGGAGTCCAAGGCCAGATGGCTGAGGTGCTCTTGAAAAGTTGGACAGTGTAAGGCGCCAAAGGCCCGTATTTAACCATGACGTCCTACATTTCTTTGAGCAACTTAAAGGGCACTGGCTCGTGTACTATCCGTCCCCCTGGGTCCTCTCTTACAGGGAAAGCCTGCATCGCATCTCCCCAATCCTCTAAAGGTTCCCCTTGTCTGAGAGTCTCTTGGAGGCTCCTAGACACTAGGCCGAGGTCAGGGTGGCGACGGCCTCCTCCAAAGATAAAGGAAGGCTCCTCTGTTATCTCATAGTAGCCAGCTTGGTGTCCAATGAGCTGATGTCCTCACTTCCTGGACAAGTAGTTTGCTGTGCCACGGATTGGGGCTGAGTGCCAGGGCCAGAAGAACATCCGGGCCACTGAATTCATAACTGCACCACAGATCCTGGACAAATTTTTTGCTGTGCCACAGATCCAGGCCCTAGGCTGAATCCGGATGTATTTCCTGGTTGAATTTCTGACTGCACCACATCCCTCTCTGCCCTCTGTCCTACTTGATCACATCTGTCCCTTGAGCTTCCCGACTGCCAGCGCTCCAAAGGCGGATGTCGATCAAGAAGGGGAGCGGTAGGCGGGGGTCTGGACTCCTTGTTGGAAGTCTCCGCTAGGGAGTCTCCCATCTGTATCGCACAAGTGGCTGAGCGAGTCAGACACAGGGTGCTCACAAGGGCTGCTTTTACCACCCCGTACATGATAAAATCAGTCTCAACAAGCAACCCGGCATTGGCATCCTCATAAGGGGCCATCTGTTGGCCCACTACCTCCCAATTTTTGGGTGTAATCCTACTGTGTTCTAACCAAGGGGAGGTTTCCCAAATGTGATCAACAAAGCTGCAGCAAGTCTTTAGATGAGGCCGCATCCCTTCTTTTTTGCATAGTTTATAAAGATGACATGCTAGCACTGCCTTATCCTCGGGCTTGATCAACGAAATGCTGCTTCCATGACCTATGATATTCCCCTGGCTTCCTTCTGCCATGCAGCGAGGCTGTGTAGTCCTTCTCCTGTAAAGGGAGGCCAAGCGGTTTTCCTATAATTCAGTCCCACGTTGGGTGCCAGCTGCACGGGGCTACCCCCCTGGCCGCTGCCTGCATACTTACCCTTCCCGGGTCTTTGGACGTCTCTGGCCCCAACCGTGTGGCAGGGGAACCCCTCCTGTGGGGGAGGGGAAATGACTACACAGAACACCCGAGGAGGCAAGTGCACTTCACTTTATTGATTGCGTCTTCCCCCATCTCTTCCCAACATCCCCTTATATACCCAGCCACAGCTCCTCCCATGTTCCTCCCTGAGGGCGGAGCCAGCTCCTGTATGGGTGGTCCCAGCACCCAAAGGCGGGTTAACACCCGGGGTGTCTTCCAGGCTCCTCAGGAGGCCATGGTCCAGAGCTTGACGCCTAACTGTGGGCAACTTCTTGTCACATATCCTTCCATCTTACAATACTAACAGATAAAGGGCTTTCTGTCTCCCCTCCCCCCTTGTGGTCCTGCATTCCCTCCCCTTCTTCTTCCATGATCTGGGGTTCCTCTTCACTGTCTCAGAGGTTCTCTCCATTGCCATTGCCCAACTGGCTGGCTGGCGCTTCTGCTTCTCATCATCCCTCCTTACATAGACTTTTGTTGCTTCTTCCAGCAGATTCGCTAAGGTCTCATGGTTCCATCTGTGTCTGTCTTTTGAATTTTCTTGCAAATATGGGGCCAAGCATTAGTAACAAAATTTAATTTCAACATTCCCTCAGTTGTGGGATCATTCATATCTAATCCAGAGTATTTTCCTATTTTCTCTTTTAATCTCTCTAGGTATTTAGAGGGTGACTCATTGTATTTCTGCATTATTTCAAAGACTTTATGTTTTGAGGTTTTGGGACTGCATTCTTGATGCCAGTAACTATCAGTTCCCTTAGATCTTGCTTATGGACTTTATGGGCATCTTGGTTGTGGTCCCACCTTGGATCTTGGATGGGGTACTTTTGGTCTGCCAGAACTGCTCCAGCAGCAGGGAGATGTCTCCTTTCCATTCCACCATTGCTGCCCTTCTAATCACACCTCTCTCCTGAGAGAATAAGACATTCAAGGTGGATGTAAGTTCACTCTAGGTGTAAATGTTGGGTCCTAGGAGCTGATCTAACTGGTCAGATAGTCCTCCTGGGTCTTCCATGAGAATCTTCTTCTCTTTCTTAAAGTTACCACCATGGTGCTGAGGGGTGCATTAACAAGCCTAAACCCCCTAGTGCTAAGAGACACCTTCCCTTAATAGGAACACTTCAACTGATTGCTTTGGATCAAGTGGGAGATTTCTCCTGATCCTTTAGAATTTGTTTTATTTCCCTTCTTTAGGGGTCCATGAGGGGACTCTTTCTGGGTGATCAGGTCTCCTCTCTCTACTGGAGAGTCAGAGGGTATGAGTATAGGGTCAGGAGTGGTGGCAGTTGCACCTATTGCTTGACCAGGAGGTGGGGAACCATAGGGAGAGGGGAGGGAAAGCAAAGGATCCCATTGCTGGGGTTTTTGCCCTTCTTTCTCTTTCTTCTTTACTAACACCTGTTGTATACCTGGCATCCACAAAGTTGCCTAAGAGCCTTCTTCCAGATTGAATGGCTCTTTAACATTCACATACAAATTTAATTTTAATTTAAATTTACATACCCAATCCTTGGAGGATCCGTATATGTTAAGGCTGAACCTCCTTCGGTATCTACCCCCCCCCCCATTCAAAGCAGCAATATTTAATTTTTTATACTTTTTTCCCCCTTTATGCTTCAGTAATTCATCCCAGTTTTGTAATATGTTTCCCAAGGGACTGTCTACCAGTATTTTCAGCTTACAATTTGATGTGCTGGGTTTGGACTGTTTCTTCCCCATTTTAGAATTTGAAGCAGGTAGCCATTGTACGCTTCCCTCAGGTCGAGTCAACAGAGGAGTTGCCCCCTTCCCTCAGTCACCTGAACGCTCACTTGGCGGTTTTAGTTGAGAGCAGTCACTAGTCTCTCTAGGTCAGGGACTGTGACCAGCACTAAGTCAGGCAGCTTCAAACCTGGGTGAATGTGGAATGAAGAGACATGAGTCAGGCAGGACTCTGACCTAAATATGTTAATTGATCAGAGGGTCAAGGTTTGTATACCCTCTTACCAGCAAGCAAGCAGGGTTATTCTCGTAAGTAGCATATTGTTGGATTATGACTTTTAATCCATTCTGCTATCCGTCTCCGTTTTATGGGAGAATTCATTCCATTCACATTCACAGTTATGATTACAATCTGTGTATTTCCCTCCATCTTCTTTCCCACCATTTGTGCTTTTAGCTCTGCTGTCTCCCTTCCCCTCCTCACTAGTATTCACTTTTCACCATCTCCTCTTGCCACCTTCCCCTCTTTCGTTTAGCCCCCCTCCCTTTAACTCCCCTTTACTCTTATTGCTTCTTCCCTCCCTTTTGCCTCCCTCCCCTTTCTTCCCCCTTCCCCTCCCACTGCTTATAGAGCTAGTTAGGATTTTCTACTTAAGTTTATTGTTCCGTCCTTTAAACACATCCCATGAGAGTACCTCTCACACAATGCTCATCTCCCTCCCCTCTTTCCCTCTACTATGATTTTGTACTTCTTCTTGTGATGTAATTTGCCATATTCTGCTTCCTCCTTTTCACAGCTACTATTACACTCCCTTCTCATACTTAAAAATCACATTTTTTATCATGATATCATTTACTTTATACCTGTTCCCCCTATGCTTATCCCTTTTATATTTCTTAATAGGCGCACAGTTCTCAAGATAAACAGATATCATCTTCCCTTATAGGGAGGTGAACAACTTGCCCTCATTGAGTAGCAAGTTGTTCCCCACCCCCCACTGTTTACCTTTTTATGATCCTTGAGACCTGCATTTGAAGATTGAATTGTCTATTAAGTTCTGGAGTTTTGGTCAGGAAACTCTGGAAATCCCTTACTTCGTTGAATGACTTTCTCCTTGCCTGAAATGTTATTCTGAACTTTGCTGGGTAGTTGATCCTTGGTTGCAGTCCCAGCTCCTTTGCCTTATGGAATATTGGGTTCCAATTCTTTCGATCTTTTAATGTAGAAGCTGCAAGGTCCTGTGTAATCCTGATTGTATCTCTTTGATATTTAAATTGTTTCTTTTTGGCTGCTTGTAATATTTTCTCCTTCACTTGATAGCTCTGGAATTTGGCAACTATATTTCTTGGGGTTTTGAGTTTGGGATCCCTTTCAGGAGGGGAACGGTGGATTCTTTCGATGACTATTTTGCCCTCTGAATCTAGTACTTCTGGGCAGTTTTCCTTGATGATTTCCTGGAAGATATTGTCCAGGCTCTTTTCTCCATCCTGGGCTTCTGGCAGGTCAATAATTCTTAAGTTTTCTCTTCTGGATCTATTTTCCAGGTCAGTTGTTTTTCCAATTACATGTCCCATCCAGCGGGACTCAGTTATTCGGGGGGTGGAGGGGAACCCAGCCTGAAAGAGAAACGAGCGAGAAAAGGAGCGAGACCAAGCAAATTCTTGTCAAGGTCTGTTTTAATGTACTTAGGGTGTGGTTTATATAGTGAAGGGCATAAGGAAGAGGAACTGAGTTGGGCCTGAGGAAGGAGCAGGGGCGGTGACTGATCTGGCGAGCAGGGAATTCCGCGGTTGGGACATCTGCAGCCGATTCTAGGAACTGGGGTGGTTGGGACATCTGCAGCTGATTCTCGGAACTGGGGCAGTAAGAAGTGTGGTTATCTCACAGGGTGGAGGGGCACCTGGGCTAAGGCGGTTGGTCCCCAACAATTAGATATTTTACATTTTCTTCTATCTTTTCATTCTTTAGATTTTGTTTGACTGATTCTTGCTGTCTCATTGAGTCATTAGTTTCTACTTGCCCAATTCTAATCTTCATCAAATTGTTTTCTTCTGTTAACTTTTGTATCTCTTTTTCCATCTCCCCAATTTTTCCTTTTAAGAAGCTATTTTCTCCAGTTAATTTTTGTACTTCCTTTTCCATTTGGCCTTTCAGGAATTTATTTTCTCCAGTTAATTTTTGAACTTCTTTTTCCATTTGTTCAATTTTCCTTTTCAAGGAGATGTTCTCATCAGTGAATTCTTTCTTAATAATTTTAAAATCATTGGCCAGTTTATCTTCTATTTCCTTCTTCAGCTGTTCCAGGAGAGCTGCTTGTGCTTGCGAGTAGTTCATAGTCCCTTCTAAAGTCTCAGATGGAAGTACAGTCTCAGCTGTGACCTCTTTGGGGTTTGTGTTTTGGTCCTTATCCCCATAGAAAGATTCTATGGTTCTTTCGGCCCTCTTCTTTTTCCTGTTCATGATTTTGATTGAGTGTTGTGGCTTCTGGTTCTTTCAGTCAGAAGCTAGAGAACTTTTTGCTGAGCTGATGTGTGAAAAAGCTAAAAGCAGGTTTTTGTTTGGTGTTTCCCTGATCAGCCCTGGGTTTAGCTTGTTAAGTGTGGGGGAGAGGTGGTCTGGTCCCAGGACATCTCCTCAGCTGAATTGAGGCAAAGGCAAGCTCAGGGGCTGGTGATCCCAGCTGCCCTATTGTCTTTCTGATTCTCCTGGACAGCTGAGGCACGCCTAGATGCTAATGCGTGTTCCCAACCCTCCTGGGTCTCCTCTCCTGGCGGTGAGGTTTGCCTGGGTCCTAGTGCAAGTTTTCTCTGCCCTGGGTCCTCTGTCCTTCAGGTTTGCCTCTGCCAACGTATGAGGAATCCCCCTTAGCTATTTTCCTCGTCTCAGGTGTTATGAGACTATTGGTCTCCTTCTTCTATTTCTACTGATCTGGGATTTTTCTGGGGAGATATTTTATGGTTCTTTCACGGTCATCAAGGGGGAAGGAGATTGCATTAGCTGATCACTCCGCCATCCTGGCTCCCGGAAGTTCAAGTAAGTGACTTACTGAAGTTTGATCTTTGGGCTGAAGGTCCCAGGAGCTGCTGCACTGATATCTGGCGCTCCGCGGCTCTCACTGACTCGGTTCAGCTTGTCTCCCGCCCTGGGTGCCGCTCCTCTCGTTCCGCCCGCCACTCAGGTTTCTCGGATCTCTTCTGCTCCGCTGCGCTGGCCATGCTGTGCTGGCCATGCTGCGCTGGCCATGCTGCACTGTGCGCTGTGGGTTCACCCCCGTGGAACAGATCCTTCCCGTGGACCTTCCAGTCCCACCTGAGCTCCGAATCCGTCACCGTCTGTCTCCCACTCGATTCCGCACCTCCAAAATTTGGTCAGATTCTCCTTTCAGAGGTACCTGGAGGAGTTTGTCCGAGAGCTTAGGTGAGTCGCTGCTCTCACTCCTCCATCTTGGCTCCGCCCCAAGCAGGGTTATTCTCCTGGGAACATTTTTAGTCTCCTTATTTTTCTTCCTTATCTTAGATCCTTTTGCGTGACCACCTCTGGGTGCACAGCCAGGACATTCTCATCCTTGCATATCAGGAGTGGAGTGGTGAGCAAATATCCTGGGAATGTCAACCCTAATGCTAGTACGGGTCTCAAGTAAAACTTGGATAGTACATCACATTCTGGCCCTCTACTTCTCCCCCTTTTTCTTCACAAATAATTTTAGTCCCTGTATGTCTGTATTGATCTTGTCTAGGTTACTATTCCCATATGTACGAGGCAGGGGATGACTATAACCAGAAGGCATATGGTAACCACTACAGGAACAAAGTGTAATATAAGAGCTTCTGTGTTCTGCTTGGGATTAAGACTCTTTATAAAAATTCACTATTGAATCAATAATTTCTTGCAGATCAATTTCCTGAATATGACCATTAGCAATATCATCTGTAATAAGCTGCAATTCTTCAATCTGCCATGTCATATTATGACCATGACAAGTTCCTCTAAGTTTTGCCCTAATCTGATCCCATGTTACATTAGCAGTCTGATCATCATACAAGTATGGAGCTACATATATTTTCTCAAATCTATAATCACACTTCATAGCTATCCTTTTTTTCCAAACTTTTCAAATGATCCCTTACAAATAGCAAAGACTTCTAACATGCCTAGTTCTAACTTAATTTCTTTATCTAACCCTATTTTTTCTTTTAGTGCTTTAGATACATTTTGAGCAAGCTGATTTACATAGGACACAGTATGTGTAGATTGTAATGCTGCAACAGATGTAGCAAAAGAAGCAATAAGGGTAACAGCAGCCAATGTGCCAAGAACCATCATTGCCACAAATCTTTTTTCATAGGCCCCCCCAACTTGTGTTTTGATTTCAATTTGGAGCAGATCCAAAGTCCATTCCCCTTGAGTTTGATACTAAGTATGGTTTACTTTAACTGGGAACATAGTATGTGTGGGTTGTTGTGTAATCATTACAAGTGGGTCTAATGGAGGACTGATACATCAAGATAAAGTACAATTTATATAATTTACAGTATATACCCCTTCTTCATTATGACTGTGTATATTCCCTCTTTTTGATTCGCTTGTTTTATGTTTTCTGTTGTAAGGAACATTTGTGGATACTGTAAACATACTTACACATAGGTGTGCTTTGCTTCTGCAAACATTCCTCCTGCATAATTCCCTGCATATGCACTATGATTAACTCTTTCTAGAGCAGCCATTTCTCTCCATAGTTCTGTGAACATAGACCCTTTATCTGTTGTGATTACTTCTTCTATAAGGCTCCCAATAGATGTGTTCCAAGGCTCAAAACCTCCTCCTGAACAAATGTGTAACATTGTTTCTTCTGTTTGTGTGTAGTTTCTATGTGCGGTGATGCATTTATCCTATGGTGGTGTGTCTACCCAATGTATTGTTTGGTTTTTGCAAGGAGGGAGTGGTGGCCTCACAAGCTGGGATCCTTATTGATAAGTGTGGTCAATCCAGGTTGAGGGCTATATTCTATTTGCTCTGTTATAATATAGATATAAATTAATATCTAGGATGACATTCAAAAAATCTAGAGTACAGATATGTCTAAGTCTAGGATACATGTGATTGGTCAGTAAATAGTAAATGTCATTATGACCCAGTACATAGTTCAGTACATAGCTGGTTCAAACTAATGCGTTCTATAGGTGCAGCTGACTACTATAGGAGGAAAGGAGATAACAGTTGTTGCTAGGGCAGGCTATGGCCTTCAGATAGCATTCTAAGGCTAGGGAGAAATTCTAAAGAGAAATGGGAATTTAGAATTGGGGCCCAAGTACATACACCCAAGCACCCTATCATTCTCCCCTTAAATAGATGGGACCCAAAATCGTTTGGGATAAGGGATGAAGGTCTCGGCTTCTGAAACTGTTTCCTGCTGAAATTGGGCATAGAGCTGTCCCTGCCTCAAAGGGTCCTGACATTGGAGAGGTTGGGTCTGTAGGTAGTGTGATGCCAGGTTCAGAGGGTGATGGGTCATGGTTTTGGAGAGTGAGGATGATATGCAGTCAGAATGGTCACCTGCAAGGGAAGGGTACTGAACCTAGATGACTCAAATCTGGCACAGAGATTAAACAAACGAGGACCAAAAAGGACTAGAAGTGGGGTGGGTGTGAGAATACTATCAAACTTCCTCACACTCTGTTGATAAACTTAGTAACTTTCCAGGGACAGGAGGGGCTTGGATGAATCCCACTTATCCCCAAACTTCTTATCTGCTTTCCATATTTTTGATCAAGCTTTTATTTATCTTTCCAAATCTCTTCAACCCATTATTCAGATTGCTTCACTTTCTTTTATATTTCTACTGTAGACAAGATAGTTCACAAGTTACTACTTTTCACTAACATAGCTGTATTGTCTTAAACAAAAGAGATTTCAACTTGACTCTCACAACTGAATAAATGTTCATCATTGTTTCACAGACTTGTTTATTCTTCTCTGATTGTATTCACTATGAAAGAGAAACTTTAGAATTTAAGTTATTAATAAGTTCAAACACTAATTTTAACTCTTGCTTAGGACATGGAATGACTACAAATTCAGATGAAAACAGCAAGATCTTTTTTGCTTTATAGATCATTACATATTAATTTACCAATATATTATCTGGAAAATGAAAATTTAGTAGGCTTTATTCTCCTTTTCTCTGAAAAATATTACTTCTAAACATATTTCTTTTTCTTCTAAAACAGTTGAAAATTTATCCTGTTAAGAGTCACTAAACATTTATAAAGCAAATTAGTTGAAAAAAAATAATAGTTCTCTTTTCACTTTGAAACAAAAATGAACCTTTTAAAATTAAAATTCATAAAACTTAGTTGATATAAAAATGTCTTGCATAATATGAATTCCCAAAGTATTAGAACAAACCAAATTCTTAATTATTACAGAATTCCTAGATATCACAAAATGCTTTAGTCAAAAAGGTGCAATAGAATCGCACATTGATAACAGTAAGACACTGATTACAGAAAAACACTACTGCTTTTAAAATCCTTTTAAATAATAGGGACATCTTAAGGTGAGTCTTAAGTAGTTTACATAAATTTCTGAGCATGTTCTAATTTTAGACAAAAATAATATTAGATTTCCCAGTAAGATTACACAAAAGGGCTCATGTTTTGCCGGTCACTTGCTATTGATCATAGAACTTTGCTATAGAAGGAAATAGTAGGGACAGGTGACATACAAATATGACAGGATAAAACATCCTTGACTTTGTTTGAATTCAGATATTGAAAGTCTCCAATCATGTAGCATCTGTTTTATAGCCAGACTCAGGAATAGTCAGGTGGGAAATATTCCTTTTTAAAGAAACACAATAGGGAAATTGACCAGGAGGATCCCATCTTAGACTGAGTCTAGAATTGTCCCCCAGGTGTTTCTTTGCTTGTTAACAGTACAGGATCACATTCCCTCTGAGTAACTTATAGCATTTCTCTCAGATATTGATTTAATGCAGACAACAATACCCAAATTCAAACTCAGAACAAAAATAGTTATGGTCCCAAATGACTTTTACTTTAAACAGCAAATTTCACTAATCACAGCTTAGAGCCAGATACAGTTACTTCTATTCCCATGGAGTTGCAATAAGCAATAAAGATTTACTAGGACTCACATACACAAAGAATTCTGTTTAAGATCTTTCCTTCTCAAATTTAAAACTTAACCTGATGTAAAAGCCAATTGTTAAAAATCCTTTCTATCTATTTCTCTGAGCAAGTCATTTTCTGATCTTGTCCACAGGGATGGTTTCCAGGGGCCTTAGCAATTTTACAAAATAAAGGGAATTGGCACAGACCCCAGAGAGGGGACTGATGCTACTACTCCTGCCTACCAACATACAGGAGGACTGTTCTGAATGGGCAGAACTAATCTAAATAAAGTTTTCACTCAGTTCCTTTCTTTCCACACAAAATAATCAATGAACAGTTTTAGGTTTTGCATTAAAACAGTTAACTTCAAATAACTTAGTTAACAGTCTTACAACTTTTATAAATGATAGCCAAATGGTCAGCTATAATTTCTTTAACAGGCAAAAGTGAAAATACCTGGTTTCTAAATGACTATTAGAAAACATTATAAGACAAGGTTTAGAACTGATAAAATTTAAAATAACATAACTGGTTTTACACAATTTTCCGAGTATCTTTTAGTTTCAACAAAGTTCAGATTAAAAATGGCTTTCTCTAATATCATTTCTGGATAACAGTCGTCACTCAATTTTTTTTAATACAAGAGAATTTTACTACAATTTAGAAACACAATAGTAAACACAAACAGTGAACTTCAGGTGACATTAATTGCATTTTCAAACCATCACATATAAAAACTATTAAGAGAAGACTGGGCTTACTAAATGTAGAGGCAGACTGGCTTGTGATCTCATACTACTGTGACCCATCCCCTACTCTTGGGGAGGATAACTTAAATTCCCTATCACCGTTTAGCACTCTCTTCCCTTGAACTAACCTGGGATGAGAGGAGTTAACAGAATCTACTAAAATACTTTTAGCTGTCTTAACTATTCACTGCAGCCCTAGCTCGATGGTCAGAGTCAGAACTAAAGGGTAAAAAGATCTTAATGGTTCTAACTTTTACTTAAGTAAAGTTCACATTCCTTAAAAACTTCTTTGAAAGAGAGGGCTATGAATCTACCAGCTGAAGTGAGGGAGAATCTGGAAAAAGATCCAGTGGTGCTTAGTCCCCTCCTCTCTACTAGAGAGTTCAAAGCTTTATCTCTGAAGTATCTCTTTTTCAGATCTATGCATTTTCCCAATTTGCCTTAGTGCCAAATAATATAACAACTTCTGCCTTGTCTTAAACATCCAATTAGGAGTGACATGTTTCGCTTAAATTACAACCAGAATAACTACCTTTTGGTTATTTCCCATTAAACAAAAATGGTTCTCTTTTAGGTGAGGCATGAGATAATTAAAATGCTAGTCTGGGAAACTTTCCCTGATTTCTTCTTGTATCTCTCCACAACTTCACAACCTGGCCAGGGATAAATGTAGAAAGAGAGAGAAAATTTTACCAACAACTTTCAACAATTTCCAAAACTTTTATGCCTTCCATAAACTTTGTACCCATGTTATTCTCCTAGTGGGCTTGCTATTATCACCCACCCTTTTATTAAACACTGCAGCTAAATTATCAACGTGAAAAACTGTGGTGCCTATGTTTTGGCATCTTTGGATCATTTCTGTGATGGTCATGTTTGGTTTGCCTTCAGCTAATTCTCTTTTACTGTCCTCAGTACACTTTTCCATAGCTAACTTTTGTCATAAAATTGTACATGCTTCTTGATTGGCTACAGATCTCTGTGTTGCCTGTGTGAGTCTGTATAGGAAATCGAGAAAAGTTTCCTGGGCTCCCTGAAATATCTTTATGAATGAGGTTCCTCTCTCCTTTTCCCGGTATTTTACACCATGCTGCACTGGCACATTGCATGATTTGTTCGTAAGCATAGAGGATACTGTAACTGATTTTTGAGCAGGATATATGCTCCTGTGCCAGTGAGCTATTCAAAGGTGATGTTTATTCCTGTTCTGTTATTTCTCTTACTCTGCTCTAAACATCTTTCCTAAAATTCAGATTCCCCCACTAAGTAATCTCCTCCTTCAAGAGTGGTCTTAGCTGAGTTGCCCAAGCAGTGGGGCATAGTGCTGTCTGAGAAATGCTATCTAGAAGAGACTGAATGTAAGGACTGTTTGGTCCATAATTGGTTGCCCCTTGTTTTAATTCCTTTAAGAATTTAAAATCCACCCCTCTAGGGTTATTAGAATTTGGGGTTTATCTCACTGGCAATGCTAGCCTCATTTCCAAAGGTATTTCTTCACCTCTTTCTTTGGCTTACCAAAGGACTTTTTGTACAATCCCTTCAGGTTCTTAGTTCTCTCCCCAAACTTGTGATCTGGCCCTGTATAATGGAAGAGCAGTGGGGGGAGGAAACTCCTCCTTCATGTTAAGTTTTTGTGTGACACACTCCATCAGGTCTTCCTCCTTCCTCTCTTCTACTAGATGTTGCATCTGCTTCTATTGCTTTTGTGGCCAATGGTACTTTTTCTGTTTTCTGTAGATATATTTCAAGCACTTTCCAAATTGAAAATATTGTAACAGAAAAAGCGCTTGGTCTGACCTTCCTATAATACTCATTTGATTACCTACACTTTCACATTTTTCAAGATCTATAATCCTCTCCTTGGGAAACCAACAGCAAGACTGCTGTACACACTGGAGAAATTCCTCCAATTTTGAAGTTGTAATCAATAGCCTGCATTCCCTAACTAGTTTCTCTAATAATTTTAGATAATGTTCTCTATCTTTACCACTTGATTGTGCCTGTCCCATTTTTACTTTAGTTTTGCTAAAGCTACCTTTTGTTCAAACTGCTTTTGAGACTGCTAGGCAGCTCAATTTCTGTTATCCTTGCATTAGCCTGGTAAAATATTTTACAACAAAAATTGCCTTTACATTGTCCTGTAGTCTTGATTGCAAAGCGCTCGGTGAACCAAGGGCCACTCACCACACACCTTCCTTTCAGGTTCCTGTTTGGGTGCCACCTGCGACCAGTATTAAGGTGGGCAGCAGCAAACCCGAGTGAGTGTGGAATGAAGGGACATGAGCCAGGCGGGACTGTGAGCTGAATTCATTTATTGATCTGAGCTTTACATACTCTCTGACAAGCAAGCAAGCAGGGTTATTCCCATGGGAACATTTTAAGTCTCATTATTTTTCTTCCTTATCTTAGTTCCTTTTGCGTGACGGACTTGGGGTATAGCCATGGTAAGGATGTTCTCATCCTTGGATATCAGGAGTGGGATGGTGAGCCAGTATCCTGAGAATGCCAGCCCTAATGCTAGTACCAGTCTCAAGTAAAACCTGGACAGTACATCACCTTCTAGACTCCATCAGTACTGGCCCTTTACAAGGGACCTTAGTGAATGATGACCCAAGGATTCCAAGATTTGCTTGACTTCGGTTGTTGTAAGAAGCACTCTGGACCCAGGCCCCCCTGAGAAGGATAGGAGACGCCAGGAAGTCTGGACCTGCTGACGTGGCTTTGCCACGCTGGTACTGGGGAGGCTTCATACTGTGCTGAGCTCCACCCTCAGGGAGGAACTGGGGAGGAGCCTACCCGGAATAGGAGGGCAAGGCACTAGGGATAAAAGGCACACCTAGGAAGGGCTCGGGGGAGTTCCTGACTGATCGTCCTGCAATAAAGCTCTGATCCACTACTCCGGTGTTCTGCCTGGTAATTCTCCCTTCGCACCCCCGAAGGGAGCCGGAGACGTCCGAAGACCCTGGGCAGGGTAAGTAGAGGCAGCAGTTGGGGTGGCCCCCAACAGGTTGTACATGTATAACTTATGTGACTGTCTGATCCTCATCAGCCAGCCAGGGTTTTTGGTTTGCACAATTGAAGTATTTGTTCCATTTCTCTTCCCTTCTGAGTTCCTCTTCTCTTCGGGACTTTTCACCCACCCAGGGCAGGAATTTTCTCTGCTAAGCTCAGGGACTGCCAGGGAATTCCAACAGGCATCTGCCCCGATCAAAATGGGAAGATGTTGCCACAAGGGGGCGCTACCCTGGACAAGCCCCCATAATGGCCATCACCTACTCAAAATTCTCAATTAGAAGAACTCAGAGGCTTCTCAAGGTGGGAACAGGAAGCTTTATCCAATTCTTGCTAGAAAAGGGTGTCTCTTCCACTAGGATGGACCAGCAGAAAGAGGCGAGGTACAGAAAGCAAGATGTAATCATATGCCCTAGCACAAACAACCCCCAACTGGCCCTTTTTCCTACTGTCCATGCTTCAGGTCTCGCAATCTAACATGGAACTCTAACCCCAAGAACAAAGTCTGCAAGTGGAGCAGTTGGTCGATGTGTACTTCCTTATCTGGATGGCTGACTCAGCTGCAGATGTGGCAAATGTGGCATGGGGAGACAAGAGTTAGAGGGGTAAGTTTCGGCTTCCCTGGAGTCAGGTGGTTCATGGGAAACCAGTGCTTAAGCCCATCTTCTAGCAGGAGCCTGACTTGAGTTTTTAATACTGTCCTCATCTTATGAGAATGCTTTTACCCATCTCACTCAGTTATATTTTATCTGCTAGCCTTCCAGCCTATAATCCAACACTGAATTGTGCAGACCACCTCCAAACCTCAGGTTAGTTGAAAGAATAAATGTTATTTTGAAGGAACAGTTGGCAAAATTAACTGAGTCAGTTATTTCATCTCCCTTGCCACCAATTATTATCGCTAGATGACTATGAGTTTAACAGACTACCTCTCCTTCTTTTCCCCATTCCTTCTGCCCATAGGCACAGGAGTTATTGACATTCATTACTAAAATTTATAGGGTAACTTTTTTTGTCATTTAATGAAAACCTTTTAGAAAATGACTAAAAAGGCTTTGTTCTCTTTAAGCAGCTATATTTGGATGATATGTAACATACGAGGCATAAGTATTTTCAATTTAGCATATAAGACATATAAGAGAGAGTTCTGTTACTTAATCAAAAGTATTAGTAATTGAATTTTATTTTGTATATTTTATCTCTTAAGACTCCAACATCTTTTGAATGCCTTTAGCAGTAACCAACCTTGTGAGTGAGTGGAATAGGTTTAGTGAAGACTTCTCAGATTGTAATTCTTCTCCCAGGGGTGAGGTAAGACCGAGAGGCTCAAGGTTACAATATTTTTAGAGTGGAATAATTCCATATAAGGACATAAAACTGTGTAGTACATTAGGGTCTCAGTGACTGGATGAAACTTAGCTAATTCTTTAATGTCTTCATTTCAAAAGGGATTGGTTAGATTTCACATCTAGAATGTAAGATCATATTCTCAGCTAGTGAGGATAATTGTCAATGGGGAGGAAGGGACTTGCATTAGAGTCTATATATATCACTGCTTTTCCTTTGTCTTCAGCTTTTCCTGCCTCCAGACTACCTGGTGGAGGAATTATCCAGCTTCTCAAGAATAAATAAACTTTCTGTCATCACTTTGAGAGGCCTCTGAGTAATTAATTTAAGTAGGCAATCTTGTCATTCCACACAGTTTTGGGGGGCTCAGCTTGGGATCTGTGGCTTTCCAGAGAGATGTCTGGCTCAGTTCAAGGACAGGTGTGGGGAGATTCCCCCATGGTCCTTGAAACGGAGTTGTCGAGCCTCCCTCTGCAAAATAATGACCTGAAGCAGAGGAACACAGTGAGAACAGAAAGCATAAAGATAAGGACTGCCAAGACTGAAGCTGTGAAGTGTTTGAAATGTCAACCGGTTGGTGTTGAAGGTTGCAGTCAAGCAACTGGTACACGTACAGCCCAGAGGTAAGCATGGCAGGGATGGGGGGGTGGGGGGAGGGTCTGGAGGTCGAATTCAAGAGTCTTAGACAGACTCGGGGAGAAGGTGATGACTTTCAACCAAATTAGTGGACTGCAGACCCCAAGGGAAAGGGCCCCTCCCAGAAACGCTGCCAGGTGATTGCTAGTGGGTGGGTGACCCGCGTTGAGAGCTAGCAAAGGAACTAACATAATTCCTTGAGTGTTGGACTCAGAGGTGTCTGGTGACAGCCCTCGTGCAAACAAAATGGGAAAGAATCAGTCCAAGGTCCAAGCTTCGGAGTGGAGTCAGGAAATACCCGTAAATAGTCCCTTGGGAAATCCATTACAGAATTGGCACAAATTACCAAAATATAAAGGGAAGGATAAGAAGAAGATGATTAAGTATTGTTGTTTCATATGGGGTGAAAAGACATTGGAGGATGAGGCACAATCTGGCCCAAATATGGTTCCTCCAAGGACTGGGTTTGCCAAAAATTTAAATCTATATGTACTATTTTGTTTTGTTAATGTTTTGGTTTGTATATGTTGTGTTGGTATTTCTGTGTGAATGAAAGTCTGTGTCTCTGTTTTATCTGATAATGTTGTAAATTTAGCCAGCCAGCAGGAGCAGAAAGGCTGCGCTGGACTGTCCTTGAAATTCCCGAGCCTGGTGGAATATTGCAGGAACTTGATAGACTCATATGCAGTCCTAACTAAAAACCAGAACATATTCAATGGGGCTCTGAGAGTGAACAAAGTTTTTAAATAAGTCAAGGAAATTTTAATCTTAGCCCCGGTATTAATGTTACCCTCAGTAGAAAAGCCCTTTCGTCTCTTTGAGAACGCAGACAAGCGGGTGGCCTTGGGGAATCCTGGCACAAATAAGCGGAGGGCAGAGACATTCAGTGGCATTTTTATCAAAAATGTTAGATCCAGTAACAAAAGGATGGATATTTGTTAGATGCAAAATTAATCTAATGTAATTGTTACATGATTTTTAAATTTGTAATTTATTACATATAGATTGGGGTTTTAAAAGGATATGATAGAAATTTGATAATTTGAAACTTGCATTTGGTTATTAATAAAAAAGAGTGAAAATGCTGATGTGTGCTATATAATGGTATATTTAAGCTGAAAGGGAATTCCAGCGCAGACAGTTGTAGTTGGGGTGTGGAGGAAAGCTTGGATGGTCTTGAGTGGTGGGATTGAGAGTCTTAGAAAAATAAGGGTTTTGTTTGCAGATGGTTTCAGTAAGTAGTGAGGGTGTGAGGAAGTATTTTAAGAAGAAAAAGAAAATCATGTAATTTGGGATGACTCTGTCTGAAAGAATATTAGGTGATAGTGTGCCCACGTTGTGGTAAACTGAATGGGTTAATGGCTTATTTTAAGTTTTAAGTAAACTTAAATAAGTCTAAATTGGTGGTAAGCTGAATGGGTTTATGGCTTAGTTTAAGTTTTAAGTAAACTTAGGTTTAAATTTATAGGTAATCCATCTAAATATTGTATTAGGAATTGCATTGTCAAGTTAATTAATGAATTGGTTAAAAAGAGCTGTTATGAATTTTTTTTTGTAAGAGTTTCCTTGTTGTAGCATTCTTATTGAGAGAATAAGAATGCTTTAAAAATGTACATGTGTATATATATATGGGTGTGATTTTCAAGCCTATTCCATCTGAGGATGTATTAAGTATGTTAAAAGTTTATTTCTGTGGTTGAAAAGGAAATTTTAGCTAAAATGGTTTTTGCCATGAATCAAGCATTTACTCTAAAGTATGTTTGTAAAAAAAGTTTATGGGCAAATGTGAAAAAGCTTTGGGTTTAGGTCTTGTGATTTCTGTCAATTAGTTTTAAGGGAATTGTGATAAATTGTAAACTGTTTGTAAGAGAGGAAATATTTGTTGTACTAAGAAATACTTTGTAAAATCTTTGGTATGGTTTTTGAAAGGCCTACCTATCCAATTTGTATTTGTAAGCTACAAAAGTAGGAGGAATTTAGTTTCTCTAATAGGATATGAAAATGCAATTGATGCCATCTGAAATTTATTGTTTGCGTTCATAGCTAAAACAATTTTTTATCACTTATGAAAATGTTTGCCATTTATAATTCTAATGCTAAAACTTAAAGTTGATACACTGTGTAGTATATGTAGGGAAAGAAGCAGTCCTCAGGCTAGTAACAAGTACAGCCCCAGCAGATGAGGAGATTGTATACAGAACTTGCTTTGGTGAGAATTTGAAAATGTATAAGAAATGAAGAAAAAAGAAAAAATAATAAAATAAAAAAAATTATACAATCTGAAAAAAGTAAAAATAAAAAATAAAAAATGTTTTATTGGCATCTGGCTCTACAAGACAAAAGAGAAGATGGGGACAAGAGAAGGATGGGATGATAGAAGAGAGGGCAGATTGGTGATAGGGAAAATTAGAATGCTCGGTGTGTGTATTGGGGTGGGGAGAGGGGATAAATGGGGAGAAAATTTGGAACCCAAAATTTTGTGAAAATGAATGGAAAAGTTAAGAGAAAAAGAGAAATTAAAAAAAAAGAAAGTAAAGCATTAAGAAAAGCTAATAAACCACTGACCTCATCTGAAATTGCATGCAATATTTCACATCTGGAATAAATACACACACACACACACCCCTCTCTATTTTTTAAATTAACAAATCTATTTTCTCAACCTCCTACTTCCCACCCCACTGGGAACAAAAGAAAAAAAAAACAAATTTCTTGTAACAAACATGTATAGTCAGGCAAAACAATGGTTTTATACAAAAGTGTATATGTCTCATTCTGCATCCTAAATCCACTAGCACCTCTCAGTAAAGGATAGTATGTTCCTTATCTGTCCTCTGGAATCAGACATGGTCATTGTACTGATCATAGTTTGTACAGTGTTCAAAGTTATTTGCTACTGTGCTGTTAATGTATGAATTGTTCTCATGTTCTGTTCAGTTCATTATCAATTTATAAAATTCCCCAAAATTGCAAATTTTTATAATATTGATATTATGGTATATTTAATTCTTCTGGTTCTGCTTCATTCTATATCAGTTTACATGAGTCTTTCCACATCTTGTCAAAACCATCAATTTCTTCATTTCTTACATCACAATGGTATTTTATCACATTCATCTACCACAATTCTTTCCATCATTCTTCAACTGATGAACATCCATTCAGTTTTTCACCATCACAAAAAAGAAGTGCAATAAACATTTTTGTGCATAAAGAAAAAAAAAAGAAATGATCTTCAGTGATTGGCTTTTTAGGGAAAATTTAAGATCGAATCCCTGGGAGCATTCTTTCTAAATCTAATGGGAATAAATAGATGCTGTATCATTGTTCCATAGAACAAGATTGGGATTTAAAGTTAACTGTAATTGTATTTCATCTACAGAGGGATTCAGGGAAAGGTGTCCCTTACTAAACCAAAGAAAAAAAAAAAGAAAAGGTGGCCTCAGGTGGTCTGGGAGCTCCAGGAATGATCTTGATGGGAGTGGCCAGTAAACTGGAGATTTGGACTGATAGAATTAAGAGTGGGAAGTCGAGTGGACTTGGGCATGGTGATAGAGTGGACCTTAGGGAGAGCCAGTTCACATGGAAAAAAGAAACAAAACAAGGAGTTTTCAAGGTGAGGCTTTCTAGGGCCTTTAGACAAATGGGACTAAAACTCTTTGGGGGTAATGGACAAAGGTCCCAACTTGGAATGAGATCTTTACACGTTACAAAATGATGTAAAAGCAATTAGTATAACAATTGACTGCATTAATTACCGAGACTAAATCAGAGACGTCTTCGGTTTGGGGAGAAGAATTTCAGTCTAATTTTCTTAGAGGTAGGTAGCCTCTGGTAATATTTGGCATTGAAAGTTGATTGTTTTGATTTGAATTCATTACATGAACATAAAAATTCAAGTTAGTGTTTGAACTTATCACATGTGTAGCTCATTCTTTTAGATTGAGCAGGGTTAGAAAGGGATAAAGTAATTTGGGAAACAGATATAAACTATTAGAGCAATGACTTATGATTGTTATTTAATCAGGAACTAGAACTTGTATAGAAAGGCATGTAAGCTACTTAAGACTTGCTTCAAAAGATGTTCCTTGGCCAATGTGAAATTAGTCATGTCTAGTTAAACTGATTATTGGAGCTTGCTATTTTAAGATTTTTATGGGACTATTAACTGACTGTCTTTCTGAGTCTAACTCCAGGTGTGGATAGCAAGAGAGGTAGTCTGAGCCACTGATCCATGATGCCAGTAAGCCTGTGAGATGCTGGTATGAACTGCAAAAAGGTGATCTCATGGGAAGGTTAGGAGAGCGGCTGTTCAGCCTGGGCTGAGGTAGGATTCTCCTGACTCAATTTCCCCACTGACACCTGGTAGACTTTAAGCCTGGCTGAATGCCAGTTGACAATCTACTCCTGCCTGGAAGTGACATGAAGTTAAGGAGATGTTGTTTCCCTGCAGTGTCCCTATTCTTAATGGCAAATTCCTAAAATCAAAACTTTTGTAAGCAATAATGCCAGATCTATCGAATAATAGATTGTTGGTAGGGGAACATCTGAGGTTAAGTCTAAAATTAAGCTAATCAGTTAGGACTTTAGATCAACATCAATAAGTTAAGGTCCTTTAATTCTTAGTAATAGTGTGGAGACAATTAGGCCAAGGGCTTGTGAGACTACATGCATAGTTATTATTTTGTCTCAGTTGGCTAATGTTAAATGAAAAATGGTTTGTGATCTATATTGTAAATGCTTTAAAAGAGGCATCACATGGCCAGAGGTTGGAAATGTTTCATGATGTGATATGTACTGTGTTAAAAATGATTATTTATTGTATTTATGTAAGTACTAGAGCCTGGTATTGACTCTTTAGTGAAAGCTCATTTTCCTAATGAGGGAATGAATAATGAATTACTGTAAAATGTAGATTACATTTTAATGTAAATTTTCTTTTTTTTTAAAAAAAAATGGCCATTTGTCAAAGTTTCAATTTTGATTTTTGTAAGAGTGATAGGAATAGTAATCTGAGATGGTATTAAGTTCAGTTTCGTAGGAGAGCGGACTCTGGATTTCTACAAGAAGATAAAGAGAAGATGTGCTGAGATGCTGTGCTGAAGACTGTTTGAAGGAGCATCCAACCAGAAAACTGCCTAAGATGATACTTCTCCCCAGACTGCTGTATGAAATGGAACCTCTAAATAGACAGTTCATTAATTTACCTTTTAATCTCTGTATCTGTACATATAACAAGGGGACTGCCTTGCCAATGTGTCAGTCAACTTTGCTCCCTTCCCATGTTCATATAGAAAGGGAGATAGATGAAGGGAAGGATTCATAGGGGAAGGAATGTGAAGAGGTATTTATTGATTGGATTTAGGTGTGGAAACAGGAATAAATAAGAGGAGGGGAGGAATATGGGTGGGATGTGCTTGAACCTTGAACTATCTATTCCGCCATCCCAATTCAGAAAATGTTTAGCATGATTAGGAAACCAGTAGACAAAGTTATGGAAGGTTATTGCATTTTAAAAAAATTTAAAGTTGTTTATTGTCATTTATAATTATTCCTATTAGTTATTAAACTCCCAAGCCTCATGCTTGGAATATACACTTTGTCAGTATTAAAAGCTCCATTTAAAGCATGTGTGAGAACACAAAATTTGGAAAGGGATAGCCAATGAGGCCTGTGTATAAATTCATTATATGTTTTGTTGTTTGGGGAACTATACTAGGGTTATTATTGTTTGTTCTTAACAGAGCAGTACTATAACATAGATTGATCTCAGATTATTCAATTGCAGAAGAAGAGGGAGTTTGTGGAAAACTCAATTTGTTCACATGTTGTTTGAAAATTCATGATAATGGAAGAATAGTGAAAGAGATCACCAAGAATATCAGGAAAGTTGCTCATGTTCCTGTACAAACTTGGAACTCCCTTTTCAATACGTCTTGGTGGTCCTGGTTTGAAGGGAGCTGGTAGAAGAGACTATTGTGGTTTGGCCTCATAGCAATTAGTGGTATTATATTACTTCCTATTTGTTTACCTTGTTTGATTTCACTTATTACTACAATAGTGAGAAATTCTTTACTAAGGCTTGCTCTAGAGTAGAAGAGAGGACTGAAGGAGCCATTCGGTTGATGATACTAAAGAAGGAAGGATGGGCACCTGTGGAGACAAAAGACAGGAGTGACCCTGATGGGGATGAAGAAATTAATAGACAGTGTGAGATCATGTTACAGAACTTTGGTTGAAATATCCATGAGAAGTCTTCAGGTTAATAAGTAAGAGGAGGTATTGACTGGAATAGGTTTAGTGAAGACTTCTCAGATAGTAATTCTTCTTCCAGGGGTGAGGTAAGACCGAGAGGCTCAAGGTTACAATATTTTTAGAGTGGAATAATTCCATATAAGGACATAAAACTGTGTAGTACATTAGGGTCTCAATGATTGGATGAATATTACCTAAATCTTCGATGTCTTCATTTCAAAAGGGACTGGCTAGATTTCACATCATATTCTCAGCTAGTGAGGATAATGGTCAATGGGGAGGGAGGGACTTGCGTCAGAGTCTATATATATCACTGCTTTTCCTTTGTGTTTGGCTTTTCCTGCCTCCAGACTACCTGGTGGAGGAATTACCCTGCTTCTCAAGAATTGAATAAATAAACTTTATGTCATCACTTTGAGAGGCCTCTGAGTGAGTAATTTAAGTAGGGAATCTTGTCATCTCACACATGAGTAAGACATTGTATCTTTCATTTGGAAGAAAATAATTTTGCTATCATGGAGCAGAACTTAAAGTTGGAAACTAGCCTCCATATTTTCTAGGCATTCTAAGTTAATTCAGATTTCACACTGATACTTATGTAATATCCAGCCTACATACTTTTTATGCTTGCTTATTTCATCCTTATCCACCCCACTTCAGCCATATATTGGCATTGTCATATTGTAGACTTTATCTTCTGTAGTAATTATACCACCTTTAAGATATATAACTTTGAAATTTCACTATGAAGCCACGACTTCCATGTCATTCACTTCTTCTGCTCTCTCATTTAGTCTTCTATTCATTCATATTATGACCTGTTACTTTGATCCTTCTCTATTTTTTTCATTCATCTTTTATATCTTCACTTGTGTCCATATGCATAATCTGAGAATCCTCATCTCAAACTAATCCTTTCCATTGATTTCTCTGCTCTGATTGTAAGTGGACAAAGTAATGACATTCAACTGATTTCACTCACTATATATTTATGATATGTTCTCCAACTGAGTTGTTGGTGTTGCTTGAAAATTCTGCTCTATCATTATTGATAGGCATTAATGTGACTGTTTCCTAAGATTTTGTCCTTGTCCTCCTTTTAAAAATTTCTGCCTTGAAAATCTCATTTACTTCCCATACCTTCAGTTGGAATCCCCCAAGTTAATGTCTACCAAATCTGCATGTTCAGTTGAGCTGTTAATTCTGAACTACAGACCACAGTGATCTATAGGAAACCCCTACTTCCATAAGTCAAAACATTCTCAGACTCAATATATGATCATGGATTTAAAAGAGACATCCTATATTGACTTTATCAACTTCCTTTCTAGGCCTGTTCAATATAATATCTTTATTCTTATTTATCTTGATGTTTATTTCTCTCCACAGTTCCACAACCTATATCATCTCTTCTATGTTCAAAACCTTATGTATATTGATTTTCTCTTTCCAGTGTCTCATAATGAGATGACAATCAAGTCCTCTTAATTCTGTCTCTATAATAACTCTTCAATAATCCCATTGCCACCATCCAAGTACTAATGATGATTGCCACAACTCTGTAGTGTAGTAATAGCCTTATAAGTTATTATTACCACATCTATTTCTACTTCCTATAATTCATCCTTCTTACAAGTGCCACAGCCATCATTTTTATGTGTAGAGCTTATTTTATTACTAACTTGCTCAGAAATTTTCAGTGGTTTCCTGTTGTCTAATGAGGAAAGTTCAAGTTGGCTGTCAGTGCCATTTGCATGCTGCCACAACCTTTCCTTTCTAGGCTTAACTCCGGACTACACCAACCCTGAATATTCTTACATAAGAAGACATGCTCTTAACACTGGACTGAACTTGTATTATCCTCCCTCCCCATTTTTGCTTAAATTCCCATCCATCTTTTAAGGTCTTAACTCAAATGCCACCTCCTAAGAGTAATACTCCTTAACCTCCTGAGAGCAATAAAGATCTCAGTTGAACCTCACATAGTACTTTATTTTATGTATCACTATTTCACTTCTTATGGCATTGAGTATAACAATTATTTGCTTTTGTCTATTAATACACTACTAAACTAAAAGCTTAATAAAGTCAAGGAACATATATTACGTATAACTTTAATCTCTCCCCCAGCACCAAATACAATATTTTGTTTGTAATAGGTATTTAATCAATGTTAGTTGTATTCACAGATGAGTTGAAAGGTAGACGCAAAAGTTTGTTTTGGTGTTTTTTTTAAATTGAAAGCAGCTTAAGGAGTTCAGTAGTAAAGAGCTGGAGTACTATTGTATCATTTTGGAGTTGGAGTGGACCCAGCAGACTCTCTTAATCTGACTGCATTCCTTAGTTTGGAAGTTCTGGAGATGCAAAGGTGAAGTGATCTCAAGTCTCTTGTCCATCTGAAAATTCAAGGAAAAGGGTGTTAATCACTAATAAGTAAAATTATGTCAGGCATGAGATCTCCTAGTGACCTCAGGTATCCAATATAGCATTCTGAGAACTAATGTATGGCTTAGACAGTGTTTGTTATGGCCAAAACAGGCAGCTGATAATAGATTCAATCTCAAGTTAAATCCTAGTTTTCTGTAGATAATGAACTTTATCAGAGTTGGAGCCAAAATGTTTTAAGACTGGTCTCCATATGGTTTATGACCTGGATATGGGTCAGCTTGTTGTTGGTTTGGTACTTGATTTTTCATGAAGCAAATTTTAAAGCAAAGTAATTAAAAAAAATAAACAGATGGTTTAATTTTTATTATATCATTCCCAACATTTTCTCCCTTTTCACTACATTTTTAAATTTTGTTTTTATCTTTAATATCAGCTTCATTTCCCTTTTCTCTCCTACTACTTGAACCATCTTCTGTAACCCCAAAGCAAACCAACAAAAAAGGTTAATGGAACTAATCAGCACAATAACCCAAGACTTGACAGTGCATGCAACCTTTCATAATACCCCCACTTTTACAGTGAAGGGAAGTAGGTTCATTCTCACTCTCTTGGAAGGCAAATTTGCTCAGTAAAATTAAACAGGATTCAGGATTTTTTGTTATTGTCACTTAGATTGTTTTAGTCCTTGAGTATATTGTTTATTTCACTCTCCATCAGATCATTTGGTCTTCCTATGCTTCCATCCTTCTTTGAGGTCTTCATATTCATTTCATTTCCTTTATCATTTATTTCATCAGTTCATTATATTTCATTTTACGGTACACTTATATTCCTTCATATTCACATACCATAATTTATTTAACTCTAGTTGATAAGCATCTACTTTGTTTTCCAATTCTCTTGACAAAGAAACTGCTATGAATATATTGTTCGTGTACTGAAACTTTGATTTACCTCCTTTGTAACATATGGCTAGCAGATCTCTGAGGCAAACAGTACACATGTTGTGAAATATTTTCATATTTAACAATAAAATATTTATACAATATATAAAATAATATTATGTAATAAGTAGATATTAACTATTTTAACAATTTTCTTAGCATTATTCAATTTGATTTGCAGAATCTTCAAACCATTCTAAAACTCCTAACAACATTTTCATAGACTTCCTGTCTTTCCATTACTCCTTCAAATCTCACTCTCTTTGTCCATTTGCTGCATGGGAAGTGAAACTTCAGAGTTGTTTTTGTTCATTTTTCTTACTAAATATTTGTAGTATCTTGATACTTAACACTTAAAGTTAATTTATTATTTGTGTTTAATTATATTTCTTTTGAGAACTATTTCTTTACATTCTTTAATAACATCCATTGGGGAATGCCTCTTGTTCCTATATATTTCTGTAGTTCTCTCTGTGAATATCAAATCCTGATAGAGAGACTAATTGAAGGTTTCCTTTCCTGTCCTATTTTGCAGTGATTTTGTTTATGCAAAAGCTTTTCAATTTCATGTAGTTAAGAATGCTTACCCTAGTATCAAAGGGACATGACTTCAAATACTTATTTTTGTTCAGTCACTTCAATCATGTCTGACTCTTCATGACCCCATTTGGGGTTTTCTTGGTAGGTTGCCATTTTCTTCTCAAGTTCATTTTGCAAATGGCGAAACTGAGGCAAATGAGGTTAAGTGATCTGCCTGAGGTCACACAGTTAGGAAGTGTCTGAAACTGGATTTGATCTCACGAAGATGAGTATTTCTCCCTTCAGGCTTGGCACCTGAATTTTGTATTTTATCTAGCTTAAGTATCCCCTTGATGTTTGGATTGGTATAGTAACTAATCTGTAAGTAAATTTAGATTTTATCCTTATTTTATTGTATTGATGCATCCCAACCATGAGTAATGACTATCCATCCAATGTATTCTATGTTCTTTATTTCTTTAAAATAATTGAATTAACTTTGTAATTGAATTTATTCAAGTCTTCAGTCTACTGTGGTAGATTGACTACCTGACATTTTATGTAGTTTGTAGTTATTCATAATGGGACATTATGTTAATTTCTTTTGGGTTTTGTTATTGTTTTACATAAATGCTGGGGGGACTTTTAAATTGTTTTTGTATCTGGCTACTTCATACTTTCTGCTATTCTTAGCAGGTAGTGTGACAAATTGTGCTAAACCATGAACTGAAAGTAACAACAGAAAATTCTGTCGTTTTGGGGAGGGATAGATACCATGGACATGACAGATGATTACTACTACCCACTTACTGGAATTCAGGTGAGAACAAATGCTGCTGACAGAAGGAATCTGAAGCATTGCTAAGGACTATGAAGTATTGGGCAAAAATCCTGAATATATTATGGGCACAGATGGTGTTTTTAATCACTGTTACTGATGGAAAGAAAGCAAGGATTTCTGAAGAGAATGACATATTTTAGAAGTGAACCTCTCAGAAATATTTAATGAGACAGTGGTATGCAAGAACAGGATTTGGATTTTTGGACAATAGTTTGAAATATTTAAATGGATCAATCAGTTAAATAAGAAGTTCTTAATTATTTAGCTAATAAACGGGGGGAATTAGTAGGGAGCAGGAGATATTTAACTGAAAATGTTTCTGATCGAGTTGTGACTATCTTGATCATAACTGAGGTGCTGGCTATGTCTTTTTCGTTGTTTTAGGTGTAAAATAATGTTGAGAGATGTCTTTGAAACCTTGACAGCAGAGTTAGATTATAAAGCTCCTTGAGTGCAGGGACTGTCTGTTAATAACTGTATAAATGTGTATTTATATCCTAGAGGCAGCTAGGTGGAGAAATGGAGAGAGCACTACACCTGGAATCAGGAATGTTTGAGTTCAAATCCAACCCAAGATACATTTCCCTGAGCAAGTTACTTCATCTCAACCGTACAATGGGGGCAATAATAACACCTCATTCCCAGGGCTATGGTGAGGATCAAATGAGATGACATTTGTAAAATACTTATAGTCTTCCTCTCTTTCCACTAATTACTTAACACAATGCCCAACACATGGGGACACTCAGTAAGTACTTGTTGATTTAGTAATTTCTGCCTCAAAATTTTTCTCTTGTCTTCTTTTACTTTCTCTGACAGTAATCAAGAAGGCTTTCTAAAGTTCACTCCCATCATCTCTCATCATTTCCTCTATTACCCTTAGTGTCAGAATAAGCTACAAGCCTAGTACCTGCTCTGCTCTCCATCCCCAATCCTTAATTAACTAGAGGCACTTGTTTACCTACAGTATTCTGCCTTTACCAAGCCACAGTGGAGTACAACAGAGAAGAACTTTGGATTTGAAATCAAATGATGAGTTCAAAATCCTAGCTTTATTACCTGAGTATGAATCCTGATCGCTAATTACCACCTATGTGATCTTGGTAAAGACACAACCTCCCTGAGTCTCAGTTTACTCTCCGGTAATGTGAAGAGATTGAGCTAGACAACTTCCAAGATGCCTATCACCTGTCAATTCTATTAAATCTTGATGATTGGCCAGGACAAGCTTATATGGTGTGAGTGTTTGTCACCAAGGATGCCTCAGGAGTCATTTAGCATGCGTTTATCTAAAACCTTGTAAATTCCAGAAGTGACTCTGGGTACTCAAACTTAATTACTATATTGGTACTAATAAAGGTTGCACATGTCCAACAAATGTGACTTTTATGCTTTTTAATTTTTCTATGCATATTGGCATATGTTATATAACTTAGATTATTTTGCTGTATCTATATTATTTGTATTTAATTTATGTTTATTATGTTTAATTTATACATATATAACTTTCTTCAAAGAAAACATGAAGAATGACTTTTTATTCAGACTATTACAGTGTAATTACCTTACTATTTTGTCCATTTCCACTATTTACATACCTAAAAGAGTAAAATCTAGCTTCCGTTTCTGAAATTTACAAGTTTGGCTTTGGAGTCAGCAGATTGGAATGGTATAATTAGTAGCAAACCTCACTGAAAATTAATATACTTCTCAAAATCTCCATAATTATTACTTTGAGGGATTTCTTTGTCCTTACAAAACAAAAGAAAATCATGATTAGGGAAAAAATGAATATTTTTCTCCTGAGGATTTATAACATCCTATCTTTACACCTGAATTGTCTACATTATGATGTTTGTGAATAATATAAAATTGAAAATACTAGGAGATAGGCATACAAATTAGCATTCACCTGAGACATTAAAAAAAGTAATAGATTTATTATCTAGTCAGTTCATAAACACAACATTCTCGGATTGGGTTGTATTTTTCCCCACTGTTAGAATGCTTATCTCGGTTATTTAAATGCTTACAGCCCTGACATTTTCAAGATAAGTGGTATGGAGTGAGCTCTTATTGAACCTGTACCTTCTTTCTGCTCATGTGAATGTACTGCTGTGTCATCAGATTTAAGAGAAGAATGGAAATAAAATAAAGCTTTTGTTTTTCCTTTCTTTTGCTTAGCCTTCTTGCATGTTATATTTTGACATTTTCTTATAAACATAATGTTATAAAGTCTTGGGAATTTTCTTTTCAGTAGCACAGTTGATGCATTATTTTCCATTGTGTCCAACACTTTGTGACCCCATTTGGGGTTTTCTTGACAAAGGTACTGGGGTGGTTTGCCATTTCTACAGCACTAGAAATCCACAAATGCCCCCAACCTACCCCAATTGTCAGTTTCCTTTTTCAACCTTTACAATTGTTTTTCACAGCAAATGAAGGCAAAATTTTGGATAAAAATCAAACACAATTATAACAAATATCTATGGGCTTAGGTAACTTTTTAGGATCCCAGAAACCTTAAATACGCCTTATTTCATGTTTGTTCTTAGCAGAGATTTTCGAATCTGGTGATCTTTGCTCAGATAGTTAATATTTCTAATAGTTATTTCAAAAAAATTTCTATAGTTCCCAGATTTAGTGAGAAATAACTTCCTTTGTGATGCTCAGGTTAATAAACAGATATCAAGATGGATATAGATATATCATACCTTTCTCTGGCAGCCACAGGGAAGTTGATTTGATTGCCATAGATTGAAAAAATGTCCTCATCCTCACTTCCTTCCAGTTTCCATCACTCCTGCTCCTGACCTTCTCCCCTATTGTATTAGAGTTCTTGGGTAGTTTTCCTTTACAGACATCTTAATAGCATTTTAATTCCTGATTCTAAATTGTTGCTTCCAGGAGGATTATCACAACTTTAAGTAGCTCAAAATGAAATTGTTTCAATATCATTGTCTTTTAGATTATTTTGTATACACAAATGGCTTTGGGGGCAACTCACAAATTTGGCTTGTAATTATATATTATTTTTAGTTGGGAATAATTATTTAAATATTCACTTATTCTTTAGATTTATGACTCTTCAGTCACACACAGAAATCGAAAAGCTAAATTGCTAGTAATCATGAAATTCATGGTAAAAGTAATAGTGATCTAGGCACAAACCTTGAAAGCAAGTAATCGACAAGTATTAAGTGTTCACTATGCTTCAAGCACTGTGGCAGGCACTGGAAATTCATACACAAAAAATAAAAAAATTCTTAAAATGAGCTTACTTTCTAGTGGGGAAAAACAAGTACATCTAAAAATAAGTATATAGTATAAATATAAATGACTACATATATGATATCTTCATATATAAATATATAACACAAAGTAGTAAATTATGTGGTAGTTTGGAAGGGAGGCCATGAATTACTAGGAGATGATCAGGAAAAGCTTCAGGTTGAAGATGGAACTTGAGCTTCACCTGAAAGGAAAAGAGGTAAGGAGGTGAGTGGATGTTAGGCATAGGGGATATTCAGTCAGTCGGTACAAAGACACTGAGAGGAATATTATGAATGAGGTACAGAGAGAATCCTAGAAGAGAGTGGCCATGTTATGTAAGTCTTTGAAAATTAAAAAAAGTTTATGTTTTACTCTAAAGGTAATAGAGAGCCAGTACAGATGGTTGAGTAAGGGAGATACTTGGTCAAATCCACAAAGAAGGAAACTTACTTTGACTGCAATGTGTAGAATGAACTACAGTGATAAAAGATCAACACAAGAGTGTGATATACTGATCATCACTTATTATGTACAGGAGACCAAATAGGAAGCTATTGAATTACTCTAGGGAAGAGGTATTGAGGGCTTAATTAAGGTGGCAGCTGAGTGAATTATGAGAAAGGATTTAGATGAATGAGATATAGTAATGACAAGATTTGGCACCTGGTTGGATGAGGATGAGGGGAAGAGTGAAGAATTTAAAATAATAGAGTGAAGAATTGAAAATAATGTCAGCATTATAAACCCGAGCCATTGGAAACATGTGCTTTCAACAGAAATAGGGAAACTTTCAATTTTATTCATGTTGAGTTTAAAATTTCTCCAGGAAAGTTCAGTATGAAATGTCCAATAGGCAATTGGTGATGCAGTGCTGAAATTCAGGGAGAAGACTTGGAAAAAAATATGTACACCTGGGAATCATCTGCATGGAGATAAGTAAATCCATGGGAGTTGGTGAGTTTGCCGAGAGTATGTAGAGGAAAAAAAAAAATGAGGACTGAGGTTGGAAAGAAGTGATCAGGCAGGTCATGTGATCCTCTGGGTCCTCAAGTTGTGACCCACCAAACAAATCTCCTTTTGTTCTGTAAAACTTGACTGTCAAAAGGCTACTCCCCCAAGCCAACATGCGGTTTTGAGGCTGCAAGTTCCCTACCTCTGGGAAGAATTAGTTAAAAACAAGAAGCCCACATCATCAAATATTACGGTGACAGGGCACCCAAGACCCAAATTCAGAAGGAAACAATGATTCCAAAGTATCTATGTGGAGTACCTCAGAGAAAAACAAAGGTTGCTCACAAATTCAACTAGAATTTCTACAACAGATGAAGCAAAAATTGAAAATATTTTCTATACTTGGAATGAGAGGACTTGAGGAGAACAAAAAAAATTAGAAAAGAAATGAAGGATGTGAAAAAAAGAATTGGAAAAGGAATTAGTAGCTTAGCACAATAGGTTCAAAAACCTTACCCAAACAACAAATTCTGAAAATTAGAATGGGCCAGATAGAAGCCAGTGACTCCATGAAGCAACACGAAATATTGAAACAAAGTAAAAAAGAAAAAAATAATAGAAACGTTAAGGAATCTCAAACAACTGACCTAGAAATCAGTTAAGGAGAAGATAGAATACAAACTCTCCCAGTCCTTGTCTAATTGAAATCCCAGGAGGAACTCTGATAATGATAGGGATTCAGAGGAGAATATATTTATTATCTTATATTTTAACATAAGTAGTTTATTTTTGCGTAGTCTTTTATTGTATTTCATTCATGTTTATCATTTTATGTGTCTTCCCTCTTACATTTGTATTTCAAAATTTCTTCACAGTTCTGGGCTTTTTTCTTGGTGTTTCAAAATCTTCTGGTTCATTAAAGGTCCAATTTTCCCCTGTAGGATTATGATCAGTTTTTCTGGACAAGTTATTCTTGGCTGTAGACCCATATTCTTTGTCTTCTGGAATATTATATTCCGAGTGCTCAGCAACCTTATAGTGATGGCTACTAAATTGTGTGTGATTCTGACTATAGTTCCTGAGAACCTGATACTTTTTTTCTTTCTGCCTTTTAGTAATATTTTTTCTTTGGCCTAGTAGTTCTAGATTTTGTCTAAGACAGATTGTTTCTGTTTTTATTTCATCCTGATTCTATGATATCTAATATATTTTAGAAGAAAATTTTAAAATTTCATAGCATTCAAATAGTTCTTAGATCCTTTGAAACTCCGAGTCTATGGTTCAGTGATACACATGATTTAATATAAACCTCAACTCAGTGGAAGCAGAAATAGAAGCAGTAGTAATATAGGCTAGATCCTCAACCCCTCCCCCACAACTTCTCTATTGCCAAACAGAAGAGAATGTTAGTCAGAACTTAACATATGGAGGAAATAGTTTAGGTGCAAAATAATGGAATGTGACCATTTTTTAGCATTTTATGTTCGTATTATTTGCAAAGTTTACTAATTAGCAATTCAAATGGCAGGTTTCATTAACAATTTCATGAATTTTACTGATTTTGATTTAATTTACAACCTTACCTAGATAACACTTTTATTGTTTAATACTTAAATTGTTGCTATTTTTCTTTTCCCATTTTCGTAACAATTGCATATTATTTTGTAGATTTCTTTTTTACTTTTGATCTCACTACCTAGAGGCATCTAATGTACTCCAAAGTTATTTTTTCATTATAGCTTAGTTGTAGTGTCAACAGCACACTGCAAATAATTGCATTCTGCTCTTTTTGCTAATGTTTGCTATTCGCGTGTGAAAGAAGCAATTCTTCTCAGCTTTTAAGTAGAAGAAAATGAAAGGTGATATCTGCAAATCAACCGAATCATTAACTTATGCCTCTCCTCGATTATTTTTTAATTTAATTTCAAAATGTTATAACTGTAAAAGCGACTCACACTGTTTCTATAAACAATATTCCCTGACACCATCTATCCTTGCAAAAGTCCATTTCTTTCATAGTGAAATGCATTCATACAATGCCAAATAATTTGAATTAGAAAGGGAAAACTTGGTCAAATAGAATGTTTGCATTGCAGTAAATTAAATATTCAGATACTGATGCGTTTTTTCTTTCTAACAAGCCATTTTCTTCTATAGATGGTAGTTTATCAAAATTATATTTATAAGTTTTACTATATTGCACTTTTATTTAGTGATTTTATGATCACTCAGTTATTATTACAATTTCATTTGCTTATTTTTACTGATGCTAGAATTATTTCAAGGCCTGATTAATGAAAGGGCCTAGTGCTTACCTCTGAGTCTGGGAGGCACCACAGCCATGCTTTCAGGCTGAACTGAGAAGTTGAAACTTCCTTTCAAGAAAGCTATTATCAGGGAAGCTGCTGAAATTTGCTGCCATTCTGCCCACACTCATTCTTCTAAGTTATAGCTTAGGTCTTATTCTTCCTCATGACTCAGTCTCAAACTTGAACCTTAGAAATTGTATCATCTTCTTTAGAGTTCAATCCAATACTTATACTCTAACACTTAAAAGAGAATTTTTCCCCTTTGGCCACTCTCAAGGACTCTTGAATAATGTATGCTAGTAAATATTTAACAATCAACTCTCATAAACATATATATATATATATATATATGTACACACATACACATTATATATATATACAAAAATATATATATGTACATGCATACACACATATATATATACACAAAAATATATGTATGTACATGCAGCATACTTTTAAGTTTTGTTTGTACTATTAACATTTTTTCTATCATTTATTTAAGTCTACACAGTAAACAGAATAAATCAAACCATGATTTATAGAGTTTGTCAATCAACTTAATTTCAAAATGTAAATGCTCACACTGAAAATTTAACAAATGAGTCTTAGAAACTGGAAAGAACTGACTCCTCCAGTTCACCCCTGGTGTGACTCATAGTGAAAAGGTATGATACGTCCTATGGACAGTGAAAACTCCCATCTTTTCTTACCCTAGTTACATAGTATCTAGTTCATCCCTAGTTTTTGGGACCACCAAAGCAAAATTGCCTCCTTTTCCAACCTTCGATTCCTCACCATAACTAACATCAACTCTTCCCTTCTCATATTTGAAATGCCTTTATATGACTAACTTCCTATCATTTTATATCTTCTCTATGCCTCATTACTTTTCTCTCTTCACATTTGAGCTCTCATGTCTCCCATCCCTCAGGACTCTCCGCATTGGCTCTAACTTTCTCCCTTCTCTGTCTTGATTCTAGATCTAAACATTACAGAGTTATAGTATCCTCCACTCTTGAGTCCTCTCTACTCTCTTTCTGTCCTGGTTCACAAATTACAAATCCCAGCCCTGGATCAATTTTATCATCTACCTCCTAAACTTATACTTACATGCTGTGGAACAATTCTAGAGGATGCAACTTTTCCAACTATCACCATACACTATCAATGTATGGTCCCTAATCTCAGTTGAGACCTTCTTATAGCGGGGCCATTCTTTTATTCCTTTCTATCGATTTGCTTTCTCATTTCCCAGAACAGTTTTTTAAAACCTTTTCTTCTCTTATTCAACTTCCCACAACACCATCTCCTATTGTTTAATCCCAAGACCTCTACTTCTACTTCACTGAGAAACTAGAGTTCATTTGCCACAAATATTCCAGTCTTCCTTACTCTGCATCTCAAATCACTTGGCTTCACTGCCCATTCTCCCCTTTCTTTCTTCCAGCCTCTGATGAAGAGCTGACTCTTTGATTCACCAAGGGCAGCTCTAATACATACATCTTTGATCTTGTCTCCTCCTCCTTCCTCCAGACATTTGTCATTTTCATGTGCTCTCTAATTTTCTAGCTTTTCCTGGTCATTCCTTTTTACCTGCAAATATTTCCAGGTCTCTGCTATCCTATAAATGTTTCGTTTGACCCTACCATCTCCTCAAGGTATCATCCTTTATCTTTATTCCTTTTCTCAGTAAAGTCATGGAAAACACTATACATAGTCTTCGTTTCATTTCCTTTCCACTCAATCACTTTTCAACCCAATGGAACATGGCCTCTCTCAACCAAATTGCTTTAACATTATTAATGACATCTTAATTCTCAAACTTGATGGCCTTTTGACAGTTCTCTTCTTTCTGGAAGACTAGCTTTTGACAAAACCTGTGACCCTGTTATTTGATATTTTACACACAAACACACACACACACTCACACTCACACTCACAGCCTAGTCTCTTCTGAATTCTAGTCTTGCTTCCTGGCTGTTGGATATTTTAAACTCATTGGCTAATGGGTATCTCCAAGTCAATATAGTCCCAGCATAGTACCTGGTATGTAGCAGGCACTTAATAAAAATTGTCAATTGAGTCACATAATTTTCATATTTGTCCACTTATGAAGAATCCAATCTACACGTAGATTATCTGTGTTTAGAAACTGCCAGGAAGAAATGGTGGACTCAGTGTTATAATACTCTTAGAGGACATGCCAATGTAAAAGAGAGTCAGTAAACCTCTTTCTGTATTTGGAGAACAGTACAAATGAAGTGATGAAGAGGGATGAAAAGATTTAGACTTGGATAATGAGTTGATAATGGAGGTATAATGGGATCGCCCAGCACAGCCGTGAGGGCCTAATTGAGGTTGTATGGTATAGACTTGTAGTGGACCCAGTCAGAATAGGTGCATGATTTTCTCCTCTTTTCAGCAGAACTGAATAGGACTGATTCACAGCTTAGGCTTGTCAGAGTACAATTGGATATAATAAGAAACTTAGAGATTCAAGAGAAAAGGACCATGTAGACTTGAATAGGTTTATCAAGGGTTCAAGATGGCAGTCAGACATCATTAAATCTAAAGGAGACTTTGATGTCATCTAGACCAGAGGTTCTTAGCACTATTTTTTTAACAAAGAACCCGTTGGCAATCTAGCAAAGCCCATGGAGCCTGCTTGGAATAATTCTTTTAAATTCATTTAACAAAAATGTATATAATTACAAGAAAACCAATATTTGTAAGGCAAGCTTATGGATTCAAGATTAAGAATCTCTAATTCAAACCATCCTCTTTTTATGAGGAATTCATTGTTCTTTCATTTCAGCTGCATTCTACCCTTCATGACCACTTTTGGTGTTTTCTCTACAAAGATATTGGAGCTCATTGCCATTTCTTTCTCCAGCTCATTTTATACATGAGGAAATTGAGGCAAACAGAGTTAAGTGACTTGCCTGGGGTCACACAGTCTGTAAGTGTCTGATGCTAAATTGGAATTCAGGTCTTCCTGACTCTAAGCCTAGATTTCTATCCACTAAACTACCTAGTTGCCCTCATATAGGAGGAAAATAAACACTAAATAAAGTAACTTATTACATAGTAGTAGTGGTAGTAAGTAGTTGGCAAGATGGCTTAACCCATATCTCCAGACTCTTAAATCAGTTGACCTTCTGTTAAATTAAGGTGCCTCTCACCAGAACTCTTCAAAATTGTGCTCCTTAGAACTCTGATTTACACATGGTAAGAAAAAAGAATTTAATTTAGAAATTTTGATGCACAAAATTTAGTATGTCTGAAAATATTATTCATGGCAATTTTTGGTATTAAAAACAGTTATGATTTCTGCAGCTACATTCCAAAATTTTCCATATTCTTTTCCCTTTATTTTAGACCAACATTTATGAATCTTTTAAGTATATTTTGAAAACAGACAATTTTGTGGAGAAATCACCTCAGGAATGTTACTACCATCAAAGAGTCAAGGTTGTTGAGTGTGTGTGGGAGGGAAGGGGGACTGCAGAATAGCAACCCTAATGAAATTATCGGCCTCTTTCCTACTGGATAGCTATCTGTAGGTAGTGGATGTAAGAGATTTACTTGCCCTTAAAATCTACCATGTAAAGAGAGCAATCGAACTTTATGCACTGAAGGGGCAGGGGAGAGGAGGTGAAGGAAAGAACCAGGTAACTTCATGACAGAAGTGGAACACTCTGGTGTCCCTAAGTGAATGAATGAATCACTGAACAAAAGCCTTTTTGTAAAGCATAAAATGATAAATCTAAGCAAGCAAGGAGCTTTTGGAAAAGGCAATATATAAAGAGTAGCTAGAACTGTAGAGGTGGGGAGGGTAGACAGATGGGAAGTCATGGTGTGAAGTTCAGTTGAATCAAAGTTCACAGACTTAGGAGTCTTACCAGGCTGGTACTTGGCCTCCTGAAGAGCAAGTCTGTGGTTACCTGTGAGGCTTTGCGTGTATTGGGATTCATGACTGGTGGGGGTAGATTTGCCCTGTGTGTAGCGTATTTGTATTTACTGTTTTGCATATGTCCCTGAGGAAATTATGTGTAAAAGACTATTTTGTAGATATCCCCAAATCTTGAGAACATAAAACCCCAATGGTTTGGGCGATGATGCTTTCTTTTACAAGGCAGTCATAACTCCATCCTTGACAGTACATTCTGAAGATCCTGTTCTCTCAGGTAAGCTTCCATTAGAAGTCACAGGGCTCTGGCATTCAAAGATTGTTAAGACTGTTATGAATTCAGCAGGGGAGTTTGCCATGAGCTGTTTTCTAGAGGTGATGCTAAAGGACAAACACTGCCAGTGGATCTATTTATTTATTTTTTGATGGGGAAGGATATTATGTAAACCCATTGGGATAATAGGGAAGCTGTTAGAATGTCTATAGACACATATTGGGACCTTTCCCAAAAGAAGGCAGATTGGGGTATTCATCTGCCAAACTGGTCATCAAGACAGGGGAATGTATACTCCTGGTGTCTCAACCCTACTGAGTTGCAGTCACTCAGTCAGCCTTCCTTCTTTTTAGGTACATTGCAGAGGATAATAATCTTCAGCAAATTTCTAAATAGGGCTAAGGTCCTAGAATCCCTAGGTAAGAGTGTATGTAAGCTAAATAGAAAGAATTTGAACTGTTACCCGGTCAACAGTCTGAAACAAAATTAGAGGTCTAATATCCTGCACTAGCAAACAGAGGTTTGGAGGCACATGGTACTTTTACTCAACATTCATTGCTGGTAGCTTAATAACTTGATTATGAGGCCTGCTTACAGTGGTGATAAAATGAACTTGTGGATTATTTGATTAGGGAATACCAAACTGAAGGGATAAGTCAAATAAATATTCCAGAAACATATGAAGCAGATTTTTCCTAGGATTTCATACATTAACAGTTTCTACATTTCATTAGATATGCAGATGAAAAATAGTAACTTCACTTTTCTAAAGTCTGATGTCTGAACTGAAGCATGAAAAACTTTAAACCAAACTAATGTATATAAATCAGTGTTTTAAAAATCGAATATTATTTTACATTCACTAGGGAAGTTCACTGTTTGAATCTTTTTGTGAGATAATCACTCAAATGTATGGTTATTATCACTTCGTCTTTACAAAAGGGGGAGGTCTATATTGTACATTGAGAATATGTACACATATTATACATATTTTCAGCTTTTTTAATGTACTGATAAGTTTTACTGATTTTTTTCTCTCTTTTTATGTAACTATTTTGTTATATGAGATAGCTCTCTGGGTGTGGGGGGAAAAAGGGAAACTGGGAAAAAAGCATGCTGATGTAAAAAAAATCCATACAAACTTACTTTAAAACTAATTGTATATGAATCAAAGGTTTACTAAGCAAACTATTGAGAAAATTTCAAGTTGAATTTTTCATTTTTATTTGTTTATAAGCCCTACAATAGTATAAGAGAAATCTATGTTAATGTGCCAATAACAAGTAAGTTATTCATTTAGTCCAGAAATTATTAAGCACTTCTTATGTTCCAGGCATGTGCCAAGCCCTTTGGATGCAAAGAAAAGGCAGAATATTGTCCTTATGCTCAAATAGCTCACATCCTATTGAGTTAAAACTGTTCATCAAAGCAAGAACAGAAGAATGCTTACCTGACAATGAAGTTTAACTGCAGTTGTAATTGTTTTATATCCCATCAACATCCTCCAGTTTGGATTTTTTTTTTAACATTTTGAGCTTAAGTCCTTGAAATCTACACCAGGAAGGAACAAGTTATGACTGGTTTCGCGAACTTTGAAAGCCTCCAAGCATAGGCCTTATGATGCATTGCATATGTCAGCCAGCCATGTGCTAATCTAGCTCCACTTAGAATGGAAATGGCAAAAATAATAATTAACGTCCATGAGAAAACTGCTGACTGAAGTATGTGCTGGATGTTTCAATACTGGTGTAAGGTTTGCAAGTTGCTTCACATATTTTGACTCATTTGATCCTCACAGCACCACAGGGAAGTGGGTGTTATTAGGAAACTGATGCAAAGGTTAAGTGACTTGCCCAGAGTCATCTAGTTACTAAGTGTCTGAGGCCAGATTTTAACTTGGGTTTCCCTGATTCCAAATCCAACATTCTATCCATTATCCCACATAGCTATCTCAAAATAACAAAAATAACACTTTTGTCCACAATAAGAAATTAAATTTTATCATAAGGAGCAGAGAGTTTCAAATATACACCAGTGAGGAGAATACCTGTGCCAATGAAATCACAGATGAATTAAAATCTCAATTGTATAGCATCTAAATTAGTAGAAGTCCTTTTTTTCCTTCTTAATTTATTTTTATACAGCTTCGTAAAATCTGAAATATATCAGAGGGTCACCTAGTCCAACTCCTACTTAAAACATGAGCGTCCTCTATATGCTTGTGAGATGTGTAACAACTGCTTCTGCTCTCAGATTTATAGTTCGAGAGTTCTCTCAGGCACTTGATGGTTCTTGGCATGAACTCAAGCATTTTGTCTCTGATCAGTGCACCTGCTTTTAGTAAGGGTCTCATAAGGACTTATCCTTCATTAAATAATTAAATTTTATTTTGATCGTAAAGTTACTACTTTTTATAGTATGCAAATATTCCATCTAGTTTTCTGCTCACCACCCAACAGCTGTGCTGCAGAATCACAGCCCCAGGTGTCCCAATCCATGTTGTGTATGCTGGAGGTGAATTCTGTTTTTTCCAAGCTCACATTCAGCTCTGCTGACTCCAAGTTTTAGCCTTGTTGGAGCAATTGGTATGCCAAGCCAGAGATGATGTGAATCAGGAGGGGAAGTGGTGTGTTTAGTGTGCTAGTTTGAATTTTACAGCATTATGGTCAATTAAATTCACCAAATATTTGTTGAATCCCGTAGAGGCAATATGGAAAGGAGAGATAGCTTAGTGTTGTGGGTAGAATGTTGGATCAGAAAGCAGGAAAATCTGCTTTTAGAACCCAACTCAGACACTTATGTGCTGCATGCCCTTCTGAGATGGGATCTAACCTTTCTGAGCTTCAGTGTTTTTAGCCATAAAGTGGGGAGGAGGAGAGCAGGAGTATAACTGTAGTACACAAACCCTAGGGTTGTGAGGACAAAATGAAATAATATACTTAAAATTCTTTGCAGATCTTAAAGTGTTATTTAAATTAAGCTGTAAATTTTACTACATGCCTTTTAAGGTTCTTTATAGTTGTAGATAGGGAAATTCCTAAGACAATCTTCATGATATTCCTTGTACTTTTTAAATGTAGGGTATAGAAAGAGTGAAATCCAGAGCAGAAGTATCAGTATGTACTAGAATTTTTCAGAAAGAATTAGATTTTCATGAGATGATGAAGAGTGAAATGACCAGAAAGAAGAGAACATCATATATAGTAAGAGCAACCCTGTTTTAAGAACTACTTTGGGGGCAGAACAAAGATGGTGGAGTAAAAGCAGAGACTTGCTAGAGTTCTCCCCTGAAACTCAGCCCAATACCTGTAAAAATGACTCTAAACAAATTCTGAAGCTGAAGAATCCACAGAATGAAGGAGAGAAGCAAATATCTAGCCCAAGACAGCCTGGCAGGTTGACAGGAAGGATGTACTGTACAGGACTGAGAGGAGAGTGAAGTCCAGCATGGGGAGTGCTGGAACAGGCAAGACATGAGCACTCCTCAGGGGAACTGAATCGCTAGCACCTGTGGTGGTTTCCAGACTTCACTACCCCAAAATACTGAGGACAAATTAGAAAGTCGGTGGAAAAGCTTGTTAGACCTGTGTGAGTGGACTGGTCCAGCCTCAGTGCCAGGGTGGCAGAGAGGGTGGGGGAGCCCACAGCAGCTGCAACAGCAGCTGTTTCTGGAACTCTAGGTCCACAGATTGAGGGGGAAGAATTGAGCTGCAGACAGCACACACCCACACCCCCACACTGGAAGCAGAGAGCTACCTTGACGAAGAGCTCAAAAGGCAAGTAAATGGCTGGAGAAATAAAAAAAAAAACAGGAAAAAAATATCAGACTATAGTCAATTTGGTGACAAGGAAGATCAAGACATATAACCAGGAGGAGACAAAAATGTCAAAATTTCTATATCCAAAGTCTGCAAGAAAAATATAACTTGGTCTCAGGCCATGAAAGAACTCAAAAAGGATTTTGAAAATCAAGTAGGGAATAGAAGATAAATTAGTAAGAGAAATGAGTGATGTAAGAAAATCAAGAAAAAAGTCAGCTGCTTGCTAAAATTGATTAAAAAATTCTGAAGAAAACAACACCTTAAAAAGAGACTAACCCAAGTGGCAAAAGGGATCCAAAAAGCCAGTGAGGAGAACTGACCGGGGCTGTCTCTCCTCGCCCAGTCCTTCACCGACACGCTCGACCCCTTCTCCCGTACCAGGGCTTCGGACGTCTCCGGACCGATCCCGGGGAAAGAACGGCTCTCGATCAGACAGTCACAGAGTGCAAAGTGTTTATTGAGAAGTCACACCAGAAGTTCCCCCCGGAGCACCCTAGGGCGCTGTCTTTTATCCCCGCTCTGTTCCGGGTTCTTAGGTCATTCTCCCATTATGGTCATGTTTCTATTCTGGGGCGCTGATTGGACGCTTAGCCACCTGAGGGTGGTGCTGTACCTTGTACACGAGCCCTCCTTGCACCCTGCGTCAGAGTGTCACGAGCTGTGCTCGTGACACGCCTGCGCAGTTGGTGGGTTTGGACTCCCGGCCGCCACCTTCCCACTCAGGGTGGTCGTCGCCCCTCACAGCTCCCCCTTTTTGTTTTATAAAGGGAGTCGTATTTCTGCCTTCAGGGCCTCTAGAGAGCGTCGGAGGGTTCGAAAGAACATTTGCACAATGCATGGTATACAACACAGTAAGAGCATAATAAGAACAATTGCCAATAGCGCAACAACAATCCAATGATATAAATCTGTGAGGGACAATCCCTTAAACCAATCAAAGAGGGATGGGGTTACCCAATGATCCCACCGTGTGGTGTATTCAATGGTGGCATTCGCCATAGCTGCTATTATTGCATCTAATGCGCTCAATTCGGATGTGAAATTGGTGGCTAAGGTGGCGTTTGTTAACACAGATTCCAGATACATATACATGGATACATTGTAGGGGATAGGTGTTACACAAACAGGATAGTACTTGTAGTGGCACTGTAATCTCATATATCTCAACATCAATGCCTGTTGGTGCGCTAAGACCTGTACGACACCGGATATAGTTTGTAACTCTTGGAATATCACCCGATCAATATGTTCTTGGTGCCGCCACGCTATTCCAGATTGAATCATGAACTTCTGGAGGGAGTGCGCAAGGAATGTCACCTCGCTTTGCAATCTTTGAATTTGCACTTCCTCCAGAATGCTCATGGCCAAGCTGACCACCGAGAGTATTTCCCCAATCCCCGGGGCTTCTCGCTTTGATCGTACGAATTTTGCTAGGAGTTCTTCTGCGGGTGAATTAAAAAAGGGGTCAGCTTTCACTGGGTGGATGGTATAAGGGGGAACCCTCAGGAGAAATATAATATACTGGGAATGTGAACCATTAAGTGTGTTAGTTATGATGGGGCACCCGCAGCTCACATTATATCCGCCCTTGTGGCCATTTAACCGTGACACAGAAAGGTTCCTCACCCCGCATAGCATAAACATAGCACCAGGTCCTGTTTGTACAGTTCCAGCCAGGTTAGAACAAATATACCAGTGGCCTGGCACCTCCGTGCACGGCTGTGCTTTGTTGAACACCGGTTTCCATGGGGCGTATACGTCAGGATGTTGCCAAAGATGTGCAATGGATGAGTTGCCTTCAATAGCTACCCTGGTGGGGCTGAGTGCTATGCCTACTTTCCACAGGTGTAGTTGTGGCATCCCAGGTTCTGGGATTGGTACTGGTGCCACCAAGGTAGATACTATGCCGCCATCCCAAAAGTGAAGCCGAGTTCCGTTCCTTCGGGGTCCATACCTATGAATACCAGTAGAGCAGGGTTGCATAGGGCTGAAAACCCAAGGGGTAGGATTACAGGGTGGCAGCGGAGCAGGGTTGTTCTGCCAGGTGTAATTGGATGGTCTGCTTGCATTGATAGGTTTGGGCGGTTTGGGCAGATGGATGATGGACTGAAATGTATAGTTCAGGTCCGTATGTGGGATGGCCAGCATGTGTACCTGCAGGGCCCCTCGATTTTTTGCAGGATGTGGGACTTGATCTAGCGTTCTTTGCCCCAGGGGGAAGCACAGGTCACGTGTATCGTTGAGGGGGTTTTTGTAGGTGCCATTTACCCAGAAACATATGGGGGTGCTAGTTCCTATAGTGAACCAGGAGAGAGTGTTAGTATAGCGGGTAGACACCATTGGCAAAGGCTCCTTTGCGCCTTCAGCAATCACGGTGACGTTCCCTGTCACTGTTAGAGGGATAGGTTCATGTTGCCAGGTCACTAATTGGAATAAGGGTAGGTTAGGTGTGATAGCCCAATGCGAGGGTGTGGACCCTGGTTGCAATAGGGTCGCTTTAAAGCTGCCTGTTGCGCCTAAAGACAGTAGCTGGAAGCAGGTCAGCATCCGGAGCCAGAATGTTGTCTCCATCGCCCGGGTTGTTCGATTCTTCTTCCGTCCTCGCTTCCCTCGTTTCTGAATTGGCCGGGGGGACCTCTCGCGCATCCCGGGACGGGATCCAGACCCCTCCAGGATTGGTATCTGTGGAGACACAAAGATATCCTTTTCCCCTTATTAGTACCGTCCCTGGTCCATTCCAATTGCCTTTCGCATCCTTCCACCAAATCACGCTACCTTTTTTACACGGGGTTGGTGGTGACCCTCGTGGCTAGCTTCTTCTCTAGGAAGGTGGTAGAGCAACCGTAAGGAAGGTGCAGACAAATGGAATTTGGAGTGGGCCTCTTGTGGTGATAGAGAAAGGAGGAAGGCACCCCCCCTTATTAAGGGCATTGTCTGCAACATGATTGCCCCAAAAGATAGGGCCCTCTGTGGATATGTGAGAACGTACATGGAGAACATGAAGAGGATCATTGCGAAGTAAAAAAAGCTTTTGAGCAGTTTTTAGCAAAGGAGCAATAGTAGAGCAATTTTACATAATATGAGAATTTTCTAAAAACAAAAGAACATTAGCACAATGCATACTATCTGTAATTAAATTAAAGGGCTCCTCTGAAAACAATTGAAGGGCTCATATTACAGCTGCTAATTCGTTTTTCTGTGCCGAGGAATATGGTGTGGAGACTACCTTTAGAAGGTGTCTCTGGGGAGCATAAATAGATGCTTTTCCTGTTTTTGTTGCATCAGTAAATACATTCGGTCCTTCAACGGGGGCTAATGAAACAATGGACGAGGGTGTGGACAGGGGCAAGGTTTTCCATCCACGTAAAGGTGGAGGCAATGAGCTATTAGAAAAGACATGGGTCACGTATAAAGACGCCCAGTCAATAGAATTTTTAGCTAGAAGATGTAAAGCTTGAGGAGTAACGGACAGATTGAGGATAGGCTGAGTCCCAAAAATCTGAACGCACCTCTCACTCGCTTTGAGCAAAAAGAGCGCAAGGGTTTCTCATTTATCAGGCAAAACTTTAGTAGCCTTTGGGCGATATAGCCACTCCAAAACACCATGTGCTTGATATAGAGCCGCAATACTTCGGTCCTCCTGTAGGACCACCAACATAATAGGACTCTCAGGATTGAAGCGGACTAATGATGATGAGGCTTTCTTTTGTATATCCTGTGTAACCTGAAGGGCTGCAGTCGTCCATTCTCGGGGAGAGGTAAGGTTAGAATCGCCCCGCAATGTTTGATACAACGGCTCAAGTTCCTTATTAGGTATGGGAATTACAGAACGTAGCCATTGAATAGAACCAATTAGTTTCTGAAAATCATTAAGTGTTCTTGAGTGTCATGATAAGTATAAGAAAAATGAAAGGAGTCATCGTGACCTAGTTGATTAAGCTTCTCCAGAAGTTTTTTCATCCGCCGCTGATAGCACCTCCTCACTCCCTGTGACCACTTCACTTTGGCAATTGTCCTCTATCACTCTTATCCTTTTCACTGGAACCCAAACTTCTTTATTATCATCTGTTAAAACACAAACATACCCTTTTCCCCACGTTAACACTGTATGAGGACCAAACCAATTTTTATTCTCATCGTGCCACATTACTTTATTGGCTGCTTTCAGGGCACTTGTTATTGCTGATTCATTCTTTGCAGACTCCTTATTAGGAAATGTTAAGAATTTCATAGCAGCCGATAAGCCATCATTATCGAATTTTAAATAATTTAGAGTATAAACAGCCAAAAGCCAATTGTAATTTATCATCAATTTGGAGTATAAACAGCCAATTGCGAATTTATCATCAACTCCTGGTCCAACTACTCCCCTTTTTTGTATTTTGCAAGTGCGCCAGATGTAGTGGACGCCCCTGCGTCCCTACATGGCTCAGTGATGTGGTTGAAAGAAAAGAGTCGGGGGAGGTGGGGATAGACCAGTTCCTTTTATTGATCTGAGGGTTTGGGTTTATATAGACAAGGTACTGTAAGCCCACGTGACATTCTGCTATTGTGTCCCAGTGATTAAATCAATCAGGATGATTAAATCAGTCTTCTGATTAAATCAGACCACAAGCCTAGGAGCATCTATTCTACATATCCCTTGTTTCCTGTAATTCTCTTGTTTGTCTCACAGAGACAACATCTGGGGGGCATGGAGAGCCATTCCGGATGATAATGAGCACAGTCTCAAAGATCAGTTTTCCCAAAGGTCTATCCTGATCTCATCAACTGCACTCCACCCTGGCCCTCAACAATAATGAGCACAGTCTCAAAGATCAGTTTCCCCAAAGGTCTATCCTGATCTCGTCAACTGCACTCCACCCTGGCCCTCAACAATAATGAGCACAGTCTCAAAGATCAGTTTCCCCAAAGGTCTATCCTGATCTCATCAACTGCACTCCACCCTGGCCCTCAACAATAATGAGCACAGTCTCAAAGATCAGTTTCCCCAAAGGTCTATCCTGATCTCGTCAACTGCACTCCACCCTGGCCCTCAACAATTCTCCCTTTCTTTTGTGCAAGTAAGTGTCCAGGGAGCGATTTGCTAGTTCCACTATAGCTTGACCAGTGGGATTATGGGGGATTCCAGTGACATGTAAAATGGAAAATTCCACCATGAACTGTTCATCCCAACCCCTACCCTCAGGAAGGGCAAATTAAATTCCCTACTATTCTTTAGCATTCTCTTCCCTTGATCTAATCTGGGATGATAAAAGTTACAATTGACTGTAGTCCTAGCTGGTTGATGAGTTGGGACTGCAGGGCAAAAAATCTTAAATGATTCTAACATTTACTCAAGTAAATTTTACTTCCATATCCACTCCTTAAGAACATCTTTGAAAGAGAGGGCTTTTGAATCTATCAGCTGAAGTGAGGGAGACTTCTGGACAAATATCCAGTGGCGCCAAGTCCCCTCCATTCTACTGGAGAGTTTCAAAAGCTTTATCTCTACTGAGGTGTCCCTTTAAGATTTATGCATATTCCAATTTGCCTAGTGCCAAATAATATAACAAATCCTGATCTGTTTTAAACATCCAATTAGGAGTGACACGTTTCACTTAGAATGTAACCAGAATAACTACCTTTTGGTTACTTCTCATTATACAAAATACTTTTCTTTTAGGTGAGATTTAGGTGAAAATACTGATCAGCCTGCCCCAGATCTCCTCTCGTCTCTCTCTCCACCTTCACAATCTGGCCAGGATTGGAAGGTAAAGCGAGAGAGAGAGTTTAACCAAAAACTTTCAAATAATTTCCAAAACCTTTATGCTTTCCTTAAACTTCATATCCATGTTGTTTTCCTAATGGGCTTTGATTAAAGCCCCCTTTAAAACTGCACAGACACTATGTCCCTGCATTTCCCATCCAAGACTACACCTTGCAATCACATAAACTAAATAGTATAAGATTAGTTCCTCTCTTTCTCTCTCCCATACTTCTCCCCGATGCTGCAGTCATCAGAGAGAAGGGAGGAGGGGGAGGAAAAGAGATAACTTTCCAAGGTCCAGCTACCATGGAGCTGACCGTAATAACTCACAAACACACGCACACAGAACATGTAAAGACAAAACACATATACAGACAATGAAAGAATCCAAAAACTGAGAAAAATTGTCAAGAATCCTCTATACACATTATAACTCTGGCTTAACTTCTATCACTGTGTAACTAAGCTTTGCATAAGATTCCCTGTCTAAACTTCCTCCTGTACAAGATTGCCTTTTTAGACTTACTCCTGCAACTTTTACTGCACCACAGGTCTGTGCCGAGTGCCAGGGCTGGAAGAACATCCGGGCTGCTAAATTCACCACTGTGCCACAAATCCTGGGCAAATTTTTTGCTGTGCCACAAAACCAGGCCCTGGGCCAACTCTGGATGTATTTCCTGGTTGAATTTCTGACTGCACCAACTCCCTCTTTCCTCTCTGTCCTATCTGGTCGTGATTGTCTCCTGAGCTCCCAGACCACCAAGATTGTATAGCTGTCTGTACATAAGCAGAGCCGGCGCCGTATTTTGTCATGGCCTCTTTCAAATCCCGTATGAACTTAAAGGGAACAGGGCAATGGTGCCTCCTTTCATCCTCAGTTCCAGGATGTTCTACAAAGATTGGAAAGGCTGATGACCATTCATTCCAATCTATGTCCTCTCCCTCATGCACTGCTTGTTGTAAACTAGCTGTGAGGAGGCTCACTGGCTTAGATGAGCCCTTGGGGGTACTAGAATGGTAACTAAATCCCTTTACCTCTCCTAAGGACAATTGTGCCATAAGGGCGGTGGCTCCTGCTGGGTCGTCTGGCACTTCCCCTTTTTCACTTGGAGGGGATGGCCGCTCCCAGTTCCCCATTTCTGTCCTTAACTGAGTTTCTTTCGTTTCTTGTTCTAAGGGGAGCTCAGGGGCCTCTTTGCTTTGTTGCAGTTCTTCCCATGGATAAATAGGTCCTGTTGGGGCTGTGATTTGACTTTCTTTTTTCTCCTCCTCACTGTCCGAGCCCATTAAGGACTCTCCTACTTGGGTGGCTTGGTCGCCCAAGAGGGCGGGCGGCTCAGATTGTAGGGCCGCGCTGACTGCCGCATATATTACGAAATCTGAGGGGTTTAGGGCAGATGGATTATTTTTGTGGTAAGAGGCCATCTGCTGGCCTACCATCGCCCACCGTTGTGGATTTATCCTCATGTGCTCTATCCACGGACTGATCGTCCAGATCTTATCCACCCATTGGCGGCAGTTTTTTAAGTGGATCTTAATATCTTGATCTTTACAGGTTTTATAAATCTTACAGGCGAGTACGCCTTTATCCTCCGGATCAATTTGGGCTTCAACTACCTTCTGTCCCATTGTCCCTAGAAATTTTCTAGGGCTGTCTGGTCTCCCCTTCCCGCCTGCGGGATTCGGGGTTAGGCAGTTCCTGGCAGCCCCAGGGTTCAAGTCCCTGTTTTCACAGGGTCTTACTTCTCCTTTCCCACAGGACTCTATCTCTCTTGTCCCCGGCTTCTCACAGGTCTTAGACTCCGCGTTGGAGAGGTCTGTATGCAGGTCGGAGAGGGGAGGGGTCGGTCCCCGCGCGGCCAGCTGTCTAAGGCTGTCCCAAGGATAAATCGGCGGGGGCTCCTCTTCTCCCTCGTCCTCCGACCCATACAAAGATTCTCCAACTTGTGTCTCACTACAGACCGGGATCGGTGGTGGTTGCGGATTAAGAGCAGGGGCTACTGTACTGTACAGAACGAAATCCTGGGGGGATAGGACTGTAGGGTCCTCTTTGTGATAGGCCGCCATTTGTTGTCCTACAACGGCCCATCTACTGGGGTCGAGCCCTGTATGTTCTACCCAAGGGCTCACTATCAAGATCTTTTCCACCCAGTCTCTGCATGTTCTAATATGAATTTTTATACCATTGGACTTGCACAGCTTATACAGCTGGCAGGCTAGCACTCCCTTTTCTTCTGGCTTAACCTGTGTCGAACCCATCCTGCCTTCTGAGCGGCTCCGGCAAGCAAAAGAAGCGCGGCGCAGTTACTTTCGATTTTCGCCGGCTTTCCTGCTTGCTCCCGCCCAGGCTGTCTGATCCTTCTGTCCCGACCAGCGGGACAGGCAGGGGCCCCTCTTACTTACGTGTCGGCGGTCTCTCTTCGGTGGCCCCACGTTCGGGCGCCAACTGACCGGGGCTGTCTCTCCGCGCCCAGTCCTTCACCGACACGCTCGACCCCTTCTCCCGTACCAGGGCTTCGGACGTCTCTGGACCGATCCCGGGGAAAGAACGGCTCTCGATCAGACAGTCACAGAGTGCAAAGTGTTTATTGAGAAGTCACACCAGAAGTTCCCCCCGAGCACCCTAGGGCACTGTCTTTTATCCCCGCTCTGTTCCGGGTTCTTAGGTCATTCTCCCATTATGGTCATGTTTCTATTCTGGGGCGCTGATTGGACGCTTAGCCACCTGAGGGTGGTGCTGTACCTTGTACACGAGCCCTCCTTGCACCCTGCGTCAGAGTGTCACGAGCTGTGCTCGTGACACGCCTGCGCAGTTGGTGGGTTTGGACTCCCGGCCGCCGCCTTCCCACTCAGGGTGGTCGTCGCCCATCACAGAGAACAATGCCTTAAAAAGCAGAACTGGCCAAATAGAAAAGGAGATTCCAAAGTTCACTGAAGAAAATCCTTAAAAATTAGAATAGAGCAGATGGAGGCTAATGACTTTATGAAAAACCAAGAAATTATAAAACAAAGCCAAAGGAATGAAAAAAATAGCAGACAATGTGAAATATCTCATTGGAAAAATAACTGACTTAGAAAATAGATCCAGAAGAGATAATTTAAAAGTTACTGGACTACCTGAGAGCCATAATCACAAAAAGAGCCTAGACCTCATATTTCAAGAAATTATCAAGGAAAACTGCCCTGATGCTCTGCAATCAGAGGGTAGAATAGATATTGAAAGAATCCACCAATGACCTCCTGCTAGAGATCCCAAAAGAAAAAGTTCTACAAATAAGAGCTCCCAGGTCAAGGACAAAATATTGCAGACAGCTAGAAAGAAACAATTCAAGTATTGTGGAAATACAATCAGTATAACCAAGCTCTACCAGCTTCTACATTAAGGGATCACAGGGCTTAGAATATGATATTCCAGAGGTCAAAGGAGCTAGGATTAAAATCTAGAATCATCTACCCAGCAAAACTGAGTGCAATACTTCCAGGGGAAAAATAGTAGTTCAGTGAAATAGAGGACTTTCAAGCATTCTTGGTGAAAAGATCAGAGCTGAATAGAAAACTGGCCTTTCAAATACAAGAATGAGGAGAAGCATGAAAAGGTAATAGAAAAGACAAATCATAAGGACATACTTTATTTACATTCCTAATACATTTCCTACTGCTTACATTTCCATAGAAAGATAACATGTTTACTCTTGAGATTTTTCTCAGTATTAGGGTAGTTGGAGGGATTTTATATAATATAGACAGAGGGCACAGGGTAAGTTGAATATGAAGGGATGATATCTTAAAAAATAAAATTAAGGCATAAGAGAGGAATATATTGGGAGAAGGAAAAATTGGAGAAATAAAATAGAGTAAACAATCTTTCACATAAAAATGGCAAGAAAAAGTTTTTTCAACTGAGGATAAGAGGGGGGAGGTGAGAGTAAAGAGTCAACCTTATTCTCATCGTATTTAGCTTAAGGAGGGAATAACATGCACACTCAATTTGGTATGAAAATCTAGTGCTACAGGAAAGTAGGAGAGGAAGGGAATAATCAGGGATTGGGGGATGATAGAAGGGAGGGCAAATGGCAGCAGGTGGTAATTAGGTGTAAATACTTTTGAGGGAGGGACAGGGTCAAAAGAGAGAATAGAAAAAATTGGGTGGAATTGGATGGAGGGAAATATTGTTAGTCTTTCATAACATGACTGTTATGGAAGTCTTTTGCATGACTACACATGTATAATCTATATCAAATTACTTGTCTTCTCAATGAGGGTAGGTGGGGAGGGAGGGAAAGAATTTGAAACTCTAAGTTTTAAAAATGAATGTTAAAAATTGTTTTACGTGGAACAATATGTCTTGCCCTACAAGAAGATAGAGGGGAAGGGGATAAGAGAAGAGAGGGGTGAGATAGACAGGAGGGCATATTGGGGGAAGGGATAATAAGAATGCACCCTCTCTTAGGATAGGTGGAGGTGAGGGTTGGGGAGAAAATTGGGAACTCAAAATCTTGTGGAAGTGAATGTTGAAAACAAAATAAATTAATTTTTAAAAAAGGAAGTACTTTGAGCAAATTTATTTTCACTATTATAAAGTCCCAAATGAATAGGGCATATGAAAAAAGATGTTATCGGTACCCATAGAAACAACTGATAAATAGAAGTATGTACAGAGTATTTTTATACATATATGTGCATGTGTAAATATAATATATATATACACAGACACATATATGTATATATGCGTATATATAGATATATAAGTTGTGTCTAATGGTAGCTATCTACAGAGCAGGGGAGAGGGAAGAAAAAAGAAGTTTGCATAATAATTTTGTTATATATTCTGAAGGAGCAGCAAGTTTTGCATAGTGGTTTTGCAATTTCATATGCAATCACTTTTTTTAAAAAATTGAATTATATTATGGAAATATTTGGTTTATTTCATAAATTAAAAATTAAAAACAAAACTCAAAAAAAAGAAAAAAATTAGAATCATAAGAGTATAAAGGGTCTTTAGAAGACATACAAGTCCAATCTCCCATCTAATAGAGGAATCCAATACATAGCATTTCTGACAAATGACCTCCCATCCAGTCATTCAAATGCTTTCAGTGACAGAATTTCTCTTTCAAAGAGCTTCCCCCTCATTTCCTAATTATTATTTCACCTTCAGGTAAGAATTTGAAACTCCAAAGGTAAACTTGAATCATGCTCTCTGCCTGCATGTACTTGTCCAAGGCGATCTCTCCAGCACTATGACATCCCCTTGTCATGGATACCTAATTGTGCCAATCTCCATTTTCTTACTGTCCTGGCAAGTCCCCAAATTAAGCCTTCGGTTACTAAATCCCTTTTACCTTATTCACACTAAAATATTTTTAAATTCAAAGATAGCTTATCGATAGTGCCTGGTCTATATTCTCAGGGAACGACCTCTATTAATAGACACAAAGATTTTCCATGGATGTAAGAATTAGGAAGTTCCAGATAGGAGGAGAATCACACCAATATAATTTTATCTGTAGTGTCACTAATTTTAGTGCAAATTTAAAAGACACATCAAATAAAATTTATTCTATCCACCAGAAAGTAAATATGTGTGTGTGTGTGTGTGTGTGTGTGTGTGAAGGGGACCTCAATTGTCCCTTCTCAGAAATTGATCGATCAAAACAAAAAAAATAAGCAAGAAAGAAACTAAGGCAGCAAATAGAATATTAAAGTTAGATATGACAGACCTTTGGCATGATTTAGACATAAAAGGTGATACCATAAACAAATTAGAAGAGCAAGGAATAGTCTACCTGTCAGATCTTTGAGGAAGGGAAGAATTCATGACCAAATGAGATAGAGAGCATTACAAAATGTAACATAAATAATTTTGACTACATTGAATTAAAAACTTTTTGTATAAACAAAACCAATACAACCCAGGTTAGATGGAAAGCACTCTTTACAGCAAGTGTATTGAAAAAGGCCTCATTTTTCAAATACATAGAGAACTGAGTCAAATAAACAAGGGCACAAGCCATTCACCAACTGACAAATGGTCAACAGAGAGTTTTCAAATGAAGATATTAGAGCCATCTATAGACATAAGAAATGTTCCAAATCACTTTTGATTACAGAAATGCAAATTAAAACAACTTTGAGATACCACTTCACACCTATTAGATTGGTTAATATGATAACAAATGGAAATGATAAATATTGGTGAAGATGTAGGAAAATTGAGACCCTAGTGCACTGTTGGAGTGGTAAACTGATCAAACCATTCTGGAGAACAATTTGGAACTATGCCCAGAGGGCAACCAAACTGCATACTCTTTGATCCAGCAACACCACTACAAGATCTGTGTCCCAAAAAGATTATCACAAAGGGAAAAAAAGAAGTACAAATACAAAAATATTTATAGCAGCCTTTTTTTCTGGTAGCAAAATATAGGAAATTGAGGGGATGTTCATCAGTTGAGGAATGACTGAACAAGCTGTGATATATGAATTTAACGGAATTCTTTTGTGCAAACTAAGAAATGATGAACAGGCCGATTTCAGGAAAACCTGGAAAGACTTGCATGAACTGATGCAAAGTGAAAAAAGCAGAACCAGGTATGTGATGACCAACTCAGCTCTTCTCAGCAACATGGTGATCCAAGACATGTACAAAGAACTCATAAAGGAAAAAACATTTCATATGCAGATAAAGGGACTGATGGACTCTAATGCAGATCTAAACATATTTTTCCCCTTATTTTATTTTTGATCTGTTTCTTCTTTCACAACCATGAGTAATATGGAAGTAATATGGAATTTTTACATGACAGCACATGTATAAACTATATCAAATTGCCTACCATTTTCAAAAGAAAGGTGGGGATGGAGGGAGGGAAAAGGAAAAATTTGGAACTTAAAATCTTGCAAAAAATATATGCTAAATTTCTTTTTGACAAGTAACTGGGAGAAAAAATACTATTAAAAAAAGTAAAGAGGTTGAGGTCAACTGATGAATATGTAGGATACCAATGAATATAAAATAAAGAGTACTCTATATAAAAGCTGAGCCACAGTAGTTTCTGTGTCTTCTATGACTTAATTTTTATGATCCTAACTTTAAAATCCTTAACAATATATAAAATAGCCAAATTATACATTTTAGGAAACAGTGCTGCTGTTGATAAATCTTATACTATCCTTGCAGGAAAATAGATAATGCATTGATTTATGCTTAAAAAGTAGATTCTGTAAAGATATCTCATGCCCAAGATGCAATGATCCAATGATCAGATTAGATCCATCAGTCCAACGTTCAGAGAAGATCTGATTGTATAAGTTAGTTTGGATACCAGCTTCTGGCTGTCAACTCTTCCCTTGGAATTTTGAACCTCCCTTGATCCTCAGGTGTGGTGTGAGGATACTGAAGAACATGTATAAAGCACTTTAAAGAAGCACTGAGATGTTACACTAGGTCTTTTACTCCTCTCTTCCTTTTGTCCTCCTCAGCTATGAATTACATTTGAAATTGTTTTGAATGAATGACAAAATGTGGAACTTACATAAGCATTACACAGATATTTGATCAGATCTCTTTTTTCCCCTCTTTTAAATACCAAACAAACAAGAATCTTATATATAACTTATTTATTTAACTTATATTTTATATTTTTAACTTATATTTAATTAACTTTTGAAAACTTCTGTTGCATCTTCGTAGGATTGTACTCAGATCATTCTCCCGCTTTTGAAAAGAAAATTAAAGAATTGATAAGTATGCATTTTTATACATTTTCATGTGAAAAATTTAAAAAAAAACAACAAAGAAGGCAGACCCATTTTGTAGTACCCTAATAGCTTTGAAGATCTTAATAATGAGCTGAAAATTACCTCCCTATCTCTTCAAATATTTGGCCTAGCTTTTCCTGTCAAACAGTACAGAAAAAGTTTCCTCCCCTTTCTACGAGATAATCTTTAAAACATTCAAAATTATCTATTAAGTTTCCCCATAGTCTCATCCAGGTCCAACATTTCTAAGTCCTTCAATCAAGGATCAGAGGCATGTTTTCCAGTTTTTTCTTCAATATCTGTATGTATTCAAGTTTGTCTTTATCCCCTGTTACGGGTATTACTTACATGGAACTGAGGATAGCACACAGATGATGCATAGTTTAGTAGGAGTAGAATTGGATCAGGCCTTTGAAAAATATATTGCATTTACTGAAGCAAAGGGGGTGGTGGCAATATTGCCAACAAAAGGGAACCATGTGGAAAAAGTCAGAATGGATAATTTGTACAGAAGACAGTACAAAAACTGTGCTGACTGAAGTATGTGTTAGAGTAGTAGAAGATAAATTTGGGCAGAAAAACGTGAAGTGAGACTTGGTAGGTCATTGACTTCCAGGATAAGGAGTTTAGGTTTGATCCTATAGTAAATAAGTTTCTACAAGTTTCTGAGCTGTGAGTGAGATTCTGATTAGCACACTTGACAAAGGCAACACCCAAAAGGATGCTGATAGACTAGAACATTAGGTTGACTCAAATAAGATTAAATTGAATAAGAGATAAATATAAAATTTTAGAGTGGTTTCATAAAGTAATCAACAAACATGGAGGGAACACATTTTAAGCATAGGGAATGGCCAATTCAAAGTCATGGTGATGGGAGATGGAGTTTTGTATGTGTAAGGAACAGAGAATGCCAAATTGGATGGATTTCAGAGTAAGAGGGGAGCAATGCCCAGTGAGGCTGGAATGACAGGTTGGGGACAGGTTGTAAAGGGCTTTAAAAGCTAAACGAAAGACTGTATTTTATTTTAGGGGCAATAGAAAGCCACTGGAATTGGCTGAGTCAAATCTGTGCTTAAGGAAAGTGACAGTGGCAGCAATATATGTAAAATAGAATGAAGTGAAGAAAGACTTGAACCAGGGAGGTCAATTAGGGGGTTGTTGTAATAATCTAGGTGAGCAATGATGAGGGCTTAAATTGAGTTAGTAGCTGTTTACGTGGTGAGAAGGATTAAAGTGTAAGATATTGTGAACATAGAAAGAAAGCAATAGACAAGTGAAGGGAGAGACAGTAAAGAGTCCAAAATAATGCTATGGTTTTGAACCCTGTATTTTTTCTTGATGTTAGTAAATTCTTTCTAACAAATAGAGTTGTTTAGAAGTAAAAATTAGCATGGAAGCATTCGGTTCCCTCTAGTGAAGTGATCAAGCAGAGGTTGGATGATGACTGTATTTTGTATGACCTTTGAGATCCATTTCAGCTCTGTAAATTATCCATTAAAATGATGAGAGCAACTTTCAGGAACATGAATTTGGTGGCAAATTTCAGGATGGAGAAGGAAAAAACTGGCAAATTCATTAGACTGCTTCAGTAATAATCCAGTTATCTTTCATTTGGACTATTGAGAGGGAATAAAGAAAAGTTAAAACAGACTACAAAAGGATGAGTCAACAACAAAATGTGACAGATTCAATTGAGCACATAATTGTTATGCACCTACTACGTTCAGATTTCTGCCTTAGGTATTGGAGAATTAAGAACACAGACAAAACAGGCTGTTCTCAAGTTAACACTTTTTTTTTTTTTTCTGGGGGAGAGGGCTGCAATAGCGCATTAGCAAAAAAATATGAGTCAGTCAGAAGAAGGCTGAGAACAGCAGTTGCTGACGATCCCAGAAAGTCTTAGGAAAGAGCTAGCCTAAGCTGAGCCTTGGATGAAGTAAAAGGGTTCAGAGAAGTGGAGGTGTGAGGGTAAATTTTCAGCTCTAGGGATTTCAGATATTGGACTGAGAGAATGAATGAGGTGGGACAATAAATGTGGATGGAAGAGTATCTAGTAATCCAAGTTTGACTCTTAAATATTGCATGTGAAGGAATATAAAATGCTATTATACATGCAGACTGGAATCAGATTATGGAATGCTTCAGTGCTATCTTACTAAAGATTATGTAGTTTATCCTAAATTGAATAGGGAGCCAATAACATGTTAGGGCAGGAGAATGACACGGTCACACTTACGCCTTGGGCAGCTATTTAAAGAAGGATCAGAGACCACCAGCACAGAGAACAATTTAGAGGCTATTACAGTGGTTTAATATTGAGGAGGTGAAGATCAGAATTAGAGCGATGACCCTGTGAGTAGAGAAAAGGGAACATTTGCAAGAAGTGTTATAGAAGAATGGTGTTAGGACCCCCACCCCAAGACTACTCCTCCTTCACTCCTCCCTTTTTTTTTTTTTCCTCGTAGAAGACCCCTTTTTTTTCCAAGGCTAAGGCTAGGCAAGCAAACTGTGCTCCGAGTTTGGCATACAACAGTCCTTTGTGCTCACTCTCTGAATGAACTCTGCTTCAGCTAAATCACAGAACTATCTCGAAGCAGCCAGGGGCAGTCCCTGAACTTGGGCAAGCACCTGCAGGAACCACATCCCAGTCGTGAAGCTCTGCTAAAAATAGACTTTCATCACTGGGCAAACTTACCACCTTGCTACTGTTAGGATTCACTGCCGTCATCAAACTTCAACTACTTGATTTTTTGTCTTGCTCCAATTCTATTTATTAAAACTTAGACTTGCTGACTTGTGTTTTCTTGGTCCTAGACCAGACCCTGTAACACCTATCTAGTTTTCGCTATTCCAGTGACACAAGAGAAAGCTTTTTGCAAAAACTTCTGTGAGTTCTTTGGTATTTTCGGAGTTAACAATGGACAGGGCTCAGTGACAGATTAGTCATGAAAGTTGAAAAAGAGGGAAAAATTTAAGGTGACTGGGAGGATGACTAGAAAAAGGCAAGTTTGGAGGACAAGTTTTGGAGGGAAGATAATCAGTTTTGTTTTGGACACATTGAATTTGAAATACTAACCAAATCATCTAGTTGGAGACGTACAGCAGGTGAAGGAGATGAAAAATTTGAGTTTGGGAGAGAGATTAGTTCTTTGTATATAAATTTAAGAATAATTGGCATATAAATTATATTTAAACCCATGTACAGTGATTATATAAACAAGAAAGAATGTATATAGAGAGGAAAGAGTCCAAATTGGGAGCCTGGGATTGGGGGGCACCCACACTAAGGGAGTCAGAAATGTTATGATGAATGATCCATTTAAGGAGACTAGATAATGATCTATTAGGCATGAGAGAATAGTATCACAGAAGACAAGGGAGAAGAGATTACATAGGAAGAAGAGGTAGTCAACAGTGTAAGAAGTCATAGAGAGGTCAGTGTCACTGAGGAAAGGTTATTTATTAACTTTGGCACTTACAAGATTTGATGGCAACCTTGAATAAAGAAGTGATGACAGCAAGAGAAAGAAAACAGCAAGTGTAGATTAATCAGGTGGAAGAAATTGCATAGAATGATAGCCTGAGCCTATCAATGACTGAGTTTGGGCAAATGAATTTTTTTAAGGGTGTAGTAAATCTAGACAAAGGCAATAATCCAGAGGGCGATTTCCTTGTGAATGGAATTTCATCCATTCTAAGGCTAACCTCCACACTAATAGGTGCTTAATAAATGTTTGTTGAATCGAACGTAATTAAATTTTTAAAGGATAAGTAATTAAACAAATCTAGCAGTTTACTTGTTTTTTTTACTTAGACATTCAGTTGTAAGAATGCTGATAAACTGAAATCCTTTTTATTTGTTTTGAGACTATGTTGGGTATTTGTATATGATAGCTTTGGCAGCCCCATTTCCTCAGTGTTCAATTACTGTATTGCCTAAAGAAGAAGCCTGGCTGAGACCCAGAGGCCTGGATCATCTTCCTTCCCATATCTCTCTCATTTTATCTTTCATTAGTTTTTAAAATGACCCTTCTGTTACAGTCAAGATGATCTCTTTAATAACCTCCATATGTGTGTTATTTGGTTCTACCTTTGTGTTTTTATTCATTTTCTTTTGACTGACTGGAACGTTCCCAAATCTCCCTTCTGCTAATTCATATCTACTTCTTTCAAAATCAAGTTGAAGAATGACTTTTGGAGTAATTTTTGATTTTTTTCCTCTTTGAGTCAGTTGCCTATTCCTATCAATCCACTCTAATATCTTCCATATTTTTTCCCCTCTTTTCCAAGCACATTTCATATTAATTGAGTTCAGATTGTCATTCTCTCTCACTTGGACTGTTGTAATAGCCTCTCCTGGGTGGTATTTCTACCTGGCATATCTCCTTTTCTCAATTTATCCTTCATAAAACTGTCAAAATAAGCTTCTTAAAAATTGCTCTGGCCATGTCATTGACCTGTTTAAACAAAATAAAATAAAACTTTATTGTCTTCCTATTGCTTCTACAACAAAGGAAAAATCCTTATCCTAGAATTTAAGGGCTTTAACAATCTGGTTCCAACCTAAGCATTCTGTTTTATTTCCCATTTCTCTTCTTCTTAAAGTCTAATTGCAGCTAAAGTGAACTGCTAGTTTTTTATTGTTCTTCATGGATGACTAAAGTCTGTCTTCCATCTCCAGAGTGCATTCCCTTCTTCATCGCCATCCATTCATTTTGCCTGTCTAAGCCCAGCTCAGATACCATCTTCTCAAGGAAGCCTTCTTTGACTCCTAAACTGAAAGTGATCTCAAATTTCCTTACAGCACAACACATTTTTTTCTTTGCCCATATCATTGCATATTAAATTATGCATATCTTGTGCTTATTTTATGACTCATACACTTATGGAAGAAAGGGAGGAGCCTGGTTTCCAAGATTAGACATTTCCCTACCTTTGTGGGGTAGTTGAATAAAACAGTCAAAGAGGAAGTCACAGTTTACTACAAGTTATACTCTTTGAGGTCAGGGACTGTGTTGTTCTCTGTCTTTTTACTCTCAGGGCTTCTAGGTGGTGCAGTGGATAGAGCAGCATTGCAGGAGTTAGGAGGACCTGAGTTCAAATCTCATAGCAGACACTTGACACTCACTAGCTCTGTGACCTTGAGCAAGTCACTTAACCCCCAATTGTCATCCTGGGTCATCTCCAGTCATCCTGATGAATATCTGGTCACTGCATTGAGATGGCTCTGGAGGAGAAGTGAGGCTGGTGACCTGCACAGCCCTCTCTCGCTCAAAACAAAGTCAAGTGCAAGTCATGTCATTATTTCTCTGATGGCATTGTCCTCTTTGGCAACGAAGGACAAATACACATACACACACCACATACACACACTCTCTCTCTGTCTGTCTGTCTGTCTGTCTGTCTCTCTCTCTCTCTCTCAGGGCTTACCACAGTGCCATGTATTTATTGTGTATTAAATTGAATATAATTGTTGAAGGCAAAAGCTCAACAAATTTTGAATGAATAGCACCTTGCACTTTAATAAAATTGTTTTAATCTCCTTAGCAATGGAAAATTCACATTCCTTCTCGTTGGGGTTTCTTGGGATCTAAATTTCCTTCCTCAACATAAATACTGCAGAGATAGCATGTAAATAATTTGAGTATGAAAAGAAACCAGCTACCAGAGTTTTCAGTAGAACTTTATCCATCAAAAGAAGTTTGGGGAATATCAAAAGTACAGAAATGATCATAGAGTTATAGAATTTCAGAGTTGTAAGGAACCTCAGTAACCATTCTATTCAACTTGTACCCCCAAGGAATCCCTACTAGCTGATGTCTGGCACAGGTTCCTATGACCACTGCTTGAAGACCTCCAATGAGGTAGAATCTTTCCCAACCCTCATGGTACATCCCATTCTTCTACCTTGGGAGAGTGATAATTAATAACAAATATTTTCTTGACATTGAAATTTAATTTACTTCCTCGCATCTTTTACCTATTGCTGCTGGTTCTTCTCTCTGGGACCAAACAGAAAAAAAAAACCCAATCAAATCTGTTTCACATGAGAGTCCTTCAAATATTTGAAGATAGATGACATGTTTCTCCTGAGTCTTCTTTACTTCAGGCTAAAACTTCTTAGTTTGTTCAATTTATTCTCAGATAATGTAAGTTCAAGTCCCTTCCACATCTTAGTCCACCTTCCCTCTGCCCTGATGGCTTATCAAAATACTTAAACTGTGGTGTACAGAATTTATTACAATAACCAATAGAGAGTCTTAGTGGGGCAAAAAGCAGAGTGACTTTCACCTTTTTATTTTATTTTTTTAGTTAAACCTATGAAGATTCCCAAATCTCACTTTATTTTTTTTGGTTTTCATTTAGTATTTATTTTTTCCCCATATACATGTGAAAACAATTTTTAACATTTAGTTTTAAAATGTTGAATTCCAAGTTCTCTCCCTTCTCCCCCCTTATTGAGAAAATGAGTAATTCATTTTAGGTTATAAATGTGTACTCATGCGAAAAATAGTCATAATAGTCATGTTGTGAAAGAAAACAGAGGCAAAAAAAATCCTCAAGAAAAATAAAATTTAAAAAAAGGTATTCTTCTATCAGTATTCAGACACCATCAGAATTATTTCTTTGGCATTTTTCATACCAAGTCCTTCAGAGCTGTCTTGGATGATTGTGTTGCTGAGAACAGCTAAACCATTCACAGCTGATCATCTTACAATATTGCTGTTACTCTGTACACAGTACGTTTCAATTTGTATCAGTCCATACAAGTCTTTCCAGGTTTTTTTGAAAGCATCCTGCTCATCATTTCTTATAGTACAATAGTATTCCATTATAATCACATATCAAAACTTATTGTCATTCCTCAATTGATGGGCATCCACTCAGTTTCTAATTCTTTGCCCCCAGAAAAGAGCTGCTATACATATAGATAATTTTCCTTTTTATTTTTTATCTCTTTTGGGGTACAGTAGTATTGCTAGATCAAAGTTTGCCCTTTGGGCATAGTTCAAGATTGCTCTACAGAATGATTGAATCAGTTCACATTCCATCACCAGTGCACTAATGTCTCATTTCTCCCACATTCCCCTCAACATTTGTCTTTTTACCTTTACTGTCCCAGTAATCAATTTAATAGATATGAGATAGTACTTCAGAATTATGTTAATTTGCATTTCTCCAATCAACAGTGAGTTAGTGAGTTTTTTTCATATGTCTATAGATAGCTTTGATTACTTCATCTGAAAATTGATCATATTTTTTGGTCATGTATCAGTTGGGGAATGGTTTTATTTTTATAAATTTGACCCAGTTCCTATAATTGAGAAATGAGGCCTTTAACACAGAAACTTTAAATTTTTTTTCACAATCACTATTGCTAACTGTATTTCTCTCCATCCTATCCCCCACATTTATTCTATTCTGTCTTTTCTCCCTGTCCCTCTTCAAAAGTGTTTTACTTCTGATTACCCCCTCCCCCAATCTGCTCTCCCTTCTATCATAGCCCACCCTTCTGTCATAGCCCACCCCTTCTTCTATCCCTTTGCCTCCTACTTTCCTGTATAGTACGATAGATTTCTGTACCCAATTGAGTGTGTATGTTATTGCCTCTATGAGACACTTCTGAAAATAGCAAAGTGCATTCACTCCCCTCACCTCTGTCCTGTTACCCTCCACTGTAAAAGCTTTTTCTTGCCTTTTTTATGTGAAGTAATTTACTGAATTTACTCATTTTCTCTTTTTCCCAGTACACTCCTCTCTCTCTCCCCTTAGTTTTATTTTTTTTAGATATCCCCTCATATTCAACTCACATCTTTGCCCTGTGTGTGTGTGTGTGTGTGTATATATTCCTTCTAACTACCTCTAATAATGAGAAAGACCTTGTGTTTAACTTTATTAAATCCCTTACGACTTGCTTTCCTGATTACCTTTTTAAAGCTTCTCTTGAGTCTTATGTTTGGAAGTCAGATTTTCTATTCAGCTCCGATCTTTTCATCAGAAATGCTTAAAAATTCTTTATCTCATTGAATTTCTACCCCTGAAGGATTATACTCAGTTTTGCTAGGTAGGTGATTCTTGGTTGTAATTTTACCTCCTTTGAACTCTAAGATATCACAGCCCTCACATCTTTAATGTAGAAGCTGCTAAATCTTGTGTTATCCTAACTATGATTCCATGAAACTTGAATTGCTTCTTTTTGGCTGTTTGCAATAATTTCTCCTTGACTAGGGAACTCTGGAATTTAGCTCTAATATTCCTGGAAGTTTTTATTTTTGGATCTCTTCCTGGAGGTGATGGATGGATTGTTTCAATTCAATTTTATCCTCAGGTTTTAGAATATCAGGGCAGTTTTTCTTGATAATTCTTTGAGAGATGATGTCTAGGCTCTTTTTTGATTATGGCTTTCCTGAAGTCCAATAAATTTTAAACTGTTTCTCCTGGATCTAATTTCTAGGTCAGTTTATTTTTTAATGAACTATTTCCCATTGTCTCCTATTATTTCATTCTTTTGATTTTATTTTATCATTTCTTGATTTTTCATAATGTCATTAGTATCCATTTGTTCCATTCTAATTTTTAAGGAATTACTTTCTATAATGAGCTTTTGGAACTACTCTCTTTAGCCAATTCTGCTATTCTGGTTTTTAAGGCATTCTTGTCCTCATTGACTTTTTGAACCTTTTACCATTTGGCCTAGCCTGGTCGTTTTTTTTTAAGTTGTTATTTTTCCTCAGTATTATTTCGTTTCTTCTTTATCAAGACATTTACTCATTTTTCATGATTTTCTTGCATCACTCTCATTTCTCTTCCCAATTTTTTCTCTACTTTTCTCATTTGATTTTCAAAATCCTTTTTGAGCTCTTCCCATAGCCTGAGACTAATTCATATTTTTCTTGGAGGCTTTGGATGTAAGAGCCTTCACTTTGTTGTCTTCTCCGTAATAGCTTTGTTTTCCCCATTGTGTATCAGAGGTAAACACACAGGCAACGACACTTATTCCAGGTATTAGACAGGTGACACAGGATTGCTGCTAGTAGGTGTTCATGCAGGTTCACTCAATCTAAGTAGACAAGAAGACAGGATCAGATTCATATTAAGAGGTTAAATAAGCTTACCTTCTTCTAGTCTAATCTTATCACAAAAGGTTGCTGATAATGGGAGCACTAACTCCTATAGTTGCCCTACAACACTTCTCACTTCTCAGGGGTGGGCATAAATAGAGAAAGAGTTACAACTCCTACAGGTCCTATAAGCCTTGATGGGGTCCAATCAGGGCATGCACAGCATTCCAATATGTGCATTGAGTTTCCCCACTCACTGCACAGTGCCCATTTTTTCTTTGCAAAAGAAAAGAAGGCATTTTGCCAACATTAATCTCACAGGTTAACCTTAGCAATATTGTCATTCATTGCAAGTATAGTAAATATCATATATTGTGTCATCCCTATATCTCACTACACAGTCCCAGTAGAAATTGTTTATTACTATGACTGGGAAATTATATCTAGGATCCTGGGAATTATAATCTAAAAAGAGTAACAAAGTTGTCCTTACACATTGTTTGCTCATTTCCCCAGCCTATTAGTTGACTTTTAATGTTTTGTTAAAGTAGGGCTCTGCTTCCTGGGTGGAGGCTTTAGGGATTTTGTGCAGCTATTTTCAGAGATACTTCTAGGAACCTGCAAGTTCACAGTTCTTCCAAGTTATTATAATCTAAGGAGAACCGTTCTCCCAGCATATACTGTGGTCTGTGAAAAATCACAAGCACTTTTTTCTGCCTTGGAACTCTGACAAGCATCCCCACACCATTGTGGCCACAAGCTCTACTATACAAGTGCTCCTCTTCACCCTGGGACTGCCACCAAGGGCTGTGACCCAGATCTGAGTACGGGTAAAGCAACAGAATCCTGCTTCAGTGCTGGCAAAAATACCCCTATAATCTTCTTCTGACCAGTTGTTCGACCCCCTTACCACCTGTGTTCTGAGAGGTCTATAAGCAGCTGCTTTCACTGCCATTGCTGATTCAGTCACTCCCAAGGTCTGCTCCTGGTTTGCTGGAGTGGCCTACGCTGGACTGTGCTCCACTCTCACCCAGCTGTGACACACCTTTCCCATTGACCTTCCAAGTTGTAATGAGCCAGAAATTTGTTTCCCTCTGTCTTTTTGTGTGTTCTGGTGCTTCAGAATTTGTTTAAAGTCATTTTTAAATGTATTTGGAGGAGGTTAGGGAAGAGCTCTGGTAAGTCCCTGCCTTTACTCCCCCATCTTGGCTCTGTCTCTCCCCAAGAGCTTATTAGCTTTCTTTTAACTACCCATTATCACACTGCAAATATAACTTAGAGGGCAACAGAAATTACCAGATAACTGAACTTAGACTTTTTACAGTGCTGAATCTTGGTCCTGTGCAACAGGTGATATGATTCTTCTGTCTTCTCATTTGAGTGCTGAATGATGTCTATACCATGAGACATAATTGGTGTATATTAAGAAATGATTACAGTGTCAAAAAGAAAGACAATTTTTACAATAATAATAACTGGTGAGTGAGTAATAAAATTCCTAGACTTATGTGGATTCATGTTTTTTTTAATGTTACTATTTCCTCTCTAATTAATACATCTGTACCTTTTCATTTTGTGCACTTCTTATTCATGTTCTCCCTTAGACCCAACACTGATAATTGATTCATCCATTGTGTCAGAGACTTTCCTCAAGGACCTTTTTTTTAACAGCCATGTGATACAGTAAATAGAGTGTTGGGTGTAGAGTTAGGAAGATCAAAGTTCAAATCCCATGTCAGATACTTACTATAGTTGTGTGACCTTTTACAAGTCACTTAACCTCTGCCTCAGTTTCCTTGCCTATTTAATATTTATCTTACAGTGTTGTTGTGAAGTTCAAATGAAATATTTGCAAAGTGCTTAGCATAGTGCCTAGCATGTATTATATAAATGCTTATTTCCATCCTTTTTATATATCCTCAGTACCAGTGCAGTATATAGGGTGTTACTCTTTTAGCCTTTCCTAATTCACTTCATCAATCAGTAAGTATTTACTAAGTGCCTCCTTTATGCTGGGTACTGTACTATATACAACCAGCCAGGCTCCCCTTCCTATCCTAGAGTTCCTAACTAATAGCCCTTGCACTGCACATTTTGAACAAAATGAGTAGGTTGGATCACATTTGGGGAAAAGTACAGTGTTTCTAACAGTCTCAAGTTTCTCCTTTGACGATTTTGTAAGTGGTTGTGTCTTGAAGTATCAGAATCTCTGAAAAGTCAAAGTTGTAACTGAAAGAAAAGTCAATAGAAATTTCAAGGTGGGCATTAAGTAGGCTGCCATTTTTTCTGTGTAAGTAGACTGTGCTATTCATTTCAAAATGGATAGCGCACATAACAAATGTTCTAAGAGGTCATAGAAACTTTTAGGATTAGGCACACTACTTCATTGTTAGTGGAGCTATGAAGTCAGTATAGCTATTTTGGAAAGCAGTTTGGAATTACACAAATAAAATGACTAACATGTCCATAGTGTTTGACTCAAGAAATGCCACTACTCTGCATAAATCCCAGGAAACCTATTCATGTGATATGATAAAAGGTATCAGATAGGAGAAAATATTTATAGCAGTTTTTTTTGTCATAGCAAAGAACTGAAGACCAAGTGAATTCACATCAACCGAGGAATAGCTAAACAAGTTGTGGTACATGAAAGTAATGGAACATAAATGCTATAAGAAATGACAAAAATCGTGAAACATGGAAAGTTTTACATGAACTGATACAGAGTAATCATAGCCCAGAAGACATTATACACAAAGATTACAAAAAATCAATTACAAAAATCAAGCATGACTCCAAAGATGAAATATGAGAAGACATCTCTTCCCCTAAACCTTTGAAGAGACAGAAGGTCCATGGATTTGATGAATTGCAGATATCTTGAAACATTTCATTCATACACACACGCATGTGTGTGTATATGTATACATATACATATATGTGTATATGTATACATACATATATACATATACATATACATATACATATACATATATATATATATACCAGACACATATATGCACTTTTTTGCCATTGATATAGGAAGTGATGGATAAATGCATATTGACAGTAAATGTAGCTGGCTATTCTATATAATACATTTCACTTTTACAGTTAAAATTTCCATAATTTCTTCTAGAAAGGCAGTCATTAGGAATTAATGTTAAGTTAGTCTTCTGTCCTAGAGATGGTAGACACCTTAGAGTGACATATCCTCTCCATAAGATCAGAAAGTGGTTACTCGCCCAGTTACTTTCTCTGTGACCTCAAACTCCATAGAAACAAACAGTTTTAAACAATTTCTCTCCTTACCTTTTTGTATTGTATTTCAGAAGCAGGACAAACTTTTGATTCATCCAAAATCATATGTGTTATTGGAATAACCTGTTCATTTTTATAGCATTTTAGAAAGTTTTTATCATATATACTGCTCTCTTTGCTGTCATTTAGTTTCACAGTATTATGTTTCTTAAAGGCAAGACAGGTACAACAATATTGCTTGGCTATTAAAGAAAACATGTTGATCAAAATATTTTTTTAACCATTTCTTTTGGACTGCATCAGCAATACCAATTGACACCAATTACAACTATTTCTTCTTTGCTTACATATATTAGGCCAAACACAGGAGCAAGTGAAGTAGTTACCTTAAGTGCAAAAACAAATCTTGTAGGAAAATGTATTCTAGATTGGCCTTTGGAAACTGAGAAAGAAATAGAATTAAGCCCCAATTTTTTTTACCTGAGGGGTTAAAAACAGGTTACAAATCTTGGTAATAAAGTCAGCCTACATCTCTTTTTCCTAAACTATGTGGCCATTCTTGGAATGAGTTTGGATAACATTTCCCCCCAAAAAAGTCCATTGAGGAACAATTTCATTCAGTCTATAAAACAGACGTTTAGTGAATTTTAGTTTTCTTCACTGTTTTGAACTATTATCCATCTCATTCAGGTTTGTATCCATGGAGGGAGGATCATAACAGAAAGTTGAACATCAACAAGAAATAATATTAGGGGCAACTGTCTGAGATTGTACTAGTCAATCAAAGATAAGATGAAAAATGCCTCAGCAGTGTTGTTTGAATTTCTACCAATCAATCAACAGACTTCTCATTTAAATACAGTATAGTTTTTGACATTCATTATTCCAAATATTCCTAGTCCTGAGAATTTTATTCTATTCAGATTTATGCTTTCTGGTAACATTTCCAACCTTCCTGAAATGAGATTATGATTTATTAAATTCAAATTAACTCCTTGACAATGAGAGCAGGAACACTTAAGTATTTAAGACAGTCATTAACCAGAGGAGTATTTATCTTGCAGGCAAATGTCTCTAATGTTAGTTGTGATCCATAAAATTACAGATATTTTAAAAATATCTGTAGCACATATCATAGTACAAGAAAATTTTAAATATTATGCTAACATAAAACAATCTCAAAGAATTAAAACATAAAATTTTTAAAAAACTTAAAGTCAGCCTAATAACATTAACCATCTCCACATTATCTACATAGAGAAAACATTCCATTCATCTACCAGTTTTGGCATTCTATATTGGTTACATTTAGAAACCTGCATAGCATAGTTACCATAGTAACTATTTAAAGCATGTATCAACTGCCCTTTGAGTAATACTTCTCTCCAAATAATTTCTGAAAGCCAATATGCATCAAAATTTTAATTGCTACATGATTCCAAATACTTTTATAAATCCATAAGAATATTAGTACCTGTGAAGCCAAGCTTGGAAATCATGAAAAATCTCAAAACTAATTCCACATTTCTAGGGAAGAAATAAGTATTCCTCTAAAGAGCATTCACACGTTTAGAGGTCAGGGAATCCTACTGTTCTCTTGTTATCTTAATGAAATCTAGAAAGTACCTAAACTTGTGTTCACTTTTATCAGTTGTAGGTTTTTCCTCTTCATCTTTTGTTCTAAATTGGCTGAAACTAGAGATTCTGATAGCTGGAAAAATGAGGGCCTTCATTGCATCGGTCATTCAGTGAAATGCCAATCATTTTGTTTTCTGCTGTCCAGAATCAGACTTTGAAGCTATTTTATTTTGAATTAAGCATTTGCCACTATATGTAGAATTGCATTTTTAGAATTTTCTATTTCTAAAAGCAATTATGCATATATATGTATATTGTTGCTTTTTTAATTGAACTTCAAATATACGTTGTGTTGTTACATTAATTTTTTATGTTTGATTAGCTAATGGCAATTTAGTGTAACATTTCATCAAATCAAAAGGAGCTATCTGTCAGTCTAGGTAGAGTGAAGTATTCCAAAGATTATTGAAATTCTTTTTTTGGAACAATCAAAAGAGCACTGAAGTGAGCTAGCTGTTGCACCTGGTCTTCCTGTTCATGCAGGAGTCACACAGTAAAATGGAGAATGCAGAAAAAATGCAGTAAATTCTGTTCTTCACCCAGTCTACTTTTGTTAATTTACTTACTTTTACAATTTTTTTACATTTTGAATTTTGAATTCTTTCCCTGATCTTGCTCTACAATCTAGTTGAGAAGGCAAACAAGATGGTGTCAGTTAAAAATGTAAAATCGTGCAAAACATATTTCCTTATTAGCCATGTTGCAAAAAAAGCAAGAAAAATAAAGTTAAAAAAATTATGCTTCTTTGCACTCAGAGATCATCAGTTCTCTGTAGATGGATAATGTTTTTTCATCATATGTCCTTTGAAACTGTCTTGGATCATTGTATTGGTCAAAGTAGCTAAGTCTTACACAATTGCATTTTTACAATGTTGCTGTGACTGTATACAATGAGCTCAGGTTCTGCTCACTTAACTTCTGCAAATATTCATATAGTTCTTCCTGGATTTTTCTGAAACTATCCTCCACATCATTTATTAAAGTACAATAGTATTCTATCGCAATCACATAACACAACTTGTTCAACCATTCCCCCACTTTCCAATTCTTTGCTACAACAAAAAGATATGCTATAAATACTTTGGTACATATGAGTGCTTTGCCTAGTAGTCCACAGACCTAGTAGTGGTATTGCTAAGTTAAAGTTTAAATGCAATTTTATATCCCCATAGGCATCAGTTTCAAATTGTTCTCCAGAATGATTAGACCATTTCACCAACTCCACCAACAGTATATTAGTGCTGTTTCTTTTCCATGTACCCCCCTTTATCCAAATCCACTTTGTCTTTACATAAATGGCAGGTAGGTGGCACAGTGCCAGACCTGGAGTCAGGAACACTCATCTTCCTGAGTTCATATCTGGCCTCAAAACTTACTAGCTATATGACCCTGGACAAGTCAACTTAATCCTCTTTACCTCAGTTTCCTCATCTCTAAGCTGCAGAAGGAAATGGCCAAGCATTCTTGTATGTTTGCCAAGGAAATTCCAAATGGAGTCATGAAGAATTTGATACAACTGAAAACTAAATAACCTTAGATAAATTCATTTTATCTTAGGTTATCTTATGCAAGGATGAGATTAATTTAGCTGTTCACAAAGAAAAATAATCAACTTGATTAAACAGCTATGGAAAAAATATGGCTAATAAATCATATAAATAAAGCTCAGAGCATCCCCTTAAAAACCAAATATCAAACATCAGTTGGTAAAAGTCAATCAGTTTAGCCCCAGTCCACCAGAAAAGAAATAAGAAAAATACAATAAAAAAATTTGAACCAAACTTTTCAGAAAGATTGGTAGGTCATAATTAAAAAATGATTAGCACATTCTAAGAGACAATAGATAATAAAAATAGTATCAGGGGACAAAATATGAATAGAAAATATATTTTAATGTCCATTTAGATGATAAGTTTCTTATTCTGTAGCTTCTGGTTTAGCTATCTACTTCATGGAGTTTTCTGCTTCTAAGAAACATTTTCCCTTGGAAAAGTCTGTGTTACAGGGACTTGTCTCTGTAATCCAGCCTGATTTACTCAGAGACATGCATCCATGAATCAACATCTTGGCATCTGGTGTTACTTGTTAAGGGTACCTCAAATGGGCTCTTTTCACCTAATTTCCAGGGCAGATTTGCAGAGACCTTCCTGGACCACTTCCAGGATTCAGGTTGCTTGTCCCCTAGGTAATGTTTGTCTTTAACTTTCTAGTGATAAGATTTAATAAAACTTATTTTGGCCTTAAAAACATGATTATATGGACTTTCCAGCAATTCATTTGTTCAGTAAAAGCCAATATGAGTATTATGAAGTTAACTTTATGAACTTTAGGATTATAGGAAGAATATTAGGTTAGGTCACCAGCAACTAATGTGGAAATCTTTAATATTGATATACTATTTGTTTTTTCTATGTTGCTTGAAGCCTGTATGTGGTATCAATGATGTAATTTATTTGTTATAGAAAAAAATTCTCAGAAGTATATTTGAAGCCCTTTTGCCTTAAAGAAACAAACTTCAATAGGAAAAAAAAGTTTATGACTATGAAATCAATTCTTTAAGACATAAAATTATTAAATCCAATTTATAGAACATTGCTAAAACATAAAAAAATGTGCTTTATATTTTAGGCATTGCTTTTTTAAAAAAAAATAAAATAAAATTCTCCAGTGAAGATTCTATTGAATCTGAAGAAAATTCAACATTTGGGTCAACCTTTTCATTCTTTATTACCTCCTGAATCAGATTTAAAATGTCATTTAAGACCATGATCTGTACCTGACCTTTGGGCACAGTTTTAATAGAAAATTAATTAATAGTTAATAGAAAACACTGGAAGCCAATCACATGTATCTTAGTTCTCAAATGGTCACAGTCCAATATTGTTGCTTTTCTTTAAGGAAATAGTACTACTTAATTGAAAATTAAAGCTGCTATGTCTTTATCGCATATCATATAACTACCCCTTTGAGGATATATGTTATCTTCATATCATTCAGAAAGATTGTGATACTTTAAGGACTTAATCTCATCAAATTTATAAACAAAGATATGGCAAGTGTAAGAACTGAATTGTCCTAGCTAGGTTAGGAAGTTGAAACAAATAGTGACCACAAAGTCAAATAGTAAAAATGAAAGCAAGAAGGATCTTCATACCTGCATTCCACTACAGTAGTTTAAGAGTTTGCAAATGTACAATGTATTCTTATTTCTGGCTCATTGGTTTCAACTTCCAAAGGACAAGTGTCCTTCCAAGTTACCAAGGCAGTTAAATTTTATTAAGTCATTCACATGCAAACACAGTGGTAAAATAAAAACATTCTCTTAAAATGAAATTTTACTAATTCCCAAATTATTACTTTCTGATTTAAACCTGATACTTTTTTTCAAAGCTGGAGAGAAGAGTTAATAATTACTTTAAAGGTGCTTCTTAAGCACCAGATAAATTTAGAAAATGCATATTGAAAAACCATTAGTTTCTTAAATTTTTCTTTCCTTCCCCTTTTGGGATCACTGGAGATAAGATTTAAGATAGTTGGTTTCAAATGATCAGTATAAGGACTTTCTTAGCATTCTCCGGTTGGTGAAATCATTTTCTTCTCCTACCCTAAAACAATAAATATGTCACTCTCCAAGAAAGGGCAATAGTGAGAAAAGGTCTAAGTGCTGTATGTATGTAACTTTCACCAAGTTTTTTGCTTAAAAAAATTCTAGGGAGCTGCCACCCCCAAAATTCACAAGGCTATTTCAGCATTTATAAAAATATTCAAACCACATTTTGGACATCCACAGTTAAGAAATCACATTTCATTCACGAATTTAGTAACTAATTAGTTTATAATGCCAAAATTTTCTGCAGTTGGGGAAAGGATTTCCTTCCATCTGCTTCTTTCTCTCCCCCTCCTTATTGCCAACCTGGTCAGAATTAGAAACACAGAGATGAAATATCTTTTGAAACTTTGAGCTTTTTCAGCAGAAAAGTTCTCATTATTTTCCTTATTTTCTACATAAAGTTTATCAGGATGAGACAGCTTATCATTTGAATTGCCTGAGTATGTAGGACATAAAAAGTATTTCTTTTTTCCAGTGTGCCAACACTGATGACAGTAATAACAAACACCAGTGAGGGGTCATTTAAATTGGTCAGAATTTCACTGCAAGGCCGCTAACAGTTGTACCTGGTGGCATTCCTTTCTCTCTTTCTCTCTTATCATCCCACTCATTGATGATAAAAGTTATCAGCAAGAGAATTTTAGAGAACATTTTTTCTTTCTGTTCAAGGACAAAGCTGTAAAGAGCAATGTTACTGTCTCTTAAAGAAACAGTATATTTCCTTTGCATTACCCATGTTCTCAACAAGGGGGGGTGTCTGAGAAATGTGGTGAGTGCACTAGGTACAAATGGGACAGAATCTCATCATTCATCCTTTGATGAAACCTTATGAGTAATTGATTTTCTCTTTTCTTGGGTAGGAAAGATTCATTAATTTTTCATAATTTGATAAAATTTTGCACTTCAGGATCTACACAAATAATCTAATAACACATTTGTTTGGGAAATTTAACCTCTCTTTTACCCTTTAAAATTTATAAAGCTTCATAATAAAAAGTACCAAATAGTGGCCAGGGCTTTTCAGTAGAATGAGGATAGGGTGGCTATTAAGTTTGACCTCAACAAGTACAGAATTAGACCAGCTCTTTCTGGGATTTTTTTCCATTTTGCCAATAGTAGACTTAAGAGGGCTGTGGTCTGGAACAGGTCAGTTAGATCTCATAATGACCACTGATGCTAGCTGAGGATTATAGCAACTCCTCACCACTACAAACCATATTTGAGGATTGCTTGAGCATTATATTATTTTGGCAGGGATAACACTGACTACTTGAGATTTACATCAGAATGAACAGGATTCAAGTATTTGGACAGGAAGGATGATGAAGACAACACAGTTTTCACAAATTACAGACAGATAATTAAACAGGAAAGTCTCTTGCTTATTTGTCCGTGGAAATAAGATTAAAAAGGCATAGGATTTGGCAGAAATCCTAGTCCTAGTTGGGTATTCTCTCAGAGATAGAGGGACTCCTATTGCAACATGAAGTTTCTCAACCAAGCCAGTTGATTCAAATCTTGAATCATTGCACTACATGTGGTATTAGGGGCAGCTAGCTACTTGACAGATTTATACCTTATTTCTAGATGACAGTTTATATCTAAAAGGTTATTTGGACACAAGAGACACACATACAATGAGGCAATATGGAACAAAAATACACAGAACATTCCACCTGTTTCTATAGATCTCTTGAGTTTGGATGACAAAAGTTCTGGACTGCAACTTTAATTTTCTTTCAATTCAGAAGTTTCTAAATTGGTAAACTCACCAGTGTGTACTGGATAGTTTTAGAGATCAGGATCTATCATGGTTGAGTGAGCCAGTCCCAGGTAGGGTCACCAAAATTGTTGCATGAATATTCTTCTTGACTTGACTAGCTAATGCAAATTAGCCAGCATGAAACAGATAAATAGGTATATTACATTCAAGAGTGTGATACACCCTATCATGAACTGATGGCAATGTGTGTCATTCACAGTTCAGCTAGTACCATTTCTTCTATATTACACAAGACATGTAAAATATATATATGTATATATGTATGTTTACATACATATAACACGTGTATATGTATAGATATATATGTGTATATATACACATACACACATCTGCTCATTATAGTGAAACTTGTTATTAAAAAAGGGGGGGAAAGAATGCTATAAGAGATAGAGAAGGAATGCATCCTTGTAAGTATAGCTAGTTTCACGAAATCAAAGGAAACTGTCAGGATAAATAAAGGGACATTCCAGAGACTGTTGAAGGTTTTTGTTTTGGTTTTTTGTAGCAACTAATTATTTTGTACCAAATAGAAGAGGAAAAAGAAGACATTGAAAGAAACCAGCTGTTGAATCTAGTAGTGCATTTTTTTTTCCCAGGGGTCATACATAAAAAAATGGCAAATACTGAACAAAATGAAATCAATTACATTCTCTTAAATCCACCTTCAAAAGTGTCAGTGAAAAGTTTTCTCTAATTTCCTTTTAAACGTCTTTTTACTGATTGATTAATCTAGATGGAACCTTGAAAATCACTTTTCAGTTTATATTGATATAGTTCTTAATTTTACACTTCTTTGCTTTCAAGCGGTTTTAATTGTTTTCCAATCTTGCTTTGGTTTTTTCCATTTAATTTCTTTTTTAAGATTAGCAAAAATTTCATATGTGTCTCAAATTCCTTATAAAGCTTTGCTTTTTAGATATGAGAATTAAGACTTTCAAGTTTTCAAGAAGTTTCTTATTTTTCTAAGCAAAATACTTCAAATTTAGTTTATTCTTTAAGAATGTGCAAATGCATGGCAGATTCTAATTCATTTTGTGTAACTTTTCTTCTAATTTAGGCAATGAATTCTGCCATACCATTCAGAAGCCATCAAGTACAACAAAGTCTTAAAATGAAATTTTGCTCTTTTTTCTCTCAAAATCATTTTACTCACCTTTTCTGTTAATTCCTTTGCTTAGTGTTATTCAAATAAACCTCTTTTCCCTGTGAGGTTAAGACATAAGTACTTATAGAGCAGATCTTAAGTACCAAAAGATAGAGTTTAGCAGAGGAAACTTAAAACTACAAAATCACTCCCCCCCGCCCTTTTCTCCATTTTAGAAATCACTCGTAAGAAACGTTTGAATTGACTTCACGTCTACTAAGGATTGAATACATTTTTGCTGAACAAATATTAACATAAGCTCATCCATTCATACAACCAAAACTATGAGTGTACTTTAATTTCTATTTGTGATGAAAATTTAGAAAAAAAATTCAGCCAACTCATTTTATCTAATAATTTACACATTTTATTTCTTTAGTGAATGAAATATAATTCCTGAATTTTCCAGGAGAACAGATTTTTATATCTTCTATTTCTCATTACACTGCTCTTCCAACTTTTCTCAAGTTGACACTCAGGACTGACTTCTGGAGCCTTTTTTTAGTTACATAGCTGAACAAGGAACCTGGTCTTTTTCTTTCCTCTGGGGACAGCAGTATCTCTAGCCTCATTTACCATTCCAAATCTTCATATCAGCCACTCAGAATTTCTTTGGTATACCTACAGGTACTGAGTGCAGTCCTGTTTATCAACTGGGCCACTCGTTTAAGGGCAATCAGCCAAATTCTGCACTTTTTCAGAGATACAACATCCTTTTCTTTCTAGGCCTTTCCAGTAGTCAAGTATACCTGAAAATGGTTTAGTTCCAGACCTGTAATGTAGCTTATAGCTACTAAATCAGGGCTTCTACCAGTACAGAATAAAATTTACAATATATAACACACAAGATGGTAACAATACAGACATGAACAGAGAAAGTAGCAAATAACTTTTATAACACAGATATGAGCAGAGAAAGTTGCAAATAACTCTTGTGTCCAACAAACTTGGCTTTTCTTTAAAATGGTTGGAATCTGTGAGCCTAATCAGAGATCGTTATTAAGATTACCACTTTGTAATATAGTTTGTGATCTGGTACTGATAGGTCTTCTTTCTTTGTACATTTTGCCATTGATTCCCTTGATATTCTTGTCCTTTTTTTTTCTTGAGATGAATTTTGCTATTATTTTTTCTTGATCTATAAAATAATTCTTTGGTAGTTTGATTGGTATGACATCGAACCAGTAAATTAATTTAGAAAGAATTGTCAGTTTTATTTTGTTGGGCTCTATCTACCCATGAACAATGAATATTTTCCAACTTATTTAGATCTGTCTTTATTTGTGTGAAAAGTATTTTGTAATGTGATCATATAGTTTTTGTGTTTGTAGACTCCCAAGTATTTTATGTAGGTAGACTCCCAAGTATTTTATGAAGTCTGCAGTTATTTTAAATGGAATTTCTCCTTTTGCCCCTTCCTGCTTGGTTTGGTTGGTAATATACAGAAATACTGATGACTTATGTGTGTATTTTATGTCCTGCAACTTTGCTAAGTTATTATTGTTTCACCTAGTTTTTTAGTTGATTCTCCAGGGTTCTGTAAAAATGCCATAATATCAACTGCAAAGACCAAAAGCTTTGTTTCCTCATTGCCTATTCTTATTTCTTCAATTTCTTTTTTTTTTTATTGCTATAGCTAGAATTTTTGGTACAATATTGGATAATCATGGTGATAATGGGTATCCTCGTTTCATCCCTGATCTTACTGGTAAGGCTTCTAGTTTATCTCCATTCCAGATAATTCTTGCTCTTGATTTTATAGAGACACTACTTATGACTTTAAGAAAGGCTCCATTTATTTCCACGCTTTCTAGTATTTTTTTTAATAGGAATGTATATTGTATTTTGTCAAGAGTTTTTCTTCATTTATTGATGTAATCATACAGTTTTGCTGGGTTTTGTTATTGAAGTTTTTAATTATGTTTATTTTTTTTAATATTGAATCAGCCCTAAATTTCTGGTATAAATCACATCTTGTAATAGAGTACCTGCTCCATTGTGACTGACCATAAGTATTCTTCTCTACCCTGGAACTGTGATCCAGAACTGACAATGAAGTTGCTAAACAGTGCCAGGTCCTGCACCTAGTGCCAGCAAAACAATAATCTTTTTCTGACCAGCTGTCAGACCTGCTTACTGTCTGTTGGCTGAGAACTCCTAAAGCTGCTGCTGTTTCTGTTGTCGTGCTCTCCAAGAATCACCGCTAAGGCTGCTGTCTTGTGTGCTCTGGGTTAGGCCCAATTTTAGTATCACAGACCTCTCTTCTGACCTCCTAAGTTGTTTTGGAGTAAAAAAAAGGCATATACTAACCTTTTGTTACATATGAAATTCTGGAATTTGATTTGATGATTTATTTTTAAAGTTGTTTCAAGGAGGGATATTGGGAGAGCTCAGCTGGGTTGCTGCCTCTACTCCACCATCTTGGCTCCCATTGAAAAGGTACTTTTAAATATATCAATACATGGTCAATATAGAGGAAGAATGTCTCAGTGCCGCATTGGTATGGATGGAATTTTTCAAAACCCAGAGGAAGTCGGTTGACATATTTGATATACCCACTATAGAGGATTCAAAGGGAAGATATGAACTAGAATCTGATTGGATGCATAGGCACTGTTTAATCATGATTTATAGCCAGAGAGTGTATCTACATTGATGAAGTCACAGATCTTTTTCCTGTTCTGTGGTACATGTCAAGGAATGTTCTGGCACATGATGAGTACCCTAGTATTCTCACTTGCCTTTATGGGTGAAAAAAATACTTTGTAGCCTAAGGTTTAAGCAGAATTTCTTGAGCTAACTGTCCTTCTTACAAAAATAGTTTAGATTGTAAACAATGTCAGAAGCTTCCTATTTTGAACTCTGGAAAAATGTTGGCAGTGCAACTTGAACCTAGCATTCTAAGTCTTCACTATCCAAGTTACCTTTAGCTTCTTCTAATTTTTGCTGTCACCTAGGATAGGGTGTAGGAATATTATTTATCAAATTAATGCAGAATTTGTTAGATAGCTTTTTTTAGTTCTTGCTTGCATTCAGTCCTCTTTTAAGTGCTCTTTAATCTAGGTGTATTGCCATGTAGCTTTGAATAGATTATTTAATGTGTATTATTAAGTGAAAATACTTTATGAACTTTTTTACTACTGACTTTATTTGAATTTCCACTCTCTTTTTCCTTGGTGACAAGTGTTGAGTGTGGGGTGAATGAGGTTATTTTGTGTTAGTTATGTCCTTAGGTTAGTCATGTCCACATGGTTCTATCCAGACGTGGCCTTCAAGAGAAACAAGAACACATATCTCTGTATCTATTTCTCTAAGGGAGACTTTGTTTCCAGCCAGGAAGGGAAATAAGAAATTGTATGCAGAGACTGGCTACTCTGCTTTCCTTAGAAAGAATGGTTACCAAGATGGAATTGAACTATATGCTCTCTTAAATATTATTAATGAAGGAGAGGTAATCATTAGGCTAAAGCTAAACTTACGATGACTCTTTCTAATGGGGAAGGAGTGCCTCAAGCTCTATATTGAAGGCTTGACTCCTTTCCCAAAAGATATTAGTACCACAATGAACACACATATAGCTAGTAGCAAATATCCTCATTATTTTCCAAGTGGATAGCAAAACAGAAATTAGAAAAAGTTTACATAGGAAGATTTATGCCAAACTATATGAATGAATGTTCTAAAAATTCCCAGATATCACCCAAAGGAAAATTCTCCCAAGTCTCTAGAGTAGAAAGCTGAGAATAGGGACATGATCAAAGTTCTACATGTCACCTTCTTTCCAGAGGCTTTCTCTCCCCTTGCCAACCTGAAGAGAAGGTAGAATGGTTATCTTCTCTCTAGAAGCTTGGAAGCCTTCTTTCTTCTTCTTATCTACTGTGTCTCACATATGTGAGGCATTTGAATAATCAGTCTTCTGCCATGATGAGTCTCATATGTTTTGCCTTTTGAACCAAAACATATAGAATCAGTATAGGGACTAAGTGGGAGACAAGGGGGTAGAGTCACTTGTCATATGTAGGCATACATTAGAACTTGGTATTGGGTAAAATAACCAGTAATACCCCTGTTTATTCCCACACAAAGTAGAATTAAATGTAATTTAGCAAATATTTATCAAGTTCTGACTGTATACAAGGCATTGAGGAAACAATTATGGATTCAATCTAGACCCTAATCTCAAAAAGTTTATAGTCTAATGGTGAGATACATGTTTGCTAATAACTGAGATTTATGAAAAAATCAATAATTATAAGGAGGCATTAGTAATTACTAGGAGAACTTGGAGTGGGGAAAGATTACTTTCAGCTGGAGCAATGATCCATGGCATAGAAGCACTTAAACTGGGACTTGAAGGAAAATGAAAATTTCAAAGGGAAAAGATGAAAAAAGAGAGACTATTCCAGGTGTGAGGTGAAGAATAAACAAAGAGAGAGGAAATGGCAAAATATCTGTAAAATGAATAGGTTGGACTGGATTACCTTTGAAATTCATTTCTGCTTCCCATTTATGATCCTATTGTATGACAAAAATGAGGTAAATAAAAGTCTGTTTTGACTGGAATAGAACATGTGTAAGGAGAAAGAATCTGAAATGAGGCAGTAGCCCTTGAGAGTCAGAAGAGTTTATATTATCATGGAATCTCAAAGTTGGAAGAGACTTCAGAAGTTATCCAGCTCAATTTGTGTATGAATAGCAAATTTCCCTACAAATGGTTATCCAGCAGACCCTGATTAAAAATGTCTAATGATGTATAACCCTTTATATTCCAAGGCTATCAATTTTACTTTTGAACAGCTCTAATTGACTCCAAATTTGACTCTCTCTTGCATAACATGCTTACTGTTTCTGTCCTCTCATCCCAAGAAAAGTAAGTCACAACTCTTGGAGCTGACAAGTCTTTGACTTTGTCTAAGGGTATATGGCCAAGCCTACCTTTTCAGACTTTGATTAGTCAGATCTGAATATGGAGCATAACGGGGTCCGAGCAGCTAGCACAGGCAGTGATCTTGCTGTTTAGGCTTAGTTTAAGTCTCTACCTTTTTTCTATCTATCTAAGAAACCAGCTTTAAACCAAGGTTTAATAATTAGAGAAACCCATACACCAGAACTCGTTTGAAAGTATTGGGAAGGTGACAACAGCATGGTTTATATCCTAACTTTCATATGTAACACTTGGGAGTATATGAAATAATCACTATAAGCTAGGGTAAGATCTCTGACTCAGAGATTCAAATACCTCACTAGAAAGAAAATTCCAAAGAAATATCCAAGACTAAAGATATTAGCTACTTGGGACAGCCCATTTCTAAGGAACTTGGCACCAGGAGACTCTGAGGAACAAGTAGGGGAAACTTTATGCTACTGCTTATACAAGGATTTTTCCCTTATGTATATTCCCTGGTGAAAATGTCTGTGTACAAGTTTTAAGCTAAAAGAACATGGTAGCACCCAAAGCTGGAAGTAATAGAGAGTATGGCAAAGAATAGCAATATTCAGAAAGACTTCATGTCCTCTGAGAAGCTTCTGATAGTGATTCAGCAGACTAGCATCATCTATATTATAGATAGATAGATAGATAGATAGATAGATAGATAGATAGATAGATAGATAGATAGATTAGGTGCCATGGGATTAGCACGGGGCAGGTCCATCGAGCAGTGATGACGAAACTGTTGTCATTGGGAGCAACTTGATAATATTACTATAGTGGGGAAAACAAAACCTATAGAGAAAATGTCTTATTGCTACCTTTCTTACTATACAGTTTTATTAAATGACTATTTGAAAGCATGTTCTCTGGCTGACTACTAAAAGTAATTATCATAAATTCAGTTTAGTGGATGAAGATCAATGGAACACCTTGAACCCTGTGATTCAGGAAGGGATGGGAGTGGCAGGACGAATGCTCCAAGTTGCCACACTGAAAACTATCATGTTCCAACTTGAGTCTTACAGACGGTAGGGAGCCCCTAAAGAGTTTTCAGTAATATTATCAGAGTAGTATCATCTGAGAGATTATTCAGGCAGTGATATGTAGGACTGATTAGACTGAAGGTAGACCAGAGGCAGGAAGGCTACTTTAGGACTATTTCAGTAGTGCTCACAAGATTTTAGGAACAGGCTTCCAATTATCCACTATTACTCAATTTTTACTGTTTGGGATAGAGAGGTAATAATTTACCTCCCTCCTTTTCAAATACCAAGGAGGACAATATAGCTCAAAAAAGAGATAAGTGATGACTGATGTACCTGGATTGAAGAGGTGGATACTTTTATTCCTGAAAGTGTTGAGTTCCCTTGATTCAAACTTAGTTTCCCCATGAAATGCCAGCATCACATAATTGTCCTCAGTCCTAGCATAGGTATAACTTTGTTTAAAATGCTAAGATGGACCTAAGAAGCCTCTGTCTGTCTGCCTCTTTGTTTAAACCTTCTCTGTGTTTCTGTATTCCTTCCTACATATACAAGATAGGTCTCCTTCCTCCTTCCATAATTCTCTGCCTTCTTTTCAGATCTTCTTTTTGCTCATCCTTATATTCTCTGCTCTTACTTCTCCTTTTACTCTCTTACCTCCCTTCAATATTCCTCTCTCTCATATTGGTACAATGCTGAAGTGCCTGTGGAACTTTGCCTCAAGTTAGAATCAACTGGATTTAGAGAAAATAATCTAATTGACTTCTGTTCAAAAAATATGCTCAGAATATTTTACTGTCAGGTACTAGTATACCTTGAGATCACTGGAGAAAGGGCAACACATTCATTTTAAAATAACAAATAGAAGCCTGAAGGTGCAAATCTTGGTGATAATTTATGTAAATTATTTTGTCATACCTAGAATAAAAGGAAATATTGAAAAGACATACTCAATACTTTCCTTTTGCTTGAGGATGAAGCATTAAACCTTCAAACACACTTGGGTTCACATCCCATCTTTGACACTTTGTGTGTGTGATCTCAGGCAAATCATTTAACTTCGCTGGGCTTCAGTCATCTCACTTGTAAAATTACAGCATTAGATTAAATGATCTCTAGGATCACTTCTTGCTCTAATTTTATGATCCAAGACACATTTCTTATAATGTTACAATGAAATATAGACCTCTAATAATGCCATGGATAATAGGTACAATATAAGAAAAAACGAATAACAGAACAGAGGGCCAATAATTCATAGGAGATAATGATCAGAAAGAAAAATAGCAGTGAAACCTATAGCTTCAGGTAGCTCCATACAAAAGAATAAGGAATACAGATATATAACAGAAGGAATTAAATTTTACCTCATAGGTAACACTAAGATTCAATGATGCTTATATGAAACTTATAAATAAAATATGGCTATCTGGGGGAAGCTCAGTGGTGCAGTGAATACAGCTCTGGGTCTGGAGTCAGAAAGACCTGAGTTCAAGTCCACCCTCAGACATTAATACCTATATGACATGAAAAAGTCACTTTATCTCTTTGCTCAATGTCCTCAAATATAAAACATGGATAATAATAGCACTTATCTCCTAGCATGTGAGGATAAAATGAGATAATACTTGTAAAGGGCCTTGGCATATAGTAGATATAAATGCTAGCTATTATATACTGTATATATATATATATATATATATATATATATATATATTTACTATATATACTTTATTGATCAGAGACAGGATAAATGAGCAACAGTATATCACAAAGGGCATGGATCTGTGATTTTATTGGCATAAAGAATTCCTCCAATGCAGATTGTAACCATCTCTGAAACTTACAGTCATATAGAGTAGAACCTGGGTGTGAACTTAGGTCTCCCTCTTTTTATGATGTCATGCTGTCTCACTCAAAGCATCTCAAAAGCACCCGGGTAGATTTAAATAAGTTATTAATTCTTCCCAGTGCTCTGAATATCAAAGTGCTTTATATATTTAAAAGTAGTCATGCTAGTGAAATTCCCTCCAAAGAATAAAACAAGGTAGAAAGCATTTGGATGAAAATCAGTGGAAGGATAAATAAATGTTTTTATTTTACAAAATGTGTACATACTACAGATCACCTGGACAGGAGGAGAATTTAAATTAAAAAATGTGCAAAAGAGATACCAAACCTAAAATTGAGGTTTCATATACTCATTGTTATTCATGCAATTCAGTTATACCCAACTTTGTGATCTCATGAAATCACATTGTCCATGGGGTTTTCTTGGCAGAGATGCTGGAGTGGTTGGATATCTTCTTCTCCAGAGGATTAAGGAAGGAGGTTAAGTGACTTGCTGAGGGACACACAGTGATTATCTGAGGAAGGATTTGAACTTAGGTCTTCCTAACTGTAGGTCTAGCACTCTATCCACTGAGCCATTTAATTGCCCTCATATACAGCTAGCATTTATATATCACTTTAAAGTTACAGAGTCCAGGTTCACACAACTCCCAAGTGTCTGGATCTTCCTGATTCCAGTTTCAGCACTCCATCACTTGTACCACCTAGCTACCTCTTATATTGTAGTGGTGTCATACTTCACCTAGGTGTAGCTAGACCATTGTGCTTTCTAGGTCTGCCTGCTGATAGAAGTGGCCACCACTACTGTCCTTGAGTAGAATAAGGTCTAAAACTCAGGTATAATTGGTTTTCTTTACTATCTCAAAATATGTGCTATTGGAACTGCTATTATGCTGGATTTTACTGCCTTGGCAGTAGTAGTAGTAGTACTAGTAGTAGTAGGAGCCAGCAGCAGCAACAGTAGTAGTAGTAGTAGCATTAGTAGTACTAGTAATTGACTAATGTTTCATTAAAATATATATATATATATATATATATATATATATACATACATATATACTCAGAATATTTTACTGTCATACTAAAATGCCTTGAGATTACTGGAGAAAGGGCAACATATTAATTTTAAAATAATAAATAGAAACATGAAGGTGATAATTTATGTTAATTTTTTTTGTTCCCAAAGAACCACTGCTTTTCAAATATCCTGATACTGCCAACACTGTCACTGCTATTAGAACAAGGTAGTACACCATTACTTTCCTCCTTATCTTTCTGCTAGTTGTTTCTAAACATCACAGCCTGAGCTGTTGAGTGCTGGGGACCACTACCTGCTCATCCTCTATAGCTCTTTCAAAATGAGGCTGTAGGAAGAGAGTACATACCCATCATCAGATGTCCAGGTCACTATTCTACACATGACCCAGTGGATCATTGAGAGCCCAAGAAGTGAAACATAAAATCGTTTTACTAAAAACATATCCCTGGTAGAACGAGTTTTCAAAATTGTTAAAGAAGATAAAATTATGAACTCAGGATTGTTCCCTACAGTCTCAGGAATATGAGACTTGCCAAAGTCTTAACATCTGCTTTAATATTTTTTTCCCAAAAGACTTCATAAAGAACAAGTAATGTAAATATCCTATTTCTGATATTGAGGGGATAAAGTACCAAATATTATCATTATATTTAGATTTTACTAAATTTGTCAGATTTTCTTCTACTATCTTTACAGATAAGATGGGAAAATGTTAGCTAGATATATAGTACATTGAGTGGATACAAAGAGTACTCGTCAATGGATGGTGAGAGGAAAGAGTTTTTTAATGGACCTGACTTTAACCTCTTGCTGTTCAACATTTTTATCAATGACTTAAGATAAAGAAGACATTTTGGTCAAATTGACAGATGGTTCACAACAGGGAGGAAAGCTTACAAGTTGTATAGCAAAGTCAGGATCAATAGTTTTTTACAGGGATGGGGAACAATCTGCAGCCTCTAGGCCATATGTGACCTTCTAGGTCCTTGGGTGTGGCCTTTTGGCTGAGTCCACATTTTATAGAACAAATCCTTTTTCAGGAAATTTATTCTGTAAAGTTTGGATTGAGTCAAAGGACTACACTTGAGGACCTAGAGGTCCTTATATGGCCTCAAGGCTGCAGGTTCCCCACCCCTGGTTTAGAATGATATGTCAAATCAAGTCAGATGAGATCTAATAGGGATGACAGTAAACATATGGTTATGGTATGGTGGTTGTCCTTTGTTCTCGAAGAGGACCAAAATGACATCACCATGATAAAGTCCTTTCAGTGTGTCTTACTGTGGCTGATCAGACCACAAATTGGGGACAGATAGTTTATGTGAATATTGGGGGTGGAAACTCCAAATTTGCGCATCCTACATTTCCTTCGTACTGTTTCAATTCTGCTTTGCTCATAGAGTGCAGCACCCTTTCTGATGTGGGCACACCATGCTGAGCAGTCCTGTGCCAGTGTCTCCCATGTCACACAATCAAATCTAAAGTTCTTGAGAGTGTCCTTATATTGCTTCTTCTGATCACCATGTGATCACCTACCCCATGCAGGTTCTCCATAAATAGTCTTTTTTGGCAGGCATACATTTTGCATTCAAACAAAATGTCCAGCCCATAGGAGTTGTGGTCTCTGAGGCATAGTTTGAATGCTTGGCAGTTTAGTTCAAGCAAAGACCTCAGTGTCTGGTACCTTATCCTGCCAGATGATCTTCAGAATCTTCTCTAAGACAGTTCAAATGGAAGCAATTTAGTTTCCTGGCATGGCACTGGTAGACTGTCCAGGTTTCCCAGGCATAAAACGATGAGGTCAGCACAACAGTTCTGTAAACCTTCAGTAATGAAATAGCTCTGGCAATATGTACATCCCTGAAAAGTACACTACCAAGATAAGTGAACTTGTCCACAGCATTCAAAACTTCTTCATTTGTTGTAACCGATGGTTCCACTTATGGATGGTGTGGTGGTGGCTGATGAAGCATCTGTGTTTACTTGGCATTAATTATTAGGCCAAAATTAGCACAGGCAGCAGAGAATTGATCCATAGTTTGTTGCATCTCAGCTACAGAGGCTGCCTTGAGTTCACAATCATCTGCAAACAGAAAATCATGTACCAACACTCCCTCCACTTTGGTCTTGGCTTGTAGCCTTCTCATATTGAAGAATTTACCATCAGCATGGTAGCTGACCTTGATACTGTGTTCATCCTCATTGAAAGAATTTGACAACATTTGAAAACATCATGCTAAAAAGCATGGGAGCAAGCATGTAGCCCTGTTTTACTCGATTGGTGACTGAAGGCACGAGAGCATTGTCCCCTATCCAGAACCCAGGTAAACATACCATCATGAAATTGATGTACAATACCAATACTTTCTTTGGGCAACCAAATTTTGACATAATTTTCCATAAGCCCTCAAGACTAACAGTGTCAAATACCCTGGTCAGATTGATAAACATTGTATACAGACCTCTGTTCTGGTCCTGGCATTTCTCCTGGAGTTGTTGGGCAGCAAACACCATATCAACTGTTCCTTGGCCCTCTCTGAAGCCACATTTGCTCTCAGGTAGATGACCATCTTCAGGGTGAAGGATCAACCTATTAAGTGGACTCTAACAAAAGTCTTGCCAGCAATGACTAGGAGAGAGACCTCTCTCTGTGTGATTGTCACAGGACAATCTATTTCCTTTATCTTTATAGAGATGGACAATAGAGGCATCCTTGAACTCCTGGGGAATAAGCCCTTCTTGCCATAAAACGTGGAAAATTTCAGTCAGCTTTTGTATGAGCAGTTGTCCCCTTACTTTGAAAATCTCAACTGGAATAGAATGGGCACCAGGAGCTTTGCCACCTGAAAGGAGTCTAATGGACCTCAAAACCTCTTCTTCAGTTAGAAATTCAGCTGAGAGACTGAGATAAATGGTCAATGGCCTCAGCATTAATGATGGTCAGTTAAGAACACTATAGAAATGTTCATCTCATTTCTCTAGAATTATATCCTTACCACTAATCAATGTGGCTCAATCAGTACTGAGTTGGGGCAACTAGGTGGTACAGTGGATAGAGTATCAGTGCAGGAGTCAGGAGGACCTGAGTTCAAATCTCACCTCAGGTACTTGACGCTCAGTAGTTGTGTGACCTTGGGTAAGTCACTTAACCCCAGTTGCCTCATCCTGGGTGATTTCCAGTCATCCTGATGAATATCTGATCACTGGATTCAGATGGCTCTAGAGGAGAATCGAGGCTGGTGACCTGCACAGCTACCCCCTCATTCAAAACAAAGTCAAGTGCAAGTCGTGTCATTATTTCTCTGATGGCATGGTCTTTTTCGGCAACTAAGGATGAACACACACATTAGCACTGAGTAGTTGTGATACATCATAGGTAATTGTTCCATAAATAGCTTTCAGGGAATTATAAAAGAATTTTGAATTGCTATTATCAGCATAAAACTGAATTTCATCTGCCTTCATACAGAGCCAAGAATCTTGGATTTCTCTTAGCTTTGCTTATACTTTACTTTTGATGCAATTAAATTCTGCCTTCTCAGAGATGCTGGTAAATCCTGTGGAGTTCTTGTTTTTCATTTAGCAGCTTCTGAATTCCCCTATCATTTTCATCAAACCAGTCTTGGTGTTTTCAAGTGTTCTGACCCAGAAGAGTAAATGCAATGCTGTACACCAAATCACTGAAAGCTGTCCAATCCTGTTCTGTTCCCTGTTGCCAGCTGTGTGTTGGCTTTCCCTCCAAGTCAGCAACAAGCTATTCATGCTTAGGGAAGAACTCTTACTTGTTGACATTAATTATTCTGATAGTCATTTTGCCTTGGGTGGCACTTTTGATGAATTCGAATATTTACCTTGTAAAAGATAAGTGTATGCTTTATCATTGGACTTAGGGTTGATCATATCATTGTTAAGCGTTCTCAAGTCTTTCAAAGTTGTTTTTCTCTAGAATGTTCTAATTTTTGTTAAAATTTTCTAATTCTCATCATGACTCTGCATGCCTTAGTTCATAGAGATCTTCCCAATTTTTTCTGAAATTGTCCATTTCATTGTTTCTTATAACATAATAAGATTCCATTACTTTCACATACCACATTTAGTTTACCATTCCCCATAGAAGGATATACCTGCTCCAGTTGTTGACCATTGTGAAAAGAACTACTATGAATACTTTTGTTAAACACCAGCTGTGCCTTAATATGCCTCTTTTTCTGCAATATCTTCAAATATTGTCATTTTTCCCCTTTTATCCTCCTTGGTAGTCTAAGTGTAAAGTAAGAGCTTCAAATTTGTCTTAATTTGCGTTTTTCTACTGTATATATTGAGGCCTCTCAATATTATATTTTTAATATTTTCTTGTTACTACTTGATTAGCTTTTCCTTTAAATATTTAGCTACTATGCCATTTAGTGCAATTATGTTATTGAAATCAATTTATAATCTATGGTACCTTTTAGCAAAATGTAGTTTTCCTGTCTATCTTTTTAGTTGTCTATTTTTCCTGTTTTTTCTTTTTTAAATCCTGATTCATTCCTGATTTTTTAAGTTTACCTAAAGCTTCAAAACTTTATTTGAACTGTGTGAATCTTTCCATTTCAAGTATATTTTCCGTAAATAGCATATTTTTGGATACTGCTTTTCTCTTCTATTTTATGGATCAGTTCAACCCATTCACATTCACAGTAATGATAGTTAATTGTGTATTTCCCTACATCAATCTACCCTCCATTTTATTCTTGCCTTTCTCTGTTTACATAAAGTTGAATGCATTCCTACACATAAATTTGCGTGTGTGTGTGTGTGTGTGCTTCTGTGTTCCACACTCTTTTGACAAATTCAGAAAAAAGTTAGATCCAGGTGATGATGCCTTCTCTATTACCCCTTCCATGGTTATACAGATTTTTGCTTGCAAACCCCAATTATATTAGATATAAGTTCTTCCATAATTCCTCCCTCTTTCTCTTCCAGTGTTTCACCCTTTCTCCCCCCTTGCCTTTCCTTTCTCATTTGAACATCATCCAAATGTAACAAGAACACTTAGAGGTCTTGTTTGATTCCTAGTTAGGTGGCACAGTAGATAGAGTAGCAGACCTGGAGCCAGGAAGATTCATCTTCCTGAATTCCAGTCTGACCTCACACACTTAGTAGCTGTGTGATCCTGGGCAAGTCACTTAACCCTTTTTGTCACTGTTTTCTCATCTGTAAAATGAGCTGAAGAAGGAAATGGCAAACCACTCCAGTATCTGCGCCAAGAAAACCCCAGATAAGGTCATGAAGACTCCTTGACTGAACGATTAAACAGCACATGACCCTTGATGATATTAATGTTTTGAAGGGATCTTTGTACCTTTTCTCCATTATAACATAAGCATGTTTATCTTAATCCTCATAAAATCCCTTCCAAATGTTCCCGTGTACAATTGGTTCTAATTAATGTGAATATTCAGGTAATGGTAGCATTATTGCATTCATACTATTTAACATGAAAATTTTATAAATATATATGTAATAGGTTGTTGCCCTCAGTCAATGGAAATACATACAACAGAACAATTAAAATAACTTTTCTGTTTAGTAATGTAATTGCAAAGGATAAAAATGTGCATTTAATTTGTTTATTATGAAGTAATAGCAAATTTTTTTAGAAAATGTTAAATCTCATACTTAAAGATTCATCTACACTGATAATAGAAATTACTGATGGCTTTCAATTTATAAAATAAAATAAATAAGGTTCCCATGAAGACCAATTATATTGAAGTAAAAGGTGCATTGTTTTTCTCATCCAGGTCTGCAGATCCTCTAAAATCTGTCCATGTGTTTTTGGGTCCTGTGGACTTCAGGTTACAAGCTATTAAATGAAGGCTGAGGCTTGAACTTAAAAGTCTTTTGTAGATGTTTCTCTTTATTCTCATTCTCATCCCTGGACTGCCATTTTCCTCATGAGAAGAGCTTTGCTGAGACTTTCCTTCCATGTCACTTTTAACTCAAGGGACAGCTATTATAAGGGGGACTGAGAAAAGCTGAAGATTTGTTCACCTGAGCCAGGTGCAGCATAGGTAAATCAGCCTATGTTTGTGTTCAGTTTAGTGAGGTGGTGGTGTTCAGTCAGTCAGACCCTTTGTGACCTCATCTGGGGTATTCTTGGCAAAGATATTGGAGTAGTTTGCCATTTCCTTTTCCAACTCATTTTGCAGGTGAGGAAACTAAGGCGATTGTGTGCCAAGAGTCACATGTGTCTGATGTCAGATTTTAACTTAGGAAGATAAGTCTCCCTGACTCCAGGCCCTGGCACTCTACACACTGTATCATTTAACTACCCCTGTAATGGGGGGGGGTTGCTACTTGAATAATTGCAACCCAAATACTACTCCTGCTAAGTTTATGATGACCACCCTTTAAAACCATGTGATCTACATGACCCCATGCCTTCTGGTAAACAAGATAGTTCTCTGGTGCACAGACCTAAAATGATCTCTATTCAGCCATGACAGTTTAGTCAGCAATAGTTTTTCTTAAAATAAGTTTTAGGTTTTCTTAAAAATGGTATACCTACCTTTACCCTTTGGCTACAGGCAATATATTATTCTCTATCCTCATCATTGTTACCTGCTTGTTCTGACATGGTTGGTTATATCCTCTGACCTCTGAGGTCTCTTACGTAGCAATGGTATCAAATTCAAATAGAAACGGGGGCTACTGATCCATATGTAAAAAATTGCTGTGGCAAACACTGACTTACTTTAAGATATAATATTATATATGTTTTGTTGTATTTTTATTTAAGTGTTTCCAAATTACTTTTTAATCTGGTCCAGGAAACATTTTCCATGTTTATATACCAGCCTGTGCGCTATGTAAGATTATTAACCCCATTTTACAGAAGGGAAAACTGAGGATGAGGGTGGCTCAGGGACTTGCCTAGGGTCACATAGTTAAGTGAGTTTACCCTTTTGGATGATTGCATAGTATAGGTGTCCCACCTCTCCCTTCTTATCTGTGTATATTTAGGGTTAAACTAACCCTTCCAGTTATAGTTTCGTGGTTTTTTTTTTCTTTAAGACCTACTACATGCTGTGTAACCAGCCCACCTTGTTTACTGGTCATATGTAAAAGTACAGAAGATAGTGTGGTATAGTGGATAATAGAGAGCTAGACTCAGGAAAGTCTGATTTCTAATCTGGCCTATTCTGGATACTGGCCATGTGACCCATTACTCTCAGTGGCCTAGCAAACTCTTTAAGACACTGAATTGCAGAGGAGGTGGTAAGTTGCCTTGATAGAGGTAGTTCCTTGCTGAAAGTTTCCTATATGAAGAAATCACTTGTGGTAATAAGCAAACAAATGAATAATTTAATAAGCAAACCAAATAAAATGAGTGTGTTTAGCTGTGATGCCATTCCCATGTGCAAATCATTGTTAATATACTTCAGTGGATAGAGTGCTGAACTTGGGCATAAAGAACACTTACCAGCTATGCATGTGACCCCAGACAAATGACTGAGTCAGCCTCAGTTTCCTCACCTGTAAAATGGGGTTAATAATACTATCTAAATCACGAAATGGTATATAAGCATGTAAAGTGTTTTGCAACCTTAGAGCCCTGAGCAAATAACTGCTAAGCTATTACTGTTATTATTAGCTATATCCACTATGGTTTTATCTATTGTCGTTTGAGTCATTTTCATTTTCCTGAAATAGTGATGTACCATGGCTAACAAGCATGCAGCCCTACTGGGAGAAAGGACATTGCGTTTAAAAAGATGGGCTTTTGCAGTCAGGAACAGATAGTTCAGCCCATATTTAATTCCTTCATAGTTTATCGATTCAACCCAGCCTAAACTTTTCTCCCAATTCAGTTCTGGGATAAGCTCATTATTCATCCCAGTGCCTTATCCCTTCTTTCCTTCCCTGCCTACCCCCCAGACCCCCAGACTGCCCCCAATCTCATGAAATATAAAGATTTTGAGAATTTCAGAGCTAGAACTATTTCCATTGTTCTACTACTAGCATAGTGCTTTTCATTGGGTTTGCTAAAATGAACTGATGAGACTGATGGACTAAACTGTACATCCTAGAGCAGTGTATCATTTTAATATGCCTTTTCATTTCTAAGTATTTTGGGACAATCAGAATAGAGCAGAATTTTTGAACAGCTAATTATGCAGTGGTTTCCCCGTCAATGTTACCTCCCTTGCCTCACAGAATTCAAAATGTTACAGGTAAAAAGGGATTTTGAGCTCATCTGGTCAAACCCTTCACCTTCTGGATACCTGTGTGAGGTGGCTAAGGAGAAGGGAAATCGTGGAAAATCATCATCTCAGAAGAATAGCAATGCATGTGACCCAAAGGGTAACAGAAAGAGACTTTATGACTTACATAGGCTGTAGCATATGGAACGTGAACAGTATTATTGTCATTCAGGAAAATGAACAAGTAAACCGGAGAGAACATGTGAATTAACCAAGGTCTAAGAGTAAGTTGCCAAGGTTAGAGGTCTCTGAAATTGTCATTGCTGTGATGAACATTATTATTCCTGCTTAGCATTCATTAGTACACACAAATCTAATGAGCCCTGGTCTGGTGAGCTGTTGAGTAAAACAATTCCTCCTATTTCTAATCAGCAAATTACAAGTATTCATTACATTCTTTCCCAAGGTGACTTTATAGTGAGTAGCAAAAACAATTGATTTATCTTGATGATGATTGATTCCCCCCAACAGAAATTATTCTTTTTAATAGCTAGATTATATTAATGAAATTATTTAAACAGTATGATTAAAACTTTCCTCTTGAAATCAATGGAGATCGGAGCATGGGTGAATATCCAAACCCAGTCAAATAGCATAATTGGTTCATTTTTCACCCTAAACACATTTTGTCAGGATTGTTTTGCCAATGAGAGAATTTTTGTCCTGTCAGCCTCATCATTAATGCATTAGTAGCTATCTGCTAAATATGTACAAGACAGTTTAAAAATCATACTAACAGTTAGTTTTAGGGACATTACCTTTGCAAATCTCCTATATAAACAAGGGAAACAGTTTAAGATAATCTCACTTAAAAAAATATGGTGGACAGTAAACTGAGCTACTGAAGCATTTTGTTTGCTGTTTTCCTACCATACAAATCCAGATTCATACAATGATTCCATGTCCTTTGGTTAGCCAACACAGAAATTTATGGGCTAAGATCCAAATGAAACAAGATCATTGCCATGGATTCTTCCCAAATTCCATCCCAGTGCTGGTTTAACAAATATTGTTTAAAGAAAAAATGTGACACTAAAATCTGAATATGACTTTGTACCTTTCCCCAAAAGCAGAGCAGTGCAAGAGCGGTCTCTGCCCTTGCCCTTGATGATAATGAGTCCTGAGGCCAGCATGATAATTAGTTGTCCTTGTTCAGATTCTCCATATTATCAGAAGTTTCATTCATGATTCTCTCCTCTATTCCAATATACTCTTTGGTCGGAAAATCTCTTACTCTACACCAATTCCCTTGTATGCCTGCTCTCAAAGACCCCTACACAACCTTCCCCTGCCACTACCATCTCCTCTTTGTATGTTGACTTCCCCCATTAGAATGCAAACCGCTAAGATGTGTTGTTTTCTTGATTTTTATTGCCAGAACTTAACACAATTGTTGGCACTTAGTAAATGTTTTATCAGCTCACCTGTTCTCTGTCTCTGCTGAGTGAAAAGGTAATTTTTGGAAGTGGATTCAAGTGGCAGTCAGCTGGACAGTGAATTGAGTATAGTGCAGAGTCTTGGAACTCAGGTCTTCCTGAGCGCAAATGTGACCTCAGACACTCACTAGTTGTATGAACCTTGACAAGTAACTTAACCTCTCTTTGCCTCAATTTCCTCAGCTGTTAAATGGGATTATAATAGCACCTATCTCCCAGGATTGTTGTGAAGATCATATGAGACAATATTTGTAAAGCACTGTTAATAAATGTTTAATTCCATGCCCTTCCTCTTCCTCCAACTCTTTCTGTGATGGTGAGTGATAGAATTTTGCTTAGAGACTTTTCTAGAGCCTATTAAATCATACAATAACAGGATCTACCTCCTCAGTCTATAGTTTGTTCTGTAACACTGGCATTGAGTTTGGTTCAGTAATATTCCCAGTCAATAGAGGTAGGTTACATCAATATAATGCATTGTCAGAAAATTCTTTATTAGAGAGAGGTGAAAATAGCAGGAGGGATTGGAATGTGATTGCAATGTGTGTGTATTACTTTTCCTCATAGAGATACTGTGAAGGTAAAGGAAACAGCACTGGGAATAAATCACTGCATAATTCCATCTGAGAGGCATTCTGACTAGTGAATAAAAGGCTAGCCCCAGCCTCAGGATAACTACAGTTCAAGTCCCAGCACTGATATTCATTGGCTATGTGACCTACGTAGAAAATTCACTTAATCCCTATTCCACAAGTCAGGCGGCTCTCTTAAACTAAGTTGCAGAATAGTTGTTGGCATGCATTAGAAGAGGGAATTTCATTCACTGAGAGCTATCTGTGTTTATGGAATCTCAGACGTGGCCATTTTTTTTTAAACAATCACACACAGAGACAATTTCGTTTTAAGAAGTTGCACAAGTATATCTACAATTGCTTCACATTTCTTTATCATAAGTATTTTCCTAGAGAAAAGAATTTAGAGTTTCTAAATATGACAAGCACTAAGTAGCATTGTCTAAAAATCTTATTTAATATTGTATTTTTCCAAATTACATGTAAAAATAATTTTAGCATGTTCTTTCCCAAATTTTGAGTTCCAAATTCTCTTCCTTTCACTTCCTCATTGAGAAGGCAAGCAATTTGACATCGGTTATACATGTATAGTCATAAAAATTATATTTCATATGTAAATCATTTTGTGAAAAAGCATAAACAAAAACTCCAAGAAAAGTAAGAAAAGTAAAGAAAAAGTATATTTGATCTGTATTCAGACTTTACCAGTTCTTTCTGTGGAGATGGACAGTAACTTTCATCATATGTCCTACAGAATTGCCTTGGATCATTGTATTATTGAGAATAACTAAGTTGTTCAGATATTGCTCTTACTGTGTACAATGTTCTCCTGGTTCAATTTCTAATTCACTGTTACAAATAAAAGAGCTGCTATAAATATTTTTGCACACATAGGTCCTTTTCCTTTTTTAAAAATTTCTTTAGGATACAGACCTAGTAGTGGTATTGCTTGATCAAAAGATATGCATGGTTTTATAGCCCTTTAAGCATAGTTCTAAATTGCTCTCCCGAATGGTTGACTCAGTATACAACTTCCCCAGTAGTATTTGTGTTTTAATTTTCACATACCCCCTTCAACATTTGCCATTTTCCTTTACTGTCATATTAGCCAATCTGTCAGATGTGAAGTAGTAGCTCGGAGTTGTTTTAATTTTCATTCTCTCAACAAAGATTTAGAGCATTGTTATATGACTACAGATAGCTTTGATTACTTTGTCTGAAAACTGCCTGTTCATATCCTTTGACCATTTATCAGTTGAGAATGGTTCTTATTTCTATAAATTCGACTCTGTTTTCAATAGGTTTGAGAAAAGAAGTCTTTATCAGAGAAATTCCCTGAAATTTTTTTCTCAGTGATGATTACCAACTATATTTCCCTCCATCATATTTTCACTGCTTGTCTGACTCTCTCCTTTTACCCTGTCCATTCTCAAAAGTGTTATGCTTCTGACATTTACCTCCCCCAAATTCTTCTATCATTCCTCCTTCTCTTATCCCCTTCCCTTCCTACTTTACTGTATAGTAAGATAGATCTCTACAACTGAGTGTATATATTATTCCCTCGTTGAGCCAATTCCAATGAGTGTAAGATTCATATGCTCCCCTCCCCATTTCCTCCATTTTCATTTCCACTGTAAAATCTCTTTCAGGCCTCTTTTATGTCAGATAATTTATCCCATTCTCCCTTTCTCTTTCCCCTACTCTTAGTGAACTATTCTTTCTCATGCCTAAATTTTATTTTTTTTAGATAATCATACTATCATACTGAACTCACATCTCTGCTTTTTGTCTATGTATGCTCCTCTAACTGCCCTGATAATGAGAAAGGTTTTAGAAGTTATAAATAGCATTTTCCCATGTAGGAATACAAACAGTTTAACCTTATCAAACCCCTTATGATTTCTCTTTCCTGTTTACCTTTTTTTCCTTTTTTTGCATTGTGTATTTGAAAGTCCAAATTTTCTATTCAGGTCTAGTCTTTTCATAAGCAATGCTTGAAAGTCCTCTGTTTCATTGACTTTCCATTTTTCTCCTGAAGTATTATACTCAGTTTTGCTGGATAGATGAATCTTGGTTGTAATACTAACTCTTGTGCTCCAGAATATCATATTCCAAGCCCTCAGATCCTTAAATATAGAAGTTGCTAAATCTTGTGTTCTCTTGACTGTGACTGCATGATATTTAAATTGGGTTTTTTTGGCTGCTTGCAGTATTTTCACCTTAATCTGGGAGTTCTTGAATTTTGATATAATATTCCTGGGAGTTTTGATGACATCTCTTTCAGGAGGTGATCAGTGGATTCTTTCAATTTTTATTTTTCCCTCTGGTTCTAGAATGTCAGGGCAGTTTTACTTGATAACTTCTTTAAAGATAGTATCTAGACTTTTTTCTTGAGGATGACTTTCGAGTAGTCCAGTATTTCTTAAATCATCTCTCCTGGATCTATTTTCCAATGAGATATTTTACATTTTCTTCTACTTTTCATTCTTTTGATTTTGTCTGATTATTTCGTGATGTTTCATGCTTCCATTTGCCCAATTATAACTTTTAAGGAATTATTTTCTTCAGTGTGCTTTTGTACCTCATTTTCCATTTGACTAATTCTACATTTTAAAAAGTTCTTTTCTTCAATGAATGTTTGTATATGCACGCATGCACGCACACACACACACACATGTTTTTTTCTATTTGGCCAGTTCTACTTTTCAAAGCATTCTTCTTCTTACTAGATTTTTGTATTTCTTTTACAGAGTCTATTTGGTTTATTCTGATTTTTTAAGGTGTTATTTTCTTTGATATTTTTTGTGTGCTTCCTTTATCCAACTGTTGACTCTTTTTCCATTATTTTTTTAAAGATGAAAAATATACGGCATAAAAATTAGTACAATTTAAACATTAACTACATAAACAAATAAAAATCAAGAAACAGAAATGATACTGACTATAATAATGTTATTTAATGGTTTAACCAATAAAAATTAATTGCTTCACAACAAGGAGACCAGAAGAACCCAGAAAGCACCTTGGTCTGGAAATAATTGACTTATCAACAGACAGAAAAGCTGCAAAAAGGCAACATGAAGTTGGAACATAAGGTCATTTGTAAAGTCTTACAAAGAAAGATGATAGAAGATTAAGAGAAGTTTCACTTCAAATGGGAAAGAGAAGTGGTGGAGAAAAATGTTTGTTTAAAGAAAGGTTGGCAAGATTTACAGTTAAACAAAATTCATTCCAATGGCATTTCAGAATGAAGATGGAAGGGTGATTACAAGCAGAAGAAAATTGGAAGAGATTTGCCATAAATATTAGAACAAACTGCAGTGTCCAACAATGACAGTGGAACCACAACACTGCGATGCTAATGTCACAGTCCTGGATATGCTAATTGAGAAGGAAAATTTTGGCACCTAAAGAGCTAACACATTTATGGACAATAAAGGACTAACATAATCTAAAAGAGGGAAATATGCCAAAGGCATGGGGGACAAAGAAACCTGGACCTTATTAATTTTTAAAAGAACATAACCAAGAGGAACATTAGTAACTAACAAACCATATGCCTACTCTCCCATCTACACAAAATTCTTTTGAGGATTCACAAATCCAGGGTATTCTTCATAAGGGTACTAGTAGGAAAACAACTTGACTTTTCCAAGTGATATTCTACAGTACACATCTTCAATAATTCACAATTAACTGAAAGGCATAGAGAATAAGATATCTTCTTATGCTTATCATTTCTTGATTATGAAAAATGCATTAAAGTTGATAGAATGAAATAACACTTTATGGGCTTCACAACAGCCATCCATCAAAATTATTTAAATTTCTTTAAAAGATAACAAGAGGAATGACCTTGTTCAAATGATACTCTTATTATTAACATCAGACAATTCATAAAACAGAGAGATGCATGCTACCAAAAGTGTTTTTCACACTAAAACTGTGATGAGTGATGTTCTGTACACAGACCAGTTCAAAAGAGATTCCCTGTGGATTGTAAGGTCCTGCAGATATTCTTGTATATCTCCTAGAAGGCATGATGCTAATTATATTAAACTGTGAAACACTGGTGAATCTCCTGGGAGAGATTTGTAAGCTTCCTCAAAGAAGGTTGACCTGACTATTAACAAGAAAGACCAAATGGATGAAGAATGTCTGTTGCCAAAATTTTTATATATATTTGCATTTTATCCATCAATATGTTACCTGGGACAAATAACTGATAACAGATAATCAACAGTTGGGTCCAGAGTTGGACAAGAAGAGTGTGGCTAGATAGTCTTTGGGAAATTGCAAAGTTCCTTTAATGCCTTCCAAACTACCCATGACGGGCAAAGTCCCATTTGTTTTAAAAGCCATCATTCTACCACTAGTGTTATATGGCAGCAAGACATGGAATGTAACTGTCTTGAAAGAATTAAATCAAATATCACACAGAAGGTATTGGAGAGGTACGTAGAGTTATAAGCAGGCTTTCATATATAACATAGAAGTTACTCTAAAGAATAGGAATAATAGATATCACCAACGAGTTGTTGTAATAAGAAGAGATGAGCTGATCACATGGCAAGATTGAAGGCTGGCAGGCAGGTAATGACAAGGCTTCACTGGTACTCCTGCAATGGCAAGAGAAAGTAAAAAAAAACAAAGCCTTCTTCACATTAGGTGGATCCCTTGTAGGGAACTTACCAGACGAAATGCAAAAAACCCCTTTCGATGATGAGCCCCTTGTAGCTGAGGTCTTTTTTTTTGTATCCCTAGCACTTGGCACAATGTCTGGCACATAGTATTTGCTTAATAAAGGCTTATTGAGGAGAGAAGATTCTAGGAAGATGGCAGAGTAGGTCAGAAAATTCCAAGGTCTCAAATTTTCTTCTACAAAAGAGCTACTAAAAAAAGCACCTCTGGGTGAACGTAAAACCGTAAGAATAAATGAGCCGAGGGAGAACAGGGGTGTTCCTACAATAGTTAGAGAAGATCTGAAGAAAAATACCCGAACAGGCTTGATGCCTGTGAAGGGTAAACACTTCCAGGATAAGGTCCACTTAAACAACAGGAGGCAAATCCTGGAATTAGCTGGGTTGGGAAATTGCAGCAGCCCCAGCCACAGGAACTTTTACCCTGGGACAGTGAGGGGAGTTGGGTGTCTGAGCATGGGGAGATTAAGGGGGAATCTTTCCTGATAAAGAACACCAAACCCAGCTGTGATGTGGAGACATGGTCAGGGGCAAGAAGGAACCAGAACATGCCCAGTGAGTGCAGAAACAATGGGGCAGGGACATTGTTGGTGGTGGTCATTTCTAGGAGGCTGGGGTTATTGGTTTTGGTTCCAGGCCAGAGGGGAGAACTGAAGGAGAATCCGAGGTCAGAGGCAATATCCCCCATATGTTGATACTTAAAGTAGCCTTGAGGGGTGGAAGACTAGAGGAGGAAGGGGAAAAGAACAAAATGAAAAGAGCACAGTAGAGAACTAAAGAAAACTCATGAGGAAGCAAAGGACAGTTCTCAACAGAAAGCATAGAATTTATTATATAGACTTTCTTGAAATGGAAGGTTATTGCAATATATTTTGAGTCTTATGTTCTGTTGTATATGACATGCTTTTTTACTCTTTTCTTATTTTATAGTTAAGTTTATGTTTCTTTTTTTCTCTATTGTGTATTTCAAGTCTAAAATTTAAAAAAAATTAAAAAAATAAGTCCAAAATTTAAAAAAAATTAATAAAAATAAGTACTTATTGACTCGATAGGGAAACTTGAGGTTCCCTCACAGGAGGGAACTTTAAAACCAATCATATTGCAGATTCAGTTAAGTATTTGAAAACATATATCCAACTTGTATTTTTAAGAGTTCAGAAGAAACGAGGTAAAAGTCTGTTAAAGAACAGTTTGATTCTTTTGTTTCTTTGGTTTTTAGGGGAAGGGGTTGGTGGTTAGAATTGTTGTTATTAAGGTAGGTCTGCAGTGGGTTATAAAATGCTAAACCTGTGCCTCCACCCCTTAAGAATAACTTCCTCAAGCCCAAAGGGAAAACCATCCTCCATAATTTTAAACTAGAGTCATAACTATGTTTAGATGAGGGGATTGAAAAAAGATTTCAAAACTGGCTGGAGTATAAGAACTGTCATATCCAGAAAGGATGAACTTTAAAAAGTAACACAAGCAATAATTTGAAAAAATGGGAGAAGCTAATAGCATCATGTATTAATTTTATATTTACACACATGTGCACACACACAGAGAAACAGTTCCCTTTACTGGAGTCAGCTTGGGTACAGAGAGTGACCAGGAATCTTGGATATATCCCAGTTTGACAATACATTTACTATAATATAGCACTAAAGAATGAGCACAGTGTGCCATCTGATCAGTACCGAGTACAGACTATTGTTTTCTTTGCTCTAAACCAGGGGTGGGGAAACCTGTGCCCTGGAGGCCACATACAGCCCTCCAGGTCCTCAAGTGCTACCCTTTGACTGAATCCAAACCTCACAGAACAAATCCCTTTAATAAAATGATCTGTTCAGTAAGTCTTAGATTCAGTCAAAAGGCCACACCCAAGGACCTAAATGGCCTTATGTTGCTTTGAGGCCACAGGCTTCCCACCCCTGCTCTAAACAATCCTTCCTTCCTTCCATTTTCTTCCTTGCTACCTGCTAAACTGGACCTTTGATCCTATTGCTGAAGGTCCCTTGAGACCTTCCCTCTACCAAGGCAGACTGGCATTTATTTTTTTGCAGTTTTTCACCTCAGAGATTTGTCTGGGGCACTGTGAGGTCATCACGTAAGTGGTATGTGCCAAAGACAGAACTTGGGCCCAGACCTTTCCTGACTGCAAAGCAAGCTCTCTGCCAATTGTTTCATGCTTCTATCTCATTTTTATTTACCTTTTTTGTGTGTCTATCACAGAGCCCTTTGGAAAGTTGATAAGATTTAAGGTACTTTTTTCAGAATAGTATTTCTTTTAAGTAAAGAAAATGCTAAATTTCAGTTGGAGGTTAGTGACAATACAGATGCAATGTATTTTAGGCTATCAGAGAAGGTTTCTTGAGGATAGTGCAAGATCTGTGCCTGCTGAGGGTGCAAGCTTGAGCAGCAAGAGCTGGCATGAGAGAAGTGTGGGAGATACAACCTGTTCTGTGTCACTTAGGGACTATCCTAAGAGAAGCTCTAATTCCCTGTGTGGGATGAAAGCCCCAGGAAGCTGTAGCTTATCTTGTAGATAGGGTGGGAGGGTGGCCTGAATACAGAAATGAAGCATCAGACCTTGCTGATAATTCCTCCGTAAAGTTTAACATACTGGAAATGGTAGAAAGTCAAAGGAATAAGGAAAGCAAGAATTAGTGAGGTCTCTGTTGAGGCAGCTGATGATGAAGTCCAGGAAGATAGAGGCCCAACTGATAATAGCAAGCACAGTACAAATTGATGCAGTTGCATGCTATGCATTAGGATCACTCTTGTAGCTTTCATAAAGTAAGCCCAGTGAGTTGGGGGTCTTAGGTTACAGATTCATGGCAGAGGGAGAGTTTTATTGGTCAAGTTACTCTTTGCTTAAACTGGCATCTCTACTTTGTGCCTTGATTCATGATGACTCTTTCCTGTTGTCATGAGTGCTGACACTGGAGGGTATGGTGTCTTTGAAGGTATAGTGGCAGCTGCATGCTGATCAGGAGTCTATAGTTCACAGCCAGGGCTAGTAATCCGGAGGAATTTCATTTTCTTGGGGAAAAAAAAGCCCCAGAGACCTTACATCAGAAAGATGAAAGCTAGAGTCAGATACACGGTGACTTATAAATGTTGTCTGAAGACTGTGAGGTGGCTGCTTTAAATTCCTCCCTGCTCATTTTGCAAAAGGCCATGCAGATAATTAAATGACATCATGTTCATAAATCTCTGATCTGTCTTCGTTTCCTAGGCATCATATCCAGTTTGGAGTGGGGGTAGGGGTAGGAAATGGAGTGTACTGCTTCTGGTCATCTGATAATGAATATAATCATCTGTCTAAAACAAAATGTACCGCTACCTGTAAGAAATGTGACCATGCATAAAAGCAATAAATACAAAACAATCCAGGACTAAGGAGAGCAGGCAAAGAAGTATATCACTTGTGTCACTAAAAATAGTACAACTGGAAATTAATGAGATGCTACTAGACTCATCCCTTCTGCATCCTGCAGACATTGCTGGAGCATCCGAAGTGCTGAGTCCCAGATCCACCTTTTGTCAAACACTGTTGCCTTTTTCTAGAGGGAGTTTAGAATTTCCTTCACATGTGGGCCCTAAATGTGCCATGTTTGGATTCTATAGAAAGTGTCCCTTTCACATACAGTCTCTGTGTGCTTAGAAAACAGATAAAGCTTATATCTCCTCAACTGTTTCTACCTTTCTGGTGCTGAGATACAGTCAGTATGAGTTGGGTTACTGGGAGATCATCCATGTCAGAATGATTTATCTGATACTAAAAGGGAGGAAAAGGTACTGGGATATCAGGACATCATGGATATGAATGATTGCTCTCAGTGTTGTCACATATGAAATGTAAGCACTGACTTTCTTGTTTCTGACAGTTTTTGGTTAGAAGAATTCAGTGTGTGGTACTCAACAGACCATTGACTCTTTTGCCGGTGGTATAATACAAGAGAAGGCTGGCATTAACACTGGACAATAGGTAAGGGATTCCAGATGAAACCTTTGGAACTTGATCTCTTTGTCATGGACTGATTGATAGACTTATGGGATGAGTCATCATACAACTCTGGGACTGATACACTAGGAAACTAAATTTTGAACTAAAAATCAAGTCATCAGGCTCTGATCTATCCAGTCAACTTTCCCTTTTCATCTGATTTTTCTCTGTATCAGTTCTTACCTTGGGTCAGTGAATAGATTTCAAGCGTATTCTTGAATTAGAGAGAGGTCAAACCATCCCTGGTTTTCATAGTGATGGGGGGTAGAAAGGGGTATTGTATCATGTATGCTTGAACCCTGGTCCCTTTAAACCACTGTATCCACCATTTCACTCTAGCTAATAAACGTGTGTAGTTGTTATTCGTAACAACTGCATACATACACACACACAAAATACATACACAGAGGTATAGTTGTCAGGTACCTATTCTCACCTCTGGGAATTAGACTAACCTTTTATTTATAACCAGAAGTTGTCACTGTGGAGAGCAAAGCTGACTTACTTCCCTTCACTTCTTTCTATTCCTCTTCCCCTTTGAGGAGCTAAATACTCCCAAACTATACAAGGGCAGCTAGGTGCTTCAGTGGATGGACCTGGAGTAAGGAAGACATCTTCACGGATCCAAATTTGGACTTAGACACTTAGTTTCTTATCTGTAAAATGAGTTGGAGAAGGAAATGACAAACCACTCCAGGGTCACAAAGTCAGATACCACTCAACAACACATTGGTCTACTAGACAGCACTACATAGGGGGTGGCTTTGAGCATTACCTCTCTACTAAGCAAATTCCCTACTTCTCTATATTGAGAAGGAAGAATATTTGCCAAAATTCCCTTCTTCTCTCTTCTTCCAGGAGAAGGTAATTTAATCAGCTACATCTAGTTTCAATAATAAACTCGACTAGAAAAAAATGAGGTCTGTCTTTCAATTCTATCCCTTGAGAACTTCAAAGAATTATTAATTATAAAAGAAAAGCTCTGAACCTCTTGACCAGCCCCTAAGACCTGGTCACTAGAAATGATTGATTCTTTTTACCTAGCTTTTAGAATTCCTGGGTAAATTCCAACTAGCCATTGGTATTCTCTCAGTAATACCCCCTTCCTTTGTACTCTGCCAGTGTATGGTTATTTGATACACACAACTTTATGGTTGACACTAGATTTTATGAAACGAGAAAACAAAATCAGACTTAAGGTAACAACTAAAAGCACTTCAAAGAAACAAATTAGAAGCAGATAATGGGTAGTGACCAGTTACAGAGAGGAAAGAATTAGAAATCATTTTTTTAAACCTTTAATGCTTTCTTAGTTTCTCAGAGAGAACAATTCAACAAATTTTCTCACAGAGGTATTTCTTCATAATAAAAGATTTAGCTACAGGTTTGAACTTCTCTAATGTGGGTGCAGTTTCTATCTTTCCAATCACCATAATTACCTTCCTTCTCTACCTTCATCTAAAAGGAGGAGGAGGAGGAGTCAGTGCCACCATAGCTTATCTTCCAACCTGGTCTCCCCTCTCTCATAGATCAGTTCAAAAGTACCCCTTGGGGATAGTGTAACCCCACCAAAGCTGAGAAATATTCCATCTCTTCTGAACTAGGAGGAAAAAAAGAGTCTACAAGCCCTAGAGTTCTTAGTAAAATACTTCCTGCATGAGGTCTTCAGATCTTTATTCCTGCCTGAGGGGAAAGTTAAATATCTTGTTAAACTTTATTTTGCAAAGCCTAGTTTCCTTTCATTCTATTTTGATCTTTGATGAAGTTTTGGTCCTGAGTCGTCAGTTCATCCAGTCTTCTTTGCCAGCTACCCAGTTTCTCAATTGTGTGTTCTGATTGTTGAGAGCATCTCATATGGCAGGAAAACCATCCCTGAATAGGCTTACAGGCTCGGTCTGAGTGGCCAGCCCAAATTATTTTTGTGCTGCTTCAATTTTTGGTTTTTCTTACACAAGAAGATTATTTAGATAATCTGGAAAAGGGTATTACAATTTAAATCCACACCATATTTCTTTGTCATAAAATGCTTTCTTTGCCTGTTCACTTGATCCAGCTAGGCCTAATCCTTCTTCTGATAGGAGATAATCACAAATTTCCTGGGGATTCACAATCTGGCCTTCTACAATTGCAAAGACAAAGCAAATAGAAGAGGTAGGTCTATATAAAAAGAAAAAGAGAGACAGTGTAATGGAGAAGATAACCCAGCTAGTTGTTACTCAGTTATTTCATTTATATCTGACTCTTTGTGACACCATTAGGGGTTTTCTTGGCAAAGATACTATAGTGGTTTGCTTTTTTCTTATCCAACTCATTTTACAGATGAAGAACTCATTTTACTGATTAAGAACTTGCCCAGAGTCATACAACTGGTAAGTATCTGAGGCTGTATTTGAACTCAGAAAGATGAGTCTTTCAGGCCTGGCACACTATCCATTGTACTGTCCAGATACTCCAAACCCCAAACTTTTGGAGTAGAGTCAAATATTATAAGAGAGAGAGAAAAAAGACTACCTAGGACTATCAAATAACAATTCTTCTGTTGTATTTGTTATCCTATACATTTCATTGGCAGATGTTATTGAAGGGAATATTGGAAGAAATGAAGGAAAATTCCATTGATGAGGAGATAGGGTTTGCCTCTCCAAAGCTCAAATTCAACTCCATTTTTCATGTAGTGATGAAGCATGGAGTCATCATTCTCTCCACTAATTGGAAGTATTTTATACAAAATACTCCAGGCTTATTACCAGGGGTAATAAGGCTTCATATCCCAAAACAAGGAGATTGGAAAGGAAGTGAAAAGACGGTGAAACCTAATTAAACATTTTATAACCTAACTTGCCCATTTGTCTACCATGTTCCTCTTAGTTTAAAGGAATCAGAGAATGGTGAGTCAATACAACTGGACAACATTTGGATTATAGCACTATCTTCATTTACCCATAGAGGCCTGCTTCTGTTCCCTTCCTTTCGTTTCTTAAAGGTGATATACTTCTTGTATGGCATCAAGAAACACCTTTGTCACACTTCAGTTGGATGCTCTATTTCTGGGCCGAGACTTTTCTGGACAATAGCTATGGGGTTTTGCGTTTTATTTTGCTTTTCATTTCAGTTAATGTGTTCAGTGGCTCCTAAATATGGAACAATAGTTCCCTACAGAGCTATTTTTAATGTTGGTACAAATTGGCCTTTGTTTTACCTAGATCCTACATTCTTTTTGGGCAGGGAACTTGACCAACTGGCAAGGTTCACTTTAGATCTGGTTTGCTCTAGAGAAGAGAAATCCTGTTTGAGTTCTCTTTCAGCTTCCTCAGGATGACATAGGTCATTTGTCTGAGTTACATGGGGTTGCCTTTATGAGGGAGAAGATTCTTGGCATTGCAAACTTAACCCCATTGGGGGCCAAATAACTCCTTGAATAATTTTGCTTATGTAGGCACAAATAATCGAGTGTGCATAGATCAAGTTACTCATTCCCTTGCAGGATATACCAAATCTATCAGCTTATCTTGATCTTTGGAGAGAAAAAAAAAAGATGACTTTTACCTATTGAACAACAAGATGCACCTATAATTGTTAAGGATGATGGCAATGACTACATGTTTCAAATACTAAAGAGCCTATAAATTAAATTGTTTTGTTTTTCCACATACTTATAAATTATGAGGCATTAAGGTGTGGAAGTTCTCAAATCAAAAATAAAGGATTAGATACTTCATTTCTGCATTAATGCTTTCTGAGCCACTATAGAAATGAGTTAAAGCAGTATCAACTTCATATAAAAATTGTGACTGCTACATTATCCTTCAAGTTCTTGTAGAAATGAGATTGTGATGGATGTTCTCATTGATCACTTAATTTCCCCCAAAGTTATATCCCAACAAGTTAATTCTCAGGTAATGGAGTATTTCCAATGAGGAATATAAAATCCAATTTATGGTTAATCATAATTCTATAAAATTAAGGCTATAAAATTCAAATTAATCCTAACCTACAAAATTCAACAATCTCTCCAAATTTAAGCCAGTCATCTAACACCTATGACCTTAAATTCAAATTTATGTTAAGAAGGAATATCTTTCCTTAAAGAGAAATAAATTCAATTTCTTCTCAAGAAAAGTAGCATCTGAAATCCCAGAATTTTAGCAGTCATCTAGTTTCCCCCATGCCTGAAAATTAATACCTCCTAGAATATCCTTTACAAGTAGTCATGCAGGCTCTACTTTGTGAGAGGGGATGGAGGAAGAGGATAACCTGGGGTGGGAAGAATGAGAGAGAAGTTAAAGAGGAAGAAAGATGGGACAAAGAGAAGGAGGAGCCAAAGACGGAAGGGAGAAAAGAGCCGGAAGAGGAGAAATGGAAAGAGGAGAAGAAGATAAACAAAAACCAAGGCTGTGTTTGATTAAAAACTAAATAACCAAATAGAATGGAAATTTGAGTAGGGGAAATTACATATTCTTTACACATTCCCTTGAAGTTAAACTGTATATTAAAAATTCTATAGAGCAGGGGTTAAGAGCTTAATCATTTTTTTGTGTGTGTCATAGACTCCTTTGGCAATCTGGTGAAGCCTTTGAACCCTTCTCAGAATTTAAAAAAAAAACAACTTCATAATTAAAGGAAATGTTAAATTTCAGTTGAAGGTTAGTGAAAATAGAAATGCATTTTTTTTCTTCATCCATGTTCACAAGCTTCCTAAAATCTATCCATATATTTCTTGTGCATCTGTGAACCTCTGGCTAAGAATGCCTGTTCTAAAGCTTAGTTTGACCCATAACGCCTTCATTAGTAGACCATAGTGCCGCATGTTAACACTCCAGATCAAATATAAAGTCTTCTATTTGCCACTTAAAGCCCTTCATAATGCGGACCCTTCCCATCTTTCCAGTGTGACATTTTGTTTCCCTCCGGGCACTCTTAGATACAGCTACTGTGGCTTATTTGCTCTTTCTTCCCACGTTACATCTTAACTTTGGACCTTCATCCAGCTTCTTCCCCAGCCTGGAAGGTTTTCCTTCTTACTTGCTAAGTTACCTTCAAATCCTAATTCAAATTTCATCTTTGGTAGGAAGCTGTTTCCTTTCCCCCCAGATGATTCCCACTCTTGAGCTATCTTTGATCTACTCTGGGTATGTCTTACATGGTCCACGCCTTAGAATGCAAGTTCCCTGAGGACAGGAAATGGGTTTTTTTGCCTTTCTCTGTATTCTCAGCCCTTAGCACAGTACTGGCATGTAATAAACGCTTGTTAACTCACTATAAAACTAGTCAAATCGCCCCCTGCCTACAGTGTGGGAAAGTTGCTCAAGCCAATGACATAGGTCAAGGAAAGTGGACAGAGATTTCAGTCTGGGCAATGACTTTGAATTCTTGCTTCTGCTAGGAATACTTTCCGTTATCTGCCAAATACAGTAATTCTGCTCATTACCCAGTAGTATTTTTGTGGTCTGGGATTGTATTAAAAGTCTTATATTAGTATGATTTACTGTTTATTGGTGGGGACATGTAGCTTTGGTGAGTGTCAAGGTGAGACTGGCCAGTGAAGGCCCAGTCGTTCTGTAACAGAAAAATCAAATCTATTTGCTTGAAAGGCACCACAGAGTGATGACCCTGGAGTCAAAGGATTTGGGCTTAAATGATGCCTCTGATGTTTTCTAGCTATATGGACATGGGTAATTTACTTAACCTCACTGGACCTCAGTGCCCTTACTTGTTAAATGAGGTGTTTAACTAATTGATCTCTGAGGTTCTTTCCAGTTTAGCTCTATAATCCTGTGATAGATATATGTGTGTGTGTGTGTATATGTGTATGTGTGTATATACATACACATATATATGTTTTCTGTGAGGGACTCAACTAATTGTTCTCTGAGGTTCTTTCCAGCTTAACACTATCATTCTGTGGCACATATGTTTTTATACATGTATATGCATATATACATATATGTGTACTGCATACATGCGTATGTATGTGTGTAAATTAAACAGTAGAATTGTGTTTTCTGGCTGAAGAAGGCCCATGCCCCAGAGAAGAGATGAGAAACAAGTAAACAGAAAGGAATGACTAATGAATCCTTGACTGTAGTGCCTGACATCAAAGGAATTTCTACCACCTCTTATGTATATTCTTGTTCTGCTTACTCACTGGGTCCAAAGACCCTGTGGTCTGATTACCACACAGTGATGCATTTGAAAAATAGTGCACAATTCCTTTTGGGTAAAATAGCCCTCCTTTTATCTGCTGTTAGCATTAGTGCTGGACAGATTAGATTTCCTGAAATTAACACGATTTGTTTCCAGAACAATGTGGTTAAGCTTTGTTGTCATCATGGTTTATTTGTTTTAAGTAAGATGGCTTGCCTAGGGGATGTCAGTTCTTTGTCATTGCAGATCTTTAATGAGAGGTCAAAGGACCTCCTACTGAGGCTGCTGTATGTTGTAGCATATATATATATATATATATATATATATATATATATATATATATATATATAGGCAAGTAAGTGGCATAGTGGATAGAGCACTAGGCTTGGAATGAGGAAGACTCATCTTCTTAAGTTCATATCTGAACTAGCTGTGATCCTGACCAAGTCACCTAACCTTATTTGCCTCAGTTCCACATCTGTTAAATGAGCTGGAAAAGAAAATGGCAAACCACTCCAGTATCTTTGCCAAGAAAAAGCCAAGTGTTGTCATGAAGAGTAGGATAAAACTGAAAACAAGTTGAAGAGAAAATTCCCATTCAGTACAGATTGAATTGAAAGATTTCTGAGGAGAAAGCTCTGATCTAAGCCTCTTTCTGGAGTTTCATAGGTGAATAAAAACACATTTTATATCTCCTAACAAGGGGATTTGGTTAGGAGAGTGGGAGAAGTTCCTTCCAACTCTTACTGCTATAATTGTATGGTTCTTTTAGATAGATAATGTACATATATACATGCATATATGTATATATTCATGTCTGTGTATATATGTATGCATGCATGTATTACTCTGCAAACTCTAATCACCATGGTCATTTCTATACCTGCAGTGTTTTTATGACTTTTAAAATTAAATCAATCAGTCAAGCTTTTCCATTTACATTTAGTTACCTCCGTAATGTGTTTTTAGCACTCTGAAGGTCCATTGTCCCCAGATCTCCTCAGATGATTTTCCACGGTGCCTAAAATTACTCTGCCACTAGAGATTGATAGTAAAAACTGTGTTTTGTCATTCTTTTGCATCCTTCACAGCAAATTGAACTGAAATGAATTAAACCGTTGCATCTTTAGAAAACTGCTGTTAAAGTACAAACATATGGCAGGTTAATACACGAAATTTTCATCAATCATTAACATATAGAGGATGCTAACATAGAAAGATTCCATATACATCAAAATATTTATAGCAGCACTTTTTATGAGAGTAAAGAACTAGATGCAAAATAGATGGTCACTGGGGAATGGCTAAATACATTGTAATAAAGGAATGGATGATTATTATAAGAAAAATAGCAAACTCGAGAAGCATGGAGAGACTCACGGGAACTGGTACACAGTGAAGTAAGCAGAGTCAGAAAAACAAAATGCACAATGACTATCACTATGTAAATAGGAAGAATATTTTTACAAAACAATCGAAAGTGAACATTGTGAATTAAAAGACAAAAGTTGGCTCCAAAGAAAAGATACAAGAAAATACAATTCCCCACTTCTTTGCAGAGATGAAAAGCTTACAGTTATTGAATCATGTAGTATCTTTTTTTTCATGTGACTACAAGATTTGCTAAACTTAATTTCTTTTCTTTTTCTTTTGTTAAATAAAAAGAAAGCTTTACTGTAAGGTGTAGATCTTTGGTTAGGTTAAAGGCCAGGATGTGCTGGTAAATGTTCAATGACTTCCTCTTTAAAAGTAAGACATACTATTAAATTTAACCTGCCTTAACATTTTCTTCATCTGTTTCTTAGGTCTAGACAATCAACAGAACAAGCCCTAATGTGTAGCATTTGCTGATTTCTGAGATGTAAATGCTCACGCAAAAATCAAACTGACTTTCCAGACCCTTTCAAACTGGCACTATCACTCTAGCATTCATTTGGTAATATGAGGGAAATCTAGGAGTGTGTAAAAATCACTAATTTGCAAACATATTAATAAAAGTCTATTTTTTTTAGAAGTCAATGTTTTGAAAATGCAAATACAAGTATCTTGGTGAATTAGTTCTTTCATTCAACCATTCAAAACAAAATGTATTGCGTTCATATTGCATGAATACTGAGTATTATGTAAATCATGGTGAATGCAAGTTGTAGGACAAAGTGTAATATATTACTATGCACAAAGTGATTAATTATTTATTTAATAAATAAATGGTCTTGACTTTCAAAGATCTTACGGTTCACTTTAGGAGAATGAATTCTAAAATAGTTTAATTAAAAAACAATTAAGTGTTAAGTTTTCAGGTATTCACTTGTGTCATTTTCTAAAACGATAGCAGGTTGGGAGGGAACTGAATACAGTTAGAGAAGACAAAGAATAGATCCAGAGCTTAGGGTTTATTGTCAAAGCCATATTGAAGTATATAAGAGGCCTTGCAATCAAAGAATCTTGAATGGCTTAGAAATACCCTGATAGGTTCTGCCCATCAGCACTGAATATTTCAGTCTTAGAATCAACTACAACTCAGATTTTTCATTAATTCAGATGGGCCACCCTGTGAGCCCATTAGAATGTGACCTCCTTGAGGACAGGGCAGGTTACCTTTTTCTTCGCCCGTAGCACTTAGCAGACTATATGATTGGCATATAATGAAAGCGTAATAATGCTTATTGGCTGACCAACTTACTTCCTTTCCTTTTCTAGAAAGGTGAGCTCAGTGACTGGGAAAGAGGTATATAGGGTATTCAGGGAGGACTTGCACCTATCTCAGGACTGTTTATCTAACTTTGATGTCCCCCTTTTCATCCGACTCTCACCTATGGCTCTAAGAAGCAGTGGCCATGGCTGAGTAAAACCTTCTCACCAGATAGACTAAACAAGTTTGAGGGTAACTGATAGGCCTCAAGTCTGTTGGTGAGTTAGGGGGATGTATACCCCAAGCATGTGAAGACTTCCACCAGTGGAATGGGTGAAAGAAAAAAAAAACATGTTCCATTGTGCCATGAAGGTGGAAGCATGTGCTTTGGAGAGCTCAGAACTTGGTCAGACATTGAAGATGCCAAGGTCATTCCTTGCATCCCGCATCATCACCAATTATCTTGACTTTTGTTCTGCCGCTGGACTTCAGTGAGTCAAGAAGAGGGAATGAGGCAGATAACTGTGTACTTCTGCCATACTTAAATCCAATCCAATGTGCAAGTCAAGACATCATCCATGATGGCATTGTTGCCCCTCAAAACCAGGAACAAACAACAGATCAGGGAAACGTAATCACAAGGTTCATATTTTAAACTGCAGAAACATACCTATATTCCTTCTCTTTTTGTTTTCCAGTTCAGAGAAGAAACAAGAGGTAGAACAGCAAGTTAAAATCTTTTCTGGCATAGTCATAAAAAAAAGATAGTTTTAGTAGAGAAGGGATGGTAGCACCATATATGGAAAGTCATTTGCAGACTTTTGACTCCTTTGTAGCCTGTGGAGAACAGAATCATATATAAAAAGAAAGCCATTAGAGGCTAATATAAGGGAGAAGAATGAAGCAAAGAGGAACATTCTAAACATGGTTGGTGAATAAGATGTTTGTAATATGTTGATTACAGTTAATGAGAAAGTGTGGTAGTTCGAAAAACCTGAATCACTGAAATATAACTGCTGTGGATATGTCCCTTCATCCTGCTCAATTTTGGAAACTTCTGTACACACTGAATGCTTGATGTGGGGAATATGAAGGATCCTGGGGGGTCCCACATCACAGTGGGGAAGATTGGCAGAGAGTTCAATGGAAACTGTGTATATCAATTCAAAACTCAGCCTCTCCACTGGACCCTCAGTGACCCCCCCCCATCCCTTTGGATGCTGTGGCCCATATCCCACAGCACAAGTGACTGAAATCTAGTTGCATCTAATCCTTCTATCAGCAAGCACCTGATGTTATCTTTCCCCACAAACCCCTCTCCTCTCATTGTCAAATCTGCCTGCCATGCTTCTGCTCCAAAAGGAGATGGTTTCATATATATTGTCTTTGTATCCCTAGTTACCTGGAGTAGAGCTTGACAAATACTAAGCACTTGGTAAATTCTTGCTGATTTTGAGTCCTGTATCTCCCATTGGGTGAGTCTTAAAACATGCCATAATAAAATATCTATTGTTTTATTCATTATTGATTTGTCTGATTCTTTTGAGCAACACTATTATTCCCAAACTGCTATTATAGACTAAGGGAAAAGATTATCAAACTGAAGTTTTCTTTGAAAGATATGTCAGTAGGGACTTTAGTCTTCCGCATAGAACCCTTAGGTTGTGTGTCTTAATTGATGTCTTCCCTAAACCTACATCAAAACATCCTATCACTATATTAATTATTGAGGGAGAGCATGTAGTTAGCTGAGTACAAAATCAGAAATGATTATCAGATAAGTGTCTACTTGTGCAAAAGCCTGACTTTTCTCTCAGATATACATACAAGGTGGTCTCCTTAAAAGGCTTCATCATCTTTGCTGGCTACCAGAGGGTAATCATCTCTCCATTGCCTGCTTTGTTTACTGATTTTCAGGCCCATGCTATGACTTGGGTTGTGGTATTATCAGTTTACATTAACCTTCAGTTGATTAGGTCCAAAATTAATCTAAGTTACGATCATTGCCCTCAGAGACACAAATGAACTAGGAATGGAAAAAGAGCCAAGCTGAGGAAGAACGATGCCTAATTATTGGATCCTTTAAATCTAAGATTCTAGGCTCCAAAGATGGAAATGTGCCATCCCACTGCTCCAGGCTGCCAAGGATAGATCTGCTCTACATTTGTGAGGGAATCCCTTTTGATACAAATTTTGGTACAAGACCTACTGGAAGCAGTCCCAAATTCCAGACATTGACTTTGAGCTCAGTTTCTATATCATCCACGTTTCTAGTTCTAACCTTGGCTTGTTGATTTTATACTAATCTGCCCCATTCACCTATACTTTTTCCTTGATGGTAACTCCTCTTCAGACTCTGTTTCTGTGACATTACTCTCAGAATTTTAACCTACAAATTCATTCAATTTGTGATTTTTGTTACTGTTTTGGTTTTTTTTTTTCTGGATAAATTTTAGTATTTCATGAGAGCCATTTGTTTAGAAACCTATATGTCTTAACAGTCATTATCTACACTCATCCACTTGTTTTCAATTCCTCTACCAAACTATTTCCTAGTTAAAATCTGGCAAACTTTGGGGCTAAGTAGTAGTTCTGGTGTCTTCCTTATGAGAAAACATGGGTCCAGATATACCACACAGTGGCTGACACCCAGAATGACACTTTGATTGACATGGAAGTATTTGTGGATATAGGAGAATAATCCCCTTGCTTTAGTAAAGGTGAGTTTATGGGAGTTTGAAGGAGAAGTTGTTAGGATTATGTAGCAGCAAGCATCCTGACACATCCAGGATGACCTGCTGGCACAGGTTATTTGGCCTGCTTTACTAAAAGGAAAGTGACTTTGGAGGGGTCAACAGTCTTCTTTAATCATATATACCAACAGAGAAAATACAAGTGGAGAAAAAGAGACCACTAGACAGGGTTTCCAACTGTCCGACCATAAGCAATACATATATCATAGATCAACAGACACATCCAACTCTCTGACCATTACATACATACATAGTTATCAGAGATAGAAGCACCCACTCTAGATTTCCAGAGTCTCATCTGGCACATGAACTTTTTCCCAAAGAGTAAGCCCCCAAAACAAAATCTCACCTCAGAGTATATATACAGTTTTCAGAACCAGAGGGCATCATGACCCTCATGACTCAGTGCTGCATTAGCTATTAACAAAGCTGTAGGCCTTCCTATAAAACAAGCTTCTGTTAATCAAGCAACTCATTAACATTGCTGGTTAATAGTTGGTTCTTAAAAAGAAAAATTTAAAGCAAATGTTCAGATGAATGGCTTTTCCCTCCATGATCCTAAATTTTATACTACCAATTGTGATTGCTTTCTTTTTCTACAACACATTTTATATTTCATCCTTTTAGAAGTGAAAAATTCAAAGAGAAATCAAACAAATCTTTTAAGAACATGTACAAATCTATATGGAACTTTTTATCAAAGACCATGAATGATTTTAGAGGCACTTTTCTTCTATTATGAGGCTTAAAGACAGAGACACTATGTTTATTATACTGGGTATGTTGAGGTGAGATGGTAGCTAGAAAACAAATGTTCAAATTCAATGGTAGTGATAGAAAAGAAAAACTTTTGAAGATAAAAATATAAATATTTAAAGAGACTAAATGTCTCTAGTAAGATTTAGCAGGAGAGTACTCATGAGAGACTTTTTGTTTTCAGAGTTTTAAACAGGATGACAATTCCTACTTTCAATGTGAATAAGAATGTAAAATTGATATTTCTTTATATGAAGAATGAACACATGAAGTTTTATGCAAATAGTGACAATGAAATTATGAGGAATTAATTAAAGTATTCTAAATTATGTTAAAATATCAAATGATCAGCAGTATTATGTGTTCCTATAAAGAGATATAAAAAAAATCCCCCCATTTCCTTTTTTGCTAGGATAACTCTCAATAAAAACTTTTTTAAAAGCTTAGAAAGATCAGATTTAATAAGTGTAATCCAAGGTCATTAGTGTCTAAATGAGTTTCCTTTAGAAAATGATTAAATAGTGAAAAAGGGAAAAAAAGCATAACTCTAATGTATGGAAATTACAGTGAGGAGGAGTTTGTATTGGACTTTTTCTGCCAGTTACCTAAATTTGATTTCAAAGTAAAAGCTTTTTTTTTTTTTAGACATGGGAGAAACTTCGTACTTTTACTATCCTTAGCTACCTTTTAAACAACCACTTAACACTGGTTGGCAAGAATTCATTTTTTTAAGGTCTCCAGAAATGTATATAAAATTGTTCCCCAAAGAAATATAACTCATATAGTTAATATTACCTAAGTATTGCCTGATTTTACCTCTTTGTAAGGTACATAAGACAAACAATTTGGTACCGAGTAGGATTTTTACACTTTGACGTATGACTCTTAAGTCCAATTAGTTTATAAGGAAAAATTCTGTGGTTCACTCCCTGTTTAACCACAGAATCAGAAAATAATGAATTTAGAGCCAGAAACTTATAAGTCATCTAATACAACCCCTTTATTGTACAAATGAAGTAATTGAGGCTCATTGAGAATAAGTGACTTGCCTATGCTTACCCAAGTAGTAAATGGCACATCTGGAATTTTAATTCAGTTTCAACAAGTCCATGTTCACCATTTTTTTCATTAAGATTCACATTACTTCTGGTTAATTTCACTTCACTGAATTTTAAATCCATAGATTATATCTATAACCTTAGTTTCATTTTAAATGTGTGACATTGGCAAGAGAGAAACAAAGTTGAGGATCTGGATTGTTAATATTGGAAAGACAAAAATAAAAACCAAACAAATATCACATGATTTTATCAACAGAATAGAAAAAAATTATTTGACAAAAAAGAACACTTCCTATTAAAATCACTGGAACACAGAAGGATAAATTGAGCTTTATTTGATAAAAGTAGTATCTAACTGAAATCAAGACCCAGCGTTCTGTAATAGGAATAAACTAGAGAGCTTTACATGAAGATCTGGGGTAAGGCAAGGATATTTGTTATCACCATCCAATGTGTATATATGTATATATATGTGTGTAGCTGTGGTAGTGACAGCAGTAAGATAAGAAAAGAAAACTGAGAAACTTAGCAAAGATAAAGAGGAAACAAAACGCTTTACAGATATTAATTCATTTGCTGCTACCTGCTAGGTAGGTGCTATTGTTATCCTTGTTTTGTATGGGCAAGAAGCTAAGACCGACAGAGTTTAAGTGACTTGGCTAGGATCACACATCTACTTATGAGAGAGGATTAAAATCAGATCTTACTGACTCCAAGTCCTACGCTTTATCCGCAAAACATTTTGCAGATTATATGATGGTTTACTTAGAAAACCCTAGAGAGTTAATTAAAACTAATTTAAATAATTAACAACTTTAGAAAAGTTGTAGTATACAAAATAAGTCAACAAAACAGATGAGCATTTTTTGTATATAAGAAAAAAATGAAGCAAGAAGATAGAAATTTAGCTTAAAATAACTTTAGGCAGTACAAAATATTTGGGAGTCTACCTGCCAAGAACCACAAAAACCATATGAACACAATGACAAGCACTTTTTGTTTAGAATGATCTAAATAGTTGAAGGAATGTTGTTTATGGATAGACTAATCCAATATAATAAAAATGACAGCACTATCTAAACTAATTTACTTATTCTGAGATTGCTATATAGAACTAGCAGAAAAGATACCATTAATCTGTAGGAACAAAATACCAAGAATATTAAGGAAACTAATGAAGAAGAGTGGGAAGGAATGGGGTCTAACAGTACCAGATCTTAAACTATACCAAAAGGTGATAATGATCAAGACAATTTGGTGATGGGTTAGAAATAGAGAGGTTTATCAGTGGAATAGATTAGGTGCAAAATACACTGAAGCAAATGAACACAACAGCCTAGTGGGTGATAAATCCCAGATTCCTCTATTAAACAAAAACTATTGGGAAAACTCGAAAACAGTTCAGCAGAAACTAGGAATAGACCAATATTGTACATTGTATACCAAGACCAGATCCAAATATGTGGTTTAAATATAAAGGATAATAATTGTAAACAAATTAGAGGAGCATTGAAGAAATTACCTGACAATCAATAGATGTGTGAAGAGTTCATGATCATACAAAAAATAGAGAAGATCACAGGAAGTAAAAGGGATAATTTTGATTACAAATTTTTTAAAATACAGAATGTAGCTAAGAACAGAAGAAAAAAAGTAAATGGGAGGGAATCTTTACAATCTTCCTTGATATAAGTAGCTCATTTCTAAGATAGTTAAGAAACTGATTCAAATATATAAGAGCTATTCCCCAAGTGATAAATGATCCGTGGATTAGAATTAACATTTTTCAGAGGAAAAAATCTATAGCCATATTTTTAAAATGTTCTACATCACAAATAATTAGAAAAATATAAATTAAAATTACTCTGAAGTACTTCATGCCCATTAGATCGGCAAAAACAACAGAAAAAGAAAATGACAAATGCTAGAGTGGTTGTGAGAAAAAAAAAGTATGTTGATACACTATGGGTAGAATTTATAATGACATGTATGTATAAAAACAATTAAGCAGCCTTTTTATGATGGCAAAGCATTAGTAACTATGGGGTGCCCATCAGTGGGAGCATGGTTGACCCTGTTATACGAATATAAGGTAATACTATTGTGTTATAAGAAATGATGAAAGGTATGCTTTCAGAAAAACCTGGGAAGATATTTATGTTAAGATGAATTATGGAAAGTGGTGTGAGTCAAAACAGGAAAATGCTTGGTAGAGCAACAATGTTGTAAAAATAGACAACTTTGGAAAAAATTAGGAATTCTGAATAACGCAATGATCAAATTCCAGAGGACTCAAATTGAAACATGCCACCCAACTCCAGAAAGAGAAGTAATAGATTCAAAGTATATGTTAAGCTCCTCCTTTCTTCCTTCCTTCCTTCCTTCCTTCCTTCCTTCCTTCCTTCCTTCCTTCCTTCCTTCCTTCCTTCCTTCCTTTTTTCCATCCTTCCTTCCTTCCAATTTCCAAACAGGAAATTGTTTTTCTTGACTATACATGTTTGTAGTATGTTTTATCTTTCATGCTTTCTCAATGGGGACAAAACGGGGAAGTGAGAAGAGAGATTTGGGACTTGAAAATAAAACTGAATAAAAATAAATAAGAGATACTTAAAACATACTTGCTATCCTTCAGTCAACAGAAACAACAGACAGGATGGTGAAATGGAAGTTGGAAGTTAGAGGTTACAGAGATTTGGAGGTTTGGGCATAGGCCACAGTGAAATGCCAGTTGAAAGGACTACTGGCATGGATCTATGCCTCAGTTGAATGCCAGAGAACTTGATCTTGTGGGAAAGTTCAAGAACATTGGGGGTGCTGGGGTGAAGGGGTTTCCCAGGGCCCTTACCCATCATCCTGAAAGGTACTTAAACTTTTTGCTTCTCAGTTCCCTTTTCTGCAAAATAAAGAAGTTGGCCAAGATGACCCAAAATGGCTCTTCCAAAAGCCTGGTAAGCAGGCACTGAATCAGTAAATAATCCATCAAGAAACATTTATTGAGCATCTACTACGTTCCAGGCTCTGTGCCAGGTTGTTGGGGATGCAGATACAATGAATAAACTATGTCTACTGAAAGAATTTTACATTCTAATGAGAGAGATAAGAATATATAAAAAAATTTATAGTATTAGCACAAAGTTAATACATATGTTAACATATGTAATGTGTATTATATATGTGTGTATATATATATATATATATACATAAAATTGACATAAATTTGTGTTTGCAGTCATTAAATATCAGTGGAATGGAGGGCATTAGCAGGTAGTTTTAATCAAGAAAAGCAGAAGATGCTTTTGAAGTTTAGGGACGCTGGGGACCCCAAAATAGTGACATGTGGATCCTGCTTGAACAAATTTGATCCAAGTCTCCTTTCAGTCAAAGAAAAACAAGTTTTATTAAATATCCACCGTGTTGGCCAGATTCTTAAGTAGTCTCTCAGCATTGGCTATACTCTTAAAGAATCTGAGCATTTGTATTACTAATGCAAGAGTGCCAGATTGAATTGGATCTTATATACAGAAAGACTATGGGAAGCATCTAGGGTTGACCAAGTAATCTGGTGTGATTGGAAGAGCAGTCTAGGGAGAATCTGTGGTGACTACAGGTCAGAAGTCAGGAACTAAGAGAATGGGGTTTTGATAGGATCCAGGGTGGGAAGCAGCAGGGAGCAGTCCCAGGATAACAGAGAATAGAGGGCTAGGACAGGTTAAGGGTAACAGAAAATTGGCCTGAGCAACAATGAAAGGCTAGTTGAGGAGATTATAGCCTCAGGCAAATGCCAGATCAAGTAGGAAGATTCAAGGAGAGTTCAAGAAAGGGTTTTCCAGGGCCTAGACAAATGGGATCCAGAATCTTTTGGGGTAAGGGGCAAAGGTCTCAGCTTGGGCCCATACCCCATCAGTGTTGCATCTTAGAGGAAGAAAGAGATATCATGAGCTGGAGGTAAAAAGGGAGTACATTCCAGTCATGAGAGATAGCTAGTAGAAGGCCCAGAGGACCATGGATATCATGAGCAAGGATCAGAGGGAAGACCAGTTTCACTGGTTCTCAGAATCCAGGAGCATGAAATGTCAATGTCCAGTGAGGCTAGAAAGATGGCTATCTTTCTATCCTTCTGGGACTAGGTTGTATAAGGATTTAAAAAACTAAACAGAGGAGTTTATATTTTATTTTAGAGATTTTTCCAGAGTAGTTTGAGTAGGGAAGACCAAGAGTAAAATTATTTTGGAAGCAAGTGTATAAATAATGTGTATAAAGGACTGGAGTGGTGAGAGACTTGGGGAAGGGGATCCCATCAGGAGATTTTTGCAATAATCTAGGTAGGTTGGGATGAGACCTTGAACTAAAATTGCAGCTGTGAGAATGGAGACAAAGGGTTGGATGTGAGAGACATGAGGTTAGAAATGGCAAGATTTGGCAAATAATTGTATCTGTGAGAGGAAAGAGTATGTGATAAGTTAAGAACCTGGGGAAACAGAATGATGGAGATGGGTTTGAAAGAAATAGGGACTTTTGCAAGGGGAGAGTTTTATCTCTGCTTTCAAGGAACTCAGAGTCTAATGAGGGAGATAACATGCAAAACAACTATGTTAGAGGCAAAATCTAAACAGCATAAATTGGAATTAATCAACACATTGAAAGGAAGGTACTGGGACTAAGGGGCATCTGGAAATGATGAGGGTCAAGAAAAGTGGAGGAACCACTGGAGATATCTGTCAACCTAGTCTGGAAAGAATTCACTGGACTCAAGCAATCTTAAGTCAAGTAGGCAAAAAATGTTTATTAATATTATTACCCTTTTTAGCAGGCAAGAGTTCTTAGGGAACCTGCAATTTAAGAGTTATAGATAAAGTTTTATATAAATTATTCTATAGTAAGATGTGTGCCAAATATGCTAACTAGGTGTTTTGGGGTGTGATTAGGGAGTGGTTAAGGAGTGATCAGTTCTTAAAGGAACATGCACTTTTGCTATCTACTGTGCAGGCATTTTACCCAAAATTTATTGGGAAATAGTCCAAGGCAGGGTCAAACTGTTGGAGGTGTGGTTTTAGACCTGAAATGTCACTAAGTCAACCAACAGTCAGGGTTGACCAGAAAAAAATCAGGCTTCTCTCGTCAATGTCTTGTTAGACAAGATTAATATAAGGGAGTACAGGTATGTCCAATCTAGGATACATATGATTGGTCAGTGAGTAGGAAATGTTGCTATGACCCAGTGCACAGCTAGTTTAGTCAGTATGCAGGTGGCTCTAAGTGATAAATTCTATAGGTAGAGCTGGCTACTATGACAGGAAGGAGATAACAGTTCCTGCTGGGGCAGGTTGTCCTTGAGTTGGAGGGAGAGAGTGCCTGAGATAGTGTTTTGAGGTTAGAGAGAAATGTGATTTTTTAAGAGAAATGTGATTTTAGAATTGCGGTCCAAGCATATGCACTCAAGCACCCCATCATTCCCCCCTTAAAGAGATGGGACCCAAAATATTTTGGGGCAAGGGACGATGATCTCAGCTTCTGAAACTGCTTCATGCTGAGAGTGGATGTAGAGCTGTCCCTGCCTCACAGGGTTCCCACATTCAAGGGGTGGAGTCCGTAGACAGCACTTGGAAGTTTGTTGATGCCAGGTCCTGCTGATGCCAGGTCATGGATCATGGTCTCAAACAGAGGTTGGTAGCCAGCCATGCTGGCTGTCACTTGCAAGTAGAGAGCATTGAACTTAGAAGAAACAAATCTGGCAAGGAGATTAAGCAGACAAGGGCCAAAAAGAAGTCATAGAAATATTATTAGGAGCGTGGTAAGAACAGCAGCTAACACAGAAAGAAGCCAGGATCCCCAGGAAGAGGAGGATCCTGGTGCACTAAGGTTTTCATGAATTCCTTGCATCTAATTAACTTTCTTCAGTATATTTTCAGTAGGAAGTTCTAACTATGGAGAGTTCTTAATGTACATACAACAGGAAGTATTGGCTAAGGAACAGACACCTCTGGAGAAGGCAAACAGGTAGTCTAAAGCTATGCGATTATCCAGGACCACGTTTGCTAGGGAATCCAGGGACTCCTGGATTTCCCGGGGACTGTAAGCTGTCCCAGTTGTAATGAATGATCTCTATTAGGTTTGAAAGAATGCGCTCATAACAAGGCATGGGATACTCTGCTCCCTTCTGAAGGTGGCAGAGAACATTGCTCCATAACCCACACCTTGCTCGTTTCAAGGAAGGGGTGCTGGGGTGAGTACTGTTAAAAATGGTCAGAGAGGTGCTAAAAATCCAAGGAAGCGCATACCAAAATCCTTATAAGGTGTTAGACACTGCATGGCCAGAACAGCAGGCCTGAGGTCCTGCCAGGTAGTGGCATTTCGCTTTACCTCCTTCCTGTAATTCTCAGCACCTGGCCCTCCCATTCCACAAAGGAAAGAATATCCCTGGGGGGCACAGATGGGGTCTGTTTGTATGAATGTTCCATGGATCAGTAAGATTATATGTCAATATTCCAGGTAAAATAGATACATGTTGAAGATCAACAAGTATAGCTAGAGGTGGAATTAAGCTTTTTAAAGAAATCAGTAATATCTTGAGCTGTCTTATCAGGCATCAAATCAATTTTAGCAGCACTGTTAATTTCATTAGCTAGATGAAACAAATCATCAATAATTAGAGTAAGGTTTGTGGAGAGGGCACCATTCAAATGGTTTCGGATCTTTTTCCAATCCCATTGCATGGAGGTATACTCTTTCTTAGTAACACATATTGTGGACCATCAATAGTCACATTGCAAGCTCATCCGAAACTGTATCACATAAACCTCCTCTCCACAGCTAATAGGGCATCCCATTAACTGAGCAATAGCTTCATAGAATTTTTTTATCAATTTGATATTGTTTACCAAAGCCAAGAGATACATTAAGCATTAACTGATGTAACACTTCTACTTGAACTACTTCATTCTTAATGGTAGAGACAGACATGGCCAGGGAAAGGGAAGATACTATAAGACTTATCAACATAGTTACTCCAATAACTATACATGAAATACATCTCTTTAGCTCTTGCCATAAAAGCAATTCAGCATGAGCTATATAACTGAAGATAGATGGAATGGATAAGTGTTTGAATAAATCTATAATATTTTGTGCAGCTATATCAGGAGTTAAACCTTGATCTGCTGCATTATACATAGCTTGAGCAAACTTATATAAATCCTCAATTTCTAGGGTCAAATTCTGATAATCAATACCTCCATGCAAATGGTTTTTGATCCTTTGCCAATCATAATCTGACTCATTATACAGGTTGTTAGACACATATAGGAAGGTCCAGTGATAATCACATACCAATAGTTGAAGAAATTCCAACCTATCCACCTCATCACCAACTGCTACAATAGCAGCTCTTAATTCCTTTATCACTGTATAAAAGTCCAAATCAATTTTTCTTTGTTCCTGAAACCCTAAAGATACATTTCATGCCAACTCTTCCATGAAGTTAGCTTGTACCCTTTCATCCTGTACTGTGGATACTGACATAGCCAATGATAATGAGGACATAATCAATGAGATCAACAAAGATATTCCTAAAATTACACAACTAAAACATCTTTAAACCCTTGGTCCCACCCCAATCTCTATCTTCTGCTCTAATTCCCAGAAAATGTGATCTGCTCTGGATCTATATCAACCCTTTGTCTTTACTGGTATAAGTACATATTTTGGTCGTGTTAAAATGAACACTACACCGGAGGCTTTATAATCTATACACTCTGAAACCTTGCAGCTGAAGCAGGTGATGTTATAAATGTCCTTCTTAGTCCCTTGTAAGGTACCGTTAACACTTTTTACCATAGTAACATCTTCCTTTCATCCCCACATAAACACATATTGCCCCCCCAAACATACTTGAGCTGTATAAATGTGCTGTATAAATGTGGTTAGCTAATACCCCATTTGTCCTGTTCTTATCAATATAGGACGTGGATCCAATTGTCGCAAAAATCTTCCATGCCCCTGTTTTTTGTTTTTTTCCACTGATCATTGTCCAGTGTTGTGTTGGAAATCCTTGCATCTCGGAATCATTCCTATCCTTCATAGTAATATTGTGCCAGGATTGTAATAACCTGAAATGTTCAATGTCTGTCCTTCATTACTATCACAGTCAATGAAGTTTGGGCAATGATATCCATGTATGATAGGTACAGTAATGGGGTGACATTCAAAAAATTGAGAGTATAAATATGTCTGAATCTAGGATACACATAATTGGTCAGTGAATAGTAAATGTCATTATGACCAGTATGTAGTCAGTTCAGTACACAGCTGGCAGTTGAGTTCTTTAGGTGCTGCTGACTACTACAGGAGGAAGGGAGGTAATGAGTGTTGCTAGGGCAGGCTGTGTCCTTGAGGGAGAAACTGCCTGAGATAGTATTTTGAGGCTAGAGAGAAATGTGATTTTTAAATGTGATTTTAGCATTAGGGCCCAAGTATATGCACCCAAACACCCCATCATTCCCCCCTTTTTAAATAGATGAAACCTAAATCTTTTGGGGTAAGGGACGAAGGTTCTTGGTTTCTGCAATTGCTTCCTGATTAGAGTGGACATAGAGCTGTCCCTGCCTCACAGGATCCCGACACTGGAGAGGTCTATAGCTAGTGTGACGCCAGGTCCAGAGGGTGATGGGTCATGGACAATGGGTCATGTAAAGCCAGAATGGTCATCTTTAAAATGGAAGACACTAAACCTGGAGGAGACAAATCTGGCAAGGAGATTAAGCAAACAAAGGCCAAAAAATGACCAGAAGGGGTTAAACATGGTAGCTACATCATTTTTCTGTCTTCTGAAGATACTTCCCTGTTGGGGTGTAAACTTGGTTTTCACGTCTTTGGAGCTCTCACAAGGCCCCACAGAGAACAGCTGGGAATTGAGGACTGAAACACGAGCTATCTTGTTTTTCCACCTCTTCTCAGTGGAAATTTGCTTCGGAGAGCATCCCACCCTTAAGATTGGTCTGGGATCTGAGCACACCTGTTGTTGATTGGCTAAGGGGCTAAGAGCATGCACGGTGTCCACGAGCGAACTATGCAGCTGGGAGAGCTTAAATGGGGACAGGAAAGCCTCGCGGTCTGTCCTCCAGAAGGAGAAGGGGGCTCCACGGGGAGAACTCATCCTGCATGCTGACATGTAGCTGGTATCTAGAATAAAGCCTACACTTCTGTTTGACTCTGGAGGTCTCTCCTGTCATTACATTTATCTGGTTGGCTACCAAAGACCTGGAATAGGTAAGAGGACCCGGCAGCCCACGGCAGTTAGGCTGGACACTTCCCCACATTTTCTTGGTATACTTACTCTGAGACTGGTACACAAGTACCCAGAGCAACTATCATGGGGATTGGAGGGGCTTCGATGACTCCCGCTTGTCCCCAACCTTCTTATCTCCTTTCCATATTTTCAATCAAACCTTTATTTACCTTTCCAAATCTCTTGAAGGCATTATTCAGACTGCTTCACTTTCCTTTATATTTCTACTATAAAGAAGATAGCTCACAAGTTATTAATTTTCACTAGCATATTTGTATTGTCTTAAAAGAGATTTCTAACTTGAATCTCACAACCAAATAGATTTTCATTGATGTTTCACAGGCTTGTTTATCTTTTCCTGTATAATATTCATTCTGGAAGAAAAACTTTTAGAAATTATGTTATTAACAAGTTCAAGCACAAATTTTAACTTTTGTTTAGGCCATGGAATGACCACAAATTCAGTTTAAAACAGCAAGATCTTTTCTGCTTTATACATCATTGCATATTAATTTAGCAATACATTATTTTGAAAATGAAAATTTAGTGGGCTTTACCCCCCCTTTTCTTTGAAAATCATTTCATCTAAAATTATTTCTTTTTCTTTTAAAACAGTTGAAAATTTATCCTGATGTTAAGAGAGTCACTAAACTTTTATAAAGAAAATTAGTTGAAACCTTTTAAAATGATAGTTTTCTTTTCACTTTGAAGCAAAAAATACATCTTTTAAAATTAAAATTCATAAAAATTTAGTTGGCATAAAAGTGTCCTTAAGTAACATGAATTCCCAAAGTATTAGAACAAACCAAGTTCTTAATTATTACAGAATTCCTAAATATTACAAAATGTTTTAGTCAAAAATGTGCAATGTAATCTCACATTGGTAACAGTAAGAGACTGATTACAGAAAAATACTAATGCTTTTAAAATCCTTTTAAACAATGAGGGTATCTTAAGGTAAGTCTTAAGTAATTTATGCAAATTTATGAACATGTTCTAATTTCAGATAAAAATAATATTAGTTTTCCCACTAAGATGGCACAAAAGGGCTCACATTTGATTTTTTTGTTGGTCACTTGCTCTTGATCATAGAAATTTGCTATAGAAGAAAAAAGTAGGGACATGTGATATAGCAAATATGACAGGATAAAACATCTTTGACTCTGTTTGAATTCAGATAGGAGTGAAATTTTCCAATCATGCAGTATCTGTTTTATAGTCAGACTCAGGAATAATCAAGTGGGAAACATTTCTTTTTAAAAGAACACAATGGTGAAACTGACCAAGAGGATCCCATCCTAAATTGAGTCTAGAACTGTACCCTTGGTATTTTCTTTCCAGGTACAAACTTCACTTATTAACACTGCAGGATCACATTTCCTCCAAATAATTTGTAGTAGTTTTCTCAGACACCGATTTAATGCAAGCAGCTATACCCAAATTCTAGTTATTTGTATTCCCATGGAGTTGCAATAAGCAATAAAGATTTACCAGGACTCACATACACAAGGGATTCCATTTAACATCTTTCCTTCTCAAATTTAAAACTTGTCCTGATATAAAAGTCAATTGTTAAAAATCCTTTCTACCTACTACAACTTTTAAGCAAGTCCCATTCATTTTTTATGAATTATAGAAGCCAAACAAATTTCTTTCTTAGGACCGATGACGTTGTTCACATGAAAGGGACCTTGGTAATTTTACAAAATAAAAGGAATTGGCACGGTTCCAATGCCTGCCAACCCCTAAACATACAGGAGGACTATTCTGAATGGGCAGAATCAGTCTACATAAAATTTTTACTCTCTCTCTTTCTTTCCACAATGAGCCATTGACAATGTTAGGTTTTAGCATTAAAGCAGTAACTCCAAAAATTTAGTTAATAATCTTATTACAACTTTTATAAATGATAGCCAAATCATTTTATCTGTAACTTCTTTAACAGGCAAAGGTGAAAATACCTGGTTTTCTAAATGGCAATTACGAAATATTATAAGATAAGGTTAGTAGGACTGATAAAATTTTCCAACTTCTTTTAGTTTCAACGAAATTCAGATTACAAATTTCTTTTTCTAACACCATTTCTGGATTACAGAGTAAAATAAAAATATTAATAGTTCTAACTTTTACTCAAGAAAATTTCACATCTGTGTCCACTCCTTAAAAACATTTTTGAAAGAAAAAGTTGTGAAACTGCAAGTGGAAGTGAGGGAAACTCTGGAACAAATTCCAGTAGTGCCTATTCCCCTCCTTTCCACCTGGGTGTTCAAATCTTTATCTCTGAGGTGTCTTTTTGATTTTCAGATTTATGCATCTTCCCAATTTGCCTTAGTGTTAAATAATACAACAAATTCTGAACTGTCTTAAACATCCAATTAGGAGTGACATGTTTCACTTAAAATATGACCAGAATAACTACGTTTTAGTTGTATCCCGTTATACAAAAACTTTTCTCTTTTAGGAGAGGCATGAGATAATTAAAATGCTAGTTAATCTGCCTTTCTGATATGAGGGGGAAAATTTCCCTCATTTCTTCTTGTCTTTTTCTTCACCTTCACAACCTGGCCAGGGTTAGAAGGTGGAAAGAGAGAGAATTTTACCAATAACTTTCCAATAACTTTCAAAACCTTTATGCTTTCCTAAAACTTCATACCCATGTTGTTCTCCTAGTGGGCTTTGATTAAAGCCCTTTTAAAGCTTCTTATATTATTTCCTTGTATTTATTATGTAAAACTTCATCTAGCAGTCATATAAACTAAATAATATGAGATTAGTTTCTCTCTCTCTCTTCCATTCTCCTCCCTGATGTTGCAGCCATCAGAGAGAAGGGACGAGGGGAATGGAAATAGATAACATTCCAAATTCCAGCTACAATGGAGCCAGCCGTAATAACTCACAAACACACGCACACAGAGCACGTAAAGACAGAACACATATACAGACAATAAAAAAAAAAATATCCAAAAACTGAAAGAAAAAAAAATTGTCAGAAATTCTCTGCACCAATTATAACTTTGGCTTACTTTCTATCACTGTGTTCCAAACATCTTTCATACAATTCAGATTTCCAACTAAGTAATCTCATCCTTCAAGAGTGGTTTAGCTATATTGCACCAATAAGTGGGGTGTAGGGCTGTCTGAGAAATGCTGTCCAAAAGAGACTTAATGTAAAGCCTCTCTGGTACATAATTGATTAATTTCTTTGAGAATATAAAATCCAGAGGGGTATGTTCTCTTATAGCCACTCCTGGCTTATAGAGATGTGGGGTTTCTATTAATACCAATGTTAGCCTCATTTCCAAAAGTATTCCTTCTCCTCTTTCTCTGGCTTACCAAGGACTTTTTGTACAATCCCTTCAGGCTCTTGGATTTTTTCACAAACTTGTCATCTAGACTTGTATAATGGAGGAGCAGTGGGAGGAGGATACTCTATTTTAAATTTTTGTGTAACACACTCCATCAGGTCTTCCTTCTCTTTTGTACTAGAAGCTGCATCTACCTTTACTGTTATTATGGCTAATAGTACTTGTTTGGGTTTCTGAAGACATATTTTAAGTACATTCTCAAACTGAAAATATTGTAACAGGAGAAGTACTTGGTCTGACCTCTCTATAATACACACTTACTTGATTGCCTACTGTTTCCCACTTTTCAAGATTTATAGTCCCTTCCTCCGGGTCCTTCATTCCTTTTACCACATGAATTACTTCACCTGTCTCTTTAAAATGCCTGGGCTCTAGCCTATTGCCAAAGTGAAACTAATTTTTCTGAGCAGTACTGAGCATCCTTGCTTCTTAATGATCTTATATATGATATGCACGAAAGTATCCATATCCTCCAGCTCTGTCCTTCCTCATCTGATGAGGAGGAGCCTCACAAGGTACAGGGTGGGGCTTCTCTCACCCCATATTGGGTGCCAGAATGTGAACTTTCTCTATGTGTTGGGGGTCTTGGCCAGCAAGACCCTTTGCCATTCTCAGGATGCAATGAATGAGTCAGGGGGCAGAATGTATGGCAACTCCATTTATTAGCAGTGAAGCAGCATTATTTATTACATAATAGCCTCGTGAATTATACCCTTTGGCCAACCCCTTTGAAGGTCAAATCTACTCCTTCAATCCCTGCTCTGCATTCTCCTTGTGTCTAGCTCATGATTACCCACTTTCCCCAAACTCCATGAGAAAAACAAGGGCGGCAGTCCTGCCTCAGACGCCATTAGTTCTGGGCACCTTAGGTGTGGTCCTACAATGGTGTCCAAGAATTCCTAGCCCCCTTACACCCAGGGATTGAGTTAAAACTCCTAGAGCCTGACCTTTCCTCTTCTCAATATACAAAGTAAAAGGTTTTTCTAATGTAGGCAACGCTAGTGCTGGGGAGGAGATCAATTTGGATTTCAGAGTTTTAAAAGTCATAATCTGGTCCTGTTCCCATTCTAAAGGAAGTGTATCCAATGTCCATCAAGTTTGCAAGTTGGGCATGGCCCTGGAGGCTTCCTCCAGTTAGGAATCGTAGATGGGCACTCACAGGACCAATGACCCTTCTTTTGGCATTGGAGGCAGGTTACCCCACTATATGAGGTATCAGGAGCACTGCTGGACTTGCGGGTTATGATAGCAGCTAAAAACTGAGCTTGGGACTGGGCCTGTTCTTGGTTTCTAGCTCTCAGAGTTAGAGCTCTGTGGGCCTTTTCCTCTGCCAAAGTCAAGTCTCTGTTATTAAAGATTCCAAAAGCTGTCTCTAATAACTGGTTCTGAGGTGTTTGGGGTCTCATGGCCAATTTTCTAAGTTTAAGCCTATGTCTGGGGCAGACTGGGCAATAAAATGCATGCCCACAATAGTTGCTCCCTCAGGGAAATTGGGATCCAGGTTTGTGAATTGCTTTAAGGTTTCCACTAGCCATTCTAGGAAGAGGGCTGGGTTGTCATCAGCCTGCTGGGTAATTTCCCTGAGACAATCATAATTCACAGCCTTTTTAGATCCCATTTTCATTCCTTCTATTAGGTATAATAACATATGGTCCTTTTTTCCCTGTCTGCCTCCTTTTGATAATTCCATTCAGGATCCACAACTGGGACTGCTGTGACTCCTGGAGGGTACCTGGTGGGTGTAGATATGGTCAGATTATTCCCAAATCTCTGGGCTAAACCCCAGATTCTCTTTTTCTCCTCAATGGTGGAACATGTGGAAAGAATGATATTCGTGTCTCCCCATGATAATTCAAATTGGAGGCAGATTGCTCTAAAACCCTCTACAAACTTAGTAGGGTTTTCTGAGTGATGGCCAAGTTTTTTGTTAACCTGGGTGAGAGTAGCTATTGAAAAGGTAACATGCACCTAAATCGTTCCACTGGTGGAATCTGCTACTTCCTATAATGGGAACAGCTTGGAGGGAACACAGGATTCAGGAGCTTGGGATGGTATAAGGTAAGGAGTTTCCTCCCCCTAGTAAGAGAGGGACTAGGGAGCGAGGGGGCCTGAAAGGAGGGATCATCAAGTAGGTCAAGTTCGTTCTGATCCCCCTTTGCTGGAGTAAATTTAACTAGGAGCATCCTACATTACTTCCGCAGTTCTGGATTCTGGGACAGAGGCATAAAAGCCTGGATCTAGGGAACTTTTGTGTATTTCCCTTCCCTGCAGCAAAAGAGATCTAGCTATAAAATGGTGTTATAATTTAGAGTTCCACCACCAAGTCATTTCTCCTGGTCCTCCAGAATGTAGTGAGGCCAGGCAGTGTTGTAAAAGAACACAAGACACTTTTTATTGAGGTCTTGAAGACCACATTTTTTCCAGTTGTTCAAGAGACATCCTAGAGGCCAATCTCCAGGTATAGAAGGCTGGCCCATCTTTTCTGCCTGTAATCTTCAGGGGGATAGGTAAAAAGGGGAAAGGGCACCAATAGCGCCTATAGTTAATCATCTGGAGGCTTCCCAAGAGAGAGAAACACTGAACCCCACAAGGTGTCCCTTGTTTCAGGGGATAGTGCCAGATTCTGTTGAAGGCTCTGTCCAAACCCCAGTAAGCCTTCCTATGTGCTTAAGGGGTGAACTTCAACTGCAGGGCAAGGAGAGGGGAAAGCTTAGGAAGCTTAAGGAATAAAAAAAAAGCTCACCTTGAGTTGGAGAAGGCTTGAGACCTCAGACTATGTCCTGGTGGAGTCACCAAAAATATGGTGAAGGTCACAAAAGGTGGAGGAATCACTTGAGATATCTGTCAACCTAGTCTGGAAAGAATTCACTGGACTCAAGCAATCTTAAGTCAAGTAGGCAAAAAAGTTTATTATTAGTAGGCAGGCAAGAGTTCTTAGGGAACCTGCAATTTAAGAGTTATAGATAAAGTTTATATAGAGTATTCTATAGTAAGATGTGTGCCAAATATGCTAACTAGGTGGTTTGGGGTGGGATTAGGGAGTGGTTAAGGAGTGGTCAGTTCTTAGAGCAACATGCACTTAGGGTATCTACTGTGCAGGTATTTTATCCAAAATTCATTGGGAAATAGTCCAAGGGGGGGCTACCTGGAGGTGTGGTTTTAGACCTGAAACTTTACTAAGTCAACCAACACTCAGAGTTGACCAGAAAAAATCAGGCTTCTCTCAACAACGTATTGTTGGACAAGATTAATGTAAGGGAGTAACAATTGGTCCATGAGTAGTAAGTGTCGCTATGACCCGGTGCACAGCTAGTTTAGTCAGTATGCAGTTGATCCTAAGTGATAAATTCTATAGGTGCAGCTGGCCCCTATGGCAGGAAGGGAGATAACAGTTCCTGCTGGGGCAGGCTGTCCTTGAGCAGGAGGGAGACTGCCCGAGATAGTGTTTTGAGATTAGAGAGAAATGTGATTTTTAAGAGAAATGTGATTTTAGAATTGGGGACCCAGCACATGCACCCAAGCACCACATCAACAATACCTTAGTTAACAACTAATAAAAGTAATCCTGATGGGGTACAGACTCTGGGAACCTCCTGGAACTCTCTGTGAATCTTCCCACTTGATCTGACTTTTCGTACCCAATCTTTTACCCTTAACCTAGCCTGGCCCTGCATTGTGTGTTGCCTCTGGATTATACCTGCCTGCTTTCCACCCTAACCCTTCTGTGTTTGATACCTCTTCATTGCCTCCATCTATTTCCCACTCTTGATCAATTGCCCGGAGTCCCATCAAGACTACTAGGCCACCCCAGATCCCTCTCACAGGCTTTCTGTATGTAAATTCCATCTTTACCTCCATGAAGGTGCTCAGATTCTATCTAGTTTAGATTCAGTCTAGCTCAAATTCAACTTGTTGTTGATTAATACAAGCAAGTTAATTAATATAAGCCTCATAAATGGCGAGGCTTCTTAGGAGTCAACCCAATATGGGGAATCTTTAATCAATTTTGTTTTACCTTGGGTGTAAGAAGGCTTGGGTCAAATTCATTCGGGCAGGACGTGGTGTGTTGGTATTTTGGGGTCCCAAGCACCAAAAACCTCAGCATTATAGTTCCCTGACCTCAACAATCTTGGACTGGTTCCCCCACCTCCACATGGCAGGTTTAACTGAAGGCCTAGCTCCAGAAGCTAGATGGAAAAGAGCTTTGCTAAACTTTGTGATTCACATTTGCATTGTTTTAATAGAGGTGCCTTACCCAAAGAAGGGTAATACTCACCTGAAAATTACTTAATTCAGCAATTTCATCTATCTGGAAGACAGTTAAGAATCAGGAAGCCATGAAATGAGTAAAAAAAAATAATGCCTGAACTGCTGAAGCAGAAACCACAAAGTTTAAGCATGGAAACTCATTCATTTTTCTCCAAGCAGAACCCTTCTGGTGCTGACCGTATTTTAAGAATTTAAAAATCAGCATAGGTCATTCTTCCCACTCAAATCCCACTTTATATCAACTTCTAGTTGGTCTACAAGAGTGGCCGTTTTGGGAGTGAGTGTCTCAGAACTGAGTTCTACTTCCCCTAAGCGTACTTAGTTCCATGAGGGCAATATGTGATAATGGAAAGGAGACACTCAAACCAGCCCCAGGTTTTAATTTGGCCTCTGATACTTCTTAGCTATATAACCTATTGGGAGATAAATAAGGGAAAGTTGTTTTTCTCTAACCTTCCATTTCTTTCTCTGTAACACCAAAGATTTTTAATGACAACTTCATAGATTGTTGTTTGCTCATTTCAGTCATGTCTGACTCTGTGACTTCATTTAGGGTTTATTTGGCAAAGGCACTGGAGTGGTTTACCATTTCCTTCTTCAGTTAATTTTACAGATGAGGAATTGAGGCAAACAGTTTTAGGTGACATGTCCAGGGTCACACAGCTATTAAGTGCCTGTGGCCACATTTGAACTCAAGTCTTCCTGACTGTAACAGTAAGCACCCTGACATGCACAGGGGGGCCTGCTATCACAGTTTCTTTGATCTCCTCTTATACTTACCAGAGAAGGAAGTACCAACATCTGGGTTTTCAAAGCTGGATGTTGCTTAGCAGCTTCCCAGCATCTAGCACAAAAACCTTCTTCCAAAAACTAATCCTCCAAAGCAAAACCTCATCTCAGGATCTTTATACATTTTTTAGAGCCAAAGGGCATCACAACCCTTGAGAACCAGTGCTTCATTAACATTCAATGGGAGGCATTTTATACTAAAACTATAACAGCAAAAGATCTTACTTTTCTTGCCCTTACACTGACTCCACTGCACCACCTAGCTACCCCTAACTTCACTGGGCTGTTGATGAAATTAGATTATATGTTTACAATGCTTTTTAAATTTAAATTTTTTACATAAATATTGACTTTATCCAGGGGTGTACTAGAACCAGTTTGAACGTGGTAAGTGCCCATTTTAAAATTTTCATTATGAGCATTTACACTTCAGAAATTGACAAAGCAATCAATAAAGACTTGATCTCTGGCTATATCTAACCTTAGTGAGAACCATGAATAAGGACATACCCCAAATCATAGAATTCTGGTATTATAAAGAGACCTCAGAAGTCAAGCAGCATAATACATACATGACAGTTTTCTCCTCTCTCTCCTTTTCCTTTATCCACCTAGACATATCCTTAACATAACCTGAGGACCTTAAGAGGCACAATAAGGGAGGCCTGAACCCACAGATTAAAGAGAGACATAAGATAAGGGAGGCCTGTTGTATAATAAAAAGAATACTGGATATGCAGTCAGAGCAATCAGTTTCAAATCCCAGCTCTGCCACTTAATTATCCAGGGAAATCTTGATCAGGTGACTCAGTTTCCTCATCTGTGAAATGAGAGGCATTGGCAGAGATAACCTCTAAATTCCCTTCATGACCTTATAATCTTTTTATCAGAAGGATAGTTGAATGCTGGTACTGATATATTGAAAGAAACAAGAGAAGGCCTCCAGCAGCAGAAGTAGACCTTCTGTGGAGAAGTTATGGAAAGATATGGACACATCTTCTAAAACAGCAAAGTGTGAAGGGCACATCTAGTGGAAGAAGTGAGATCACAGATCCATTAATGTAAAGGTATGGATTAAATAACATAAAATTTTCATTTATATGCATTTGAGCAAAGAGATTTACAGTCATTTTCAAATATATATGTGTATAAAATTTGGTTTAATAGTTATATCACAGTGGTATTATATGGGACGGCTAAGCAATGCAGTGGTAGAGCCAGGCCTGAGATCAAGAAGTCTCATCTTATTGAGTTCAAATCCAGCCTTAGGCACTTACTAGCTGTATGACACTGGACAGGTCATTTAACCCTGTTTGCCTCAGTTTCCTCATTTGTAAAATGAGCTGGCAAAGGAATTGGCAAGCCACTCCAGTATCTTTGCCAAGAAAATCCCCAAGGAGGTCATGAATAATCTGAAATGACTAAACAACCAAGTTTTATATATGTTGAGAATGCTGTGGGGTGGCATGACTCATGTAACGTTTTCCCTAACACACTGAAACCCCCAAACAATGTTTATAGGAACCATATAAAAACGTTTGCTCTTACTCAGAGCTAGTCTGGGTAGGTTGTAGCTCTGCTAGAAATCCACATTTTATCTTTGGAGATTCAAATGTCAAATCTGGGAGGATATATCATTTGTATGGCAATGGGTGTTCTTAATTATTTGTGTAGTATTCTGGATATACAGATATTGTAATGTGTGCATATATATATATATATGATTCTGAGTGTATACACAAACACATATATATATATACATATATATTTCCCTATATTAAACCCTATATTAAACCATTATGGATAAAATGCTTTTATATCTTTAAAAAATTAATGAAAGAATGTTGCCAGAAAGTCACCAATAGGTTCATCAACATTAAACTTTAAATGTGGGTGGGTGCGTAAGATTTTTACGATTCATTTATATCTAAGCAAAGTGAAGTCAAGTGGTTATAAAGAAGAACTAATCATCTAGAACATGTATATAGCACCTCAATTCAATGTAGGAAGCTATATTGGTTGAAGCGTTTATTATTGTGATGAAATATTCACAAATGGATATGGAGAAGTATGCGGAGTATTGTAACAGAAAGAACTCTGAATCTTAGAGCTGGAAGACTTTTGCTTGGATACCAGTTCTAACGTTTAGTCAGCTGATTGATTTTAGATATTTAATCTCTCTGAGACTCAGGTTTTTCAAGCTATAAAATGGTAATAACAATGTCATCATAAATAAAACATATTGCTACCACAAGTAGCTTTTCACTAAGGTATGAATTTTCCATATGAGGAGATGGATATCATGAATGGATCTCCAACACACATACATCAAGGTTGAAGGCCATTGCTAAAAGTAAGAATTTGTTACTCATCCTTAGTTTTCAAAGAGAACCAATGACATCACAGGTAACATCTTGACTTGCTCATGAATTACATTTAAGTAAGTTTCACAACATCTTCAGCCTCACTTTCTCTTCCAGAGTCATTGAAGTCCAGTGGGGAGACAAAAGTCAAGATAACTGGCAATGGCCCAGGATATAGCGGATGACCTTGGCATCTCTGACATCTGACCAAACTCTTAGCACTCCACAGCATATGCTTCAGTCACTTTGAGTCTTCCCTGAGAACCCCACAAGAAAGAACTAATATCTTGAGGAACAACCCCATGATCAAAGGCACGTGAGGATTATTATTATCATCTCTATTTTACAGATGGCAAACTGAGGCTCAGAGAGACAACTGGTTACACACAACTAGTAAATGCTAAGGCAAATCCAGGTTTTCTGGTCCTGAACCCATTGCCTCTCTACCATGCTGTTTCCCCAACTCATTTTACCAAAAGTACTTTCGAAAAGTTTCTAATAAAACCTTCAAGGATTAACTGTTTTATTGTATGTTTCACTTTCAATACTTTATAGTAACATCTGAAATTATTAAGATAATTAATATCCATAGAAAATTTTAAAGCATGAAAGATGATGAAAAGTGGAAAAAGCATTGATGAGAAAGATTTGGAATTGTAACAAAATCTATGTTTGAAGGTGTCGGATATTCATTCTTCATCTCAATAAGTATTAACTGGGTGTTAGCAGTATCTAAGCATTTAGGTGATGCAGTCAAGAGGAAATATACCCCATCTCCATCCTCTAACCCTTTGGGCTCTCTCGTTTGTGTTTCCCATTCACACAACCAGCTCTTACAATGTAAAACACCCTTATATGTGATATTTGCACATCCAGCTACTCATAATCCTGACACTTTCAAATCTTAAATACAACAATTTGTTTAATGATAAAGTAAAGGAATAAATGACATAAAAGTTATATAGTAGAACATGCATGAATAATAAAACACATCACCACTCACATATAAACCTGGATCAAACTCTTCCACCAGGACATTCACTATCTATGGTGAAGAGTGGGTATACACATTTAGAAGAACATGACAAAGAAACACTAGAGGGAGAAAAAGCCTTTTGCATAGGGGAGTTCACAGCCCCGGACTTGAGACTTGGACATCGTTAGTCCATTAAGAAGTAGTCACCACACAACAATGATTCTCTACTTATTGCACCTTGATGTTCAGTTTGTTCTGTGAAGTGTGAATTCAGTCAAAGGGCCACACTTAAGGATGTAGAGGATAACATGCCTCAAGGCCACCGGTCTCCAATCCCTGGTCTAGGAGACTGGCAACTCATAGTAGTATCTAAATGAAAATTAATTGAATTATTCAAATTTCACATAGCTTTTTCTTTTACCCTCATAGACTGAGAATTGGGTTTTGAGAACAACCTGGTCTCCTCAGTAAGATCAGAGCTCCCAGGCAAACAAATGATTCCACCCTTCCTTCCCTGTGATGTGATTGGAACAGTTAATATTTCCTGGCAAAAGCTGTTGAGGAAGCACCCAAAGGGCACTGGATTTCATTTTAGGGATTAGTTGGGTTTAAATCTTTTCTCCTGATGATTACTAGCAGTGTAATCCTTCCTCATATCTCTGAGTTTCAATTTCATCACCTGTAGAGGGGGAATAATACTATTCTCAATGCTTACCACTTCATAGGGTTATTGGGAGAAAGTCTTTTGTAAACTTTGAAGTTCTATAGAAATATAAGTATTTAGCTTTTCTTTTAGTATCTCACTATATCCTGGTGATACCTTCACACACTGAATACCTCACACACTTAAATGAATCCCTGCCCTCATGTCCAGTTCTTAGTGCTCAACGGTGCAAGTCCCCCAGACGATAGCTAGCATTTATCCAGCACTTTAAGGCTTACAAAGCATTTTACAAATACTATCACATTTGATTCTCAGAAAACCCCTATGAGATAGGTGTTTTATTATCTCAAATTTTACAAATTACAAAATAGGCAGATAAAGGTTAAGTGACTTGCCCAGTGTCACATAGGTCATGTTTGAGGAAGGCTTTGAACTCAGCACTTTCTTACCAGGTTCAGTACTCTATCCATTGTACCACCTAACTGCCTCTAAACACATCTTTCTCTCTAAGCTTTCTCTGAAATCAAAACTATAAACTATTTCCCCTCATATTTCAATATTCTACTTCTAGTGACTCAACACTTCAACTAATTATTTAAAATTGCTAATAACTAATAACAGTTTGTTATTGCTCTTTGGGCTTATATACAATTCAGAAGAGGAAGGCAAAGTTTTAATCCAAAAGAATTGTGGGAAACAAAAAGAAGGAATTCTTTTTCCACAGGGTTAAAACTCCGTCTACCTTTAAGTGATAGCAGTTAATGAGAGTTGTGACCTAGCATGGTAAGGTAAAAGGTCAGAAACTTGTGTGCAGATTTGACAGGCTGTTTGAAGGAAGCTTTAGGTGACTTGCACTTGACTTTGTTTTTGAGTGAGGGAGGGCTGTGCAAGGTCACCAGCCTTACTTCTCCTCCAGATGACCCAGGATGAGGCAGTTGGGGTTAAGTGACTTGCCCAAGGTCACACAGCAAGTGTTTGAGGTGAGATTTGAACTCAGGTCCTCCTGACTCCTGCGCTAGTGCTCTATCCACTGCACCACTCAGCCCTCCCTCATTCAAAACAAAGTCAAGTGCAAGTCATGTCATCATTTCTTAGGCAACAAAGGACAAACACATGCTAATCAGAGAGGAGGACATGAAGTGAGGTGCTCAGGAGGCCTTACTTACCCAATAGGTGTCGAAGAGGGAGATTCAAATTTGGAAAAGTACAAGAAGGCTCGAATTGGTCTGAACAATTGTAGCACTCCCCTACGGGCTACCTGTTCATTCAGAAAGAATGAAATTAAAAATTAATGAACATTTTCTGATTTCACAAAAAGTATTATTTTTTGTTTTAAGGGGAACACTTCAGTCATAGTAGGGAATCAGCCCTCTTCTTGCCAGGAACATAATTAAAGATTGTTCTTTAACTGTGGACTTCAGTTTTGTTATCAGCCAAGGAGTGAGCCTTGCTCTTGATGGGGATGGAGATGGGGAGGGACCCTATTTATAACAGAATGAATTTCTAATGATGGAATTTCAAATCCCATAGCCAGTCAGGTGCAGCAGGAGCTCTTGAATGTGCAAATCTTTTGGGGTCTCTTCAATCATATTGCATAGGGAACTGCCTTTTCTATCAACATATATAGCCAAACATGACTTTTCATCTTTGCTGACCATATTACCATGTTTCTAGTCACAGCTAATAATTATAATATGTAGGGAAAGTAGACAGGAAACCTTCCTCCCCCTCTGACACCTCCCCCCATGAACCCTAGGCACACTGTCCTGTGGCAGCAGTCTCCTCTTATGGGAATCAGAAAACTTAGTTACTGAAGGTAGAGAATTCCAGAGTCCTGGGAAAGTTTTCCCTGACTCGTTCATCGGGCAGACTTATGTGAGACTAGCTATATGCAGACATAAACTCCTTATCTAATTTCTATAGGTAAGAATGTGTGTGTGTGTATATTCCAAAAAGTGTACCATTCTTTTTATATAACTTCCTGTCTTTCTCGTCTTTGTTTCATTCAGTGTTACTTGAAATATTATTTATGCTATACATACTGCCTTAAAAACCTGCATATGAGAAGACTTTTTTTGTCATGCTTGGGGCAGATTGTCATCCATCTTGCAATCTGCCCTGGCAGGCCAAAATAAATAGATATTTATTTCACCTTTATTTGGCTCCTTATTGCTAGTATGCAATCTTGACCTCAAGAAACCAGACTGGTGAGTACCTAAAAATTTACATTATAAATAATAACATTTACATAGCACTTTAAAAGTTCAAAAATTGAAATCCTTTGAACAACTTTGTGTGAAAGGTAGCAAAGATATCATTATTCCCATTTTACAGATAAGGAAAGTGAGACTCCAAGGCATTAAATAGATTATCTCTAATCTCATGGCTAGTAAATGTTGGAGGCACAGTTCAAACAAAGCAAACCCCTCAATCACAAGTACAGCAGCTTTCTGTCATACCAAGTTCTGCTTAAAGTTGTAATTTTTCAAGGTTAGTGACCATGTCTAATTTACCTTTCTATTCCTTACAGTCCCTTATAGTCCCTTGCCTTTAGCATAGTTCTTATTATATATTGTCATAATGAATGAATGAATTGTTCAGTTTTGGATTTATAGTTATTCAGTGCTGTAATGACAGTGAAAAAAATCTTCCCTGCCCATTGACCGACTACAGGTGGGGCTATTGAGGGAGGCTTGATTTAGGGGAGACTTGTTTTCTGTGAAGGCCCATGCTTTTTGCTGATTGCTAATGAGGCACTGGGTCATGAGGGGTCATGCCCCCTGACTCTGAAAAGATTATATATACTCTGAGGGGAGGTTTTGCTTTGGGGCTTAGTTTTGGACAAAGGTTTGTGTGCCAGATGAGACCCTGGGAATCTGCTAAGTAGCCCCCAGTTTTGAAAACTCAGATGTTGGTGCCTTCCTCTCTTGGAAGCCTGTCTGTTGGTTTTTATTTCTCTGTATATTCTCTGTTTGTTGAGAAGCCAAGGAGGCTTGGTAGCTTTGGAAATGTGAAAGCTAAAAAGGCGTGTCTAGAAGCATTTGGTTGAAGTAATTAAAATGATTTTTGACCTCTCAAAAGCTGCCTTTCCTTTTATAAATAATGAGCTAAACCCTGTGATAGGCCCCCCTATGTATGTAGGGGTGCTTACTGGTACAGATACCTTAAATAGATGTTTCTGGTATTTACTTCTCCTTTAAATATTAGACAATTGTTCTGTATGGACTTACTGCTAAACATTAGGCATGACACACACACACATAAACACACACACCTGCAAGTTCAAACAGTCATACGTACACAACTGCACACACACTTAGAGCTAAGGCTGCTTCTTCAAGCATTTTTTTTCTACACTAAGCAGGCAGAAGGGAATTCTCATTTCCCAGATAAAGTGTACATCTCTCCATTTTGTCTCCCTATAGAAAGTACAGAAGGAAATGAAAGCACCAAGCTGAGGAAGGGGACTCCTTTGTTCAGCAGGAGATAACTGATAAATGGCTTGTGTAGTCAGCTCATCCCAGTTTTTTAAAGATCTTCTTCTGATCTAAACCCCAGGAGCCATCAGTGCATTGGAAGGAGTGTGATTGTTCAGCTGGCCATCATCAAAAAGCCAGTGGGTTTCTCTGACACAGTCAGATTTGAGCTTTTAGTGACTTGGCTGAACTTTTCCAGGATAAAATTGTATTTTTTTTCTTTTTATGTTATGAATGTACTGTATCGTTGTTGATTAAGAAACAAGGACGCTAATTTCCTGGATCTAAAGAGAAACATTTCAATTCCTTTGTTTCTTTTTTCCCTTCTTGGTACTCTAATGTAAACACACAGCTGTGTGTGTGTGTGTGTGTGTGTGTGTGTGTGTTCGTTTTCAAGATTCCCATTACTGTATTGGTGGGTGGTATGAAAAAGCAAATCTCTCTCCCCCTTTGGCCAACCCAAAGATGTCTGGCTGCATATTTGGTTTCTCCGCTGTGTATGGTTGCCAAAACACTGGTACATTCAATGCCTCCAAGCCCCTGTAACCTACTGTGAAAGGAAGCTGTATCCTACCGCACCCCAAACTGAATCTTTTTTTCTTAGAATTAGACTTTGATTAGAAAGGTAGTTAGTAAAAATGAAGGAGAATTTAGTGTGAGAGAACGTAAAACAGAATAAAGGTCTTCATGATACCTGGCAATGACCTTTAAAGATAGAGCCTTTCATACGCACACATACACAATTTTACCTTAGACTTAATTGTTGGGCATACCCAGGCACACAAATATAAAACCTCCCCTAAAACTCCCAAGTTGTTGCAGAAAAATGGCTGCATAACAATTTTGTTTCTTTGTGTGTTTGCTTTGGTGCCGACTTATCATTTCATTAGTGGGGCTAATTCCCAGTTGCAGAAACGCCTACCACTCATGAACATCAGCAGCTCCTTTGTAATTTAAGGTCTCAAAGAGAACTAGGAGCACTGAGACATTGGCTGCATGTTTCAGGTATATCATACGGCTAGAATGCATCAGAGACAGGATGTAGAACCCAAAACTTCTTGACTCTAAAGTTGGCTTTCTATCCATTTAGCCACAGTTTTGTTGTCAAACATCAGCTCTTAAATCTTCCATTATAACTTTTTGATACAGCATTAAAAAAATAAAGCACTTGTCAGCAAATAGGGAAAATAAGTAATAATGAGGAGCTTGGCCATTATGAGAAACAAAAATAGAGAACCAGCAATTCATGACAGCTATTTCCCTGCCCTCATCGCTGGGAAATAATTAAGTTCTATGTTATACAGGGATATTGGAAGGAATAACGGGGCAATTTGCTTTGTGAAGGCCTGTTTCAGGCTCCCCCTGCTGGGAAGACTCCTCTTCAGGGGGCTTGAAGGTCCTGAGTCTTAATGGTCTTTCTGCCCTAGACTAAATGTTCTGTAAATAATTGGAAGTTAAAGGCTTGGAGATAATAAAGGAGCCATATTCAGTGGGCACAGGACTAATTAGCAGAACTTGGTCGTGTTGCTCATTAAATCCCTATGTATTAAATGGCTTAGCAGGGGTGTGCAAGGTTGTCCAGTGTTAATAATATTTATGCCTTCCCCATGACAGGTGCCTTAAGTTATGTAAACAGGAATTCAAAGCGGCCCCTTCCACATTTGCCTCCATCCCTTCAAAACTTATTTAAACTGTGAAACCCTTAAAACATGTATAACTTTTCTTGAGGTTCAGCTGAGTCAAAGGGAGAAATTTTGCTGGGAATATATAGAGTTTCAGCTTGGATGAAAAATGCCATCTCATGAATATTCATGATTCACAGACAACTCATAACAGAAGGACAGTGGGGTTTGTTTAATCCGTGAAACCCTGATCCAGAAGTCGGAAAATCTGGGCTCTTTCCCAATTCCTAGTTCTGCTGGTAATTGCTTGTGAACATAAAGGTTAGCTGCCCTATTTCTCCACTTTCTTGTCTGTAAAACAGAAAATATAGGCTGGTCCTAGTCACGTCCTTCTTTCTCTATAGTTTTTTATGCAAGTGATTTTATTTGTACAGTTTTTTTGTTTTGCTTTTGTTTTTTGAAGCAGTGAGACAGTATCAGGAAACCATCATAGGTATCTTTAGAAAGGACCTTAGATTGGTATGATTCTTTGGAATGGTTACTTACAAAGAGATCTCACAATCTCTTTGGGGTCGTGATATTCTAATATTTTATTTCAAAGTAATCCCTCCATGTGTCACGTAAAAGGACTGCATTTTTTTTAAAGATCAAAAGGCATTAAGATCCATTTTGTTTCGATCCTTAGAGGGGAGAATTTAATGACAAACCTTTCAGAGAGCTGGCTCTCGTTGAACAATGCTGGGGAACAGTTCCTGGGAATATGTTGCCTTTAAGAAGTTAAAATAGTGATATCAAACTACAAGTCTTTCTACTTAAGCACCAGTAGAGTAGGAGCCAAATTTGAGACTCTGTTACTGACTAACAATATGAATTTGTGGAAATCACTTAATTTCTCTATATTTCAGTTTGCATTTTAAGCTGCATACCTCATGAGGTAAGGGAGAAAATGGATGTGAAAGGCTTTCAAGAAAGTTAAAATTACTGTGTGGATATATTCAAATACATATCTAGTGAATTATCCATCAAAAAACAAGCATTTATTAAATTCTTACTATGTGATAATACTGGGTATTTAAGTGCAAACATGAAGTAGCCCGTGCCATTGATGAACTTACGTTTTATTGAGGAAAATAAGATGTAAGTGTAATGGGGAACTGGTCAATAGGAGCCTGATCCCTCAAGTATGCACATTTTCCTCTGCCTGGCAACTCACATGGATGCCTGGGGAGCCAGGAATAGAAGGCTCTGTCTATCACTTCAGAAGTATTCTGTGACTATTCCCTATCATTTTAAAGCATGAAGATGGTAGGCCTTTTAAAGGACTGTTGAAATAAAACTGAGAATCCATTAGAAAAAGAAATCTCTCCTTCCTGCTGGGCACCAGATGTAATGCATCTGTTATAGGTTTGGCAGGCTAGGGGGAAAACAGGAGAAAAGTGACCTCTCCATAATCAGTTTCCTCTTGAGGTTGTGAACTGCTTGGACATGTAGGCAGGCCTATGTCTTAGATGACAATGTTTCCTGTTTTTGTCTTCTTTTATTTGATCCAGTACTTTGTGATAAGTCAACTAAAATTTATTAAGCTTCTGCCGTGTGTCAGGTACTATGCTAAACTCTAAAGACACAAAAAAAGTTAAAAAAGACAGTTCTTGTTCTAAAAGGAGTTTACAATCTAATAGGGGAGACAATATGCAAACAACTATGTACTAATGATCTCTCTCTCTTATAAAGATATACATATAAACACCCACATGTGTATGTATAAATATATGAATATATTTACATTTGTGTATAATTTTGTTTATATACACACATATATAAACACACACAGATATGTGTATATATACATATGTATATATAGTGTATATACATATGTATGTATGTGTGTATGTAATTGGAGTTAATCTCAGAAGGAAGGCATTAAGATTTAGGGGGGACTGGGAAAGGTTTTTGAAGAGAATTCAAGAGATCAGAAGAGCTACCTGGGAAAGAATCCACTCCTAGGAATGAGTTGCTTGACTCAGTTTAGCAATGGATCAACCAAGCAGCCGAGATGAAGTGTTCTGAACACAAAGGAGAAACGAATTCATTGGGTATTCTGCCCTTGCCTCCAACTTCCCATACCTATAACACCTCCCTCCCCCCCCCACCAGTGATGGGAAGAATGCTCATATATGAAAAATATGTATATGTATATATACACACATATACATACATGTAAATATGCACACATATATACATAATACACACATATATACACACACATATATATTTATATATATGAAAGACAAGCTTAATTTTAGAAGGAGGTAGTAGCAGATGGGAGGAGGGGTGGGAAGGCAAAGGGGGGTTTATTGAGAAAAGGCCTCAATGAGAAAGTGATATTTGAACTGAGCTTTGAAGGAAACTAGGAATTCTAAGAGTCAGAGGTAAGGAGAAAATTAATTTGAGCCCTGGAGAGAGTCTACTCAAAAGCCAACAGATAGAAGATAGGATGTTATATGTAAACAGCAAGAAGGTGATGTTTGGTCAGATTGTAGAGTGTATGAAATATCGCATAAGCCTAGAAAACTAGGTTGGAGTCAGGTTATGAAGTACCCTAAATGCCAACAGAATTTGCATTTGATCCTAAGGGCAATAGTATCTCATTGAAGCTGAGTGACATCATCGGATCTGTGCTTTAGGAACATCACTTTGGCATATGTGACTAGGATGGACTGGAGAAAGGGGAGCCTTGAGGTTAGGACACCAATTGGAAAGCTATTGAAATTATCCAGTCAAGAGATAATAAGAGCCTGAACTAGGGATCACATGAGTATAAAGGGTTATATATGAGGGATGTTTGGGAGGGCAGATTTGACAAAACTTGACAACTGAATAGAACAGAATCCATGATGCAAGAAATGGAACACTTTTCTAAGGTAGAATTTTTGGAGTTAGAAAGTCTTGGTTCAAAACTTGACTCAGTAAGTTACTCTGTGCATGACCTGGGATAGTCACTTCACCTCTGTAGGATTGTTTCTTAATCTGTACAAATGGGAGCTGAGGAGTGAAGATAGGGGAGAAGATTAAAAGATCTCCCAAGCATCTTCCAGGCTCTAAATTCTCAAATCATATGTGTTCTGAATTCAATTCCAAGAATTTGCTATTTTAAGCCTTAACATCACATGGCCTTCTAAGAAAAGGAAGTCATAGCTGACAGACATCTCCACTGACATGTTTCTGTTTCTCATCCCTCCCCGCTCCGCCCAGCAACCTATATCTTGCCACTGATGTTTTTGCTACTTGGAACATGAGGAAAGCCACTGCCATGGCAGCTTGGTGGCACTGCATGTTTTAGCCTACAGGGGAAATCTGACAATCACTATGAGAATCTTACCCATGTCAGAGGCTGGCAAGCTCAGGAACATGAATTTCTGTCACTTGAGTCATACCTCACACCAGCAGCAGTAATGCTAATGTGCATTGCAGTTGGCAGAAGAGCTTGTCATTACATCGAATTCTTTCTCTCTTAAAAAGGAAGGAATATTAATAGGAATAATGCTATGACATTTTTGAGTCCTCAAATTAAAACTAAAAAAGAAAGTCATTCTTTTGTTGGGTACTAGAAGTTTGGGTCCACATACTGAATTCAGTAAGAGATCACTGAAACATTCATGCTGGAACTAATTGAATTGTGTATCAGCTGCCTGAAATATTGCCTATTATTTATCTCATTTTTTCCTGCACAATAAAACAAATAAGACCATTAATCTACCATGGATGAATATTTTTACACGCTTTGGTAGGGACACAAAGGCAAATTGGGTTCACCATGGAAATTATCTCACTCTTCATTTCATATTAAAATGTCTTGAAGTCTCTAGAGAGATCCTGTCAGAGATCAGATTTACCCACTGTAGTGTGTCTGCAAATATGGCAAGAGCTCCAGCCTCATCTACAAAGCTTCACATAAAAACATAGTGAGCCTGAATAGGCAAGTGGAAATCTGTGATTTGTAGCATGCTCATTAAAAAAAAAATCTCCCTGCATATATACCTACATAGAAACCCAACTCAACTCTTTTTAAATAGAAAAACTTAAACAGAACATTTAACTAAAAAGTGAGAAGTATCTTCCAAATTTTATATTTATGTGATGTTTTCCACCATTTTTGAAGGTAATACCACTTTCATTTAAGATGTATCCCTGAACTTATCACAAGCTTTTCCTATTCCATCTTCATATAATAATGGTTACATCCAGAGACATAGCTAGTGCAAGGTAAATATGGCTTTGTACCAGGGTGTCAGCATATTCAGGGGGCATGCTTTGCCCTTGTGTCAGCGCATGTCTGATTCCTCACCAGAGTCTAGTTATCATGATGTCCTTCTCTAAGTCCCCCTTGTCCCACCTACACATGGGGCCAGAGGCTGGACTTTGTGGGTAACCGTACCAACCCGTAAACTTTCACTATACCATCACCATCTCTGCAAATGAACTTTCTCCATGTTAAGTTGTAGCTAAATATGGCTCTGGTCACTTCCATAAGCATCCTGTCTCAACATTTCAAGGGAAATAGGTACTACAAATACGATTTTCACATTTTGCAGGTGAAGAAATTAAGGTTTAATGAGATTGTGTCAAGCCAACTGTATGGGTATACACTTGCAATCTCTACTACTGGAGAGACTGTGGCTGGTATAAATATTGAGTTTAAGGGTTCTGAAATGCAGTGTTCTGCTACCGATTCAAAAGCATCATCAGTATGATAAGTCTCCAGGAGGAAAGAAAAGATTGGCACACAATGAATTCTGATTTCTGTGACAAGGTATGAATGCTTCAATTTGTCCATCACACAGTAGTGTGGTGAAATGAATTGGAGCAAAAACACCCACAGAATAAGTTAACTATGCTTGAAATATCCAAACAAGTCCCAGGAGGTAGCACTGTGCTGTTTACAGATGACTTTCCTCAGATACCCCAGGGATGTATAATTATGCTCACTTTACAGATAAGGGGCCTGAGTTTAAAAGAGATTAGGTGACTTGCCAAAGTCATGCAGATGGTGAATGACAAAACCAGCACGCAAGCTCTGATCTTTTGAGCCTAAGTCCGGGGTTCTTCCTATTAGATTATAGTAACTATATCATATAGCCTTATATGTTATAGGCCTGCATCAAAATTCTAGTAACACTAATGAATTTTATATTAAGGAAGAAATTATACAATGCAAATAAGCATTTGCCCTAGCTTTTCTGTATAAGCTAATGCTAATCAATATCAATTATTTCCCTATGAAATACAAGTCATACAGGATGCCCCCATAGAGTTGTAAAGAGCACTGAGACTTTTGGATAGCATGTAAGATCTTTGATGCCAGAGATGGTTTTATTATTTTCTTAGTATCCTCTGCTCCTCACACAGTACCTGGCACAGAGGAGATTCTTAATGATTGATGGATTAATTGTGTTAACATATAGACCCCCTCCCACTTGATTACAGTATTAATCAGCATTATTTTCATCTCTCTCTCTCTCTGTTTTCTCTTCTCTCTGTCTCCTTTCTCCTCCCCTATATACATGGATGTTTATCTATATGTATGTGTGTGCATATGTGTGTGTATACATACGTACAGTCCTAGTCTTTCAGGAATTCATTTTCAGGGTGTTGCTTGTATTCAGAGATTGAATCTGTATGTAATATTTATATAATTATATTTATCATTACATGTAAACCAGTAAATTATTTTTAATGTGATGTCATACATTGAACTCTCAAAACCTCAGAAATATTGTAATATGGTAATAATTCATTTATATTTACCATTTACAAAATAATGCATTTATAATTCTTCGCATCAAAATTCAACCCTACTCTTAACCTGAATAGTGAAGTTTTCTTTATTCTCTTGGTTGGCCCTCTAAGTGACAGTAGTTCTTCACCTTGTCCTTGGAAATGAGACAAATTTTTGTGTTGGTGCCAGGATAACAGTAAGGATAAAAATAATAATAACTTTTAAATTAAAGGTAAGATTGATGGATTTAGACTAGGAAAGAGTTGTAGAGATTCACTACATCAAGCTTGCCTCATTTTATTATAGATCTATACACCACAGTCATTCTTTATCGTAGTAGACAGTCTTTTTGAGTTTGTTGTTCAAAACATTTGAAGGGAAATTATATGGAAAAAAAGATTATTATTTTTTTCATTGGCCCCCAAAAATTCAACTAAGAATATGGGTAGAAGTTGCTGAGAAGGTTATGATTCAATTTAATAAATAGTTTCCTGGTGATTAGAGTCATCCTTAAGAGAAATCAGCTGCCATGGAACAGTAGATTCCTTCTTATCAGAATTTTTCAAGACGAAGCTATATAAATACTTACTGATAATGCTATAATCTGTCAGTAACATTTATTAAGTGACTATAATGTACCAAACACTATGGTAAGCTCTGAGGATACCAAAAATAAATGCAGCGGGGCAAAAGATGATCTTTGCTTTTGAGAAGCTCACAAATCTAACAGGGAATGCAACATAAGATGAATCTTCTATATAGCCTTTTTACTTTGCAAAACTGATTATTCTACCATTTCATAAATTCAGAAAGACCTTTCTCCTGTACTTTTAACTATAAAATGAAAAGGTTGTATTAGATGATCTCTAATCCTAAACCTTTAACCCTAATTTTTTTTTTTTATGTTGTGTGGCCATTAAATTCCTACCATGGTGCTTTATCATGGCATGAAGGTTGCCCATGGTTCACATAGGCTATGCAAGAGGAACGCAAACTTTGTCAGGTCACCTCAAGTTCAAACATTTTAAATATAAGTGTTGGGAAGAATCTTATACCCGTTATCTAAGATCAACTTGGCTAAGTTTGCAGAGATTCATCACTATAAGAGCAGCCATGAAATGATGACTTTTTTCTGGATAACAGAACTTATGAAGACTGAGGGTAAGAGGCAGAACTTACAGGGATGAAATCAGGGAACCTTGAAGTATAAATTGTATAGCACATCATTTTGGCCTGTTTTTCCGGTTACATCAATTTGTCAGGTCATGATGACGGGCAGCAAATCAGTGAGATGATGGGAATTCAGGATGTTAGATCTAATATGCCCCAGAGACAACAAAGGTTTATGACCAGTTTTATGGCCCCGGAGCAATGTATCTTATGATAGCAACAGAGTCATTTAAAATTTAATGCCAAGAGAGAGCACAGGGGAACTTTAAAGAATCTCATGTTGTTCCTTTACTAGAATCTATAAAATAGACCACCAGTGGCAAATTATATTACACTGTTACTACATTTCAGAATAACACTGCTTTGATGAGTGATGAAAATGTAGGGTTACTATAGAATTCAGTGCTCATAACAGAAGAAAATTAGAGATAAAAAAATATGAATAAGCAGAAAAAGAAGCCTTAAAATGCAATCCAAACTGTGTGAGCAATGTGACTTTCAAAAAATTGTAATAAAATATTTTTTCTTCTCAAAAATATTTTATGTGCAAAAATAAAGAAAATTTTTTTCTAAGAAAAAAGGATGTTTTAGAAATTCTGAAATAATTGTTTTAAATTACCTTAAGAGGTGAAATGTATGTTATTTTTTAAAGCTCATAATGGTAAACTGTAAATAGTGAGTAAAATACTAATAAAAATCAAGTTTATCGTATAAAACATTGAATCACCAACCTCAAAATGGCTGCTAACTTTTACCTTTGTACTGCTAAAAAATCCTAATGGAGGAGAATGGAAGGAAGACATTTTGCAACAAATTCGAGGAAATGAGATTCTGTGTCTGATTTTACTGTGGTATACATTCCTTTTCAAGGTTATTTGAGGCCCAGTTGTCAAATTAGATATGTCAGCCTATGTGATATTTTTATATCCATTGTTTGGTGGTATCTCAATAAAAAATTGAATTAATGAAAAAAAAATATTTATTAAGTGATTATAGTGTGCCAAGCACTATGCTAAGTACTAGAGATTCAAATAGAAAAGAAAAAAAAATAGGTAGTCCCTACCCGTAAAGAACTTACATGAAAATAGGAGAAAGCCACATGTAGCCTGGCAGAGAGTCTGGAAAGTCACAGAGATGATGAAAAAAGCCATAGGGCAATTAATTTCTTTGTTATTACCATAAATAGCTAGAGTATAGGACCTGGAGTGAGGAAGACTCATCTTCCTCAGTCCCAATGTGACGTCAGACATTTAATAGCTGTGTGACCGTGGGCAAGTCATTTAACCCTATTTGCCTTAATTCCACATCTGCCCAATGAGCTGGAGAAGAAAATGGCAAATGACTCCAGTATCTTTGCCCAAGAAAACCCCCAAATGGGGTCACAAATAGGCAGACATAACTGAAAATGAGTAAAGAACATCCAGAAATGATTACTGTTTTTCAGAGCTAGAAGTGGAAGGGGTAGAGGTGGGACACATACTATGAAGACATGAAGACATCTGGAAAGTAGTATTTTGGGTCTGGGAGTGATGGATGTAGAGAGTTCTCACACAGCAGGAATTCAGTTTTCCAGGAGCTAAAGTACCTGGTTGGGATGGGACTTGGAGCCAGAAGGAATTGCATGAAAATGTACAGAGAGCAGCGTGTAGGTACTGTGAAAAAAAATGACCAAATTTAATAAAAGTATATGATATTTTGAGTGACTGGATCTTTAGAGTAAGCAAAAGCCTTATGAAAGGCATTCTCCTACTATTTCCCTTTGGTGATAGCATTAACAATAAGGGATAGATCAGATATTTTTTATCTAGTTTTTTTTCATTGGACCAGGTACTTAATGCTTTACAGGACAAATATCTATTTTGCTTTCATAGCACCATACTGGGTTGGGGGAGAGGAGAGGGAGGATATATGTGTACACACACACACACACACACACACATATATATATATATATATATATATATATATACACAAACATTTGTGTGTTTTTGCACATATATGTATATATGTATGTATAATATTCCCAAGACTAGGAGTGTAATATCAGTTGTTTCCCAGATTAAACTTAAATGTCCATTTCTAAAAATGACTGTAGTCCCCATATTTCAAGAAGAAATCATTTTAGTTGCCCCAGATAATTTTCATTATGAAGAAGTAGATAAGGGTTTTTATTTTTAAATTGCTGGGTTTTCTTTTTTTAATATTTACAAGATTACCAAAGACATAAAGATAGTGACACAGGCTTACAATGTTTTCATTGCCTCCCTTAGGTAAAAGTCATTTCCATTTTTATGAATTAAAGATTTATTATATTATTTATTTAACATTTCCTTCTAAAGTAATAGGAAATAAAATAAACATATGTAATCCTTAAATACCTCTCTGATTAAGCATAATCATCACAAGTATAGTTATTCCCTTCTCTTTAAATTTCATTGCTTCCCTGTAATTAGTCATCATGATGTGAGAGGAAGAAGGAAAGATAGAGCTCCATAGATGAGCCTACACTTGAACATAAATTCTAAAAAATTCATCCAACCAGTAAACTGCCTAATCAGTCAGAATAGTGGTAATTGTTGCAGTAATCATGTGAATGATATCAGAAGTGAATAAGCATCAATGTCCTTCAAACAAATAGCAATGACATTTATAGAGCACAATAAGGGTTTTAAAATTTTATACATCCTCATATACACACACATATATGCACATATACATATACATGTATATGAAATCCCATTTGAGCTTTACAACAACTCCATGAAGAAGGTACTACAAAGCATTAGCATCACCTTCATTTTACCCATAAGAAAACTGAGATCCCAAAGGAAATCAGTCTGTGGCTGCAGAACTAGTGGGTGCTGTATTCAGTGATTTAAACTCAGGTCTTCCTTACTTTAAGAAGGCTTATCCACTAAGCCATCTTGTTTCTCAGTACTAGGCACATGGATTATAAATCAGCCTTCATCAGAATTTGGAGTTGTTTAAAATTGATATATTTCCAGCCATAACCTAAGGACTTATATTAGTTTGCATGACCCACCCAACATACCACTTGTTTCTTTGGGGCTTGTTAAACAAGAAATCTCCTTGGGCTTGAAGGCTGGATTCCTGGATTGTGCTGCCCAGAAATTTCCTGCTTTTCTTCCCAGGAATTTAAGTCCAAAAATCTCTGAAGGCAGACGCTCTCAAGAGCCCCAAGCAAAGGCTCAGTCCCATATAACTCATTAAGTCATGACCCCTTCCCATCTTCCATCTTCTCCCTCTTGTCTATACTTATTAAATGACTGCTGTGTGCAGAGCACACATGCATGCAAAGCTCTGGAGGAGACAAGCATCAGGGAGGCTATTGTAGAAGAGTATAAAAATGACTGGACCTAAGAATCAGAAGATATGAGCCTGAGATTTACTAGTGATCTGCAATAAGTGACCTGAACTCTGGATGCCTCAGTTTCTCTGTCTGTAACTAATAATTTCACTGTCAACCTCATAGATGTGTTGTGAGGATGAACTGAGATAATATATTTGAAGTGTTTTATAAACCTTAAAATATTGTATAGATATCAGCTAAATTTGTAGTCCTAATCTTCTGGAGGTTTCAAACTAGTAGGAGGATATGATGTATTAAAAAATAGCTGTAATATAAGGTTAAACTCAGGTACACTCAAGTAACTAGAGTAAAATAAATGATGTAAAGTCTCACGGGAAGAAGTGCACTATCAACCCAAGAGAGAGCGGCAAGATTCCCTAGAGGAAGTGGCATTTGACATGGGCTTTAAAGAACAGTGAAGAATCCTGCCATGACTACAGCCCTAAAGTGGGTCACGTAGGGATATGGAAAGTCCTGAGTCTTGAGGCAATTTTTAGTAAGTGAAAAAGACTCTCTCCTCATCTCCACCTGTTTGGAACCTCAAACTTCCTTAAAAAAATTTCAAGGTTTGTCATTAAGCCTCCCAGCAGTTGTACCCTTCTGGGTAAATTGGCTTTGTATTTACTTCATCCATATTTTATATTAATATGTATGTTTCCCCCAAATAGAACATAAACTCTTGAATGGCTGGGATGGTTCCATTTTTGTTTATATATCCTCAGTGCCTAGCACACCACCTATAACATGGGGGTCAATTTGATTAGTTAAAGCGTAGACTTTGAATGGCACAAGACAAAAGAAGATACAATTTCTTTTCCGGGATAAGAATGGGATCCACTTATTTGTAGGCAAACCCATTAATTTGACAAAAAACTAGATTTTATCTACAGAAAAGGAAAAGTAAATAGAACTATTGAAAACCATGAGGAATATATTTTTTTTATTGAATGAAACCAGCAAGCCCCTGTCTAAAACCTGTAACATTACTATTTTGAGTCATCCAAGGAAGGTTCTCAGTGCTTTACTATTAACTCTCAAACTGTACAATATGTGCATTATCTGTTTGCTTTTCTAGTGGATTTTTTCCAAGTTAGTTAACATCTTATTGGGGTTTGAATGGCCCAAAAGGATTCTGTCAACTTGGAATATACATGTACGATATAATATATAACAGAAAAGTAATGCATTGGCCCTGCCCTCAAGGGGTTTAAAATTGAACATTCTCATTCCCACCTCACCCTGATAGCAAGGGATCTTTTCCCTCTTTCATAGTTCATAGTTCTTCAGAGTCAAGAGAGAATTGAGCTCCTACACTCAGTGGAATCTAGAACTAGAAAACTGGTTGATGAGTTTTCTGTTGAACCATATTAGTATCTTTGGACAAATTTTCTTCCTCACTGGAACTGTTTTCCCTTTCTCTTAAGAATTTCATTCATGATGTCCTTCCATTCCTCTTGGGATGTAGTCATTTAAAAAAATCCCTGTAGACATTTTAATTTTTAAATTTTGCCAGTTCTTTATATTATCACTTTAATTTATGCTCTAAGAATCCAGAGTGCAACAATATGTCCTCATTTTCCTTTCTTTCTAGTTTACTAGCTACAAGATGAGGGCAGTGATTTCCCTATAATATTCTGTTACTTTCTGCCCCCCAAACCAATTTTTGGTTGATTATCAGATATGGAATGCTGTTCCCTCTATTACTTCCTCCAACTTTGAAAGGAAAAATTAATCATTAAGGAAAAACAAGAAATCATGTTATTGTTTTATTTCCTGGTCTTTTAAACATCTGTATAATTAAAGAGTCTCTCACTATATCCTACCACCATACCAACTCTGCCATCTGTTTCCAGAGCTCATCCTCTATTTCATCTTTCTGTTTAAGTGCCCTGTAGTATGTGCCCATGTAGATATTGCTTCAATTTGTGTCCCTGCGTGTATTCATGCAAATTCTCTCCACAATGTTTCTCCCTCTGGTTTATGTATTCCTGCAAAATAATATATCTTTCCCCTAAACAGTGTTATTATGGCCTTACTTGGAGTAGACTGGAGAAGGAGAGAACTTTGTGTGCTAAAATGTTTATATGCTAAATAAAGCTAAAACAGTTTTGCCGTTATATAGAAGGAAGTCATTGTGAAACACAATATATAACAGTGCTGGGCCTGGAGTCAGAAACACTTAATTCAAATCCAGTCTCAGACACTTACTAGTAAGTTATTTCACCTCTATTTGCCTCAGTTTTCTCAACTGTAAAATGCACATCATAATAGCACCAACCTAGGTGCTATATAAATGCTTTTCTACCTTCCCTCATATTAAAAATGTAACTGTTACCAATTTTCTGCTCAGATGTAATGATTTGACTCATAGGATTGATAAGGAGACTAGACTTTTATAAATAAGTTGCTTAATTTCAAGAATGAAATTTAAATTATGGTAATGTTAAAAAAAAGAAAAAAGATAGGCAGTGAGAAAAATGTTTGGTTTATTGTAAATCATCACATACCTCACTAACTGTCTACTTTGTGATGTACAGTACAGGAAATAGTTTCATGTTTTTTTGTTTTGATTTGAGAAATCCTGAATAAAATCCTTTTTTCCTTGGCAATCTCTCTTGTTTTAAAGTATGTTCTAACCAAACCAAAGAAAGCATAATGTTCTAAGTTACCAATACAAGTTCCAGTTTTAAAGATCTATTTTTTTACCCATCAGTCAGTCAAAAAGCAGTACAGTACAGTAAAAAGAACACTATATTTTGAATCAGAAGTTGTGGGTTCAAATTCCGGATCAGTATTTACAAGATCAACTTGTAACTTGGTTAACTTGGTAACTTGGGTCACTTAAACTCATTGGACTTATTTGTAAAACAAAATGGATAGTAATGATTCCTACCTTTCCTTCCAGTTCTCAGTCCTGTGAATATTACAAACTCAGTTCTTTTCAGCTACAAAAGTTGGTTAAGAGTGTAAAAGGTACTAATGCTGTTCAATTCATTTGAGGAGGGAGAAATAATGAATTCATTAAACCTGTGCTCTAGTCACAAGAGACTCAGTCAGAGCTTCCCATAGAATGAAGAAAAATAACCAGGAAAACCAGCTGACTTTCTAGTTGAATTTGTATGGAGAGAAAGAATGAGCAGCCCCGGCTGGTTTAAAGTATGCATGAATGTATGCTTGTGAGTCTGTGCATGTTTGTGAGTAGAAATGTGTATGGTTCTGGCTTCCCACCTGTATCCTCTTTGATGTGATCCTGACCCTATTTTCTTCTTTTGTGGGATCTCTAGTATTTTTGGACATGTTCATAGCCATTGTGGACTCTTTTGGCCATCTTTTCAGCATAATGTTTTTAAATGCATAAAACAAAAGACATGGGATTATAAAGGAAAGCCATTCTGTTAAAATACGGGTAAGAAAATATTTTTCTAAAAAAAAATAAACTCATTGACTGCAGGTTAAGAAACCTTGTTTTATAGCTTCGTAGCTACATGAAAAACAATGTTCTCTTCCACCTAGAGGTCTTTTCTAATTCCTCTCTCCCAGATGCTACTGATTTCCCTCCTTGAAATTACTTTGAATTGCTTTATCTGTATTGCATTAATATTTTCCTAGTAGCATGTAAGTTCCTTGAAGGCAAGGACAAGTTCATTTTTCCAGTTTCCCTGCACTTGACTCTTATGTGTTCCTCTACTGTGATTCCATATCCCAACATTCCACATTACAGTTAGCAATCAAATATGTATTTATTGAGCAAGTAAAATGTTCTTGGCACTGAGGATACATAAGAATTATGAAACGTTTTCTATTTTCTATCCCTTCCACCTTTTCCCCTCCCCCACTAAAAATAGCATGAAACTATTGTAATGATTATGCATAGTTAAACAAAATTTCCATGTTAGCCATGTCCAAAAAATAGATCTCATTTTTCTCCCTGATTCTATCACCTCTCCATCAAGAGGTGGGTAGTATATTGTTACCATCAGTCCTCTGAAGTTATGAGTGGTCATTGTGTTCATCCATATTCTTTGTTTTTACAATGTAGTTATTTTATAAATTGTTTAGGTTTTGGTTTCTTCACTCTACATCAGTTGATAAAAACTTTCTAGGTTTCTCTGAAAACATCCTTTCATCATTTCTTTGCTGTTTTATTTATTTCATTTTAAATTTATGGGATAAAACAAGCATTTCCATAACATAATACAACAAAAAAAGATTTACATGAAACTTCAAATCTACTATGCACAACTTTGCTTTTCAAATATACAACAAAATTATCATCTAAATTTATTTTTTTTCCTTTTTTTCTCTCCTCCCACCCTAGAGATGGCTACTATTGATTTGGACACATACACACACATATATACACATACATGTGTAAATTATTCTATACATACATCTATTTATCAGTTGTTTCTCTGGATGCAGATGCTGTCTTTCTCTATATGTCCTTTAGAGCTAATTTGGGTATCTATAACAGACAAGATAACTTCAGTATTTTTTGCAGCATTAAAATACTCTATTATATTCATATACCTTAATTTGTTCAGCCATACCTAAACCGATGACTGCCCCCTTAGCTTCTAGATCTTTGCCATCATAAAAAGAGATGCTATAAATATTTCATACCATTGGGTATTTTTTCTTATATATATTATATTGATCTTTTTGAGGTATAGGTGAAGCACTGGTACTGCTCAGTCAAAAGTATATGCACAGTTTAGGGATTCTTGGGACATAATTCCAAATTGTGTCCCAGCATGACTGGATCAGTTTATAAACCATCATTAAAGTCTCTGTTTTTCCATAGTCACTCCAATATTTATGATTTTCCTTTTTTGTCATCTCTGCCAATCTGATAAGTACGAAATGGAACCTCAGGGGCTTCACTTTACATTTTCCTAACTATCAGTGATTTTGAACATTTTTATAAGGCTATTGATAATTTAGATTTCTTCTGATTTGCATTTATTTGTTGTTTTCATGATTGTGAGGATTTTTTCTACCCTTGATTCTTTTCTAGAAATATCAGTTTACAGAGGAAACTGTGATGTGCATTGGGAATCTCTCTGTGTCCTTAGTCCTAAAGTGTGTTTCTAAGACCTCTTCCTACCATGATTAATTCACTGCTTATCAGGTCATTATATCCTATTTCTAAATCAATGACCTTCCTAACTCCACTGATGATCCCTCCTTTTTTTTTTCTACTAGTTAATCCAATTGTTTTTCCTTAAGGAAAATCTTTGAAACATAACAGAATTGATTCCATTGCCTTGACAGTTATACTTTATTTTTTTTCCTCATATCTCCCTTATTTTCAGTGTTTCCATACTGTAGGCTCTTCTCACCTATATTTTATTTTACAAGAATGGGACAGATGCCTTTCATGTTCAAAGTCCATTTGTTTTTCCAGTGATGCCTGGAATCAACTCTGTAGGTATTTTTCATTACACAATGAGCTCCTTTGTTTTTTGGAATATATTGTTCCATCATTTTCTCTTTTTGGGTTGTTTTTTCTTTTTTGGTGACTGAAAGAATCAAACTGATGTTCTATTGTAGTTGAAGGGCTCTCTCTTGCATGCTTCAAGCATGGAATTCTTCCTCTGATGGTGAACTATAGATTTGTTAAATCATTATTATTTCCTTGTCTGTATTACAAAGTTATAAAAAGTTTTATTTTACTGTTTCCTAGAACATAGCACTGATTTAAGAAGCAAAGAAATATTTTAATACTATATCTATGCATACTATCTTGAAAATCAGTAGCTTTAACTTGCATAGCAAATTTATGTTCTTTTAAAGCTCTTATATTTTGTTTCTCTTCTATTCAGATCTTCTGTTTCAGTATTTTTTAACTATAATATATTTTTCTCTTTTTCAGGGTCCATATTGAGAGATTTGGGTAACCTTTTTTTTATCTCATTTCTGCTTTGAGAGCTTTGATTTCATTCTAAATATCTCTTATTATAAGTTTTATTTCTCTCTTGAACTATTGAAGAGTTTATTGCTTTCCACACTATCTGAAGAGTCCTTTTACATTTGAAATATTTTAATTTTCCTCTATGGTTATAGATAGATAGATGTAGGTATGTATGTATATGTGTATATACATACATACAGATGTGTGTATACATGTGTGTACACATCTGTGTGTGTATTTACTGTTATATCATTAGTATGGGGATCTCTGAATGAGGAAACCCACTCTGTTAACGCATCACGCCACCCGCTTTGTCTTAGTTGCCTGGGGCACTGAGTGGTCAAATGACCTAAAATCACACAACACACATCTGTCAAAGGCATGACTTGAACCCAGATTCATTCTGTGAAACACTGCCTTTCTGTTAAATGTGTTGTAATATGTTGTATTGTTAACATATTTTTTGCTTAATTTGAAGACTTTTCCCATTCATTAAATAGACCCAAGTGACCTACTTAAATCACATGAAAGCCTAAGTCACATGTGATGGGAGGAGTTTGTTGAATGGGTAGAGCTTGAAGAGGCAGAACTGAGAGGAAGCTGATCAGAGAGCAGTTAGATCTGGGGAAGAAAGAGAGGAAGCCAACTGCTTGGACTGTGATTGTTTGTGGGAGAGCCCTAGCAAGATGGGAAGGCTTGGGAATGGAGGTGTCCCCTGCAGTGATAATATGCATTGACTTATTTGTTGTTATGATGGATTTGGATTTCTGGTGTTGGGATTTGGCTTTGCTTTCCATCTGCCTTGTCTATGGAGAGTCTGATGTTCTTTGTGATCCAGAACTGTGTCGCCATATTCATAGTCACCATAGGTTCTGTGAATACTGCCTTGGCAATGCAAATGTGAAACAAACAAACTTATGTAAAATTAATTTTGTGATTTTAGGAATCTTTCTATTTTTTTGAGTGGATTTTAGGCTGTAACCCAGAATGCCTATGTTTTAATCCTTTCCTTTTAGATCTGGTAGCTTATCTCTGTACTTCTTCATTCTTTAGCTCCTTCTGCCATCACAGTAGGACTTTTTCTTAGATCCCCAGACCAGGTATCCTCGTCCTTCTTAACTTTTGGAATGTGAGGACATAGCTGAGTCTCTGTTCAGAATAAACTCGGTAGAGAGAAAACTAACTCCAGCAAGGTTCTTAATGAACTTATTCTTCCCCATAGATTGTTTCTATCTAAATCTTTGTGGTCTTCCATATCATCCGTATGTTCTCATGAGTTTTATTTCATGTGGGTTCAACAAAAGCAGTATTTTCCAATGTTTCTGGGTCATACAAGATTCAGACTAAATCATTGCTGTTGGGGTTCCAGCCTGGGAAAGAATGAATTGTACTTGGCTTAGAGAGAGTGAGAGAATTAAATAGTTCAGTTCTTAATTTTATCCATGAAGCTTTTATGTTATGGAGTATTTCAGTCTTCTTATCTTAACCAAGTTTAATTATTATAGATTTGGTTGTCACAGATTGTCCTTTGAGAGAGCAATATGGAAAGAGATTCTCCTGCCAGATTGCGGATCACATGACCAAATAATCTATAAGGCCTTTTATAAAGCACATCTTTCTCAACTGCCTACTAGGCAAATAATTGAACTATTTTAATCTCTTTTTTATTTTTAACAATATATCACATTAATTTGGTGCTTTGAGATTTAGAAAACGTTGTCTTCCCAAGAACAGTCCCTTCTGGAGTAAAGTGAATTGTGTGAGGCTAGACCCACAGTATTATAGCCAGGATTTAAAATCACGTATTTTGATTCCAGGGTCAGAGTCTTTCCCTAATTAAATAAATTAAACTGAAAGAGAGAAATTGACTGAAGGTCACCTATAGAAAGAGAAAGCCATATAGTGCAAGGAATCATGGACTTCAGAGTCAGAGTGTCAGAATGCAATGTAAATTCTTAGTCTGGCACTGAACAGATTGAGACAAATTCTTTCCTCTCACTGAGACTCAGTTTTCTCTCCTATGAAATGAGGGAGTTGGACCAGAAAACCTTTTGGGTCTCTTCCACCTTTTAATCAATGCTCCTTCTTACTTAAAGCTACTCCCACCAAAATACCACAAGAAATGGATCTATTCCAAGAAAAGACTGAAAAAAGGAAATGGTACATGTCAGAGAGAGAAACTGCATGGCTGAATGGGCTGGGACCAGCAGCTCCTGACCCTATTTAAGGCACTTTGACCTAACAAATAGTAAACATGGATTTCTGAGATGGGCTGACCTGATTGGCCACTTTTTCCAGTATCTCCCTCTGGGTCACAAGTTAAAGGTGAGCACAAAAGAAGTGTGGATTTTCCTTATATTGCTGTGAGTGAAGAAATCCCTGCAAGAAGTCCCATTCAGCAGTCTGTATCCCTGGGGTGGACATGCAGGACTATTCTGAGCTCATCGGATTAGAGCCAGTGGCTGTCTGAGAATTTAGCCCCAATCTACATGAATTTGCCTCTTGTCAGAGATGTTGGTATCCTTTAGGAAGTAAGAAAATTTTGTGTCCTTGGGTCATTTGCAATTTTTACTTTCAACATAGTGTTAACTCAGGGCTTTTTCCCTCTGCACTTAACTGTGTTAACTTTTCCCTAGACACTCAAACAAGTTTTTCTATTTCCTTCAAGTTTGCTATTTTCATTTTATTACTGTATATTCATTACATTGCCTAAATTTAACTTGCCTATTTCCTTACAATTGTTCCTTACTACCAAACCCCCATACATTAAATTCTTTGGTATTCATTTGAAATGTATTGTAAACTATCCCCAAGGCATCAGTAAAAACTCTGAATTCCCTCAATTAATCCTAAAATATGTTAAATATCCAGACTAATGGTTTAAAGGGAAGATTTTAGGGATAGTTTACTCTTGTTTAGTCAGCAATAAAAAGATGTAATCTGCATATACTGTTTCCTCAGATTCCTTCCCCAACTTGTAGTTAAAATGGGCTTAATTCTCCCTGCTGGATATCTGTTCCATGTGAATACAGTTCCCTTGACAATAAGGTCCTGGTTTATTAGAAAGGACTTCAGGATTGTGGTCAAGTTCAATTTGATTCTGTATAGATATAACACTTCACTGAGGACAATATAGTATTTCTTCTTGTAATGTATATAGTCAGTCAGTAAACATCTTAAGGACTTACTATGGGCCAGGAAGAGAGTGTAAACAGTAGACCTCGCTCTCAAGAAGCTAACAATCTAATAGGTGAGACAGCATGCAAACCAATGTGTGCAAACAAGCTATATACAGGATAAATAGATCTAAGTGAGAGAGAGAAGGCCCTAGCAGCAAGAGAGATCTGGGAAGGCTTCCTGTAATAGGTAGGATTTCATCTAGGACTTTGAAGAAAGTCAACAGATGAGAAGACCATTCTAGGTCTGTGGGACTGCAAGGGAAAATGCCATCATAGCTACCAGAAATGAGTGGCAGTTAAACTTAATGGGAAATTTTTATGTCTATAAACATGGAAGACAGAACAAAGGGGTCCTTGAGCCCTAAGTTCACAGGCTTAAACTTAAAAATAAAAATAGTGTGCCTGCATTAGGCTAAAGCATCTTTCTGCACACAGGGTTCTGTGTGTGTGTGTGTGTGTGTGTGTGTGTTGGTGCACCCCTGGGGAGGATTTAGGGCACAGGGAGTAGGGAACCTGGTGTCTCTGTGAAGTTTGGATTCAAAGGGTTGCACTTGAGGACCAAGAGGGCCACGTGTGACCTCAAGGCCACAGATTCCCCACCCCTGGTTTAGGCAGTAATCATTCCAATAAAAATGAAAAGCTTCTACAGAGGACATAGATCTTTCCTTATCATCTCAAATCTTCACAGCTTCCCTGAAACCATAATGACTCTCATTTTTCTTTCCTGCCATATCATCACTGGAAATCAAGTAAATTTAAGTCACTTCTTGAGCCCATCTGGATTGATAAGCTCCTGACCAGGGATGAAGTCTACCTAACCCTGGTATGATTCAATTTGCTTGATATAAATCCAGTCAAAAGAGTTTCAAACTATATACTATTAAAAAAGGAAAGAGACAACTGCATAGAGACAGATATAGATAGATAGATATAGACATAGATGGATTCACCACCCTGGATATCATAAAGAGAAGCTACCATGAGAGAAGAAGAGAAGTTGAAATACCTAGAGAAAGGAATATGGTACAAAAAAAGAGACAGTAGTAAAATCTATGCCCTCAGGTACCTATATAAATATGAACAAAGTTTAGGCAATAAGCAAGTCAGGCTAGAGGACCTAATGAAAGCAGACAACTTGCATCTCAGACATTACTGAGATTTAGTAGGATGATACCCACCCATGAGTATAATACGACTAGATGAGTACAACTTACCTAAAAGAAACATACAAAAAAGGGTGAGTGGTGAACAGATAGCCCTCACTTTGTATTAAGAAGAAATACTTATGGAGGAAATCTAAGAACGGAGGGGTGAAGCATGGTAAAGAACATTACAATAAAGTTCAAAGGAGGGTGATACATTACTTTTCTCATCAGAATCTATTCAGATTACCTGAATATAGAGAGAAAATAGATGAGACCTTGGGGAAAAAATAGAAAACAAAACTATTACTGTCCTGAAACAAAGGCATAATAGAAAAGTAGTAATGAGGAGCTCAATGGAAACTCACTTGTACAAAGTGTGGCCCTTTGGCTGAATCCAGACTTCACAGAGACAGTAGGTTCCCTACCTCTGTGCCCTAAATCCTATCCAGGGGTGCACCTCGTAACTGAAGGCAGCCAGGATTAGTCTGCTATTTTCACTCAACTTTAGGGCCAGCAGGTTTAGTGGGGAAAGAAGCATTTATTAAGGGCCTACCCTGATGTAGGCAATATGCTAAGTGCTTTACAAATACCTTTTCCTTTGGTCTTCACTACAAAGTAATTATCACAGGCCAGTCACTGCTGGGGATACAAATATTATAAACAATAAACGATCCCTCCTCACAAGATGCTTGCATTCTGATCAGTGGTTAAGCACTTACAGCCAATGCAACTTAAGCAAGAACCAGTCATGCCAAGACTTACTCTATTTCCTTTTTCTGAATGAGTTAGTAATCTGGTAGATCAGAAGAATGCATTTACCTAGATTGTAACAAAAAGGCTTGATAATATCTCATTCTATTCTTGAGAAAAAAATATGGATGGTGGAGAGGAGGATGGAGTCATGGGTTCCAGAGACTCTACTTAAGAAAGGGGCTCAGCACAGTCTTCTCCTTATTTCCTACCAGCTTACACTGCTTTTGAACTTCTCCCTCAAGATTCCTTCTCCAGGAAACTCACCATTGGGAAACCCCTTTACTGAATCTGCCAGGTATTCACATCTCATCACTACCCTCTGATTGGGCCATCTGACTCAAGGACAGAGCCATGAGCCCCAGAGCCCCTTTTTAAGAAAGATGTTTAGCCCAGGCTTCTCTCCATTTTCTACCAGAACCTTTGGACTACTTTGGATTACTCCATCATGTTGGTATCTTTCTGTGCGTTATCTTCTACCATTAGATTGTAAGCTCCTCAAGGGCAGGAACTGTCTTTTTTTTAACTTGTATTTGTATCCCCAGGGCTTAGCACAGTACTTTGGCATATAGTAGGTTCTTAGCCTCTTCATTAAAAGTGTCTCAATAAGAGAGATATAACTGACATGAAAAGGAAGGTAAAAAAGTCCTGCTGTTCTCTGCCCTGGTTAAGCCACATCTGGAGTGTGATATTCAATCCTAGGAACCACAGTTTAGAAAGAATGCTGATGAAAGAGGGAGCTTGAAAAGGAGGACAAATTTAATGCTAAAAGGCCTGAAATGCATACATTATAAGAATGATTGAGGGAATTAGAGAAGTTTATCCTGAAGAAAAGGGCAGCTAGGTAGATAAATGGCCAGGCACAGAGTAAGGAAGAGTCATCTTCATGAGTTCAAGTCTGGCCTCAGATACTTATGAGCTGTGTGACCCTGGGCAAATTACTTAACCTGTTTGCCTCAGTTTCTCCATCTGTAAAATGAGCCAGAGGAGGAAATGGCAAACCACTCCAGTATCTTTGCCAAGAGTATCCCAAATGGGGTTGTGAAGAACCAGATATGACTGAAACAACTGACCAGCAACAAGAGTCCTGAAGAGAAAAACAGTGAATACCAAGTAGCCTTCTTCAAGTATTTGAAGGGCTCTCATGTAGAAGAGAAATTAGATGGTTTTTTTGTTTGTTTTTTTGGATTTTTTTGTTCTCAGAGGGTAAAACTAAGAGGTAGAAGCTGCAATGCGACAAATTTAGGTTTGATTGGCTGGCAAATAATTACATCCCAAACATGTTATAGTGGGGATTCTCTTCTGTGTATGGCCTAGGGGGACCACTGAAGCCCCATCCTGATATTCTGTGATTCTGCTTTATCAAGATCTTGTGGGGATTAGAAAGTAGGTCAGCACTGTAGTCGTTACTGATGTCTCCTGGATTGAATTTTTCCTTGTATCAACAGAACTGGTGCATGTTTTTTTCAAATTTTGTTGATTTTTTTTCCTATTTGAGATGCTGTGATAATCAATCCTTTGACAGTTAAAAAAAAATTATAAGCACAGATACCCATGGTGTCCTCTTGATAAGGTACAGCTGCTTGTCTCATCTTTGCTCTCAGTAGAACTGTCTCTGACTCTTCTAGCACTACATGAATTCAAGTGAGAAGGCTCCATTGCAATCGATAAAAGAGAGTTTGTTGTAGAAGAGTTTGCTGTTGACTGACCATTTTTTTTTCAATTTCTTGTCCATTTTATCCTTCCTTTCAGTTTCATCCTTGAATGTTTTCTGCATGACTTGGTAAGTAATACCTACAGGAAGCTTTCTGTTTTTCCTCTGCTGTTCATCACTGTTTTACAAGGCAATGCTACTCACAATCTTCCTTTATCATTCTTTCCTCCAAATTTACAAAGTAGTTTATATTATAAGTTGCTGCTACTATTAGCCACCATATCTTTCTACTTGACAAGGCAAGTGGTTTCTGGCTAAGGTCGTTTTTAGGCATTTTTGACCTATTTTGGCAATTGCTTTAAATCCATTAAACTTCCATCGATGTGGAAGCCCTTCATAACCTGACCCCTTCCTATCTTTTCAGGTTTTTTTACACCTTTTGCCCCTCCATGTATTGTCTGATTTAGTGATACTGACCTCCCTGCTGTTTCTTGCACAAGACATTCCATTACTTGACATAGCACTTTCACCGGCTGCCCTCCATTCCTGAAATACTCTCCCTTCCTGGTTTCTGAATCCAAGCTTTCTTGGCTTCCCTCAGGTCTTAGAGAAAAGCCTGCCTCCTGCAAGAAGCCTATGTTAGGCCCTCTTAATGTTAGCGCCATCTTTCTGAAATTATCTTCAATCACACACACACACACACACACACACATACACACACACATATTCAAAATGTCTAAAATTTAATGTCTTTAAGTGTCTTAAGACTGCCCCAACATATAAATATATACGTATGTATGTGTATATATGTGTGTGTGTCTATAGAGAGAGATAAAGAGAGACAAAGAAATAGAGACAGACAGCCTCCTTATAAGATTGTGACCTCTTTGAGAGCAAAGACTACTTTCGCATTTCTTTACATTCTCAATGCTTGGCAAAGAGTATAGTTGCTTATGATTTTATAGTTCCCACTTTCCAGTGCTAATACTAGAATTACTTTGTATGCATCTTGCATGTACCTAGTTATATCCATGTTGTCTCTTCCATTAGATTGTGATGTCTGATGGGAGAGGTGTTTTGTTTTGGTTTTGCCTTAATCTGTATCCGCAAAGCTTCGTACAATGCTTGCTGGAGTAAATGCTTGATAAATACTTGTTGACTGAAATAGCATATCTTCTCCCTTTTCATTCCTTTCTCTAATTTCTCCTTCCTTCATAGAGTTTTCTAGATATTATAAATAGAAATTGTGTACAATAATGATGTTACCGAGGTGCAACTAGAGTACCCTATGGGATATTCTATTTGTTATGGTATTTAATTTATCAAACGTATTCTGGGAAAACAGACTCCTCAACTAGACAGCATCATTTTTAATTAGTATGATCATGCACACACATATATTTATTTATATATACACATGTATATGATGGATATTAACTTTAAAGACATATATATATTTATATATACATGTATGTGTGTGAATGTTAACTCTATGTGTTTCTATATGTATATATGCATTTATACATGTATATGTGTGTTTATATGTATGTGTATATTTATATGTATATATGTAGAGAGATATAATTATATATATGTGGATATGTGCATGTGTATGCATTGCGAGAGTTAACATGCATCATACAACAGCAATAAAATAATTGCAACATTCTGTGGACTATTAATTAAATGATCAGTGACCATAATGAAAATGCACAGAGACACTTGGACTAGAAGATTCATCTCCTGCTACACTTTATATTTGGTGTCCTCATTAAGTGCCTGTGTATTGGAAGTTTCTATCCATAACTTATGTTTCTGGAGCTTCTTTGTTTTTCAGCAATGTGTCTATTATAGTAGGAACCCACCAGGATCTCGTCATTATTTACGTAACATTTTGATGAAAGTATTTGTTTGCACGTTGGTAATTTATCCATTCTTTTAAAAAATGTTAGGCATAGTGTGTGTATGTGTGTGTGTGTGTGTGTGTTGTGTGTGTGTGAACTATCCTGAAAGCTAGGGAAAACGCAAGGATATAAAATATATGGTTTCTATCTTTAAGGAGATTATAATGTAATAGAGCACATAAGACATATACATGTATATGTAATTGTAACAAAAAAATGCCGCTAAGTGATAAAAAATAATATCAGACTGGAGGAAAATATGGCACCAATAAAAACATGAATTCTTTAGTTTTCTGCCTTGTGGATCTTTAGAGAATCATTGGCATTTTAAGTGAATATATGTAAAGTCCTACATTTGGTTAAGAAATTAACTTCACAGACAGAATATGGGGCAGGAGTGGCTAGATGTTGTTTGTATTGTTTGTATATCCACAGGCCTGAAAATAACTGGAACACAGCTGGGTTTCCAAGAGAGAGAGAAAATAGATGTGTGTATGTGTGTACATGTGTGTACGTAGTGTATGCTGGTAGATGTTTGTCAGCTGCCTGTCTTGGTGTACATATACACCCGCAACACAGATTTAAGTTTAACCTCCATGATTAACATTTTATCTATCATTTTCTTTTGTCTAGAGAACATCAGACCCAACCTGGATTTCTAGAATTGACATGTTTCCAAGGTGAAAATATTCACTGAGAATTGAACAACCATCTCCCCTGAGCCAGTTAGAGCTGGCTCCACCATGCCTTTGGACATGCAATTACATTCATACATATAAGAAATCTGTATCTGTATGTGTATATATGAAATCTATCTATGGTAGGCTTATTTTTAAGTATGTTATTGTGGGTACTCCTTTTAAATATGGCTTAGATTAGATCACTGATATCACCCCCAATTCTAACTTTTTTAATTATATGATGTTTATGTGTATATATGTAGTTATGGTTCCATTTGTTATTAATAATTTTCTGTTAAGGAATTTATAATGCATCAATATGTGCCAGAACTCAGAAAAGGAGGATGTGTTGACCAGGTTCCTAAAGTCACCAATAAACTGAAAATTCTGTTAAAGTATGACCCCAAGAATGAGGCTGTCACCTCATTCTTTTGGTGCTTACTTGAAATCACTTAAGCTTCCATAGGAATTAGGGATAGTTTGTGTCATTTCTGCATTCTCTGTTTCTGGAAATGCCTCCTCTAAGATGTCTAAGGACAAAGCTAGGAGAACAGACCAGCAATTCTGACTAATAGATCAGATGTGCTATTGGATTAACCTGATGCAAGCTGAATATACATTATTGCTGTTCTACTGAAAAGAGACTTCCAAAAAAGAGTCATGACAAAATAACGAGACTGGATTTTTCACTTATTCCTTGATTATCATTAAATGGAGGGGGATGTATTAGAGACACCATGGTAATCTATCTTGCTCTGAATTTATGTGATTTTCAGGTTGGAATACTATCAAATTGATTTTTCTGTAACTGGGAAGAATTGGATATGAAAGAACTACACAAATATGTGCATAAATGATGGGCTACTTGCATTGATATTTTTTGTTTTTTATTTTGGGATGGAAGAGAATATAATTAAATAGAAGATGTGATAAAGAGGAGGACTAATGTATGGCAAGAAGGAGAGCACAGAAAATAATATTATAATAATGAAAATAGGGAGTGATGAAAAATATCCTTTTATGATTAAATTGATGTTTTCCCCCCACTAGTTCGTCATTCTACCTAAAGAAGTCTTTAAACCTTAAAGAAACTTTAAGACGATGAGAATGTTATTAAAAGTGATCACTTCCATACTGGGTGGGCAGAACCAAGATGGCAGAATAGAAGCAAGGACTTGCTAGAGCTCTCCCTGCAAACTCCTCAAAAAGCCTTTAAAAATGACTAAAAAATTCAAGTGTAACAAAAGCCACACAATAAGAGACTGAACCAAATTTCCAGCCCAAGACAATCTTGAAAATTGACAGGAAGTGTTTATTATACTTGCCTTGGAGCAGAGCACAGTTCAGCCTGGGCTACACTAGAGTAGACAGGGCTGCAGTTCTTAGGGGACTGAATCACTGGGAGTGGCTGTAGTTTCCAGACTTCTCAACCCACAAGCACCATTCAGCTTCAAAGGTCAATGGGATGGGTCTCTCACCTGGCTGAGAGGGGAGTATGGTCTGGCCCCAGCCCCAGTCTCAGTCCCACTCTCAGCCCTGGCCCTAGCCCCAGGGTGGCAGCAGCCATTGCTGAAGCAGAGGCTGCTACTGGAGTCCCTCACTTAACACAGAGCTCAAAAGTCAAGTAATTGGCTGGGAAAATGAGCAAATGGGGGAAAAAGAAACACACTGTAGATTATTACTTTCTCAGTGAAGAGGTATTTTCTTATTTCATAGGTGATGAGGAAGATAAAAACATACAACCAGAAGAAGACAATAAAACCAAAGATCCTGCATCCAAAGCCTCCAAGAAAAATCTGAATTGGTCTCAGGCCATGAAAGAGCTCAAAAAGGATTTTAAAAATCAGGTAAGAGAAGTGGAGGAAAAATTGGGAAGAGAAATGAGAGTGTTGCAAGAAAATCATGAAAAACAAGTCAACATCTTGTTAAAGAAAACTCCCCAAAATGGTGAAGAAAATAACAGCTTTAAAATTAGACTAACCCAAATGGCAAAAGAGGTTCAAAAATCAATGAGGAGAAGAATGCTTTAAAAAGCAGAATTAGCCAAATGGAAAAAGAGGTTTAAAAACTCATGGAAGAAAATAGTTCTTTAAAAATTTGAATAGAGTAGATGGAAGCCAATGACTTTATGAGAAATCAAGAAATTATAAAACAAAACCAAAAGAAAGAAAAAACAGAAGATAATGTGAAATACCTCATTGGGAAAACAAGGGATCTGGAAATGGATCCAGGAGAAATCACATAGAAATTCCTGGACTACCTGAAAGGCATGATCAAAAAAAGAGCCTAGATATCATCTTTCAAGAAATTTTCAAGGAAAACTGCCCTGATATTCTAGAACCAGAAGGTAAAATAGAAATGGAAAGAATCCATCGATCACCTTCTGAAAGAGATTCCAAAAGGAAAACTCCTAGGAATATTGTTCCCAATACCTACTTGATATTCCCACAAGAGGAAAGTATAAAACTCACATATATATATTGTTTCAGATACAATATTCACTTCCCCGACTAGAAAATGGAATCCATTATCAAGTTCACATGGAGAATGGTTCACATGAATGCCTGTCTATCTAATTCCCAAAGAGGAAGGACATTTGAACAGATCCATCCCATTAGCTATTGTTTTTTATTGAAAGTGACAGACTCATAAATAAAATATTATTTGATTTCCCTCAAAGGTCTTGGTAGTTCTTGGAAGTAATATAATATTCAGAGGTCATGGATAGTTTATATCCAGGAACACCTTGTCTGTTCCTATTTTACTTTGAAGTTATAAGTGATATTATTACCATGGGCACTAAGGGAATAGGAAAACATCTCTTGGGACTCAAAGGCAACAGTAAATACTTGAAAAGTTAAATAATAACTGTAGTAATTTGTCTGCTTTTTATTCACCAAACTAATTTTGTTTTTTAAAAAAATGAACATTACTGTAATGTTAGCCATCTCGTTAAAAAAGATGCCAACTCACTCTTAAGATTTCCGTTGATCACTCCCACCATAAACAACAATTACTTATGTTGTTATGAATATTGTCATTTCCAATCTTCTGAATTTCTTTTTGCCTTGTTTTTAAAAACATCACTATAAATCAGGATTATAGAAGTCAGACTTAAAACAATTAATTGTTCCTCATTGTGCTATAGCAATATTGATGGGAGCAAGAAATGAATTAATCCACAAATACCATCACCCATCTTCCCTCTGACTCCATTTTGCTTACAGTATAGAAATTAGAAATGAAAAGAACTTGAGAAATTATCTGGTCCCATGCTGTCATTTTATAAATGAGATCTAAATGAAGTCAAGTTAGTAACCCAAGGTCATGTGGTAAGTTTGAGGCAAAACCAGAATTAGAACTGTGTCCTTCTGGCTTCACTAGCTACATAATACAAACTTATACCAAGAATGAGACTATATCTATAAAGCACAAAGTCAGATGGGACCTATTCATTAATTTGAATTATTTGATCACTGTAGACAGTTAAATCAGTTAGTCAAAGTAAAAATACATGGGGATTGATTTTTTAAAATTATTATATTGATTAAATTATGTAACTGATTGGTTTACAGAAAAACCTACTTTCATTTGAATTAGGCAGATACAAACTTTAAAAATATCTTAGGAGAAAAAAATGTATGACTAAACTTGTCCTAATAGTTATTTTGGAAACAATTAGTGAGTAACCTTTAACTAATTGGTTATAAAGCACTAGAGTGTAGAGGGAGAAGACTACATTTTCCAAGATGTCCTAGGCAGGGTAACATGATCAAGGCAGATCTAAGGAAGGGTTGCATTTCCCAGGAGGCTTAGCTCCAGGGAATGAACAATTATAAGGAGAATAAGCACTCCAATTTCTAGAAGGTTATATGTGTCCTTAGTATAAGTTGATTTTCTCCAAGTGTTGAGGAAAGACAGTAGCAAAACAGAGGATTAATGAAAGGTGGTCACCACAACAGAATAAAGAGAGTGCCAAACTGGGAGCTGAACAAGGAAGAGGTGGACTCGTGCCTGAATTGAGCTAAACTGGGAGAGGCATGTAGAATAACCCAACTTCTGAGGGGAAATCCATACATACCCTATTGGAATAAGGAGTTTGGAAGTGTTTCTAACTAGCATGAAGAGTTGGAGAGTAGGCCTGGAAATGAGACTGGGGTCCTCAGGTATGGGATTGGTGATCAATTTTTCATGTTTCCTATTCAGCCCTAACCCAATTACATGCTTACCGTTTCAGTGCTATTCCTTTCCTGTACCTGTCAATATACTGAACAACCGAAATCTAAACCTAACTTTAGAAATTCTCAGTTTTCTAAATAGGTAGAGCCCAAGTCAGCCATAGAGATATTACCATTGTCATATCTTTGTGATTTCAACCCAGGCACAAGAGAGTCCAGAGCTGGTTGGATCACAGGGTATAGTTGTCTAAATTTAACATGATGGAGGTTAGAGCTCTGCTTAATTGAATCTCTTTAAGGATCTGAAGGGACGAGCTGTCCAGGGCTCACAGACTGACTGGGGGTAAGAGATACTGTGAATGTCAGCTGCCTCTAGAGACACTGAAATCCCAGCTCCTGTATCTCACACATGTTCTAATCTGGTCTATGCTATTTCTGACCCGCTGATGATGCAAACTTATGAACTCCCACCTTGAGAGAAATAATCTATTTCTCCATTTTCATCATGTTTTGCCTACCAAGTTCCTAAGAATGTTTTGAATTCACTAGGTTCCCTCTCCTCCGAGACTGGCCACTGTGTAAATTTGAGCCATCATAGCGGACTTCCACAGACTCTTCTCTGCTGCTTTTGCCTGGGTCCCAGCTGCCACAACATCTTCTCTTCAGGTCATATCAAGTAGAATCCCAGGCTTCCACAGAAACAACAATATGACCAAAAATTGGAAAAGATATATAAGGTTACAGTGCTGAAGGCATGTTGGAGATCATCTAATCCAACCTATTCATTTATTTGCTAAAGGTCACACAGGATTTAAGAAACAGAGCTAGAATTAGACTCCAAATCTTGTGACCAACTCCAGTGCTCTTTCGGATACATCATAGCTGTCTCCATAGTCAAATCTCCTATTCTATGGAGGAAATCTTCCTACAACATCTCTAACGCAAAATAACTCCAAATCAGCTTAGAAATGTTCACTCATAGATATTTTATTACTTGACAAGTCGGCCCTTTTTATTTATAGGCAGCACTAATTATTCCAGAAATTGGCCTCCCTGTAACTTTTACTCATTGGTCACAATTCTGTCTTCTTAAGACATACTTTGTACTGTCTATTTCCTTTCCCCATAGAACAGTGCTTAATAGAGAGGAGTTTCAAACAGATTTGTGTGGGCATATAACTGTAGCCTTAGATTACATATATTCACAATTGCTGAAATTTTATTTTCTTAAAAAATACCATTTCATGATGGTATTTTGTTTCTAAAGTATTCTGAATATCAAGCTAAAGTGCTCTAATTGTTTCTGATGAAATATTGAATTTTTGCTTTTCACTAAATTATCTTTCAGAGCATTTGGTGCTGGGATAAGTCAATTCACATTCAGGATGGTGTGAAGGAAAGGGAAAAAGAAACTAGGTGCTACTTTTCTGTAGTCCTCCTCTTTGACCAAACTTACCTTTTCATAAAGAAGAAAATAGCTCTATCTTCAGCTGCAGGAAAAAAAAAAACCTGTGGCACCCCTTCAGAGAGTGCAGAGATAGTTGATGTGGATAAAAGTCCCAGAACCAGAAAGCTTTGGAAGCAACACAGGGTTTATTGAGCTCACCAGCAAGGGAGTCCTACTAGAGACTCCCGAAAGGAACAAAAGGATGAAGACTATAGACTTCACTTAGGCAGGAGGTAGATTGGTGATGGGGCTTGATTGAACTAGGCTTGTTCGTGGGGGCTTGGTGGCTAGGATTGGGGCTGTGTAACAGGAAAACCTCTTCCTTGGCTTAGCTATTTCTCATACCCACCCATAGGTGGGTTCCAGATAAGCCTTGTTTTAGCAGAGAGAAAGGTTGCAAGCAGGGCAGAGGCTGCAACACAAACAGGACTGGGAACAAGATGGAGGAACGACATACAAAATGGAGTTGCTTTAGTTCTCTCTAACATCCACATTGACCCCTGCCTGATCCATCTGTGGTCACTGAGATAATAATGCAATCCCAGCTCTTTGTGTTCACCTGTTGGATTTACTCCTCAAGGTACTGCAATCATACTCACTTTGGAGGTTTCAGAACTGGGAGATTATGGTAGTGCTTTCTATGAGAAGAATATCCCTAAACAAAGGTAGGTACCTCAAAATTCAGGTGAAGGAACTCGTTTTTTCTTCTTTCTCCCTCTGTAATCTCAAAGGTGTAAATTCATGGGAAAATACTAAAGATGGTACCAGCCCATTCTCCCTTCTCCTATTCAGGAAGTTCTTGTCAAGAGTATACTGTATTGCCACACTGAGTATGGCACACACACACACATATATATTATCCAATGTCATAAAAGACTCATTTATTAAATATTGCATTGCAGGCTTTGTGTCAGGTTTCAGACAAAAATGAATGAGTTCCTGTCATAAGAGGGAGGTTCATGTAAACAGATTAAATATACAAATCATAATATGAAAAAGGAGTGAGAAGGGTGTTCAGAAACACTTGCTTATTGTCATTCACTAGATGATGTCACTTGACTAAGTCTTGTTTTCTCTGGTTTAGAAGTAGCATATTAACTATTACTAATTATAGTTCTGTGATTGCATGATTTCTCTCATTAAAACTAAAAGCCTAGCCAAAAGATCATGAGATCATAGCTTTAGAGCCAGAAGAGACCTCAGGAGTCATCTGGGTCATTGTCACACATTTTATACACAGGGCAAATGAGGCACAGAAATGTTGGTGACTTGCCCTAGATATATAGCTACTAAATCAATAGTCGTAGCATTCCTGATTAAGAATCGTCCAACTATTTCGGAGAAAGAAGCCACAGTAGCTTTCTATGACTCATAAGTTTTCCATCTTCCCAAAGCTGAAAGTTAGAATGTCATACCATTTTGATATTTAGTACCTCTTTATGCACAATGTAATCTGAAACGTTCAGTGGAGACGCATAATATTGAAGTGATTTAAGGTGTCAAGTGTGCTTACATGTAATCTGTCTAGATAATTATTTTTCAGCTACATAAACCTGATTCACGTTTCACTGTAATCTCATGTGGAATGTGATGTGAGACAGGAGGAGGAGGGGAGAGAGGAAAAGAAAGATGTGTCCATAATGTCTTAATTTTCTTTTATTGCCACCCTTCCATTTCAGCTGCCTACCAAATGTCATCTGCCATGGGACATGGTGGCAATCACGGCCTACCTTATTCGGCGCTTAATGCATACATTGATTTCTTAAATGTTTCCAATGAAAGTCAGGGTTGAACATTTTAAAAAGTCAGGGTTAATCTTCTTTTTAAAATTCAGTTCAGGGAAACTACCACACAACATATTCCTCCTAAATGTTAATGATCTGCAAAGAAAATCACAAACCATTTCAAAAGTAGTTTGTTAAGACTGTAGGGAAAAATTTACAGGAAACTTAAGTGATCTAACAAACTTAATCTTTTGTGTTCATTGATACATATAGGAATGATTCTGAGATAGGCAAGTAAAATGCTTAGCACGGGAAATGGAGAGGAAGGGGAAAACAAAATAAATGATGATGGCTCCATCACTTGAGTAGCAACATAAAATATAGAGTAAATGGAAAATTAAATCAACCTGTACTTTAAAAAAGTTTTAAAATGACAAATAGTTTAACATTTTGAAATGGAAAATAGAAAAAAATACAAAACTAAATGTCTAAAACTTACAAGTATAAGAATATTATTCTCAGGAATTCATTGTGTTTGTAACCTCTTTTGTAAAGTGCTCAGAAAACTAATTCTGTATTGGGAGTTTGAAAGTTTGAATTCTAATGCCAGACCTCAAGAACCTGCTGTTTTCCCATTGGAGCAATCACTTAAAGGTTCTCTGGGAGGAAGTATGAACAGGAGTTTAATAATAAGACACTGTAAATAATCCTCCCACACTAATGAAAATTGGTCAGCATAATTGGGTATTCGTTCTTTCAGTTTTGAAGACTTTCATCTTTCTGAGTGAAGGCCTGGCTAAAGTCTGCTTGGTGTCATCATCTTATAGAGTATTTAGACAAGCATTCATAGGTCCTCAAATGCTGCCCTTTGACTGAATCCAAACTTCACAGAACAGACTTCTGTGAATTTTGAATTCAAAGGGCCCTCGCTTGATGTACTGGCAAGCAAAGTAGGATCTTTTGCTGTTTGTGTTCTAGCCAATCAAGTGCCTTTCACTGAGTCTTGCTTTTGACTGAATCAGTGAAGAGTCTTTGATTAGAAACAGCAGAGAGAGCAGTCAGAAGCAGAGCTGAGGGAGAAGTGACTGCGAGCTGGCTAGGAGAACTTGGTTGGGGGAGGTCTAACAAAAAGACTGTTTGTAACGTCGAAGTCCCGTCTGTTGGTCTGTGTTAATTTCTCAGACAGAAGCCCTGTCTTTTGGGCTTTATGAGTAGATTGAGGTGATGACAGTAGTAATTTGTATAAATATTGTTATAGCCCTGTTAAGCTTTGTTTCCCCTAGAAACAAAGAAGAGTTTGGAGTGGAACAGCCCCCACGAGTTGAGCAAGGAGCAGGAGCAGAGAGCTACCTGTGTGTGAACCCAGGCAAGAGCTGGGAGTGGTGGGTCCATGGAGGAGGAGCCTCAGGGTTTGGAAGTCAGCCTCAAGTCAAGATGAAAGAGGACTTGGACACTGTGTATGGATTAAGAAGATTGTTCTTACTGTGACCTAGAGGGTGGGTGATGTGGTATTTTGAAAAAGGACTTTACTTGGATACTTGGTATTGATTAAAGATGTTGCTATTATTGTGATGTGTGTATATATAATATATATATATATACACATACACACATATATCTTGAATGATGGGCTTTACTTAAGGATGTTGTTATGAATGTTATGCTTACTGAACAATGTTTAGTTTGTTGCTGAATAGAGCGTTCATTATACTATGTGATCAGACCCTTGAATCATTCACAGCAGCAGTCCTCAGGCTTCATACTTGAGGGCCTAGAGGGCTGCATATGGCCTCCAGGCTGCAGGTTCCCCACCTCTGCACAGCATTCATGTTTTCTGAATGCTTAAGGTTCCCAAAGCATTTTTGTCACAATAGTGTTGTGTGTTACATACTAATGGGCTTCTTCCCACCTCTCTCTTGTGGCAGGCAGCCTGGGCTGCTGGACATCAGATGACTCTCTCTCCCCAGAGTTCTAAGGATAATCCTGAAAGGTTAAGAGTATTTCTGAGGGGAAGAGCATAGCCATGTGGGTATGCTTCCCCACTGATTATCAGTTTATGTTATTTAGTTATCTACATTCAATTTGCTTTTTGTTCAGGATATTTATGAAGGCAAAAATGGTAAGAGCAGTTGGTGTAAACATTCCCCCCCAAATGCCTGAAGCACAGTCTCTCACAAGTACTGTCAGAGTCCTGAGAAAAGTGGTGGAGGCTTAGTCTTGATCTGGCAAACACGATTAACCTAGGGCTAGTGAAGTTTTTTCTTCCTTTGCTGGAACCCTTTGCAGGTCTTAGGTACTTGTGTAGCTTTCTATCGGGCTCCATGTAGAAGCTGCCTTTCAGACCCTGCCATCAGTCATCACTGTTCCCTGGGGCACTGCCAGAATGCCGGTGGAAAGTCCAGAATTATCTAACCTAATGAAGTTCATAGATCATTCTCTGTTGAAGGGAGAAGGGGATATTCTCTTCTCCTTCCTAACTAGTTTCTTCTCAGACCTGCTCCCACTCCAGGCTCCAAGCTGACTTAGTACCAGTCTCATGTGCATGGCTTTGTATCCTCAACCAATCTCAATACGCTGCCTACGCAACATCATTTCATTTCATCCAATGATTGTCTTCCCAGATTGATTGAAGATGTTTTGTACTTAGTTTAATGCTCTTGGCTGATTGATTGATTACTATAGGTGTTATCATTTGACAGATAGTTATTGTAATTAAGGCAAGGCAATCAGTTTAGAGGTTCCTTACCTTTCCTCATGGAAGGTGGGTAGTGTAAAATCATCCTCATTTTACACATTAGAAATAATTTAACAAGAATTTATTAAAAATTTATGCCAGACCCTGATGGAAATTATTTCAAGAAATTGGAGAAAATTGAGGTTTTGAGACTTTAAATGAATTGCACATAGCCATATAGCCAATAATTAATAATAATATTTATATATAAAACAGTCTATTAAAGTAATTTATGTATACTATCTCAATTGCTCCCCCAAACCAGGCTGTGAAGTCGATGCTTCTTTATCTCCATTTCACAGATGAGGATATTAAAGCTTAGAGAAGTTATGCAATTTGCCCAGGATTACCCAGCTAGTAGTATCTGTCTGAACAAGGTTTTGAATATAGATCTTGTCCTGACTCCAAATGTAATTTTTTTAACCCTGCTAAAGTAATTAACTACCTTCTTATCCCAACCCATGGCCCCTCTCCTCCCCTCCTAAAAGAAATTAAAAAGCACTTCACTAAATACAGATGCATGACTTTGTTTTTTAAGTACATTTTCAGTTGCCTGTCCATCTGCAGCATCTGGTTCTGTCAAATAAATGCATTATCATAAACAAAATGAGCACCAGGGGATATGGTTCTGGTGGAGGTCTTATCATAATTCTATCTGCTGTTTCCCTTGAAGGAAGAATTCACATAATCAAAAGAGTCCCAGAGCATACAGCTGCTTTTCCTGTCTTCTACATCAGCACTCTTTCATTTTAGATATTTATATATGAAGTGAGAAAGACAGCAGGAGAGTGAGTTTGTTCAAATTCTTCAATTAGTCAGTGTCAAACTTGAACTTAGCTGTTTCGAAGTCTCCTGCTCTGACCTCATGGCACCATCAGAGTCAGAGCTGGATCTTGTAATATTGCAGTGATGAAAATCAACATAATGTACACAGTAGAACATTGCTAATTAGAACTGATTACTCCAAGGCCCATCACAAATAACCAAATTTTGTGCATAAACATGTCTACCAGCTAACACAATTAAATGGAAACTTAATGAATCTCCTTTATTGGATGAGGGAGGGAAAAGCAAAGTTTGAACTGGGGCAGTGATCACACACCATCACATGGCCAAGTACTCAACTTGCTGCAGTTTGTCATTAGGATTTGAATGTTAAGGGAATGAGATACTAGGTTTTCTTTCTGACTTCCTAGTGACAGGAGCAAATTCTGACCAGCATATAAAAGGAAATGAGATTAGAAATGTGGAATTCTTTTCTTGGGTTTTCAGTGCAACTTCTTGGCTCCTGAGTCAAATTCATTGGGTCTGCCCTAATCTCTCTGGTTTCACTTAAAAAAAAAATGTACTCTTTCTGAGATCCTTGGAGAGCCTCCTTGCCATGTCCCACACAGTGAATGAAACTCTAGTTAAAACGAGAGCACATCTGCTTAGTGCTGGTTTAAACTAATACACAACACAAGTAATAAGTGTGAGAGGTAGAATTTGAACACAGGTTCTTTGATTCTAGTGCAATTGCTCATTCAGTTACACTAGGCTAGACTGGGATTTCCTGACCAACCAAAGCTCAGTCTCTCCTACTTGAAGGTCACAAGTATCCAGAGCCTAAATCTAGAATGTGTCATGAGGATTCAAACCCAGTCTCTATACTAGAGAAGCAGTATAGTCAAGAAGTTGATGAATAGTAGCCTTATATGGCATATCTTCCCTGGACCACGAGAGCAAGATCCTCTCATGCCTAAATTTGTGAATGATCATCATGTGTTAATTAAATCATTACTATGTGCCAGGTTGGAGACAGGTAGGTGGCTCTGGGCAGAGCACTGGGCTGCAGGTAGGAAGACCTGGGTTCAAACTGGGCCTCAGACACCTACTAGTCAGTGACCCCAAGGCAAATCACTTAACCTCTGTTTGCTTCAATCCACTGGAGAAGGAAATGGCAAACCAGTCCAGTATTTTTGCCAAGCAAACATCATACAGGGTCCCAAAGAGTCAGACATGACTGAATGACTCAACAACAGTGTGCCAGATACTGTATAAAGTATATGCCAGGTGTGCCATAAGTACTCTAAAGTTCCGGCAGTTCTCTCTGCCTGATATGCTACCTAAGATCCATGTAATTCCCTCCCCAGTTGGGAGAAGCTTTCTTTATGTAGTCTTTTTAGCCTCTGAGAGTCCTTATCCTAATTCCTACTTGCACTGAAGGCTCTCTGCATCTGTCCTTCTGGGTTCAGGTTGGTGTCTCTCTAATCATAGCTCAAGTCCAGCCCCAACATCAGTCATCAGTACTGAGCACTTATTTCGTTTAACCAAAGAGCACCGAGTTGCTTTTTTCAAAGTAATATTTACTGAGAAGACCTGAACAACATTAGAAACATTTTTCTCCTCAAATACCAAGGGCACTCTGTCCCAGTACCACCTTAATTTCTGGGGAAAGTAAGCTCAACTTTAAAACAATTTCTTCAAAGCATTTGCCTCTACCAAGTTCACTTTCAAATGTGATCAGGGGATGAATTCCAATTGCTTCCTCTTGGATGATTGGGATTTCAACCCTCATGGGTCTCAGCTGTCTCCCAAAAATGGCATGGACTCTAGCTCCTGAATTTCTGGCAGCTTTCTCTCTCTCTCCTTTTGAATATTACAAGATCACAGCCTCATTTGATACAGTTTCACATAAGAACAAGGAGGAAGAGACATGAGAAACAGAATCAAGAACAGGACTGTGCATTCTTAGGCCACTTGGCATCAACCCAGGCGAGCAGGTAAAGACCTGTGTCCTTTGTCAGATTAAAATACTCTACTCAAAAGCAGCCAGCCAGAAAAAGGGGCCAAATCATCCCATTAGCATTTTTACAAACATCCCCAATGAAAGGCTCCTTTTCCTCAAGGGGTAAACAAACAAGCCTGTCAATAAACATTTACTTAGAGTCCACAGTGTGCCAGGCACTGTGCTAAGTGATGGGTATATAAAGAAAGGCAAAACACTATCCATGTTGTTAAGGATCTCACAGTCTAACCAGAAAGAAAACATGCAAACAATAATGTGCAAACAAGCTATATACAAGATAAATTGGAAATAAGCAAGAAGGAAGGCACTAGAATAAGGAGATCAGGAGAGACTTCCTAAAGAAGGTTGGATGTCAGGTGAGATTTTGAGAAGACCAGGGGAGCCTGGAGATGGAGTTAAGGAGGAAGAACATTCCAGTCATGGGGCACAGCCAGTGGAAATGCCAGGAGGGGAAAGAAAATGTGCTACTGGATCACAGAGTTCATGGGGGTTAAAAACACCTGTTCTGAAGTCCAAGCAGAAATTGCATTAGTTGATCACATTTTGTATGCTCACAAGGACTGTACTCAAGCCCATTCCAGCCTCCCCCGCTCATTAGTTTCTAGGGATGTTTGGTGGCTACAACTGCCCTCTCTGTCCTTGTTTTTTTTTTCCTTTTGATATGACCTCGCTGACTCTGGTTGCACTTGTGTTTGGTGGAGCTCGGTTCTCATTGGGGTCAAGTAGGCTGTCTTCCTTCTTCCTAGGAGCTTCCCTGTCCCCTAGCTCTGACACTTTGACTCTGTCTGGGGGACCCTCTTTTGTCTCCTCTGGTCACATTGTTTTCCACAGTTAAGTACATGGTATGTGGCCCTAGGACTCTGGTTGATATGGGCAATGAAGGCAAAAAATAGTTAACATTTCACATTGTTAAAAGATGCGCCAACTCTAAATTCTACACCTACCTATCAGTACCTACCTAAAATTTTAAGTACCTGCCTGAATTCTACATCTCCTCACCTACCTATCAGGCAAGATGGCAGGGTCCATTAGAATGATGCTTTTTGGTAACCAAAAAAGGTAAGGCTGAAAAGGTTTTCTGAATTTTCAGGTAAGGGAGAAGTTTGAATAAAGTTATGCCTTTAAAGTTTACATTTTTTAAAAAAACCAATCAAGTCAACAAGCATTTATTTAGCACGTACAATGTGATAGGCACTGTGCAAAGCTCTGAGAATGCAAATATAAGCCAAAAAGGAAAAAAATGAAAAACACTCCCTGTCTTCAAGGAACTTATTAGCATCCTGGTAATGGAAGACAGCCCCTAAAATGAAGCTGAAACGTAGAGGCGGGTTGGGGAGATTGGAAAGGTGTGGAGAGAAAGTGTCCACCAGAGGGTGTGATGGAAAAGTCAGGACTGGAGCCCTGGGGTACAGAAGTGAACAAGGCTGACCTGGGCACTTCCTTAAGAAAGAGTTTGTGGGAGGAAGTGAGCAATCAGAGAAAACAGGCCACAGAGGCAGAGACATCTTCTAGGGGGGAGGAGAAGACCACAGGGATAGAGCACAGTAGTATGAGATACCCACTGTCCATGCTCATGCGTTGTCAGGCTTGATAATTTTCTATGTTAACCAAAAACATTTTTGGCTTCTCACTTCCACCATGGCCAATATTATCCTTTCTCCAAATTACCATAAAAATGTCAAAGAGGGAATGTTGCAAAAGAAGTATCTTTGGCAGAGTAGTCCCATAGCATAACACAGTATTATTTGGTGGTAAAAAAAAAAAAAAAACAACCCCAAAAAAATTCCCCTTCCATATGATAGCCTACATTTTTTCAGCTATATGTTTTCATTTATGAATACAAAGTATAAGCAGTAATAAATACAGAAAGAATGCACTTTAACCTATTAGGAGGTCCTTTCCCATAGCCATAGGGTCATTAAGAGACCATTTATACCTTAGAAACTGCTTAGTGAACTCTATGTACCACTATCAACATGGAAAATTTTAGTTTGGCCCCCTGGCACAGACAAATTCAAGAGAAAATAGAAAGGCCTTAGATGGTATCACAAGCTGCCTCTGTTCTCATGAAAAAGAATTTTTACTGACCATCCCTTTCATGTGTTCTGTCAAGGAATTCAGCATTAGAGTTGAAAGGAAAATAAAGATTGATAATATCATCTCACATTTATAAATTCTTCCGCCTTTTCAAGGTATCTTTGCATATATTATTTCATTTGATATTCACAATAAAGTAGATAGGGAATTATGGAAAGCAGGAAAATGAGGTTTCAGAGAGGTAAAGTGACTTACCCAAAGTCATAAAGCAAATTACTGACAGAACAAGAATTAATGACTTCCCCTGATGACTTCGATACATTTTTTTTACCTGTGTGTGTGTTCATCCTTTGTTGCCAAAGAGGATGATGCCATCAGAGAAATAATGACATGACTTGCCCTTGACTTTGTTTTGAGTGAGGGAGGGCTGTTCAGATCACCAGCCTCACTTCTCCTCCAGAGCCATCTGAATCCAGTGAACAGATATTCATCAGGATGACTGGAGATGACCCAGGATGAGGCAATTGGGGTTGATTGACTTGCCCAAGGTCACACAGCTAGTGAGTGCCAGGTGCCTGAGGTGAGATTTGAACTCAAGTCCTCCTGATTCCTGCACTGGTGCTCCATCCTCTGTACCATTTAGCTGCCCCCTTTACCTACAGGATTCCATGGAAAGGAAATATATACTTCAACTGGAGAAATATTTTATAGATGTGAATATTAAATATAATTTATACAAAATTCTGTTTTACTAAGTTCTGCATACTGTAATAAATTAGTTCAGAAACTCTTCAGGGTGTCAGTGATGGATCGTTGACATTCTGACTCATCTTCTTCTTTGAATGTAAGAGGACCTGACATCGTTCTGCAGAAAGGAGACTCCCTTTATGAACCACAAGACCTCTATTGTAAATGCAAACTAAATGCCTATTGACAGACTGACTCTACAATGCTCTAAGTTTCACCTATTGAACAATGCTCCTACAATTTCTAGTTGAAGGTATCACCTACTCAGGGGCTAAGCCAACAGTTTGGCTGTACTGATTTAAAATAGCTAGGTACAGGGGTGGGAAACCTGTGGCCTTCTAGGTCCTTGGATGCAGCCTTTTGACTGAGTCCAAGTTTTACAGAACAGATCCTTTCATTAAGGGGATTTGTTCTGTGAAGTTTGGATTCAAAGGACAGCACTTGAGGACTTAGAAGGCCACATGTGACCTCAAGGCCACAGGTTACCCACCTCTGATGGGATCTATTCTAGTATGTAATGAAGTGGAAGTGAGCTCATTTTAAAACTGCTGAGGGATTTAGCTCTGATTAGCCCTTCATTGAGTCTCTCATGGTCCCATAAAAAACAATTGCAAAGGATTCCTTGAGCTCTAATACAGGAATTTCTGAAAAAAATAGAGAAAGCCTATGAAGGATATATCTATTATTTACCTTATGACATAGAATCAACACTTCCCATCCCTTCTGTGCATCCTGTTTCTAAGACATACAGATTAAAGAACAGTGAAGCACATGAGACTTTCCCAAGAGAACAGACATATGGGGAAATGCACACGTGGAAGTAGGTTCTGCAGTTCTATATTGTTTGGCTGCAGTATTCTCATTTCACTTTCTTCTTTTCCCAGGCAACTTAACCACTACATTTAATGGGTTGAAAGAGACACCATGGCAAAGGGTCAGACTCTCAATATTTGATAGACTGTTAACAGGCAAACATGCAATGGATAGAGTCTGATGAACTCATTAGGGTTATTGATAATATCTGCTACCCTCCTACCATATAGATCAATAGTCCTGACTTTTCACTGGGCTTCCTGGAGAATTGCAGGCTGACTTTACATACTATGGTCTGTGTAGCAGTACTCTGATGATGCTTGGAGGTTATGAGGCATTTTCTACCTTTTCTGCATGTACATTGCCTTCTCCTAAGAGAACCTAGATAATTGCACCTTATTACCATTTCTTTCGGTAGCAATTCCATTCAGGTCAACATTACTCACTGAAATTTATTAGTAGCTTGCTCTCTGTGCTAATCATTTCTAGATGTTAAAAAATTCCTTTATAGAGAAAAGAATATTCTAATTAAAATAGGATAGCAGGCTTTTAATAGTTATTCAAGTGCTGTTTTTATGGTTTGGACCATGTTCAAATGGTTATTATATGGTGCATGGAACAATCAACATTTATCATGTCTACTTTTACGAAGAGTGAAAGTTATCCTCATTATTTTCAGCTTTTAAATCAGCCAGGCTCAAGTGAATTTTACTGAACGAAAAGACATGGCACATACAATGGAGCCATAAAGCTATATCAGTGCTATTATGGGGAACTGTCCAGGGTTCACATGCCTAATAAATTCACCATAACAGCAAAATTGAACCATGTTTCCAACATGGGGCTTATCCTTGAATATTATATAAAATACAATGAGCACCTTCTCCAATCAGACCACCAACATTGCTTCTTTTTAGCTGCAAACATTTTATACAGATACTCTTACATTTTCTCAAATACTTAAAATCACTGGGTATTAATCTCAATGAATAAATCAATAAGTGTTTATCTACTGTTTACCTGGTACTGTTCTAGGCACTGAATATATACTGTTAGAAAAGGGAAGGAACCCCAGCTTTCAAGAAATTTACATTCAGTAAATTCATTCAGAGTATTTCTCTTTTTACATATAAGTAAACATAGGAAAAATATGTTTGCATACATGTATATGTATAACAGATATATGTGCAAACATAGCATATATATGTACATCACATGCCTACATGTACGTATTTACTTACTTATGAACCTGGTGAAATCTCTTTGAGAGTTTATAAATAGTGATTGGCGGTGAGAAGTAAAGGAAAACCAACTTAAAGTATCAAGAAATGTTTCTTGAAAGAGGAGTCACTTGAGCTCTACTTAGAAAGATTCCAGTAAGTGGAGGAGAGGAGGGAAGGCAACCCTGGCAGGGGGAACATCCAGTACAAATTCCAAGAGTTTGGAAATGGAATATTATGAACAGAGAGTAGTAAGTAGAACAGTGTATGAGGAACACAGGATTCATAATAGGGAGACCTGTGTAATAGACCTGGAAATACAAGCTGGTGCTAATCTGTGAAACACTTTAAGTGCCAAAGAGAGAAGTTAGTATTTTATCCTGAAGGTAATAGGGAGCTATTGACTTTATCAAGGAGTATGACACAGTCAGAACTACACTTTGGAAATACTATTTGGCAGTTACAGGTAGCATGGATTAGAGAATTGTACAAACGGTATTTATTTTTAGATAGGCTAGGGTGGCTTCCTTTAAGGAGGCAAGGAAGGTAGTCTCGAGATTTGATTCATCTATAGGTGTAGGGGTAGTTTGACAGAGTTATTCCTGAACTCGATGACACTTTTGTGACCTTGCTTTGCTGTGTTGGTGAATGTGAAGGCAGAAAAGGTGTCTGTCAGTAAACTAAGTAAATGTTTACTTTTTGGGGGTGGGATATGTAAAGTTAGTTTTATCACATTTAGTTATCCACAAGTATTTCATTGTGCTCTAGTGCAAAAACTGAATCATTCATTAGACTGAACTAAGTTTGGCCTCACCCAACACAGTTGGTAGTAACTGGCAGGTCTAGGTCACTTTGATTTCATGGTTTTTATGACTGAAGTAGGGGAAAGGTGACAGAGAGAAGGGAACTTGGGATGAATGGATGGACAGAGATGGAACTCTGGGACCATGTGATGGTTACTTTTCTAGTCAAATTTGGGAGTCCTCTAATTGTCATAATGACCCCACATCTACACACACACACACACACACACACACACACACACACACACACACATACATATATATATAATTAACCCAGTGAATATTTAGGAAGCTTGACATGAAAAGTTAGAATATCTGAAATCTATTATCTCTTGGTTTTTATTAACATTTTGGAAAAACTATATAAGTAAGTGTAAAGGCAACCACCTGACATACACAGAAGGTTCTTTGATCTACTTTTCTAAAAGGAAAGGCAACTTTTGGGAGGGTCAACAATCACGTTAATCAAGCATATATGTCATTTATTTAGTTCAGGGGAAAAACTCAGCACCCTGAATTTCAGAGAAAATACAAAGAAATAATCGACAGGGCTTCAAACTGTCTGATTGTAAGCAACATATGCATCACAGATCAACAGACAGATCCAGCTGCCTAACCATATATACATAGTTACCAGAGAGAGAAGCACCAGCATCTGTGTTTTCAAAGCTAGAGGGTGTAGGGAGGCTACAAAGGGGTGAGGGTGCGGGCTCCTTAGTGGCTGCCCAGTCTCTTGTGGCCAAACACTTCCAATGAGTAATCCCCAAAGTGAAACCTCATCTCAGAGTATTTATACACTTTTCAGAGCTAGAGGGCATCACAACCCCTTGAGAACCAGTGTCTCCTTAAAAAATTAACAATAGGTCCTTGAGGCCTATTAATGGGTGGGAAAGATCTAATTAACATTAAATGCATCAAGTCAAGTCAATAAATAGATAGCTACCAGCCAGTAGGTTAAGTACAATGGCAATAAGGAAAGGTAAAAGACAATCCTTGCCTTCAAGGAGCTTACAGTCCAATTAGAGAGGCAAGATGAAAACGCCTATGTACAAACAAGATATATACAAGATAAATAGGAAACAATCACCAGAGGAGACTCCAGAATTAAGAAGTCTTCCTGTAGAGGGTAAGATTTAGGTAGGACTTGAAGAAAGCCCGGGAGACAGAGGTGAAAAGGGAGAACATTCCAGGAATATGGGTGAAAATGCATGAAAGTGGGAGATCAAGTATCTTAAGTGAGGAAAATCAAGGAGGCCAGTGTCATTACTTCCAAGAGTAGGTAGAGTGGAATAGGTATGTGAAAACTGGGAAGGTAGGAAGTGAAGAGGTTATAAAGGGATTTAGAAGTCAAATAGAAGACTTCATATTTCATTTTGGAAGTAATAGGGGAACAATTAGAGTTTATTGAGTAGAAGGTGACACAGTCAGACCTGTGCTTTACAAAATTGGTTGCTAAGTGAAAAGTGGACTTGAATGGGAGAGACTTAAAGACAGAAGATTGTTGCCAAAGGTCAGATGTGAGATAGTGAGAATCTACACCATTTTGGAATCAGTGTCGGAGGATAGAAATGAGTGCATACCAAAAAATATTATTAAGGTAGAATCAACAGAAATTGAAAGTGGAGTTAGGTGAGAAAGAGTTAGAAGTCAAGAAAAGCACCCCAGTAGCAAGCTTGGGTGACTGAGGAAATAGTGTTGTACTTGACTTTAATAAGGAAGTTAGGAAGAGGGAAGAATTTCGGGGCAAAGACAAAAAATTAAATTTTGGACATGTTAAGTTTGAGTTGTTTACAGGTATCCAGTTTTAGATGTTTAGTATCAGATGCAATATTAAAATATCTTTTTTTATGCTTACAAATTGTTAGTAGATATGGATGTAATTTTGATTTTTAAGGATTGTGCCTTAAGGATAGAGGGATGGTTAATGAACTGAGTAATAATTAAAATGAAAAAGGAAATTCCAGAATTTATCATTGTTTCTGGAACATAGGAGGAGCTTAATACATGTTTATTGATTTCTAATTCACAATGTGTGCAGGTTGTCAATAGGCTACATCTATAAGACAGCCTCTGACCTGGAGATCATGTTGAAGAATGTATTAAATCCCTCTAAAATTAGGAATATAAAAGAAGAGAAAGGGAGGATAAGAGCAGGGAACTACCGCCAGTGGTAAGAAGGCCTTGGGCTTATGCTGTTCCTATGCAGGGAAGCTGAAAGGTACATAGGCTTTCATTACCAAAGAACACAGTAAGCTAGAGGAGAACTTTAATCATCAGCCTAATGAATCTTTGAACAATTCTCCTGGCTACATTTTTTCTAATAACTTGGCAAGCTTACTGAAGATTTACTTTATTTCAAAGCCAATTAAATCAGTTGGGGGCCAGCATGTTGGCATACCCCTCTAGTTCGTGCTAATGGGGAGGCTGAAGCTGGATAACTTGAGTTCAGGAGTTCTGAGCTACAGTGAGCTGAAGCCAACTGGGTGAGTTAGCCAAATCTGTAATCATATTGATGAGCCCGTGAGAGCTAGGATTTTTGGTGCCTAATAAAAAGGGAATCACCTGTAATGGTAGTTTAAATGGGAAGATCTTTCCTATTCATTAATAGGCCCATGATACCTGCTTAAATCATATGGAAGCCTAGGTCACATGTGGTTGGAGGACATTGCTAAATGAGTGGAACAGGAAGGGTAGAGCAGAACTGAGTGGAAGTGAGTTAGGGCAAAGAGAGAGGACACAGGCAAGCAGACAGCTAGGCTCATGAGTGTTTGTTTATGGGAACACACACCCCCAGGAGGGGGTGGGGAGGCTTAGGAATGACTTTGTCCCCTGGAGTACTAATGTATATTAACTTCCTGGATACTATGATGGATTTGACTTTCTGGTTTTGGGATTTGGCTTTCTGGTGTCTAAATAAATGTTTTTCTTCTGCCTTCTGTATGGAGTATGTTATACTTTGTGAATGTGAATTATACTGACTTATTTATATTCACCACCAGGGCTGTGAAGATTGCCTTGGCGATACACCATCCCAGATCAGAAACAGAGCAGCTCAAAGCGTTTGTGCCATTCAGTATTATGTCTGATTCATGAGTGACAGATGCATATCCAGCCTTTATGAGATAGGGAGACCCAATATCTAATGCAATAAATGAATTAACAAGTGAACAAATAAATCAGAAACCTCAGATAGATGCTCTTATTGGGTTGTCAAGATGGGGAGTCCTATGGACCTACCTCTATAAAAATTAATTTCCTTTGTAACAGGTTACCTAATAGGAGTTAACAAGAGAAGATGTAAAAATTATAAAAGAGATACATTTGGTAAATTGAATTTACCCTTCCTATCCCCCTATGACCAGACAGTGCCAGGGGCAATTAGATCCCACCTTTTGTGCAGAATTTCCCCAAAATCATGTCAGATATGGACCTCCCCTGTCATACTACCAAACATTTCTAGGCAGACCAACTTGTGAACTTGGATTAGGATATCTGGCCAGCTCTAGGGGCTGACTGGAAAAATGTGACTACTAACAAAAATCAACAGTCCGAGAATAATAGGAAGAAGTCTTCCTTCTCCGTTCGATGACCAGAGGGTAATTGAATCATCAAGTTGCAAAGAAAGCAACTGATCACAAGACTATGAGGGAATTAGTAACATTATATTGATATATCTGGTATCAGGGAAATATTAGTCATCCCACTTAAACACAGAATAATAATCCCAAAAGCCCATACCACAATTTATCATTTCAAGTTTATCAAGTCATTTTAATTAGATTTAACACACTCTTGGAAGTAGTCATCTTAGTCCAAAGGATAAGCCTCCCGTATGGCTTAGGCAGATTTAACAGCAATATAATAAGGAAGAGTGAGGGGTCACATATCCCAAGACATGGTGGCTTGCAAAGATGGGTTGAAGCTTCCAAATATAGGAGACATGGTTTGATACTGGTTGCCAAGTAGTTTTCATTCCAGAGGGAATTTTAGCAAGTGTGTAACTGGGTTTAAGTGCTTATTAAACCATTAGTGGAGAACACCCAGAGGGATAAGGGTCCTGGCAAGTCCTCCCAGTAGGCCTTTCTCTCAGTCATTTGGCTGGCATTTGAGAGAGGCTTGAAAAGTAAGGTAGGTAAGATCTTCACCCATACAGATTCCTCAAAAAAGTGGCCATGAGTTTCACTGCACCCTCAGAAGTTTGGAGAGAATATGAATAGATCTCTATCAGAGGTTCTTCTATTTTGTGTGGGGACAAATGGAGGATGTTGCCAACGCCTCCTGCCATATAAAGCTGTTCAGTTGTTTGTGGAGCATAGTAGCACTCATCAGAGATACTTGATACCCTCTGCTTAGCTGAATAATAAAGTTGATACTTTCACAAAAAGAGCAGAGTTTAGAACTTGTTCCATCATCAGTCTGGACATGAAAGTCATGATGATACCTTAAGATGAAAGCAGAACTTTACATGATCTTTTTAACAGAGAATGAATTAACTTTTTTCCACTCAGTGATGCTCCTTGTCACTTGGAACATCCACAATTGTTTTAATTTTTATTTTAATTTTTAGATGGACAGAGATGTGTCTATCTTCTGTTTCTTTTTAAAACCATTATTTTATTTTCAGTTACAACTTGTCATCCTCCCTCCACCCCTAACCTACCCATTGAGAAGGCAAGAAACACAATAATTTTTACAAACATGAAGTTATGTAAAATATTTCTGCATTAGCCATGTTCCAAAAGGAAAGAAAAGAAGAAGAGGAAAAAATACATATGCTTCAATATGCACTCTGAGCCCAATAGTTCTGACTGGAGGTGGATGAAAATTGTCATGAGGCCTTTGGAATTGTAGTGGATCATGATACTGATCAGTTAGTAAGTCTTTCACAGTTGATCAACCTTAGAGTATTTTTGCTGTCAGGATCCCCATGCCGAGAACAGTCCGTTCTTGTCACTCCTTTCTTTTTCCTATTAGGAGACACCTCATTTTCCAGACCTAAGGCCCAGCAAGCAAGTAACAACAATCCTTTGTGCTCATCTTCTAGATGAAATCTGCTGCAGTTAAATCAGAGAACTGGTTCAAGCCAAATCCAGGTGGTCCCTGAGCTTGGACAAGCACCTGCAGAAGTCATGTTTCGGTCATGAAGCCCTGCTATGAAACAAACATGTCTCATTGTTGCTGTTACCTCCCCCCCGCATTGCCATGGGTACAGCCCACTGCACATTTCTTTGTTTAGTCACCACTGTATGTATTAAGGCTAAACCTCACTGTAGTAGATCTCGGAGGATACCCTGGCACACGTCTGGTTTGCCTCCACCAATGAAATAAAGAACGCTATTTGCTTATAACTTTTGTTAGCTCTGGTTTTATTTCATTTTTTCAGAGTTAACAATGGTTGTGATAACTTCTGTGAACTCTTTTTTTGTTCTTTCAGAGTTAGCAGTGGTTGCATAACTTCTGTGACTCTTAGGTCATTTGTTTTCTAGGTTTGACATTCTTCTTGTATGACCTGTTCACCTGGTGCAGCTCACGTTCCTTTGCATTAGTTCATGTATTTTTTTTTTCTGAAACGATCTCCTTTGTCATTTTTTAAAGAACAATTGTATTCCATCACACTCATATATTACAATGTGTTCAGCCATTTCCCTACTGATGGACATCCCCTTAATTTCCAATTCTTTGCAACCTCAAAATAATTGTACATATAGGTTCTTTTCCCCTTTTTCATTTAAATATAGGCCTAGTGAGGATATTCCTGAATCAAATGGTATGACTAGTTTTTATGACCCTTTGGACATATTTCCAAGTGTTTTCTAGGATGGTGAGAACAGTTCACAACTCTACCAACAGTGTATTAAGGAACTTGTTTTTCCATATCCCCTGCAGCATTTGTTATTTTCCTTTTATGTCATATTAGCTAATCTAATAGGTGTGAGGTGGAACCTGAGAGTAATTTTAATTTGCATTTCTTTCATTATTAGTGATTTAGATCATATTTTCATGTGACTATCAATACACCTTGATTTATTCTTCTGAAAGCTGCTTGTTTATATTTTTTGACCATTTATCCATTGGAAAATGACTTAGTTTTATATATTTGACCCATATCTCTATATACTTGAGAAATGAGGTCTTTACAAGAGAAACTTGTTGTAAATGCTTTCCTCCTAATTTCCTACTTTCTTTCTAATTTTGATCGTGTTAGTTTTGTTTGTGCACATCCTTTTTGATTTCATGCAATCAACATTATCTATTTTATTTCCTATGATTCTCTTTACCTCTTATTTAATTATGCTCTCTAACCTTATTCATGGATCTGACAGGTAAAATTTTCCATGTTAATCTACTTATGATATGACCCTTTAGGTCCAAGTTATGTACACTTTTAGATGGTATATGATGTAAAATGTTGGTCTATGCCTAATTTCAACTAGATCACTTTCCAGTTTTCCCTTAAGTTTTGTGACTTCTTGATCCAAAAGCATGGATTTTAAGCTTTCTCAAATACTAGATTACAATAGTAATTTAGTCCTGAATGTTTTATACCTAACCTATTCTACTGATCCACAGTCTAATAGCTTTTGGGGCATAGTTCTACATTCTTCTCCACAATGGTTGGAGACCCATTTTCCTAATGAATTTTGATGGAAGAATTTTATGCAAAATGCTAGCAAAGAGATTACAGTATATCACCAAGATAATACACTATGACTATACTGTTTTAATATTAGGAATGCAGGAATGTAAGGCTTTTTCAATATTAGAAAAATTATAAGCATAATAGACCATATCAATAACAAAAATAACAAAGCCTATATGTTTCTATCACTAGATAGAGAAATTTTTTTTGGCAGAATGTGTAACACCCATTCTTATTAAAATGCTATAAAGCAGAACAAAAAATGTAGCTTTTCTTAAAATAATAAGCTGTAAAACTAAGAGCAAGCATTATCCCTAATGGGGATAAAGTAGACATTGCAAAAAATCAGGAGTGAGGCAAGATGTCCACTATCACCATTATTATTCAATATTGAACTATAATAATGAGACAAGAAAAAAAGTTTTCACTCTGCTTAGTTGAGGTTTTAAAACCACATTTATGTCATTGAAGGAGTTTGGTAGGCATTCTTTATTTTTCCAATAGTTTTATAGTATTAGATTATGTAGTATTAGTTTGTTTAGCATAGTATTAGTTATATAGTATTAGAAGTAGAAGTTTTTTAAATGGTTAGTAGAATTGTCTTGTGAATCCTTTGTGTTCTTTTTTTTTTCTAAATCAAGGAGATCATGTAAATCTTTTTTATCTTCCACTTTCTTCTTAAAGCAATTTAAGTACTCTATTTTGTCTTTTATTATGGATAATTTATATTTTTGTAAACAATCATCAATTTTATTAAGATTGTCAGTTATTGCCATAAAATTGGCAAAAGATTTCTTAATAATTGCTTTTATTTCATGTTTATTATTTCTCCCATAGTCATTTGATTTTATCTTCAAGAATCTGAACGCTATGCTATTTGATATTACTTTATTGCCTATGATGTCTTTTAGTAAAATGTAGTTTCCCTGATTCTCTGTTTTAATTTGGTCTTTTTTGTTTGTGCTTTGTCTGAGATCATGTTAGCTACCCTTTCTTCTTTTGTTTTTAATCTTAATAAAGCATAATAAATTCTACTCAAGCCCCTCATTTTAATACTGATTTTACCTTTCTGTTTCAGATGTGTTTCTTGTACAGTATATATTGGATTCTGGTTTCAAATCCATTCTGACATTTTCTTCCATATTATCAGTGATTTTATCCTATTTCAGTTTACTGTTGTGATCACCAATTATCTATTTCTCTACATCCCATTCTTTTCTATTCATCCTTCTCTTTTTTACCCTTTCACCTCCTCAAGACTCTATTTTGTTTCTGAGCATTGCCTGACTTTATGTAACCTCCCTCTCACCCTCACTCCACTGCTTTTCATTAGCCCTTTCCCCTCCATGATCCTTTTTAGTAATGGTGAAGGTCTGTATCCAACTCTGTGCATACTACCCTCTATGAACCAGTTTATATAAGTGAGATTTAAGCATTCCCCACTCTGCCCTTTCTGCCTTCCATTGTATAAATTCTTCATTGCATACCCCATTCATGTGAGATAATTTTCCCCATTCTACTTTTCTCTTCCCCCTTCTCCCAGTACATCCCTTTTTCTCTCATTTCTGTATTTCTTTGGGGATCATTCTAACATAGTAGACTCACACCTGTGCCCACTAAGTGAACTCCCTTTAACTGCCCTAGTCATGATAGAGTTCTTAGAGGTTACATGTATCTCCTTATTTAGAAATATAAACAATTTAATTTTGATTTCTCACTCATGTTTACCTTTTTAATGCTTCTCTTGAGTCTTATGTTTGAATGTCAAATTTTCTTTTATGCTGTGGTCTTGTCATTAGGAATGTTTGAAGGTCCTCCATTTCATTAAATATTCATTTTTTTCTCAGAATTTTTCATTTTTGCTGGATAGGTCATTCTTGGTTGTAATCTTAGTCCTTTAACTTACCAGGATATAATATTCCAAGCCCTTCACTCCTTTATAGTGATAGCCAGTAAGTTTTATTTGATCCTTACTGTAGCTCCACAGTATCCAAATTATTTCTTTCTGACTGCTTCCAATATTCTCTTTAACCTAGCACCTTTGGTTTGGGCTATAATATTCCTATGAGTTTTCACTTGAGGATTTTTTCAGGGAATTTTTACCCCAGGGGATGATATGATGAGACTTTCAATTTCTTCTTTGTCCTCTGGTTCTATGATTTCTGGGCAGTTTTTAAAAATAATTTCTTTAAATTATGATTTCTAGGGTTTTTGTGGTGGTGGTTATTGTTGTTCATGGCTTTCAGGCAGTCCAGTGATTCTGTGTAACAATCTTTTCTTGACCTATTTTTCAGGGTTTTTTTTTTTCCTTTTTTCAGTGTTTTGACTTTGTTTTATCATTTCTTGAGGTCTTTTGGTATCATTAGCTTCCACTTAGCCTTGACCAGTTTTAAGAAGTTATTTTCCTCAATGAAAATTTGTACCTCTTTCAACTTTTGACCAATTTTGATTTTTAAGGTGTTATTTTCTTCATTATTTTTGTGCCTTTACATAGCTGTTAATTCTTTTTTAGAAATTATTTCCTTGCATAGTTCTCTCCAGTTGTTTTTCCTCTTCCACTGTTATTTGATTTTTATCATCTTTTTTCTTTTTTAATTTTTTAACTCTTCTGGAAATTTATGTTAGGCTTATGTACAAACTGCGTTTTTCCTTTGACGTTTCACTTGTAGATATTTTCAAGGCATTATCTTCTTCTGACTTTGCAGACTGAACTTGTCTGTCACCATGGTAGTGCTTTATTGTCAGATCTTTATTTTTATTTTCTGTTATGTTTGTTTGCTCATTTTCCCAGCCTACTTCTTAACTCTGAACCTATGAGAATTGGGTTCTGCTGACCTTGGTGGGATGGAGGGTGGGGAGGATGACTGGCCTGAGCCTCTATCCTTTATATCTTTCAGCTTCTTTCACAACTTAGACTGAGGGCCTCTAAGGTTTTAATACTTCCAAAATGTTGTGGTTGGTCTGTTTACTATCCTCCTTTTCTGTGCTTTGTTACTTATGTAGATAGAGCCACTCCTCCCACGTGACTTTTCCACCCTAGAACTGTGCCTAGAACTGATAATGGGTAACAGACCAGCCAGATGGCTCCTGATCCTTCTCCCCATACTAGTTGAGGGGTCTTCTGGAATCTCTTTCTGCCCAGGTGTTAGTCCCTTTACATTTCTGAGCACTGACCTCCTCCCCACCCCTGCTGCTTCTGCTGTACAGGAGAACATTCTGGCCAGTCCCCATCCCAATGTCTACAGATTTCTCTGACTACTTTCCTAAGTTGCCCTAGATTGGGAAAAATGATTCACTCTGATGTTTTCTTGACTTTCAGCATTTGGTTTGGAGAAATTTTTAGGTGGTTATGGAAGAGAGTTGAGGGAACTACAGCAAAGTTGCTAAGCTCACACTCCATTATCTTGTCTTCATTCTGAATGTCCACCTTTGAAAGAATAGTATAGCATGAGCCTGTATGCTTTTTGACCAACCTCTGACTGTAAAATTGATTTTATTCATCCTTTTCATTCAACTTGCTGAAAGAGATTTACCATTACTACAGTTGATACTTATTTAGGGTATGACACTGTAGTATTAATCAAGTGTATCACCATAGCAGCCACCATAGCAGCTCTTATAGAATATATACTCCCCCACCTTTTCCCCTTTCCACATTCCCCAGTTACTGTGAAACAAATCTGATAGTAAGTCTGTTGCAACCAGTCCTCACTGGCTTTTCCGTCTACTGTGTCAGACTCAGGCAGCTTGTATTGTAGAATATTGCAAAGACAACTTCATTTTCAAGCTTCTGATTATTAGGGTAGAAGGAGCAGAATAAGCAAAAGCTTCTAAAATTTGGCATCATTCACTTGAGGGGGCTACTAGGGAAGGGGAGGTTTTGTCTTGTGTGAGACAGGGAACACTGAGTAGATCTAAGTAGAGAACAAATCATGGCATAATCTTAGATCCTGGGACAGTTGCATGTATGAAACTTATAACATCTTAGCCACCCTTCATATAGATGACCCTGCCCTGTGATGGGGATTAGTGACTGTCAGATGTGACCAATGATACCTTGAGTTTTGTGTTCTAGTCCACTCCTATTTGTTATCATATATAGGACAGCCCTCCCTCACTCAAAAACAAAGTCAAGTGCAAGTCATGTCATCATTTCTCTGATGGAATGGTCTTTGGCAAGGAAGGATGAACATACACACATCTTATATAGGAAGGTATTCTTTGAACTGCCATAATATTATGCATTTAATTTTTAAAAAAATATTCTTGTCTGATTTTTTCTTTTTCTTATTTGCATCATTTTTATTTTGCTTTTTTATTTTTATTATTGCTTATGCTAACTTTTTTTTTTACTGAGGTACTGAATTCTTTACTGAATAATTATTTTAAGGTTATTTAAGTAGTAGAAAATTCTTTCAAAGATTTGGGGGAACTTGCCACCAAAGGGTGGGATATGGCAGGAAGTATATTTATTTTATGTAAATAGACTATTTATTTTACATAATCATTAAAGAGCCTATCCTCAGGGCATGGTTGGTCAAGAGGATTAAGGATATTAAAAACTCAGTCCATGGGATTTAGAAGATTGGCATAATTCCTACTGCCCAGGAAAATGTAGCAATTGAGAATAAAGAACAAAGAATGTCTCTCAGACAGTAAACCTAGTTGACTAGAAGACTGGAGCTGGGAAGTCCAGTGTTGAGGGTAGACTTAGGGAAAGATAATGAGTTCTACATTGGCCACTTTGTATTTGAGATGACATTTGAGGGGCCCCTGGGTAGAGATTCCTAGCTGACTATTAGAAATACAGAATTGATGCACAGGAAAGGAAATAAGACTAGATATGTACATCATGCAAGTCAGTTGGTTAGAGATGATAGTTAAACCCATAGGAGGTGATGAGACAACTGGGAAAAAGGATGGAGATAAGAAAGCTCAGGGTGGAATCATGGGGTATATGCATAAATAGAAAATAGGACAAAAATAAAGATCCTGTGAAAATGGATCTGGAAAGAATCAGTCATAGTGTTAATAAGAGAATCAATATAGAGCAAACTTGAAATTTCAGTTATTGCTCAGTAAGGAGATCATTGGCATTGCTGAGCCTGAAAACTGTAGCTTCACTGAAGGGATGGGGACAGAAAACAAATTTGTATCATAGAAAGAATTTGGGAGGACTCCTTCTTCCCCAATTTTCAAAAATAGTCTATATAGTATTGGAATTAACTGTTCTTTAAAGGTTTGATAAAATTCACTTGTGAATCCATCTGGTCCTGGAGATTTTTTCCTAGGGAGTTCATTGATGGCTTGTTCAATTTCTTTTTCTGAGATGGGGTTGTTTAAGTATTCAATTTCCTCTTCTGTTAATCTGGGCAATTTGTATTTTTTAAAATATTCATCCATCTCATTTAGATTATCGAATTTGTGGGCATAAAGTTGGGCAAAGTAATTTCTAATTATTGTTTTAATTTCCTCCTCATTGGAGGTGAGTTCACCCCTTTCATTTTTAATGTTAGTAATATGATTTTCTTCTTTCTTTTTTTTAATCAAATTGACCAAAGGTTTATCAATTTTATTAGTTTTTTCATAAAACCAACTATTGCTTTTATTTATTAATTCAATAGTTTTCTTAATTTCAATTTTATTAATCTCTCCTTTGGTTTTCAGTATTTCTAATTTGGTATTTTCTTGGGGATTTTCAATTTGTTTCTTTTTCTAGCTTTTTTAGCTGCATACCCAAGTCATTGATCTCCTCTTTCTCTATTTTATTTATGTAGGCATTCAAAGATATAAAACTTCCACTAAGAACTGCTTTTGCAGTATCCCATAAGATTTGGTAGGTTGTCTCATTATTGTCATTCTCTTGAATGAAGTTGTTGATTGTTTCTATGATTTCTTCTTTAACCCATTCCTTCTTTAGGATTAAATTATTTAGTTTCCAATTGATTTTTGCTTTATCTTTCCATGGCCTTTTATTACACATAATTTTTATTGCATTATGATCTGAGAAGGATGCACTGATTATCTCTGCCTTTCTGCACTGGATTTTGAGGATTTTTATGTCCTAGTACATGGTCAATTTTTGTAAATGTTCCATGTACTGCTGAGAAAAAGGTATATTCCTTTCTATTCCCATTCAATTTTCTCCAAAGATCTATCGTATCTACCTTATCTAGAGTTTTATTTACCTCCTTAACCTCTTTCTTGTTTATTTTGAGGTTAGATTAATCAAGTTCAGAAAGAGGGAGGTTGAGGTCCCCCACTAGTATAGTTTTGCTGTCAATTTCTTCCTTCAACTCCCCCAACCTCTCCTCTAAGAATCTGGATGCTGTACCACTTGGAGCATACATGTTTAGTAATGATATTGCTTCATTGTCTATGGTGCCTTTTAGCAGGATATAGTTTCCATCCTTATCCCTTTTGATTAGATCTGTTTCTGCTTTTGCTTTGTCTGAGATTAGGATTGCTATTTCTGCCTTTCTTACATTAGCTGAAGCACAATATATTCTGCTCCATCCTTTGACCTTTATCCTACATGTATCCCCCCGTTTCAAATGTGTTTCTTGTAAGCAGCATATTGTTGGATTATGGCTTTTAATCCATTCTGCTATCTATCTCCGTTTTATGGGAGAATTAATTCCATTCACATTCACAGTTATGATTACAATCTGTGTATTTCCCTCCATCTTCTTTCCCACCATTTGTGCTTTTAGCTCTGCTGTCTCCCTTCCCTTCCTCACTAATATTCACTTTTCACCACTTCTTCTTGCTGCCTTCCCCTCCTTCCTTTAGCCCTTCTCACTTTAACTCCCCTTTACTCTTATTGCTTCTTCCCTCCCTTTTAGCTTCCCTCCCCTTTCTTCCCCCTTCCTCTCCTACTGCTTATAGAGCTAGTTAGGATTTATTACTTAATTTTATTTTTATGTCCTTTAAACAAATCTGATGAGAGTACCTCTCACACAATGCTCATCTCCCTCCCCTCTTTCCCTCTACTATGATTTTGTACTTCTTCTTGTGATGTAATTTGCCATTTTCTGCTTCCTCCTTTTCACACCTCCTATTACAATCCCTTCTCATACTTAAATCATATTTTTTATCATGATATCATTTACTTTATACCCCCTATGCATATCCCTTTTATATTTCTTAATAGACACACAGTTCTCAAGATTAACAGGTATCATCTTCCCTTATAGGGAGGTAAACAATTTGCCCTAATTGAGTAGCAAGTTGTTCCCCCCCCCCACTGTTTACCTTTTTATGATTCTCTTGAGACCTGCATTTGAGGATCGAATTGTCTATTAAGTTCTGGCGTTTTGGTCAGGAAACTCTGGAAATCTCTTACTTCGTTGAATGACTTTCTTGCCTGAAATGTTATGCTGAACTTTGCTGGGTAGTTGATCCTTGGTTGTAGTCCTAGCTCCTTTGCCTTACAGAATATTGGGTTCCAGTTCTTTCAATCTTTTAATGTAGAAGCTGCAAGGTCCTGTGTAATCCTGATTGTATCTCCTTGATATTCAAATTGTTTCTTTCTGGCTGCTTGTAATATTTTCTCCTTCACTTGATAGCTCTGGAATTTGGCAACTATATTTCTTGGGGTTTTGAGTTTGGGGTCCCTTTCAGGAGGGGAACGGTGGATTCTTTCGATGACGATTTTGCCCTCTGAATCTAGTACTTCTGGGCAGTTTTGGTTGATGATTTCCTGGAAGATATTGTCCAGGCTCTTTTCTCCATCCTGGGTTTCTGGCAGGCCAATAATTCTTAAGTTTTCTCTTCTGGATCTATTTTCCAGGTCAGTTGTTTTTCCAATTAGATATTTTACGTTTTCTTCTATCTTTTCATTCTTTAGATTTTGTTTGACTGATTCTTGCTGTCTCATTGAGTCATTAGTTTATACTTGCCCAATTCTAATCTTCATCAAATTGTTTTCTTCCATTAACTTTTGTATCTCCTTTTCCATCTGCCCAATTTTTCCTTTTAAGAAGCTATTTTCTCCTGTTAATTTTTGTACTTCCTTTTCCATTTGCCCTTTTAGGAAGTTATTTTCTCCAGTTAATTTTTGAACTTCTTTTTTCCATTTGTTCAATTTTCCTTTTCAAGGAGATGTTCTCATCAGTGAATTCTTTCTTAATAATTTTAAAATCATTGGCCAGTTTATCTTCTATTTCCTTCTTCAGCTGTTCCAGGAGAGCTGCTTGTGCTTGCGAGCAGTTCATAGTCCCTTCTGAAGTTTCAGATGGACGTACAGTCTCAGCTGTGACCTCTTTGGGGTTTGTGTTTTGGTCCTTATCCCCATAGAAAGATTCTATGGTTCTTTCGGCCCTCTGCTTTTTCCTGTTCATCAGGTTGATTGAGTGTTGTGGCTTCTGGTTCTTTCAGTCAGAAGCTAGAGAACTTTTTGCTGAGCTGATGTGTGAAAAAGCTAAAAGCAGGTTTTTGTTTGGTGTTTCCCTGATCAGCCCTGGGTTTAGCTTGTTAAGTGTGGGAAAGAAGTGGTCTGGTCACAGATCTCCTCAGCTGAATTGAGGCAAAGGCAAGCTCATGGGCTGATAATTCCAGCTGCCCCATTGTCTTTCTCATTCCCCTGGACAGCTGAGGCATTCCTAGATGCTAATGGGTGTTCCCACCCCTCCTGGGGATCCTCTCCTGGCGGTGAGGCTTGCCTGGGTCCTAGTGCAAGTTTTCTCTGCCCTGGGTCCTCTATCCTTCCGGTTTTCCTCTGCCACCATAGGAGGAATCCTCCTTAGCTATTTTCCTCATCTCAGGTGTTATGAGACTATTGATCTCCTTCTTCTATTTCTACTGATCTGGGATTTTTCTGGGGAGATATTTTATGGTTCTTTCACGGTCATCAAGGGGGGAGGAGAGAGCATTTACTGATCACTCCGCCATCCTGGCTCCTGGAAGTTCAAGTAGGTGACTTACCAAAGTTTGATCTTTGGGCTGAAGGTCTCAGGAGCTGCTGTGCTAATAATCTGGCACTCCGAGGCTCTCACTGACTTGGTTCGGCTTGTGTCCCGCCCCGGGTGCCGTTCCTCTGGTTCCCCCCGCCACGCAGGTTTCTCGGATCTCTTCTGCTCCGCTGCGCTGGCCGTGCTGCGCTGGCCGTGCTGTGCTGTGCACTGTGGGCTCACTCCCACAGAACAGATCCTTCCCGTGGACCTTCCAGTCCCACCTGAGCTCTGAATCCGTCACCATCTGTCTCCCACTCGATTCCGCACCTCCAAAATTTGGTCAGATTCTCCTTTCAGAGGTACCTGGAGGAGTTTGTCCGAGAGCTTAGGTGAGTCACTGCTCTCACTCCTCCATCTTGGCTCCGCCCCCTCCAGAAAACAAATTATAAGGGATTGAAAGGTGCTCAAAAACGTTAATAAAGTAAAGACTATACATATAGAAAACTTTGGGAGGAGTTTAGTTGTGAAAAGGAAGAGGTATCTAGGGCAATAGCTTGAGGGGACTATAGGGTCAACAATACATTTTCAAAAGTAAGTTGGAGATGTAGGCATGTCTGAAGGCAGCAGGGAAGAAGCCCATGGGTAAGGATGATTAGAAATGAGAGAATGAGGGGAAATTGTAAAAGAGTGAAGCATTTTCAGGATGAAGAGTATAGATAGTGGGGTTAGTATAGGCAAAGAGAAGGACCAGCTCATCTTTGAAAACTGGAGGAAAGAAAGAAAGAATTGGACATGATGCTGTGGTGATTCAAATTGGAATTGTGGAAGAGAGGAAGCGGAGGATGAATGACTTAATTTTCCAGTGAAATGTGAATACAACCAATCCTTACTTAAAAGAGAAGGAAAATGGTGATATAGCTTCCTCAAGAAAAGAAGAGGTGGAAAATGTTCTGCTGTGGGGATTAAAGAATTGTTTGGGGGAATGTAAGAGAATTGGTATTTGATATACAGCAGTGAAGGCCCAGTTTAGGTAGGTGGATAGAAAAAGGATTTATTAATAAAAGGTGTACTAGACACCTTGCTCAGTGATGGAGATTTGAATACAAGGGGGAAGTGGGACAGACAGTTTCTACCCTTAAGGCTTTTACATTTTAATAGGGGAAGACAAACTATAAATGGGAGCTAGAAAGTAGGGGAAGAAGAGAAGGTTACTGTTGAGGAAATAAATTCTGAAGAGTAGGGTAGAAAGTTAGAAGTGAAGCAAGCATGGCCTGGGAACCTCATGAAATCATGACGAGGGTTCTGTGATTCATTAATCAGAAGAGTAGCTCTCAGGACAGAAGTATCCCCAGGGTACTTGGTGAGAAGATTGCTGGTGTTAATAGGATTTTACTGAGCCAGTCTCTAACCTGAGAATGACAAAACAGCAGGCCAGAGACAAAGTGCCAGTAATCAGTAGGCATTTAATTAATTAGTTTCATTATGAAGAACAGATTTGCAAATCGGTAATTCTCCTGATCAGAATTCTACCTTGCTGAAGTGAAGACAGAAATTATATACATAAATCACCAGTGGCAAGGGAAGGGGGAAGGTGTATTACAAACAATTGTTCCAGGGCCAGAACAGTTTCACAGGACAAATGGAGACAATAAAATAATTCTGGAGCTTAAGTTCTTAGGGGGTCTTTACTTAGTGGGTCACAGGATCAGAGTGTTATGATAGGAACAGTCTTAGGTTCTACAGTCTTTGATTTACTTCACTTCAGGTATGCAGGCAGAAGGATACCAGTGATTGGGAGCCTTGTCAAAGTCTGATTGATCAGTTCAAGCTTCATTGATAGTCTGACACAAGCTGGAAAAGGCAATTCTGCAAAATTGATCTATTAGTATGTTCATTATGCATATCATATTGGTTGTTATAAAACCAGAATTCCATCCATACCTGTATATAGTTTGCTTTCCTTCCATATTGGGTGGGGTGTTGAGAATTCCAGGGAATGATGCATAGAGCCAACAAATTGAATAAGATAAAAGTTGTAGTGGATCCAGCACAGCTGTGTTATTTTATCCATTTGCGTTCAGCAGCCAATGGAAAGAAGTGGAGAAGATAGCAGCAGCAGCAGTGGTAGTAGTAGTGGTAGTAGTAGTAGTAATAGTAGTAGTCAACATAATCTTCATCATCATTCAAGGTTAGGGTTAAGAAAGTGATAGTGATAGGACAATATATTAGGAAATTAAAAGGATTAGAGCAGTGTGAGATTGAAGTTGTTGGCTAATAGGTTAAAATTTGGAAGGCATAAAAATGCAGATTGATCAGGGTTGGTGACAGGAGGAGTGGACAAACTAGAACCTTCAATGAAGACAATCTCTCAGTTTAGGAGCTATGAGTCACAGGGAGAAATGGAGAGGCAGCAGCATTTCATTAGAATTATGGATTGTGGAAGTGTATTACTTTTGAGTTATAATTAAATCAAGCTTTTGGTCATCCTTGTTTGTGGCTGAGGTGGAGGGAAGGCATAGATCTTGGATACTGATGAGATGGAGGAACCAGAAAACTAAGGGTTATCTGAGGCATTAATATGCCAAGTAAAGTCCCCTAATATAAAAACATGGAGTTGGGTAGGGAAGAGGGATGTGGACTCTTTGATAAATGAGGGAGAATGATGTGGCAACAGCAGACAATAATCATGAGAGCTAAACAGGGCGATAAAAATCTGGAACACAGAGGGAGAGATGTTGCTGAACAAAGATGGGAGGGGAAAGCTTTGGAAGTGACAGTGAAGAGGAAAGTCTCCTGGCCCAGTGTGTTGGGGATAAGGGGTAAGAGAGAAGATTCATCCAGTACTGAAAAGTGATCAGAAAAGCAGCGTCTCTAGGTGTGTCAGGTTTCTGTCATTGCAAGGAAATTGAAAGAGCATGAAGTCTAATATGAATTCTGGTTGCAAAAAATAGAAATGAGAGCTCCATAGGGCACAGTAAAAATGGGTGGTAGAATTGAATAGGGACCCAGAGGGATAGGCTTGATTTGATTGGTAGTGGTGGCAGTGTATGAGTCAGAATCAAGAGGATTCACAGTAGAGACATAGGGCACTAGATGGTCATGCCCTTTTCCAGGAACAATGGTAAAGTTAGTTTAATATTCACTGAGCAAGAAGTGAAAAGAATGAAGTGGGAGAGGACGGATGCTTGGTATGTGGATGGCTGCTGAGCAGATGCCAAGATGCCTATGGTCACTAAGACCTGGAATCCTTGGACTTGGTTAGAGGAGAAATCTTGTGACTTATTCATCCTGGTAAGAGCCAGGATAGTTCTTCTGTAAAGCAGAACCCAGTTCTGTTTGGGTTAACTCACTACTAGGGGTGCAGGGTTTCTAATAGTCCTGTAGGTTAGTTCTCCCAGTGATGAGAAGCAGAGAGCAAGAGATATGTCAACATACCTGTGCTGGTTAGACCCACCTACTGGTAGGATAGCTGGATGGTGGGTTGCTTTTAGAGTCTTTTGCCATTTTGATGCAGAATCTGGCATAATTTAAAGATGCACAATAAGTCATTTTAGACCCTGGTGTATTCAAATCCCTTGTAATAGCCAATGAGAAGCAGATAGTGTGACCTTTTTTTTTGTTTTTGTTTTGCATTGATTTGTTATAACCAGCAGATGCAAGTGGGTTGTTAATTAAGTGCTTCTGATGCCTTTGTTTCCCTTCCAAGAAGGCAAATTTAGAAATGGCATGAGCTCATATTTGCTTCCATTAATGGGTAGGCCTTGTCTTGTAAGTTGCCAGCTTTATTCCAGTCTTCAAGAGCTTATCCTCCTTATAGGTTATGTGTGTGTGGTGTGGTGTGTGTGTGTGTTTCTTCATGGCACTTACTATTGATGATCAGATCTTATCAAGGACCTTTTTCTAAAACCTTCCTGTTTTAAAAAACTAAGCTGCATTTTTCACAAGTATGATACAATAATGATAATAGCTAGCATATGCATAGCATTTTTCTATATCCAATAATAAAATTCAAATATGCTTATCATTATAGCAAAGGTATCAGCTTGTTCTGTCCAATGGGATCCATTACTTGCCAGTGTTACGAAGCTCAGTTATTTACCAAATGGGCTCTGATCAAGTTTTGTAATGGAGGAATAACTGAAAAGGAGCCAACGAGAACTTTACAATGTGGTGAGTGCTGAGATATCAGAAGAATGAGATGGCAATCAAGAAAAATGGCAATCAGGAACCTTCGGGATTCCACCTTAAAGATGAAAAATCTGTGACTATTTGAGACACATGTGAATAACACATAAATTAATCAGATGCCCATGGTGTTAACAATTGCATTGTGAATATGTATACAGACATTCCTCATAGCACATATCACACAAGTGATGTAAGTGTTGAACTTCTTTCAAAATTCTGTTCAAGGTCTGCTTTTCCTGCCCTCTCCCCTGCTGCCCCATTTGCAAGTGTCTCCCTTCTAAATTAATTTGTATTTATTTTGGGGGCAACTTAGGGGACAGGGTGGATAGAGTGCTGAGCCTAGAGTTAAGAAGATCTGAGTTCAGGTTTGGCCTCAGACACTTATTAGCTGTGTGCCCCTGAGAAAGTCACTTAACCCTCATCTGTAAATATAAACTGGAGAACTGACATGAAAACCCTAAATGGGACCAAAGAGTCTGATGTGACTGAACACTTTACTTTGTACTTCTTTATATATGTTTTGGTCTTTGTAATCGCCATTGCTCGAAACACTGGCAATGCTCAAAGTATTTTAGGATTCTTCTTTTGGGGTTGTGAACAGTTAATAAAACACAGGAGAAAAATCAGGCTTATTACAGCTTTATAGTCACAAGTCCTTTTTTGACGAAAGACCATAATCATGATGTTAGGTCACTTTTATTCATCACTTTTATTCATTGATTTTGGCTCCAAATGACATTCTATTTCCAAAAATTTCTTTACACCTTCAATGGTTGAATATTTTGCACCACTGGGTAATCAAAGATATAGAAAAAACCTTTAAGGAACTAGAGAAAAATATAAGCTCTTGAGGGCAGGAATTGTTTTGCCTTTTATCTTTGTTCGTCTAGCACCTAGCACATCACACAGTAGTTACTTCATCAGTGCTTGGTGAGAGGAATGGAATGAAACTGGATTTGGTAAAATAAAACACTTAGCTCTTAGAGAAATCTTCTTATGCAAAGGACTAAAGATGGAGATTGTCCCTGCTTGTTCTCTGAGGAAATGCTCCTGTTCTACTCAGCAGCAGACCTTGGAGGTCTCTCTCCAATAGGAGATTATGTGACTGCTTTGTTTAGGAAATGTTGATAAGGTTGTTATTTTTCTTCTGAGCTGTTGGCAACAGGGTTTCTTAGAACTGTGAAGGGAGCCAGCAGGTGGCATTGAAGAAGAAAATCTCAGCAGGACTTGTAAAAACAAAAATAATCAAGTCCATGATCTAACTTCTTTTCACTAATAGCTTGTAGCATCCAAAGACAACCAAGTATTATTTATGGACATCTTTTTAATAAATAAGCAAAGCCCAAACTAACCCAGTGACAAAGGGACTCTCTGAGGCTGCAAAAGATTTAATTTCCCATTATTCTTCTCAGTCTCCATTTACTTTTTCTCAGTCCCTTAATGTCTCCTCATTCATAGGATTACATAAAGGCCCCTAATAAGGATTTTAGTCAGAACTGAGTTTACTCCTCCTCCAAAGCATCCCAGAAGATTACTACTCCTGGAAACAACAGGAGCTTCATGATTTTCATTGCTGATTACTAATAGTTACATCCCTATATGTACCTTTTGATAAATCTCATTACTGGCATTTCAAGCTCTGGGTTACTTTTAAATCTCAAATAGAGAAGGTGATTTGTGAGAGGACATAGAAGGACAATAAATCTTACTCCAGCTTTACATTTAGAAATGATAGAAATTCCCTGGACAAGTAGAAAGCACCAAAAAAGATCTCAGAACCAGGCTAATAAGTGCTAATCAGTCATGAGAACTGCAAGGAGAACTACCGATTTCTGTCATTCAAAAAAAAACTTGTGTGGAAAGGTACCATCTAGGTCTCCTAAAGTGGGTTCTGCAACCAAACTTCTGGAAAGCTTATGACCACCTTTGGTACTTAAATGTCCCTTCCTTTCTTTTTTTTCCTCTGCAAATGCCTTTTCACCAGATATTTTCATACCTGTAAGTAAAGCATCTATATAGCTCTCTTGGGCTCTCAACTAGGACTTAAAAATAACCTCAGAGCTTCAAGACCATAGAAAACTAAATGCAGGCCATAACTCTACCTGCAGAGATGCAGATTGCTTTATATTTTCCAAAGGCCAGCCTCCAAGAACTCATTACCAAATTGTATAGAAGCAATTTTAGGCGGAAGAAAAGCAAAGAAGGAAAATGGTGGCTTGGTTGCTGACACATCACACATTTCCTACCTAAGTAATTCCTTAACAACCAACCAGAGTCAGGCATGCATATGTATCACTGTACTTAGCTATAATCAGAGCCAAATGTCGTTCTGCCCCTTTAGCTTTGCCTCCTCAAAGAGTGAGCTTTCCAAAGCTTCTATCAACATGACGAAACAGAATGAAATTGTTATTGACCATCCAAAACATGTCCTTCTGATTTTATGGAAACAAAAAGATGATTGGAGCAGTGTCTTTGTGTTTCTCTGGGTGTCTTAAACTAGAACTTAAGAAACTGTATTTTAATTGATACACCTCGAAATCTGAAATCTTCATTTGGATGTCTCCTATCCCAGGACAAGTGATTGTCCATGATCATGGGATTGGACAAGTTCAGTTCTTTTGTTTGTTTAAACTAAAGGACAAGGGTAAGTGGTTGAACAGATGTGGCCAGTGGTTACAGAAAGGATCAGATTAGTTTATATAGTCTGGCTAATGAATTGCTATAAATGGTCACTTAGGATGATGGGGGTATATGCTAGATATTGTGGATAACCTACAAACATGCTTACGACTAGGCTCTATCCTCAGACACAGGTATCTATCTGTCTAGACACATATACACATACATACATATATATATATACATACATAAATGTATACATACATATAAATATATATATATATATATATATCCCATTGGAACAATATGAAAAATAAGGGTCAATCTCCCACTTAACTCCAGGTTAACTGATCACAAACTCTTAAGATTTTCATGTTTTTGTCCTTTTAAGAGAAAAAATTATTTCATTCTTCAGAGGAATAAAATGTCTTATTTATGAAAATTTTGCATGATGCTTTAGGGTTACTATTTAGATTGTAATTCTGTAAATGGCACTCTTGTGGCCTTGAAAAAATCCGATATCATTACAAAAGTAGTGACTTACTTGTTTTTCATGAGTCATGAGTTTGATCCAACCTAGAGAGAGTTCTGAGCTGTGTAACTGCTTGTTGCATAGTAGTACTAGCATGATGCCTAGCACATAACAGATGCTTAATACACATTTCTTTACAGGAACAATTATAGATTCAGAGCTAGAAAACCATCTAGTTCAATCTCATTTTGAAAATGAAGATATTGAGGTAATGTGACTTGCTTAGAGTCACACAACCGTTTTATTGCTTAAGCAGGATGTGAACGTAGGTACATTGATTCCAAAAGCCTGCCCTTTTTTCCATTATGTCATGCTCTCTCTCTGATGAACTGAATTGAATAGATGTTAAATCTAGATTTATATCTAACGAATTTTTTAAACAGAGCTAAATATTACATTTTCCTCCTCTTTGTTTTGCTAAAGGTGAACTTTGTAAGTTTTATTGATGTTTTCATTCACCATAATTTCCCTCAGTATTCCTTCCCCTTCCTTCTTAGAAAGTTATCTTATGTAAGAATATTTTTAAAGACAAAAAAAGAAAAAATCAGCGAAAATAATCACTATTCTGAGAAAAGTCTGAAAATATGCACAGTGTGAAAGCCCTGTATATTTTCTGCCTCTGCAAAAGAGGCAAAGTGAGGAGTGTTTAAAGCTAAATGGTACAGTAGACAGAGTACTGGACTTGGAATCGGGCAGACCTGTGTTTAAATTCATCCTCAGACACTATAAGTCTATGTGACCCTGGGCAAGTTGATTAACTCTGTCTATTTCAATTTCTTCAAATGTAAAATGATAATAATGACAGAACTACCTCCTTCAATTGTTTAAGGATAAAATGAGATAATATTTGCAAAACATTCAGCACAGTACAGAGACATAATAGATACTTAATAAAGGTTTGTTCTCTGAATAGCACAAAAGGTTTTGTGTACCAAAATCTACTCAATGAAATGTTCAGACATGGAGTTGAAAGGAAAACTGTCCCTAAGTTTTTATATAATTGCTATTCAAATCTATATGCAGTATTATTTTCTGTTTGAAAATATATGAAATATATGTATTTGTCATTTCAAGGTAGCTTTAGAGAAGTGGATAATGGCTGTCAATATCCAAATGTCATGGATGTTGATGGAACCCCAAAGAGTTTAGGTTTTGAATTAGTATGCTGTCATAGAATATTTTTTAAAATTAAATTTTAATTTTTCAATTTACCAAGCATTGATTTTAATTCCCCCTTACCTTCTCTTTCCATCACCTCACCAAAAAGCGAAAAATAAAATCCTTATGAAATATGCATAATAAAGCATAACAAATATCTGCATTGGATTGTGTATATATATATATTTATATCACAAATATGTATACATAAATATATATTCATTCCTACATATTGAGAACATTACCTCCCCTTTCAGGAAATTTAGGGAATGATCATCAATTGGGAAATATCTGAAAAAATAATGGCATATGAATGCGATGTAATACTATTTTTCCTTAAGATAAAAGACAAAAGGAATGGTTTAGAGAGCTCCAGGGAGACGTGAATTATTGAAGTGAGAAACAGGCAGAGCCAGGAGAGTAATTTATACAATAACACAACATTATAAAAATGAATGACTTTGAATGACTTGAGAACTCTAACCAGCTATGATTCCAGATCATGAATACAAGAAATTGTATTCTGTGAAGAATATTATCATAGAATCTTAGTATTCAGGGGGAGGTCATCTAAAAATCCATCCATCCATCCATTCGTCCATCCCATTCATCCATCACATCCATCATCTTTCAGTCTAATGGATCCATTGATCCATACCAACACACACACACACACACACACACACACACACACACACACACACACACACACACACCGTTTCTCTCTCTTTCTCTCTCTCAAAAAGAAAATGAGGTTAGTTTTATAAGTTTTCTAAGGTCCATCACTTTGCATCTGACAAATGATAACCTTCTGCTCTCAAAATTCTGTTCATCTGTTTTAAGAAGTCTACCCAGTCATAGTCAATTTCCAAACTTTCTATCTTTTCCATTTCTCCAATTATTTATCACTTTAAGATTTTTAGAACAGTGGTCAGACTCTTTATTATGGTTATTTTACCTCTCTGCTCTCTGTAAAATGATTAGAATATAGCAGGTGACCTTCTAAGTTCCTCATAGTTCTAATATTTAGTCATTCCATGATTGTAAGATGGATGTGTTTTTTATTTTGTGCCTCTTTAAATTCTGGGAATCTTTTTATGTTTGTGTTCTCTCCCCCCATTACACTGGAAGTTCCTTTTAGGGGACCATGCCATCTTCTTTTCCTCTCCTACCCCATGCTGAGCCTAATAATGTAGCAAGCCATCATTGGTGGGGCACACACTTTCAGTCACTTTTTTATCTGTCAGAGATCATGAGTCTATCCCAGCACATTCTCTAGTCTAATTCCCTTTTTGATCATGTTGCAAGCTAGGGTCTTGGAGCAGAATCTTTTGCCAAATGTGAATTTAATAAACATTGACTGATAGAAGAAGGAATGTCATTTAAAATACTAGTGAAAGACTATACAATTACACTATGTAATGTTTCATATTCTACTGCCACAGTCCCTTTCTAATCTTTTTTGAGAACCAATAAAAGGAAATCCTTTTTTTGCACATTCCTGTAATAAAGAAAAAGAAAAATTAGACTCTTGCTATCAGTGGCCAGTCATACCCTTCAGAAGGTGTGTGAACTCTTGCTGACAACTGCAGAACCATTTACAGTAACAGTAGTGGGATTTTTATCTTGCTCTCATTCAATTGATCATAGCTTTTATCATTGACATTGCATAGCCACCTGAGTGTATCCTGGCTAAATGAGAAAGAAGGCTGTTTATATGCAGACATACTTCACTTTATAGGGCTTTACTTTATTGCATTTGACAGATATTAAGTTGGGTTTTTTTTCCAGATTGAAGGTTTGTGTCTACCCTGCCCCAAGCAAGTCTACTGGGGCCATTTTCCAACATCATGTGCTCATATCATGTCTCTGCATCACATTTTGGTAATTCTCATAATATTTCAAACATTTCCATTATTAGTATTGTATCTCTTGTGGTGATTTGTGATCAGTGATTCTTGATGTTATTTTGGAATTATTTTGGGGTGCCATGAGCTATGCCTATAGAAGAGGATGAAATTAAAAGATAGATTTTATATGTTTTCTGCTTCACCCTCTGCTTGGGCCTCCAACAATGTTGAAATTAGGCCAGTTGATAACATATAATGGTCTGTAAGTATTCAAGTGAAAGAATTGATTGAAGGAGAAAACTGTGTTATTATCTTATTAAGAAATTACCACAGCCACCCCACTTTTCAACAACCAGCCATCAACATCCAGGTAAGACCTCTTGTCAGCAAAGAATGATTACCACTTGCTCAAGGCTTGGATGATGGTAAGATTTTTTTTAGCACTATAATACTCTTTATAAATTAAGGTATGTACATTTTTAGACAGTACTACTGAAAACTTAATATACTACACTATAATGTAAACATAACTTTTATATGCATTGGGAAACCACAAATTTTGTGTGACTTGATTTATTGTGACACTAGTTTTGTTCAGGTGGTCAGGAACTGAACCTGCAATATACCCAAGGTATGCCTGCATTACAATAGATTGGACTGAGCAAACTGTTATATTTAAAAATGTAAAAAAAAAAACATCCTTAACTCCTATCTATACAAAAATAGGCAGGCTATTTATTGGGCAAGATTTGGTTCTCTGGCAGTGGTTTACCCAATCCCTGGATTAGATAAACATTCCATGCTAGGGAAGCATCAAACCATCTGAAAGGCCCAAGAAGGAGCATTAGAGAATCTGTGGTCATATTGTGGAGCATCATGAAGCAGTTAGAGTAACAGCTCATATTTACTTAGCCCTTAAAGCTTTACAAAGTACTTACCTCACATCACTCACTCCATGTGAGCTATGTATGTGCAATGTACAAAGTTTTCCAAATTTTACAGATGAGAAAACTGAAACGAGAAAGGGTAGTGACTTCTTTGGATACCCAGTAAGTGTTGGAGATGAGAGTTGAACCCAGGTATCCCTGTGTCCACTTGGAACAATCACTTAACTTTACTATGCTATCTGTAAAATGAAGTCGTTGGGGGAGATGGCTTCTCAGATCACTCATATTTCTTGATCTATGATTGTGTGATCCTGAATCCAAGCCCACCTGCCTTTTTTCCTATACCATGCTAACAGTGCCCTGTGATTTTCCTGAGGCCATGTATTTTTATTTTGATCCTACAGAGTCCTAGGAAGTTCTTGGACATCATTTTGGTTTCCCCCAACCTCCTTTCTTCATTGGGGAAAAAAGGTCCAATCCAAAATGCCTAAAGCCAACTGACCATTTAAAATCATATACCAGTAATCTTGAATAACTGGGAGGAAAGTGTGCCAAGTTAATAAAATGTCTGAACTGTACACATACTTTTAAACAAATATCCTTTTGTTACTAGTAAATACAGTGGATATATGTATTTTCCAAGTGTCCATCCTGTCAAACCTGTTTTTATAAACAGATAAGACTCATTTGTAAATAACGCATGGTTTGCAGACAAATAGATGCTTCTCTGGTAAAACACTTGGAGTTGTGATTCTTGAAATGCTATTTTAATACACTTTCTTCAGAGAGAAAGTAAGTTTCTCTTCCGTTGTGCTGGAATTATCATGAATTCTGAACTAGAGGTGTCCAAATTAATGAAGTTTTATTGTCTATTGGTAACCATATTATGATTTCTTATCTTTAGGGGTATATAAATAATGCAGTGAATGGAGAAAACATCATAAGTGATAAATAAATTAAGTTCCAATATCAGTGACAGCTTTCCAGCAAACTTTTCCTATCACTTAAATTGTGGATGATAAGAAGAGAACATTAGCAACTTTCTTTCTATCCTTCTCTCTGTAAAGCGTTTATGGGCTAGGAAACAGATGGTGTCCCATCAGTTTCTCTGAGCTACTGGCTCAGTTCTAGCAGTGGTAACATAAACACGTATCCTACCCTAGCGAGAGAAGCTTTTGGCCCTTTTCCAGCTGTGTACACAACAGATATACATTTCAGTAATGAATATGGGATGCTGAAGGAATAGTCCACATTTAAAAGAAAAATAATCTCTCATATACCCTAGACTATGGATCATTTTACATAACAGCAGAGGCAGACAGCAGAATGCTTTTCTGATCTATGAGCCATATATATGCACATACACGATTATAGAACAAGTATTTGGCATCATCAAACATAGCTTGACCTGGATAATCCCTTTTTGGTCCATAAATATGTCAGGGAATCTAAATCATTTCAGAGATAACAAGTTTTATAGAGCATAGGGAACCAAAAGGCTATTAAAAATACACACAATTTTTTTTTTTTTTTTTTTTTATTTATTTATTTATTTATTTATTTATTTATTTATTTTACATTCATTTTCACAAATTTTTGGGTTCCAAATTTTCTCCCTTTTTCTCCCCTCCCCCCACCCCAATACCCCAAGCAATCTAATTTTCCCTATCTCCAATCTGTCCTTTCTTCTGTCATCCCTCCCTTCCCTTGTCTCTATCTTCTCTTTTCTCCTGTAGGGCCAGATGACTTTCTATTCCTCATTAACTGTATGTCTTCTTTCCTAGTTGCAACAGCAATACTAAACAATTGTTCCTAAAACTTTGAGTTCCAAATTCTCCCCATCCCTCCCTCCCCACCCATTCCCTTTGGTACGGCAGGCAATTCATTATAGGCCATATCTGTGTAGCTTTGCAAATGACCTTCCTGATAGTCGTGTTGTGTAAGACTAACTGAATTGCCATCCCTCCTCACCTGCCCCTCATTGTTTCTCTTTGATCCTGTCCCTCCCCAAGTGTTGACTTTCAATTACTCCCTCCTCCCTTTGCCCTCCCTTCCATCATCCCCCCCCAATATCTCCTTCTCCCCCGCTTTCTTATACTGTAAGATAGGTTTTCATACCAAAATGAGTGTGCATTTCACTCCTTCGTTTAGTCAAATGTGATGAGGGTAAACTTTTGTTTGTTTGTTTGTTTGTTTTTGTTTTTTTTTTTTTTTCTTCAGCTCTCCTCTTTTTCCTTCCATTAAAAACATCTCCTACTTGCCTCTTAAATGACATATAGTTACTCCCTTCCATTTCTCCCTCTTTCCTCTCACTACATTTCTCTCTCATCATTTACCTTAATTCCTTTTAAGGTATGGTCCCATCCTATTCAGTTCAATCTGTGCTCTCTGTCTCTGCATGTGAATGCATGTGTGTATGTGTGTGCATGCGTGTACATGTGTATGTGTGGTCCCACCAACCACCCAGATACTGAAAAGTTTTAAGAGTTAGAAATATTGTCCTTCCATGTATGAATGCAAACAGTTCATTTCTGGTAAGTCCCTTAATACTTCTCCTTGCTATTTACTTTTGCATGCTTCCTCTCAGTCTTGTGTTTGAAAGTCAAATTTTCTTTTCAGCTCTGGTTTTTTCATCAAGAATGATTGAAAGTCCTCTGTTTCATTGAAAGACCATATTTTCCCTTGAAATATTATACTCAGTTTAGCCGGGTAGGTGATTCTTGGTTTGAGTCCTAGTTCCTTTGCCTTCTGGAATATCCTATTCCACGCCCTTCGATCCCTTAATGTAGAAGCTGCTAGATCTTGGGTTATCCTGATTGTATTACCACAGTACTGGAATTGTTTGTTTCTGGCTGCTTGCAAGATTTTTTCCTTGAGCTGGGAGTTCTGGAATTTGGCCACAATGTTCCTAGGAGTTTCTCTTTTTGGATCTCTTTCAGGTGGTGATCGATGGATTCTTTCAATACTTATTTTGCCCTCTGGTTCTAGAATGTCAGGGCAGTTTTCCTTGATAATTTCATGCAAGACGATGTCTAGGCTCTTTTTTTGATCATGGCTTTCAGGTAGTCCCATAATTTTTAAGTTGTCTCTCCTTGATCTATTTTCCAGGTCAGTTGTTTTTCCCATGAGATATTTCACATTCTCTTCCATTTTATTGTTCTTTTGGTTTTGTTTGGTGATTTCTTGGTTTCTCATAAAATCATTAGACTCCATCTGTTCCATTCTAATTTTGAGAGAACTATTAAATTCAGTGAGCTTTTGAGCCTCTTTTTCCATTTGGCTCATTTTGCTTTTGAATGCATTCTTCTCCTCATTGGCTTTTTGAACCTCTTTTGCCAATTGAGTGAGCCTATTTTTCAAGGTGTTAATTTCCTCAGCATTTTTTTGGGTCTCCTTTACCAAGATATTGACCTTTTTTTCATACTCTTCTTGCATCTTTGTCATTTCTTTTCCCAGTCTTTCCTCCACCTGTCTAACTTGCTTTTCAAAATCCTTTTTAAGCTCTTCCAAGGCCTGAGCCCACCCAACACCCCCCTGGGGTGTCTGGGGTACTGAGGCCCCGCCCTCCACATCTTTCCCTGATGGGAAAAATACGTTCTCGTCCTCCCCATCAGATCCGAAGGTTGGGATCATTTGCATTTGTTGGAAAAAACTCTCTAAAGTCTTATTTTTCTTCCCCTTTCTAGGCATTTTCCCAGCCAGTTACTTGACTTCTGAGATTCCTTTCCACCCCCGCCTGGATCTAGTGCTTGGCCTCTGAGATTTAAATGGGCTTTCCTCCTGCTGGCTGTCAATCAGTGAGCTTTAGTTCAGGTGCTGGGGCGGGGCCAGGGCTGTCTCCGAGACTCTGATCCCTCGGAGGGGGGGGGGGGGGGGCTTTATGCAGAGACTCTCAAGAATGGAGCGGGTGTGGGCGGGGTGGGGGGCCCGCCTCCCAATCTCAGCTCCCTTGGGGGTCCCGAGCAGAAGTCTTCAGCAACAGAGCGGGCTGGGGGCAGGGCCGTTTCCCAGGCTCAGCTCCGTCAGGTTTTATGCGGGAATCTTCCGTAATGAAGATCCCGCCTGCAGCTGGGGGATTCCTGAGTCCCGGGCCGCTGCCGCCTCAGCCCCAGCCCACGCCTCTGCCGCCACCGCTTCCTGCCCCCGTCCCTGCCGCCGCCGCTTCCTCCCGAGGGGGCCCGAGTCACAGACACCCTGCTTCCCCTCTCCTTCAGCCCGGCCTCTCTCACTGACCTGCTTCTGTGGGCGGAGGGACTTTCCCGGTTGCTTCAGCTTCCGTCTCTGAAGCCTGCTCCGATCCGCTTCTCTGAGGCCTCGGCCAGGGCAGCGCTGGGGGTCGGGTTTACTCTCCGGGGCGCGCCGGACCCTGCGGACGGGTCTTGAGGGCTCCCTGGGACGGAAATCTCCTCCACTCTGCCTCTGCACAACTTGCACTCACCCAGAATCTATGGGGGACTCTTTCTACACCAATTCCATGGGCTTTGGTTTCGGAGCTCGTAAACGTGCGTCCTTCTACTCCAAAAATACACACAATTAAAATTGCTTTAAGACTATTGTAAAAGTTGCAGAAAATTCCAATTTTTTAAACACTTATTGAATTAATAGGTTTATCCAGGTGCTTTACATACCATTGTCTGGTACAATTCCTAATGTTTACATCAGTTTAGACTCAAATATGTACACAGCAGAATGAACATTCCCCCAGTGCTTTGTAATTAAAAAAAAAAAATCAACCTCTGTGCAAAATGGATACACATCAAGAGAAAGTATATGCAGTAGTGTGAAGGGTCTAGAATGTTAGAGAGTACCATACATTGGGGATTTACATATGAGAAAGCCATATTAGGCTCCTCCATCTAATCAACCCTACAAAAAAAAAAAATTTTTTTAATTTTATTGCTCGCCTTCAATCTGTACACTTAATCAGGAAATCCATTATTTCTAAAACCTCTGAATTGCAAACATAATTAGATCTCCTTGTTTGCAGAAGTAGGTAGACAGACACCACATATCACCACTGGTCTATAAGCTATGTTAGGTAAAATGGCTAGGAATCTGAGACACAGTCAAGTAGGCAAACCTATTGTTCAATACTTCACCCACCCCTCTATTCCCCCTGAATCACACTAATTCTTTACTCCGTTGGTAGCTCTGTAGACTTTATGAAATGCCTTTGACTGAGTAACTTTAAGAAAGAAGATACACAGGGGAAACAAGTGGAGGGAGGTGGAAAAGGAAAACATTTATGAAATGGTCATAAGGAGAATGGGGAGGAAATAAATATTCCAGAGGTTGCCAAAGTCAGTGATATCACCCCTTGGGGAGCTCTGGAAAGATGGGGAGGGGCAGTAGTAGCCTTGGGGGCAGTAGTAGCCAATTGAGGGCATTGAATAAAAATAGGGGAGCAGTGGAAACATAAGGAAAAGAGAAAATAAGAAAATTTAAAAAAAAAAAAACATTCATACATGCTTCTTCTGTTGGGTAACAGAGTTAAAGCCATAGTGATTACATTATTTTCCAAATAAACATACAAAATGCAAGTTGTAACCAATCAGTGGTCAAGTCCACCAATAGGTCTTAACAAGTAACTTTTGGCAGGCAAGCATGACCCATGCTGTAGGGAAGTACAGAATGCTTCGGCAGGGATATGTGTGCTTAATGACTTGGTTGCCATATGATATGGTTACATACAATATTGCATCATCAAAACTTCAATGCAGGAAACCCCCACAAATTTTCAATAAAATTATTAGATTTAAGATGCATCACTTTTTGAAATATATTTTATTTTTTGAAATAATGCAAATTTCAAAAGAAAGTTACAGGGTTAAAGAAAGTAGATTTAGAGGGAGCTGAGTAATTTTTTTTTTAAAGGGGGCAGTAGGTCAAATAAGTTTGGGAACCTCTGCTTAAACCAACTGCCTGCTATAGTATTATGATTTGGCTAAATGGGGGGAAGGGAGTCAAGTAGCTTCCAATCACCTCTGAGATACAAATTCTAGGACTGAAATTTTGGCTGTTAGGTGATGCAGTGGATAGAATGCAGGCCTGGAGTTAGGAAGACACATTTTCCTGAGTTCAAATCTGGCCTCAGACACTTACTAGCTGTGACCCTGAGCAAGTCACTTAACCCTATTTGCCTCCATTTCCTCATCAATAAAATGAGTTGCAGAAGGAAATGGCAAACGACTTCCATGTCTTTGCCAGACAAACAAAACAAAACAAACATACAAACAAACAAAACATAACGCCAAAATAACAACAGGGTCAGGAAGAGTCAGAACAACAAACAAGGCCTGGAATTTAAAGCCCTCCCATCTACCTTTACACTTCTATTTTATGTTACCTTCCTTCCAACACTCTTTACTACAGTCAAACTAGCCTGTGTAACATTTCATCTCTCTTTTTTGTGTCTTTGTACAAGTGGTCCTCTGTGTCTGGAATGCACTCCATCCTCATCTCTGACTAAAAGCATGTGTACCATCCTTTAGAATATGACTCAAGTGCCATAACTTTTCTAATACCTTTCCCAATCTCTCCAACAACTAACACATTATTCTACACAAAATAGGAACTTAAATGATTTTTGAATTGATTTAAATGAGCAAATTGTCTGAATTGTATTATTTTAAAAGAAATGTCCTTTTGGTGCTTTTAAATATATACAATGACTAAGTATTAACACACTGTTCCAAGTAGATATTTTGTAGATTGTTTTAATGCACATGTTATAAAGAACACTTTGACTATATGCAAATAGATGTTAGCTTCTTTGTCCTCCCACAATTGTGTAACCTAATGTACCTGAGGCTTGAAGCCTTGAAATCTTGCTTCATTTTTAATAGATTGTAAAAGAAAACTTTACCTCAGAGGTAGGGGGAAAAGACACAGTACTCACTTCTGCTGCTGAGCTACTTGACTCAGAACGCACAGTCATCTCTTATACAAAATGTTTAAAATCTGAATGTATCATATAAGCATCCAAGCTAGAATTATAGCGTCTTTATGTATAATATAGCAAATTAATTAGATTTTATTGCCTTGGATTGAAGGATTGGAACTTTTGTTTGTGTCTTCAGCATCCAGCATAATGAGTAAACCCAGGACTTCAATATTTCATAGTATTACCCATAGTATTATCCTTCTTCAGAGGTGCAGAGCATGACCTCTTCATGCCTTTTGATCCTGAGTAATTATTGTTCATGTTTGTATGTAGATCCTCCCCAGAAGATTTATTCAAGTTCATGGAGGCCCTTCTTTTACCAGTCCCCAACTCTTCATTATAAAGTTTCACTCCAGTCTTCATTTAACACTTGGAAGTGGGGCAGAGTCAAGATGGTGGAGTAACAGCCTTGCTAGCTGTCTCCCCCCTAACCCAGTCAAATACCTGTAAAAAATGACTCTAAACAAATTCCAGAGAATTGGGATACTAGAGGGAAGAAAATCCCTCTATGTGAAAGGTCTCATTGGAAAAAACAACTGACCTGAAAATAAATCCAGGAGAGACAATTTAAAAATTATTGGACTGCTTGAAAGCCATGATCAAAAAAAGAGCCTAAACATCATCTTTCAAGAAATTATGAAGGAAAACTGCCCTTATATGGTAGAACCAGAGAATAAAATAGATATTGAAAGAATCCACTGATTGTCTCCTGAAAGTAATCCGAAAAGAAAACCTCCTAGGAATATTGTAGCCAAATTCCAGAGCTCCTAGGTCAAGGAGAAAATATTGCAAGCAGTCAGAAAGAAACAATTTGAGTATTATGGAAATATCATCAGGATAACACAAGATCTAGCAGCTTCTACATTAGGGGATAACAGGGCTTGAAATCTCTTTGGTTCTCCATTTCTTTACAGATATGAAAGAGGTATGTTTCATTGTCAATTCTCTGGGTTCAAGATTGCTATAATTTCTCAGAATTTGACTTCCTTTTAATGTTCTTTTAATTTCCATGAATGTAATGTTGTATACATTTTCTTTTGATTTTGTTCCTGTCACTTTTCAATTAATAAAAATCTCATATTTCTTTGGATTTCCCAAATTCATAATTTCTTGGTCTACAATAATATTCAATTATTTCAGACACTACTATTATTTCAGTCATTCCCCAAATGATGGATATTTATTTTGTTTCCAATTTTTTTGGTACTACAGAACTACTATATGTATATGTGTGTATGCACAAACAAACAAAATTTTTCTTTCTGTCTATAGCTTCCTTCAGATGGACATGTGCCCAGGAGTTGAATGATTGGGTCAAAGAATATAAACAGTTTAGTACACAGTATATGGTTGATTGATTTTGTCACATAATTAAAAAATATTTTCCAAAATAGTTGGACTGATTCATAACTCTACCAACAATGTATTGATTATGTATGTTTTTGCATAAATCTTCCAACATTAATCATTTTGATGAGGGAAGGGGAATCTTTGCTAATTTTTAAATATGAAGTGAAGAAATAGCATATGTTTAAATCTGCATTTCTTTTATTATTCCTGATTTAGATCATGTTTTCTTATGGTTGTTGAGAGTTTTCTCTTCAAAAATTGTTCATATTTTTGTTCACTTATCTTTTGAGGAATGGTTCTTATTCACATATGCTTGCATCAATTCTCAATCTATCTAAGAACTGGAATTTTCATCAATAATATTTTTCTACTATTTTAAAGTTTGTTTCATTTTCTGGTAGTTTTGTTCATGCAAAAGGTTTTAAAATTTTATGCAACTAAAATTAATTCATCTCTGTATTTACTTCTATACCTGTAACAGCAAGGACCCCAACCTACACAGGAGAACCTGCTGTACAGGTTCTTAGATCTGCTTTTCAAAAGGGAAAGCAACTTTTGAGGGGTCAACAATCTACTTTAATCAAGCACATGTATCATTCACATAATTCAGGGGAAAAAAGTCAGCACCCTGAACTTCAAAGAAAATACAGAGGAAAGAAACCCAACAGACAGGGCTTCCAACTGTCTGACCATAAGCAATACATGCATCACAGAAATACATACATAGTTACCAGAGAGAGAAGCACCAGCATCTGGGTGTTCAAAGCAGGGGGCTCCTTAGCAGCTTCCTAGAGTCTCATCTAGCCAAACAAACTTTCTTCCAAAAACTAAGCCCCAAAACAAAACCTCACCTCAGACTATTTATACACTTTTTGGAGCTGGAGGACAGGACTCTCTGACCCAGGGCCTTAATAGAAATTAACAGAAGGTATTGATGCCTATTGATGGGCTGGGAAGATGTTTAACTCTTCCCCCCACCTACCATTAACCTTAAATTACCATTATAGAACCTTGTATAATTAAGATTCTAGAAAATCCTAGAAGATAACTTTATTAACCAAAGATTTTAATGATCATAAAATGATAAAATATGTAGTTTGACCATATAAAGATGTAGAGCTTTTGCATGAACCAATTAGTACAGGTAAGAAAAGAAGGGAAGGTGTCACTGGGAAAACAATCTTTAAATCAAACATCTCTGATTACAATCTATTATCTAAAATGTATAAGAAACTTAACATCTATGTAGGAAAAAAAAAGTCATTCACTATCAGATAAGCAAAGGAGATAAAGAGCTCTTATAAGAATTACAGTCTATTAAAAATTATGTGAAATAATTTTCCTAATCACAAAAAAAAGTCTTGCTTACCCTAGCCATAGGTATGAATGATATTTCCTAGCATTTTTGGTTGGTTTTCATTATTTTAAAAGGCAATGCTGCCCCAAAATTTCAATCATCCTCTCCATTATCATTTTGCAAATGAATTTCTGTTCTTTAGAAGTGCTGCTCTAGGCAACTATCTCTCTTCATGTGGCAAAAAGATCAAGTGTTTGCTGGCTCTGGAGATTTACAGTTCTATTGTTTTGTTTGCTGTGGGTGACTTTTATGTAAGTTAACTTTTTAAAAAATAAAATTATAACACCCTCAGCTTTCTGCAATTTCTCAGTTTTTGGTATCAGTGACTCATTTTAATCGGTCAATTTTAAGTAGTTGTAATTGTTCAGAATCTTTCTTCCATTTTTATCCTTTTTTCGAATGTGATGTGGATTTTGATACTTTTTCTTACTAGATAACTGTCTCAAGTCAGATAATCAGCGGATTGTAGCATGATAGCCACATCAGTAACCCACAATTTCCCATTATAATTTAGTCAATTGCATTTTACTTCTGTAGTGTTGTTAATGCCATATCTAATTAATACCTTCTATCTCTGAAAGAAAATATTTATGATATATTACAGAGATGAAGCTTTTGAATTAAAGGTTTGGAATATTTTATTTCTCAAATTGTAATATTTTCCTTTGTTTCCCCCTTTATAAGTCCAACAAAGTCACAGTATGTGTTGTTTTGGTTAGGAGGGCCTATGGATTTCACATTTTGGAAGATGTCTATGCATGCTGGCCTGCTTCTTCTAGGGTAACTTCTTTCTGGGCCCTCCTTTTTTGTGCATAGTACCAGTCAAGTCATATTTCATTTCCTCCTGACTCTGCTTCTGACTGTTTGGACTTTGTCACTGTGTACTTACATAGGCATATTTTTCACCTTCCTACATTTTCAACTCTTTTGCGTTGCCTTTCCATTTTAGAATGCAAACTCCTTGGGGGCAGGGACTATCTATGTATCTGTAGCCTTGTTCCTTATCATAGTGCCTGGCACATAGTAAGGGCTTAACAAATGTGTATTGCCGAACTTCCTGGGGGAATTCGTCTATTTCTATCTACAATTTTTTCTACGTTCCTCTGCAACAGATGTCACATAACCTTCAATTATCTTTATGGTGTTCTTGCTCACATAGCATTCTTCCTGTTCATCATGTATACTGCACAATGAGATGACAAAATATCCCATGAAATGGTACTTCTTCTTACCTTTGGTATATGATAAAATCATTTCTACCAGCACCTTTGGTTGTCTCTCTAAGAGGTCCTGTGAGGCACTCTGTCTTGTGACTCTGGCTTCTTTTTGTCTCCTCATTTCACTTATTGTTAAAATCTTGATATGGATGTATTTCAAAGCTTCCAATAGTATATCAATGAATTCATAATTGGGTAAAGATCTCATACATAGAGTAACTGCCATTAAGCTAACATTTACTAATATTATTAAATTTTTGATTCGTAGCATCTTCTCTGACATCATCACTACAGAAATGGAAGGGCAAGACACAGTGCTGAGAGTCATTTTCTGTTTTTATTTGTTCAGTGAATTACATACTCAAAGAATTCGTCACTGTGTAGCCAGCCTACTTGTTATATCAGACCTACTGATGATAAACCTCTCTGTGTATCACTAGGTTTGTTTTTAGAAAGCAGGTTTTTGTAATGACTACATTTGATATGTTTTCATCATGACAGAAACTGCCAGAGTTTGTACTATGTTGGCATAATTTTTAAGAAGCCAAGATCACTTCCATGCTATGATGAGGTATTAGAGGAGGATTTAGTGGAGAGTATATATTTAATAGATGGTTTTTAATTGATTCAATGAAAATCCTACTAATTCTGGATTTCAGTCAGTCATTGAACTAGGTGAAAGTTTTATCTTTGAACTATCTTTGCCCCAAAGGGTTTATTAAGTACATTAATTGCATAGGATTGCAAGAAGACATGTTTAATGTATTTAATTTCAAACTGCTTTCAAGAATGTTGGAATATGATTTACATACAACTGATAGCTAATTAGAAATTATTCCTGTCAACCTGGAAATTTGGTTAATGGAGGTAAATAGGCTGAGTGATATGTTAATGCATGTTGTTTATTCCCTTTGAGCTAATCTAAACTAGTGCACTTGTACAAGGAGCCAAAACCTAAATTCTGACTGACTGATACAAGAATGACCAAGTTTAAATCTGTTTTAGGACAACCCCAGGATGTCTGTTTCCTTCAGATTTATACTTTCAATATGTGTTTATACCATGAGAAAGGAATTTTCTTAATAAGTTGTAAACATGGTGAGGTTAAGACAATTGACAAAGTAGAGTCAGTTGGAAATTACAATCCCAGAGTCTGGATTTCCCATATATAGCATATGTTTCTGTGATACCTACATAAGAAGAATCCCACCACTCTGGTTGTAGGTATCCCATCATAGGAAGTTGCTGACACAGGAAAGGGCATTTTTAGAGCAAAGTAAAGCATTCAGATTTATTTAGAACTTTGACTTTGGCCCTTATTAAAGTCCAAAAATGATATTAAATGATTACCACTACCTACCCATTTAAAGGGATCTCAAAAGACTGAGGGTGACCAAATATTATTCCTGGGATGGGCCTTAATTCTAATTAGCAACATTTTATTATTTTAGATTAATAAGAGTAGGTAGAATGCAGTCAAAGTGATTCATCCAAGTGAGTTGAGTCTATCACATGGAAACAGAATGACAGTCATAAGCATAGGTTCTGAGAGAAATCTGACCCCCAACCCTTTTATAACTGCAAAGAAATCAGGTCTCACAGCCTTTTCATCTTTTATTCTTGAATATAGTATTTTAATAAACTGTCCTATGCTAGTGGCTTCTACAAAAAACTCCTCATCCAGAAGATGTTTAATTTTTTCTCAAGCACCTATAGAAACCAGTTCTTGTTTAGGCAAGAAGTCTGATGGAGATCCTGAGGACTTCAGGAACAAAGTGGAAGTCTGCTATTTAGAGAAAAGAAGAGACTTTAAAGTTCAGTCAATCTGCCTTTCCTGATTGATGAAAACAAGCAGAATTCTGAGATGGTAAAGGAGGGGAAAAAAATCCAAATGACCTAAATAAATGCACACTTTTATTGTAATGACCAATATCCTTGTTTCATTTTTAGCTGCATCCCTGACCAGTTTTATAGATGGACCACAAATAATTATGGTTTAAAAAGTTAACCATTTGCTCATGGAAACAATAGTTCTATTTCTAAATAAATCATCACATGCTATTGTGTTGTAAGAAGTAAGGAAATAGTTGATTTTGGAGGAAAGCCGTATAAAAATTGATGCAGAGTGAAGGAAGCTAAACCAAAAGATCAATTTATAATTTTAATATTATAAAAATAAATGATTTTGAAGAATTTTATAAACTGATGAAAAATAAAATAAGCAAAACCAGAACACTGTATATAACAATAAACAACCTAAAGAAAAACAATTTTTAAAGTTTTAAGAATTATGATAAATGCAATGACTATGTTTCTAGAGGAATAATGATGAAACATATTGTCTTGGGTGATGGATTCAAGGTGCAGAATGAGATTATTTTTTTAAATATGGTCAATCAGGATATTTGTTTTCCTCTACTATTCATATTACTTAAATATGAATAGTAACAAAACAAAAACAATTGTTTTTCTTTGCCCCTCCCAAGAGGTGATGGATGGGAAGAGAATGAATAGATGTCTATTAATTAAAACATAAAAATATCATATATACAGGAATTTTTAAAAGAAACTTTTTTTAAAAAATTCATCAAAGTCATGAAAATAACATTAAACATATAATTATAGCGAGAGTTGGCCGAATTTGACCACAAAGTCAGTCTCCATCTCTAAGAACTTAAAATCTATCATAGACTTTTAATATATAAAATACATGGGAAAAGTAGGCAAAGTAAAATAAAAATGTCAACCAAAGACACAAATTCACAAAGCAAAGATACCTTAGGAACAGAGACAAAAAGGACAAATACAGAATTGTAGGAATTGGAAGATACTAGGTGCATGGTTTCTATTTTCAGACTGAGTTACTTTAGATTCCAAAAAGATAGAAGGGTTTTAGGAGTTCTTTCAGATGTGGCAAATAAATCTGCAGTACTGCTAAATGTACATGGCTTGAGGAGGGAGCTACTTAGGATAAAGTGATAGTAGAAAATTTCAATTACAAAAGATTTATTAGCTCATAGTTGACTGTTAATTAAGAAGTTTCATTAATCCTTTTTTTAAAATTCTCAGAAGGATGAGAATTATTTTCTTTCCCCTCTACTTCTTCAGCTGCTTCCTTGAATCACTGCCCAACTGCTAAAGAGTTCTAACGCATCTGCTTTGAAAAATTGTGACCATTTGTCATAGGCTTGGGATGAGTAGAGAAAGTGATATTATAGGTCATATGGGACTCCAAAGGAAGTGAAAAGCACCAGGAAACCCTGCTTTAGAGTTCTGAAGCACAGAGGTAGTGGTATTATACATGTAATCAAGCTCTCATGTAAGACAAAGCTGGTGTGTTCAAATGCAACCGGTTGGAAAGATGATGTAACAGTATTAGAGGAGGTAAAGTAAAGAAAGGACGAGAGAGACTAGAGGTTTGGTAAGGAGAAGACTGGTATACTCAAAATGAGAAATGGACTAGGGCAGTGGTGATAGAAATGAAACAGGGGTTCTTACATTTTTTTTGTGATTAATATACCCCTCTGGCAATCTGGTAGTCTATGAACCCTTGTCAGAATACGTTTTTTTCTTTGTATTTTTTTTTCTTAGTGCATGAGATAAAATGCATAGGATTACAAAGGAAACTAATTATATTGATAGTTATCTGTATATTTTAAATATATTTATATTCAGGGACACTAGATTAAGAAAGTCTGGAATAGAGGATTAGTTGAGATGTGTAATTTTATTGTGCTCAGAACATGGAAGCACTTATTGTGTAGGTGGGGATACAAAGATCAAATGAGAAACAGTTCCTGCCCTCAAGGAATTTACATTCTTTTTGGGCTACAACATAGAAACATATAAATAAAAACAACAATGTAGTTGCACCTTTGAGTAAGCTAAGGATTACCAGAAATATGAGTGAGCAGGAGAGTTCCAGGCATGAGGGACAGATGAAGCAGAGGTGCAGATCTAGGAGATCACATAGTAAATTTGGGGAAAAAACAAGTAAACTGGGAACATAGCATGTGTAAAATTAACCTAGAAAGATGATCTGAAGATAGCTGATATGATATCCAATTTGGTATGAGTACCAGAGTGGGACTGGAACAGACAGAGACAGAGAGAGATAGAAACACACACACACACACACACACACACAAATTCACAAACACAGAGAGACAAAGACAGAGACAGAGAGGTAGAGAAAGAGATTAGACAAAGCCTATACCAGAGTTCCTTGCATAGGACATGGACATCAGAGGGCCAATGATGTTACCTCCTGTGAAAAAGTTGTTCATCTTGTGTCACAGAGGCTGGGAAGCTCTACTTCCACTGCCTGAATTCACCAGTTCGAAATGTCTAGTAGAACACTGCATGTATTTTAGTGGAGAAAGAGTGCCTGAGGCTGACAAATGAGCCCTCATGACATCCACACAGGGGTAACGATAGAATCCAAAGAAGCAGATGAATAAAATTTGATCAGATTTTTGAAATGACTTTTCCTCCTTTTAGAATACATACATTTTGACCCTTTATAGTGTCTGTGGAGTTTTGCTATCATATACACGTTCAAGTGGAACAGTGAAATTGTAGCATAGTGAGACTTTTCATGGACTCACTAATGAGAGCATCATATGGTTTACTGCTGGAAGGAGAGCCCATTGTATTGTTGCACTATCTTAGTCTGTACTGAAGGGACATTTTTTTCCAAACAGCCTTCTAAGGGTGCATGGACTGTTTAAGAAGAAAAGCACAGTCCCTGTCAGATAAATTGCCAGGAAAGGATATTGATGCAGCTGGAAGGGATATGGGAAGGGATGTTGGCAAAGGAAGAGTCTCTGCAAAAGATGAGTGTAATAATTCATCTGAAGTACCTTTCAGGGTACTCCCCTTGCTGTGTTCTTCTATTCTAATGTTGAGAAAATTGGCATGGGTCCCTCCCACTAACCCTCTAACCACTAACCTACATGCCACTGACCTTAATCTGCCTTGTTGGGTAGTGATGTGGGGCCATGTCATCTTTCTAGCTGGGGATCCCACAAGGGGATCATGAGTTTGAGATTTCCTGGTGCCTCTGAAAGCACTGAGCACCTAGCATCCTGCCTAGGGCCTTGAAGGCCCTCAGAAAGCAACGCATCACTGAATGAATGAAAGAAAAATATAGTCTCTTAAAATATTATTCTCTTCCCCCAACCTCTCATCCCTGTCCAGAGTTTTTGATTAGGACTTACTGTGAGTTTAGCAGAGTTGCATTCTGCATCATTTTCAGTAGTCATTCTGTATTTCTATTCCTAAATGACTTCAGAAGTTCTAAGGTAATTGAGTCCTCAGCACAGATGTCCTTCTTCTGACCACTTACTAGATAGTGTATATACTTTGTAATAGATATAATATATAAAGTACTTGATTTGGAACCAGAAAGTCCTAAATTTCAGATATTTACTTTCATCCTATCTCTAAATAAGTCACTTAACCTCTCTCAGCCTCAGTTTTCTCATCTGTAAAAAAAAATAGTAATAACTTCACAGAATTGTTTTATAAAGATCAGCAAGCTAGCATATATAAAGTATTTAGTAAGCCTGAAAGTGCTATATAAATGGTAGGTGTTATTATGTCATTCATATTTTTGAATTACTTTGTATTTTGAACAAAGCTTGGACAAAATTTTGTGATATATGATCTGAGGGGGTCATACGTACTACCATTCATCTCCATGGGGGCCAGAAAATCTCTGGGGACCCAATGAAATTTTTATTTTTTCCCTCAAGCAAAAAGGATCTTTATTTTTAGAACAGATAATATATTAATGAATTTTATGTGAATTATTGCTGATTCCTGAGATCTAGAAGATATCAATGGTTGGTAGTGGTGTGTAGGAAAAAGAGATATCAGACTATACTGTAGCACTTTGTGTTTGTACCTCACATCAGATGGTCTATCCAGGTCCATTATAAAAATTTCATTTGCAAGTGCAGCCTATTGATTTGAGGCTGCCACCTGCAACTTAACTGCATCAAAAGGCATGACTTTAATGTATTAGACATTATTTGCTGTTTAATCTCAAGTGACAGTATGGAATCGATATCTCTGAAGCAACCATCTCTATAATGAGAAGGAGCCAGGCCATTTATTATGACTCCTGTTCATTTCCATTGTTAGCGTAAAAGAGTGGGCTAGGGATCACAGTTTCCAATTTTGTGTTCATGACTTGCATCTATTGTGTCTTGCTCAACTGCTTTCCCCTCCCCACCCACCATGAATTACTAGAGCAGAGTCAGCTTGGAGTGATCACCTTTGAAGACTTTGATTTGTTGAGCATAACAGTCAAGGGGGAAAAACCCTAAAGATTTCTGAGTCTAGCCTCAGGTAATCAAATAGATAATGTTTGGCTACATCATCAAAAGTATTTATCCCGAAGCATGGTATGATGGAAAGAATGCAGGATTTACAAGCAAAGCATCTGGTTTGTACACTGTTTCTGCCAGTTATTACCTATATGACCTTGGGCAGGTCATTTAATTTCTCTAAGCCTTAAGCTAGGGCAACTAAGTGGTGCAGTGGATAAATCTCTGCGGCTGGAATAAGGAAGACTCACCTTCCCTAATTCACGTTTGGCCTCAAACACTTACTAGTTGTGTGACCTTGAGCAAGTCACTTAACTCTGTTTGCCTCAGTTTCTTCATCTATAAAATGAGTTGGTGAAGTAAATGACAAACTACTCCATTATTTTTGCCAAGAAAACATCAAATGAGGTCATAAAGATTTTGGACATGACTGAAAAAATGACTTCTCAACAAAGGCTAACTTAAGCAACTGCTATGTAATAAATGAAGGAGTTGAACTACAGGACCCCTGAATTTCTAGCCCTATATCTATGACCTGTGACTCTAAGTAAAATTTGCAGAGGACAAAAAGTCTTACTACTCTTGTTAACTGTTTTCTATTAATCTGTCAACTTAGAATTTGATTGCAACTGATCATCAGATATAAGACCTGAAAGCATGTGGTGATTCAGTATTTCAACATGTTATTAAAGCAGTGTGGTTTCTAGCCACCAAACCTCATATCTCTTTCTGGAGATGTGTGAATAAAAGAGAACCTTTCAGGAATGCAAGTCAAGTAACAGTGATTGACATCACTCAGGGGACTGTCATCATCCTCTGTCGCATTCTTCATCTTGGGACACATGATCACACAACATAAACATTCATGTATAAAAAAATATTTTAGACAAACTTCCCACGTGATATATCTTTGCATTAAAGTAGGGCATGTGTGTTTTCTTTACACAGTATTTCATACAGTGCATGACAATAAAAGGAGCTCAAGGTCCTCCAGGGCTTCTCATTCCCCTCCAGACCACTCTCCTGATTCTTTCTGTCTTTCTGCCCCAGAAACCTCTTCACCCTGGAATCTCACTGCTTTTCAGGTCTTCACAGATTGGAAGAACTCTTTTCTCTATCTGCTGGTTCTGACTGTCTAGTTTCTCCCAGAACCTCCACGTTAAGGAGGAGGCCCACGCCAGCCATGTCTTCAAGTCCCCTCCAGATGGTTCTCTTGACTCCCTAGGACTTTCTCTACAATGCCTTTCCACCAGGGGTCTTTATCTCCTCCCTTCCCCGCTTCCCTTTAGCTTCCTTTTATATGTAGTCCTAACCCATCAGAATATAAACTCCATGAAGACCAAGACTGTCTTGATTTTTGTCTGTGTTTGTATTCCTACTGCCTCACCCTTAGTAAATGCTTAATAAATGCTTGCTGACTTAATTTAACTCCATGGTAAAAACAACAGCTACAACTTACATCTATTTGACACTTTAACTTTTACAAAGCACTTTCATCCCATTCTCCCCCATGAGGTAGGAAGCAAACCAAGCTGTACTTGGTACTTGACTTAGGGTACTTTTACCCAGGGTGCCAGTTTCTATCTGGGCTGCACTTCCTCCTCTGAGGGATGTTCCACTGACCATCATGCCTGGACTTTGCCTCGCAGTCCTCCACAATCCCTTCTTTATGATAGCGTGGCTTGTAAGTTACCAACCCCAGAAACTTCTGTCTCAGTGATGCAGTATGAAGAAAACTGGATTTAGCATCAGAAAAAATGAATTTAAATTCAACCCCTATCACTTTCTACTGCGTCACCTTGGTGAAGTCCCTTAACTTCTGTGACTTACAATTTTCTTCTTTGCAAAATGGGGAGATTTGACTAGATCACTTCTAAGGTCCCTTCTGGCTCTAAATCTATAATGATGTCATCATGTGAGTATCATGACATTCCTCTTTTAGTGCCACCACGAGAGCCAAGTCCGGGGGCTTGGTCACCTTTTCACCGATGAACATGATCTGACTGCCTTACGTACCATTGCGGTCACCCCTTGCTTCCTACCTGAATGTTTTTGTCCCACAAGCAAAAAAAAGTGATAATTATATTATTGGTAGTGGATTCACCCCACGATTACTTTATGAATGAGAAAACTGAAGCATAGAAAAATTAAATGATTTTTGCAGAGTCACATAGCTAGTGAGTGACAGAAACAGTATTCAAACGTAGGGCTTATGACTCCAAGTTCAGCATTTACTCCAGTGGCAAAATGGATAGAGTATTGGTTTGAGAGTCTTATCAGATCTAGCCTCAGTCACGTATTAGCAGGGTGACTCTGAGCAAGTCACTTAACCTCTGTCTGCTTCAGTTTCCTTAGCTGTAAAATGTGGATAATATTAGCACCTACCTCCCAGGGTTAGCATGAGCATTAAATGAGTTAATATTTGTAATTTACTAAGCACAGTACCTGATACATAGTAGGCATTATACAAATACTTAGACCATTCCCTTTTTCTATTAAGAACAGATCAAAAATGACCTATCCTTACTTTTATTAGCACAATCAGATAGAAGAGGAAATTAATCTACAAAGACCAGAAGGTAACCGCTACCTAGTAAAAAGGAGGGCAGAAGCTGCTCTTTCAATCTCACTTTCTCTCTAAAAGTGGAACAAATCAGACATTCTGGGCTGATGTTTAGGATGGCTCATAATAGTCCTGTAGCTGAATGGTGTATTTTAGGATAGACCCAGAGAGCTAAGTATGACATCTTCATGGCAGAGCATTCTATTTCAGGAACTCTGGTCTTCCAGGAGGACTTGCAGCCTGTGTTTTGTGCTCCATGTGTATCTTCTGTGCAAGTGTCATGTTAGGCTTTAGTGCAAGCTGTCCAGGGTCTTGAGTGCAGAGAACACTGCAGGATTGGGTGATGGTGACTCTTAAGACAAAAATGATAGAGCTGCTGCTGACCTACATACATACTTTGAGGGATTTTCCTCCCACAGAGAAAGCAAATAAAAGTAGGTCCAGAACATTTCTCTCTCCCTCCCCTAACCTCATAATTACGGGGGTTCTGATAGTGAACACTTGAAAGATAAGGGCCACATGCATTTAAAATGCTCTGTTTGGTTCCAAAGTACAGAAGTAGAAAAAACGGGCAGAAGTAGCTGAGAATAATATTCCAGTTCGCTATAAGGAAAAATACTTATCAGAGCTTGGCAGAAGGGGGCTAGGCTGCCTCAGGCTGGGATGCGTGACCTACCACTGAAGGTCTTCAAGTAGAAGTCAGATGAATTCTTGCCAGGAATATTATAGAGAGGATTGATTCCTGCTCAGATGACCTCTGGGCCCCCTTTCAACTCTTGGATTACATGGTACATTGGTATGGTACCAAGTTCTCTCTGAATGAATCGGAAAACTGTCAAGATTCCTTTTTTTTTTATCATCAAAACTATGCATTTCACAATGTCAAGACAGTAAACTTGCATTTACAGTTTTCATCACCCATGAACTTAGCATGTTTTCCTTTCTAAACTCTTTGGGATTGTCAGGTAGAAGCAGCTTCATCTAACCATTTGTAAAGAGAGTTGATTTACTAGGTACTCCTTAGGTTAGAATTTTCTTCACTATCTATTCCTTTCATTTCCCCAACTAATCAGTTTTCTGGAATACTGACAAAAAAAAAGATAAAATTCTCCAAATTTCTCTTTGTAAATCTAGAAATATAAGACTGAGTATTATTGAGTTGCTAGAAAAAGAAAATTTTAGTGGCCTGAGGTCCATGGCTACTTAGTCTGGAAGCACTTTCAACATCACCATGTTGATAGTATGCAGAATCTCTGAAATTCCAGGCCAACCCTATAGCTGAGAGCTGTCCAGGAATCCAGGAGCACTTGTCTTTATAAAGGAGAGGATGCTTGTTACTCACTCTGTACTCACTTGTGTTTGGAAGATAGTGGGCATGCACTCCTCAGTCAAGCTTTCAATGGACATGATTCTCATGCCTTAATAGTCACCATGGTGTTATACTTCAGGTGAAGATATTTTAAATACTATCAATAATGCCTTTGAATTCCTGCAAATATAACTCCCTGTAATTCTGCTTAAAAGCCTCTCTTGCAGAATTTACTCATGAATGCATCTATATTCATATCTGTATCCGTATACATGGAGGTATATGTACATATATGATATACACATTATATATATATATATAATATATACATGTGTATATACACAAATGTGTCTGCATTTAATGAAATTCAACTTAAAAATGAAGAAAAAATGGAGGGCCTGGAATGACCAAATATGGATCCGGGTACATCACAACTTGGGCACATTGGTTTTTGAATTTAAAATACAGCTTTGTATGGGATATGAACATAAGGGAGTGCTCGCTGTGGCCATATGTTTAACCTTATTGTACATGCCTTTGAATAATTCCCCTAGTTATTTGATTGTCAGCCATTTCTGTCAAATTGGTGTTTATTCACTCTGCTACAGAAATGCTTTTAGAGAATGTGTTTCTCACCAGGGCTTTTAAATATTTACATCATCCGATCAATATTTTATAGCTGGCATTCGTGACCTTAGAATCATGAATAATTGATGTGTTCATTTAAGATTTGCAACTATTTGGTACAGTGATAAAGTATAACCATCTCAGCTTCTACAAAACTTAGAAGTTTATTTTGTCAAAAAATTATTCCTCAATTTTGTCTTCTTTTTTATTGTTGGCTTTCCAAAAAATAAGAAAGGAGGGGAGGATTCGCAACTAAGCAGAGAAAGAAGAATGATGGTGTTTGCTATGTACCAGATCTACAATCCATTAATCCAGTAGATTATTCAATCTAAGAAAAGTATAATTAAAATTATCTTTAAGCTGATAATAAAACTGCTTTACCTTCTCATCAAAAATCTCTTTTTTTCTCCCACTCACATATGTTCCCATTCAGGGAACATTCCGAATTAGTACTGGAGTAGTAGGCACCAGGGAAAAACCAGGTGATCTACAGTATCGCTTTCTTTTTGAGTGGCATATGGCTTTGGATGTTTATTAATTCTTTCTCTATGCCCAATGGCCCAAATATTGTAACAATCATTTTATTTTAAAAAACATACTAATAATGGGCATCTCTATAGCACTTGAAGGTTTGTAAAGGAATTTGCATACATGTTCTCACCTTGAGTAGCAGGTATGTTTTATAGATGTTGTCATCACATTTTTACAGGAGGTTCAGAGAACTTAAATGGGAATAGGGAAAGGAAAGGGCGCACACATACATACACAAACACATACACATACACACATATAGTGCTTATTATGTGCCAAGCACTGTCCTAAATACTTTATAAATATCATCTAATTTGACCTTAACAACCCTGTAAACTAAGTTTTATTGTTATCCCTATGTTACTGTTAAGGAAATTAAAGAAGACATAGGTGAATTGACCTGCCCTCTGTCACTCAACTAAACTGTCAAAAGTAGGTTTTGAACCCAGGACATTCCTAACTCCAAGACCCATGATCTTTGCATTATTGCAGGGCGTTTCAGTACGAATCAAATCAGAAAACTAGTTTTAACTGTGTGTACGTGTGTGTGTGTGTGTGTGTGTGTGTGTATAATGACTGTTTTAATGGTCAAAATATCTGTGCCACATTTTAGCTGAGTATTTGTTCTACCAGTGCAAAGACTATCCTTTCCTTTAGTAATCATTATTCTAGCACTACATTAACATAACATAAAATGTAACAATAATTATAATAATTATCTCAAACTGGTTGCTTCCTATTGCATAGAGAGAACAATTATTCGACTGAATCTTTGGATCAATTGCTTTGCTCTTGCTAGCCAATTGGAGAATATTTATAGAATCCCAGGCTCCTGGAATTGAAAGGGACCTTAATGACTATCTAGCCTAACTCTCTACCCTGTACAGGGGTATACACACACACATACCCCAAACTATGGTATATTGATAAATAGACATGTATCATCTATACCATATGATATAGAGAAATACATATGATCTATATCTGTACATATGATAGAGATATATCTATATATCATAATTTGGAGACAACCAGAATATATGCTATATATGTATGTGCATATATAAGATATATGGTGTACATTATAAATGTCTATGCTATATATATGTATGTATGTATATGTGTATTGTAATCTTAAGTACCCCAACATACACAAGGGGGCCTGCTATCACAGGTTCTTAGATCTGCATTCATAAAAGGAAAGGCAGTTTTTGAGGGGTTAACAATCACTTTAATCAAACATATGTATCAGTCCTTTAGTCAAGCACATATATCATTTGCCTAGTTCAGGGGAGTCAACACCGTAAACTTCAAATAAAATATAGAGAAATTAAAAGTCAACAGACGTGGCGCTCTCTGTCTGAATTCAACAGATACTTGAACCCCAAATGCCTGACCATAGTTATGAGACAGGAGGGAAGCATCAGCATCTGGGTTTTCAAAGTCAGAGGGCTCCTTAAGTGACTTCCCAGAGTGCTCGTCTGATCAAACACTTCTGTAAAAAGTAAGTCCCAAAGTATCAACAGACATGGCTTCCTCTGCCTGACCATAATTCAACAGATAGGTACAGCTGTCTGACCATAATTACCAGAGAGGGAAGCACAACATTTGGGTTCTCAAAGCCAGGGGGGCTTCTTAATGGTTTTCCAGAGTCCTCATCTGGCACTCAAACCTTTTTACTAAAACTAAGGCCCAAAGTAAAACCTCAACCTTAGAGTCTTTATACACTTTTTGAGTCAGAGGGCATCACATCCCTTGAGAACCAGTACCTCATTAACAAAAGGCATAGACCTTCTTACAAATCTTCCCAGTCACATTCAAATAGAGGCATTATACTTCTTGACTATACTAAAGCAAAAACAGCAAAAGATCCTATTTTACTTACCATTATACACACACACACATATACACACATACATGTATGTATATGTATACATACATACTCTTTACGTAAAGAACAAAAATTGAGGGTACACAGAGTCCCTCTCTTATGTCCCTAAAAAGTCAAACTATACAAACAATAATTGTTTGTTATTTATATAATACTATAAGGTTTGCAAAGCACTTTGCAAATTTCTCATTTTATCCTCACAAAAATCCTGATAGTTGCTATTTTACAGATGAGGAAAATGAGGCAGACAATGGTTAAATGACTTGCTCAGGTCCCACAGCTAGTAAATATCTGAGGCCAAATTTGAACTCTGACCTTTCTGATTCTAGATTCAATGTACCACTCAACTGCCCCAAAATCCATTAGGGTAAAAGTGAAATCCAACTGGCAAATTAAAAGAGTAAGCTCATTTTGAAAGACCCCAACTTATGACTAGATAGTTATTTTGTTGGAAGAACAAATCCCATTGTAATTATGTCATTTTAGACACTAAGTCTGCTCCTTATTTTCCATCTCTCTAAAATAAATACTTTTTTTTCAAATAAATGTCTGCATAGTTTAGTTAAACCACTGAAAAATATACATAGAAATGCAGCAACTGAGTTGTGTGATAAGGTAACTAGTTGCTATTAATGCTATATCATACAATTCAATAATTGCAATGAGGCAAAAATGAAAATATAGAAATAGTAGCAATGTATTTGCTATGCAAAGAATGAAAGTGAATTTGAAAGTGATACACTGACATGTCAGTCCAGAAAAATTTCAAGACTATAGGAAAAATTTGAGGCAAATGTTATCTGTATATTAATTTACTTGGAAGAGAAAAAGGACACAGTAGAAATACCAATGTCTTATTCAGGTCTGTTTTCCTATGAGCCTGTATTTGAGGGGCATTCTCTAGCATATCATAATTTCCTTTTGGAATCACAGAAAATCATGTCTGGAAACCAATTCAATCCAATATGACAAGCATTTACTAAATAGCCTCTCTTGTGTATTGCACTGTGCTAGGCACCAAAGAAACAATTATAAAATAGTAAACAATCCCTGTCCTCAAGAAGTTAGTAATCTATTGTTTGCAAGAGGGAGAAGGGTAGGACATAGCATGATAAACGTCTGATAAACGTCTATATGATAGTTTGAGGGAAAAGGAGAGTCCACTAAACAGCAAACCAACCAGGAACTTCCTGCCTTGATGAGGCCCTAAAAAAAGCAAAAGATTCTTGGTGAGGCCATAATAAAAGCAAAACAGGTGTCGAGGTGTAGATGGACTGCATTCCATCCACCAGATGCTACTATTTGTCATTCCTTTTTTAAGAGGACTCAAGATCTCATATGGTGATGTCTTGACTTGCCTGTGAATTGGATTCAAGTGAGGCAACGTTGCACAAAGTCATCAGCCTCATGTAAGGCCAGTGGCAAGAGAGTAGTCAAGATGACTGGTGATGGCCCAGGGAACAGTCTGAGAGAAGACATGAAGGCTGGAGATGGAGCACCCAGTTCAAAGTAGAAAAGTAGGCAGTCTGGTATAATGACAAGTTTGTGAGGAAAAATCAACCTGAAAAAATAAGGGAAGGGGGACATTTATTAAGTGTTTACTGAGGGCCAGTAATTGTGTACTAAGAGCCGGGAATACAAGTGTGAGCAAAAATAAAAAGTCTGGTCCCTACCTTCCATGAACTGCCGATCCAATGGAGGAAGATAACACAGAAAAGGAGGTTGGAAAGCAAGGTATGAGAAGGGAAAGGGAAGCAGAAAACTGGGGAGAGTCAGGGATGGAGCTGAGAGTGCAGTAATGGATAGTTCAATCACTTCCTGAAATGCCTGTCCCAAGCAGTAACTCACCTTGGCAACCCCAGGGTGGAGAAGTTTTCGGGAATCAAACTGTGAATGGTTTTAAATGCCAAATGGGAACTTTGTAGTTAATCCTTTAGGCAATTACTGAAGGTCTTGAGCAAGGCAGCATGTGATCAGACATATTTTGCCGATATTACTTTAGCAGCTGTACAGGACTAAATTGAAAGGAAACAGAACAGAAGCTGGACCATAGAGGTCATTAAGTACATCTCTTTCCTTTTATTGATGAAGAAAAATAGAAGCCCAAATAAGACAAAGTCACATATTCAAGGACACAATATAAATTTCATTACAAAAACATTTTATTGAAACATACCATGTAGACATAATATCATAAAATATGATAAATAGATAATCATAAAATATTCTATTTTGATGTCAGAGCAAATAGCCAAAGGAATGAAGGATGCTCTATTATCTGGGAGAGTGATAGGTATCCTGGTTGATCTAAATAGGCCTTATAGTGACTTCGATTTTACAGTCTCCAAATCAAAAATCTCCCATTTCAGAACTTTCCTTCTGAGGTAAATATGTGCTTGAAATAATTCTCGTCATATTCCAAACATTTTAAGATTAGGCATGTTGTGTTACTCTATTTCTGACACAGAAAAATTGTTAGCACCATATGTTAATTCTATTTGCATGAAGAAACTCCCAGTAGAAGAATGTACCCCATTTTATATATCTGTATCACCAGCTGTCATGACTGATCATTGGGCAATATGGGAAATGTTGCAAATCTTTCCAACAGCTCTCTTGGGATAAGGTAGACAGGCAGATAGGAAAGAGACAAGTAAAAATTCTGATTCAAATTGAGATTATCTATTTACTTTTCAATATATAGATTTCATTACTCATTACATATTTTTATATCAAAGTTATAAAATAATAGAATTCAACAATCATAGACAGAGACTGTATATATTTGTATAATTAGAGTTGTAACACAACAGTGCATTTAATTTTGATGTTATATGTGGCACACAATTTAGAAAACTGAATAACAGCCTATTTAAATGAACTAATGCCACTCTAGATAATGAATTGTATAGATGCACATATCTAATTTTTTTGACATTCTGTTTTTAAATATTTAGTTCTGAATTCTTTCCTTCCTTTTAGGATCTCCCTCAATAATTGAGAAGGCAAGTAATATGATATTCATTATGCCTATGAAGTAAAATGACAAGAAAAATAAAATGAATTAAATGTCTCTATCTGTATTCAGAGTTTATGAGTACTCTCTCTAGAGATAGAGAGCATTTTTCATTGTGATTCCTTTATTATATTAATCAAATCAGTCAAGACTTTTGCAGTTGATCACTATTAAACTATTACTCTTACTATGTACAGGTTTTGCATACTTCACTTTGCCATCAGCTCACTTAAGTCTTCTCAGGTTTTTCTGAACCTATCCCTCTCATAATTTATTATTTTTCTTTTTGTCACATTCTAAGTTCCAAACTGTCTTCTTCCCTCTTTCCCCACTCCTCACCAGAGAAGACAATCATTTAATGTAGATTTATAAATCTATGTAAGGCCATACTATGGTGGAATTCTTTTTTATCATTAATTTCTTTGAAGATATATACCATCTTCATAGATCCTTCATAGTGGATTTGAGTAAATAACTTGGTTGTTTACAATTATTCTTTGAACAATATTACTGTTATTTTATACAGTGTTCTCTTGGATCTGCTCACTTCACTTTTCATTTTTTCATGTAAGTCTTTCCTTATCTTTCTAAAACCAACCAGCTCGTCATTTCTTTTAGTGCAACAGTATTCCATCACAATTATATACCACAACTTGTTCATCCATTCCCTCACTGATGACTATCCTCTCAGTTTCCATTTCTTTCTCACCACAAAAAGAGCTGCTATGAATAATTTTGTACAAATAAGTCCTCCCCACCTTTAAAAATATCTTTGGGATACAAACCTACTAATTATATTGCCAGGTCAAAGGGTATGCACAGTTCTTTAGCCCTTTAGACATAGTTCCAAACTGTTTTCTCCAGAGTGATTGTTGGACGAGTTCATGACTCCACCAAAAGTACAATCCATTAGTGTCCTCATTTTCCCCCATTTTCTTTAGTATTTATCCTTTTCCTTTTTTATGTTAATAAATATGATAGGCATGAGGTAGTACTTTAGAGCTGTTTTATGTTGCATTTCTCAAATCTAGTGATTTAGAGAATTCTTTCATGTGGCTGTAGATAACTTTGACTTCTTCTTCTGAAAACCGCCTGTTCATATCCTTTGACCTTTTAACAATTTGAGGAATGGTTCCTATTTTTATAAATATGGTTTCCTTATATATTTGAGAACTGAGGCCTTTTTCAGAGAAATTTGCTATAAAACTGTTTCCCCCAGTTTCCTTCTTTCCTTCTCATTTTGACTGCATTGGTTTTGTATGAGCAAATCCTTTTAAATTTCATATAATGAAAATTATACATTTTGCCTGTTATGATCCTATTGCTCTCGTTTGGTCATAAAATTCTTCCCTTATTCCTAGATCTAATAGGTAAATTTTTCCATGCTCCCTTAATTTACATATGATATGGACCTGTTTTGACCATGTCTTGATTTTCAAGTGTAAGATGTTGCTCTATGCCTAGTTTCTGCCAAAAAGCTTCCCAGTTTTCCCAGCAGTTTTTGTCAGATGATTAGTTCTTGTCCCCTCAAATATGGATCTTTGAGTTTATCGAACACTAGATTGCTGTGGTCATTTACTGCTGTGTGTTATGTGTCTAATCTATTCCACTGATCTACCATTCTATTTCTTAGCCAGTACCAGGTTATTTTGATGATTAACACTCTGTGATGCACAGTTTGAGATCTGGTAATCTGGTACAACTAGGCTGCCTTCCTTGATCTTTTTATTTTCATTGATTCCCTTCCACATATACCATTTGTAAGTTATTCTTAGTGAAGAGCCTTTGTATTACCATTTAGAATGAAATGTTCATTGTTTCCAATTGATAGTATTTTGGTTGTATGCTACTGAAGGGCTGGAACTTAGTAGTATAAATAGCCTTATGAATCATTCAATAATACTGGTATACATTTATTTAGGAACTTCTTATAAAGGGCATTGTTTCAAAGAATTATTGGATAGATGAAATAAATCATATTCCCTTCCATATAAGAGTTTATCATACAATTAGAAAAGCAAGGTACAGCAGATAAAGTGCGAAAAAAGGAACCTTGAGACTCAGTGAAGTTTAGGTTATATGTAAATGAAGCCTAAACAGTAATGGTGTCCTGGGAGATAAAGCTAGAAAGACAGGTTGTGCCCACACTGTGATATCTTCAATGTTAGGTTAAAGTGTTCAGATTTTCCCCAGTAAACAGTGTTCATGGACTCATAGATTTGAAAATGGAAGAGATTCAAGAATTGTCTGTTCCCACTTTTTAAAAAATTTATTTTACAGATCAAGGAACTAAGGTAGAGAGCTGGAATGACTTGCCCAGAGTCACACAGGAAATGAGTGACAAAGGTAGAATTCAAACTCTGGTCCTCTGCTTCCAGATCTAAGGGGCTCTCTTAAAATTTTTTCTTTACATCCCCACCATTCAGCAAGATGTCTGAAACATAGCAGATACTTAGGGGATGTTTGTTACCTGCCTCTTTCCCTACTTCTCCATTGAATAATTAAATATTTATGAGCAGCAACAAAATGTTTTTATAAGATTGATATGGCTCTACTATTTATTACTTCTCTGATCTTGGGCAAATTACTTCAACTCTTTTGGTGAAACAGTAAAAATGAGAAAGATAGAATCAATGACGTCTTAGGTTTCATTCAGCTTTAAACCCATGATCCTAAGATATAATATTAATTGGAAGGGATAGAAATGAAGATTGTTAAAAAATTATAATGATTCCAATAGTCCAGGTATGTAGAGTGGAAGGAAAAGGGTAGGATAGATATGAAAAGTACTGTAAATGATAAATAGAAAAAAATGACAGCCCTTTAAATTTGATGTGGGAGGGAGGAGAGGTCAAAGATTATTTCTACGTTTTAAACTTGGCTTATCAGGCATTTTGACTGAAGTTTCCATTGCATTTTTGTAACCCAGCCTCAGTGCCTAATCTTTGCCACCCTTGTTTGCCATGTTACTATGATCCTCTCTATCTTCTGTGTGTAATGGAGAAGAGTTGATGTGGGGTGTGAAGGGAGGGAAAACTAGAGTAAGGGATTGAAGGAAGACTTTTATAGGGACCAGATTAAGTGAAGTTTTTGAATTCAGCCCCTTCCATTCTTTAGAAACTAGCAAAAGCACAACCAAAGTCTTCAAGTTAATATTTTACTCATTTTAATCTATCAAATTTTAATCTGCTAATCTGGTTTATGATTTTAAATTAATTATTCACTTTACTTCCACCTTAGGTGATTTTGTTGCAAAGGTTCAATTTTAAGATCTATGAAGATAATAAATAAAAAGAAATGTTCCACAAGCACTTTAAGAAAATATTTACCATGTCTCACATTATTTTCTATGGAATAATTATCATAATTTGAAGTCAGATGCTCCCCATGGATAATCTCCTAAACTTGTAATTTATCAAATGGGGTTTTATGATCTGAAAGAATGAAACATTTATGAAAAATGCCCAACATAGACTGTACACCCTGGAATCAAGTCCCATAAAGTTTTGACAAAAATAATTTCTTATTTATTCTGTCATACATTCCAGCCAGCCAGCCACCCCAGCTATCTACCCTGCTGTTGACCTACTTTTTTCTACCTGTAACTGCACCCTTTGTTAGGGACCTCCAAAAATCATTCCATAGTCCTTAAGGCAGTTAATCCACCCATTTTTTTGTAACTCCCACCCTGAGTTTGTTCTGTTTAAAGCAGTGAGAAAGTGACTGCAGACTCGCTTATTCCACTGTACATAGCCTGCCTTAGGCCAGACCATCCTGTACACCTCCACATTCTTGCCATCTGCCTGTTACCCTGCATGAGACAAAATAGTCTCAAGAGTAAATGAAAAGTTTTGGGGATAAGTTATTCAACAAGAAGTAAAGGGGCAGAAAGGAAACTGTGGCACGCCTTGCTTCACAATGGATTATGCCTATGAAATTACAACAATAAAAACATTTTTCTCAAGTGAATTTTTTAAAGTTAACTAGGAGAATTTTTTTCCAGGAAATGCTCACTCTCATGTCATTATGGATGTGACCCTGGGTTCATAAAGGCCATATCAATGATTTATAAACTCTGACACATCTTATCACTCATTTTTGAGTCAAAGGAACTGACAACGTTCAGATTCTGCTACTTAGAAAGTGTGTGACCCTTGTGTGACTCAGGGCCTCAGTTTCCTCACCTGCAAAACGAATGGGTTAGATTCTATGATATTGGAGCTCTAAATGTATATTACTAGGAAATAGGAGTTTATGCTTCTAGGACTGTATACCAAAGAGACCATATAGATGGGAAAGGAACCCACATGTACACGTACAAAAGTATTTATAGCAGTTCTTTTGGTGGTGGCAAAGAACTAGCAATTGAAGAGATGCTTATCAAATGGGGGATGGCTGAATGAATTGTGGTATATGGATGTAATGGAATACTATCGTGCTATAAGAAGTCATGATCAGGCAGACTTCAGAAAAACTTATATGAACTGATGCTGAGTGAAGTGAGCAGAACCAGGAGAACATTGTACACAGTACCACAGTATGAAATGACCAACTTTGATAGACTTGACTCTTCTCAACAATGCAAGACAACTTTAAGACAACTCCTAAAGGCTCATGATGGAAAGTGCTATCCACATCCAGAGAAAGAATTATGGAGTCTGAATGCAGATCCAAGTGTACTATTTGGTCTCTCTCTTTTGTTTTGTTTCTTTTTTCTCTTGGTTAAATGCATTGCTTATAATTCTTCTTTGAAACATGACTAATGTGAAAACATGTTTAGTATGAATGTATATGTAGAGCCTATATCAGATTGCATGCAGTCTTGAGGAGGGGGAAGGGAGAGGAGGTGGAGAAATTTCGGAACTCAAAAACTTGTGCAACTGAATGTTGTAAACTAAAATAAATAAAGTAAAACAAATATGAGTTTAGCTCAAACAATGAATGCTTATGTGTCTAGTTCAGCTAGTTTTAGAGAAGTTTATCTCAAGAAGTTTTAGGATTTTTCTTTTTGTCTATAGGGAGTCATGAATGCTGAGTTCCAAAGTGTGGAGGTAAAACGACAGGGAATTCATGGATCTTTTGAACAGTACTTAAATTGGAAGAGTTTATATTTTAATGTAGTTCTCTTGTGACTCATTTTATAAATCATTCAAGCAGTCTATTAGATAGAAGACTGGCATTGGAACTTAGGTTCAAGTTGTGCCTATTATATGTATTAGTTGTGTATCCATGGACCAGTCACATATTCGATCAGTGACCCCATGCAACTGTCCCAGACTTTAAGTAACTGAGCATTTTCTGATGTCTGTCACTGAAAAGAGTTTCCACATCAGGAATGAAATCCTACACCAATAAAATCACAGATCCAGATTAAAAGAAAAATTCTATTTCAAGCAATCAACAAGCATTACTAAGCACAATCTCTGTGTTAGACTTTGTGCTTGGGCCTGGGGACACACATACAAAAATGATTCAGACCTTGACCTTGAGCAGCTTACTTTCTACTAGATGACATAAAATGTGAATTTAAAGTCATTATAGCTGCAGAAGGACTGAAGAGGGTCTGTGAAGGTGATTGATCACATGAAAGTACAACACAGTTAAAGCTTTCTACCAAAGACAGCCCAATCAGTGGCTATAAACTTGTCACATTGATTTAGTTCTTGTAAAATTTTAAAATAAAGTTTTATTGATATCTTTTCTATTTACACCACCTACATTTCCCAATGTATCATTCCTTAGAAGAAAGAATAAAATAGAGGAAAAAAACATAGTTGAAGAAAACTAGCCTGAACACAGAAGAAGTCTTATGTTACATACAGTGTTCTATACCCTCAGTCTCCCAGCTTTTCAAAGTTGGGAGAGATATGACTTTAATGTCTACTCTTTGATGCCAAATTTGGTAAGAATACAATCAGATTTTGTTACTGCTGTGTGGAAATGTCATTTTGCTATGTTTTTTTTTTGATAATTTGCAACTTTCCTAAAACTATTGTCTCAAATAGTTTTTTTTTTTTACTTGTTCTCTAGGATTTTTCCAAATAGACCATCTTGTCATTTGCATAAAAGGATAGGCTTGTCTCTTTTTTGTTTGTCTTTAAGACTTTAACTTCTTTCTCTTTTATAATGCTATTGATAGCATTTCTAGAATGATGTCAAATAAGATTTACACATATCTTTATTACGAAAGCTTCTGTTTCTTCACTATATGTGATAACTTTTGATTTTTATACATAAAACCCAAAGTTTTTATTAATCATTTAAAAAATCATATCATATTATCACATTACAAAAAGTAATGTCTTTTGGTATTTTGTTTTTTTTTAGTCTTTTACTTTTTTGGTATTATACTTTGCCACTGGCTTTTTTCTAAGCCTACTGATTTTTCATACAATTTTGGATGTTTTTGTCTTTAATGATTAAATGCATTAATAATTTTCTTAGTATTGAAGCACCTTGCATCACTTATATGAATTCAAATTCATGAGAGTGAATTTATTCTTTTGACAAGTTGCTTTAAGTCTTTTTGTTGGCCAGAGTTTTGTTTATAATTTTTAAATCAGTAGTCATCAATGATGTTGATTTATATTTTCTCTTATTTATCAATCTCACAAAATTTTATGCAAGATTATATCACAGTTACAAAAAACTGCAGAATGAAATGAATTAGTATAATTTAAAAGCAAAGGAGCTCAAACTACAATCCAAAATATCACACCTTGCAAACATAAGCCTAATCATCAACTTAAAATGTAAATATTCAACGAAAGGGAGACATCTGAGGCAACCTTGCAAAAATCTCCAAATGGCTTGGGAGGCAGGATAATTTCTACCACACATCTCTACTTCTGTGCAACACTGCTGCCCTCACAAATTGAAATTTTTTTAGAATAAAGCACAAGAGGAGGAAAAAAAGAATTATATAGGAGAAGACATACATAGAAATTGTGTAGAAAAGGGAACTCAAATCCGGAACTCCAGAACCTTTAACCGCACTAGAACACAGAAGGATTAAAGACAGAATAAATAAGGATACAACCGACAAATCAGAGAATATGACTGGTAGGGAAGAGAATTAGTGAAGATAAAATGCAGAAAATATTGGAATGTCTCAGTAAAAATAAAACTAATAAATATAAAAAGTTGGAGGAGATGAGTTGAATGATACAATTAAATGAGAAGTGAAAGATATCAAGAGAAATAAACAACTGAGCAAACGAAAGAAAGTGAAATCAACAATTTTAGTTAAGCATTAAAACAATGGAAAATATAGGGAAATAGGAGGGGGCAGACCAGACAGCCTATGGGGGTCAAGTTACATTGAATAGATTTAAGTAAAATTAAAAACAGGGACAAAGATAAAAATGTGTAGTATCAATAGAGATGAACAAGGAAATTATATTATTCTTAAAGGAATTATTGACAATGAACCAATATCAATACAAATAATATGTGCACCAAGTGGTATAATAACCTAATTCAAAAAGGAAAAAGTATGTTAACTGGAGAAAGATATAATTGGTAACACAATAGCAATGGGAGATATTAACATGCCTTTCTTTGAATTACACAAATCTAACAGAAAAAATAAAAATGAAAACAAAGAACTTATCAAACTATGGGAATATTTAGAGCAGAAAGGCATATGTTATTTGCTGCAGAGGGATGTCAAAAAATATACATATATCTCAGTATGACATGGGGCCCTTATAAAAGTCAACCATATACCTTGTAAGTTGCAGAGAGATTATGGAAAAGATATCAAAAAGCAGAAATAATAAACACATTACTTATAGACCATGACCCAATAAAAGTAGTAGCTAGTGAATGGAACACAAACAAAAGAAACAAATTTAAATGGAAAATTCGTGATGTCTTAAACTATGAGAGAAAAAAATCATGAAATAATGAACAAAATAAAGACAATGATGATTGTGATACATTATATCAAAATGTCTGTAATTCAGCTAATAGTTATCAGAGGAAAATTACATTATTTACATGTATGCATGTGGGTATATATAAATATATTATATATATGTAATATGTATAAAAAAAGGATAATCAACAAAAATCGAAAATATACATGTCAACAGGGCACCAAAAATCAAACTTAAGCTTTTTTCTGAGGTGGAAATAGGGAAGTAAAACACTATCAAACTATTGCTTCTTGCCTCAGTTGTTATATAACTGGCAGTAGGAACAACTGTGTTTTGAAGAACTACAAGAAATGACATGTACTTGGAACTAGGAGCATGATGTTCAGAGGCTCAAGATTATTCCTCAAGAGGTAACCTACTGTTAAGAGAATGGCAGAAGCTAGAACTATACAAAAGACTGCTGTACTACAAACCTCCTGATTGCATCCATTATGCCAGGAAGCAGCCTGTACTATTCAAGACATTTCATTGTATCACCATGAAAGTACAACATGATCAGTGGGCACTTGGGTCAAGAGGAAACACTTGAGTTGTAAACTGGGTCGATATGGCAACAGATGTCTATAAGAAATGTGAGAGTTGCTCAGTATGTTTAAAGGAAAATGCTAAATGCTGTGTTAAACAGAAAGTGTATGCTTGCTGAGAAATAACATGAAGATGTCATGTCTTTTGAATATAATTTCCCTAATGATCTGTCCAGTTTAATATTTCTTTTTTGTTCATCTTTCCACTAGATTTATCCATCTCTGAGTAAACAAAAGTCAGAGAGTTAAGAAGTTTGAGTTAAAATAATGGAGCATCAACAGTCTGCCAAGCATTTTCATTTTTCTTCTATTTTTCATTTTTCATCTGTTTATTGTGTTCATAGAGCTGCCATATTGGAAATAGCCTGCATTATAGGAATGGAGTAAAGGCTACCAATTGTTTGATGTGGACCCTCAGAATAGAGGAGTTATTACTATTATGTTCTTAAAGAGATCCTGCTCTAAAAAAAGCATAGGTTTTTTTTAATAAAAGATATCCAAGTCTAGGACTTTTAGAAGGCCAAGATCAATAGTCATTTTGGTGTTCTAAGCCTTTGACACTTTATAAAAATAGCCAGAGACCCAATTCCCCTACTCTTTCTATTCAAGCAGTAGGCATATTGAGCTTCTAATTATTGATATAAGACTAAGGTGAGAGGTGCTAGAATTAAATCTGAGTCAAGCTAAGGTCAAGTTTTTCAAGATCTTTTTGTATTTTTAGTTTTTCTTAACTTTTCTATTTAGCTTGTACATTTCTTTCACTCAAATCTTTCTCAGAATGTCTAGTCTTTCTAAATACCTGTTGTCTTGCTTCTTTTACAGTGATCAGGTACATTCTTTAGCCATGAGCATAACACCTAATAGAGTGCCTTTTTCATTCATTTTCTGAGTCCCTAAGAAATCCTTTCTAGACAGCATTGCCCTTAAACATAGCCATATGCTGTTTTCAAGGTACACTCTAATGGTGTGCCAATCCTGTGCTATTGATATGGTAAGATGCCAACCTAGCTGACTGCGTTTTAGAAGCCAGCTACCAGGCACACCTGTGTAGCATTCATCTCAAACGCCTATCACTCAAGAAAATAATCAGTGAATAGAAACTTAAAGCCAGGAAGGAAATGCTCCAAACAAAACAACAGTAAAAGAAATTGCTGCCAAAAATGGGGAAAAAAAGTCTTAGTTGTTTAGTATTTGAACATTCCTTTCAGGGAGAAAGAAGTATTATTTGTCTCTGTAAATGCTAGGACCATTAAACACTTGCTACGGTGCTGGAATGTTGATTAGACTGTTGAGTTTTGTAATCTGCTAATGAATGGATTTGAGTGTATATCTCCAAGGGTAAAAGATTATTTTTCTCTCTATTCCCATTCTGTCTGGAATCCTTTGATTTCAAGTCTTTCCTTCTCCCTGCCCCCTTATGTTGTTGTGATTATAATGCAGAATGTTTGGTTCATTTTATTATTTTGAACAAGTTCATCTGAGTTTGAGGGTTAGTTGACCTAACCATGGTGTTCTTATGGATTTGCCCTTGATTTTAGTTATGTTTTGGTAGCAGTCAAGCTGGGAAGTGATTGTGTGCATTATGAAGTAGGGCATTAAAAATTCATCCAGCCTTTCCTAGGTTATAGATTTTGAAAATGACAATCCTTAAACTAATTATTCAAAACTTCCCAGAAGGCAAAGTGTCATGCCTACATGGTCTACCATGTATCCTTTTACTTTATCACAAAGAAAAACATATAGATAAAATAGCAGGCAGAACTGGGGTAATTCTGGCTTATTTGCTGACAGATTTTTAATTTGATATGGTTTCATGGAATGCATAATTAGTAGCACTATGAATTCCCAAAGCACTTCTTTGTTAATAATCTGTCACAACAGCATTAAAGGTTGAAGGCTGCAGACTAATGCGAGAGGCCTGCTGCTTTCTAATATTTTCAAGCTGATGTATCTGGCAGGCTAACAATTAGGTGGCCCCTGGAGAGTCGCCCAATAGCTTACACTAGAGAAGAGTGACCATATGCCAGAGCCTATCTCTGGTTTCCTAGTCTATCATTTCTACTCTGGCCTCACTTTCTTTCCTCCATTTTCAGTCCTGACACTATAGGTAACTTGTTTAAATTTTACTTTGTTCTCCATGCTGGATCACTCACCCTCTTGTTTTGTTTCAACTGATACCAGTCCTGGATTTTCAAACACCATCTCTCTGTCTTTTCTGCCCTAGGTTGCTCTTCTCTGCTGCTGAAATAGGTAAACCCTGTGCCCACAAAAAATTATTACCTAATCTCATTGGGGTTCTTCATATACGCTTTATCATTTTTTACTGTCATTTCTCAACTAATTCCTTCTGCGTCCCTTTCATTAGAGGACATTGCCTCTTATTTTAAGGAGAAACCTGAGTCCATCCATAATTAGCTTCCTCTTCTCTTAATGTCCTTAACATAATCCTCCAACCGCATTTCTTCACTCCAGTCTCTGAATAAAAGGTAGCCCTCTCCCTCCCAAGGTCAGCCTTTCTACTGGTTCCCTTTATCCCATTTACAATTGTTTCCTTTAGGAGTTTGCCTCTGATTCATCCTCTCTTGCTCTCTTATCTTCAGTTTCTCTTTATCCAAAGATTCTTTCTGCGCTGCCTAACACATGTCCAACTCTTACACATCTTTTCCATATCCATATCCTTAACACCATTGTGCCTTCCAGATGATAGCTGGAAGGAACCTCTCCTCCCATTCACAAAGTCCTAGAAAAGTGATCTGCATATATTGATCGTACTTCTCAATCATCAAGCATTTATTAAGCACCTACAAAGCACTGTGTTAAACCCTCTGAATACAATGACAAAGTTGAAAAAGTCCTTTCCCTCAAGGAGATTCCATTCTTATTGGATGGGGGGGGGCAAGAATCATATATGTATATGTATACATATACAAATTTTTATATAATATATTAATTAATTAATATTATATATATATAATGTCTATGTTGAATATATACAAAATGAAGCAAGTAGACCTGTATGACTCAGTTACAGAATGCATGAAAGGAAATGACATTTTAGAAAGGTAGAAAAGATACAAGTCATCAAAAGACTTAAATTCCAGACTTTATATAATCCTTAAAGTCTGGTTTCTAATCCTAACACTCAATGGAAACTACTCTCTCCTACTTACCACAAGCTGTTAATTATTATATCCAATGCCTTGTCACAGTCTCCATCTACATGTCCCTTCACGGCTTGCCAATGTTAATTATCCCCACCTCCTGAAAGGGTTACTCTTTCATCACTGGGTTTTTGTGAGGTATTCTCTCCTGCCTCTCCTTCTACTTGTTTGACCACTCCTTTTTAGTCTCCTTTTCTGTGTTATCATCCATTTCTCTCACCTCTCTGTGTGGCTACAACTAGTCTTTATTTCTAGCCCTGTTCTCTCCCCTCTCTTTAACTTTGTGAGTTCATCACTTTTGATGGATTCAATAATCACATCCATGCATATAATTCCCAGATTCATATATCCTATATTCATCTCTCTCCTTACCTTAGTCCTACATCATCACCTGCCTATTGGACCACATCTGTATTTACCATAGGCACCTCAAACTTGCATTTTAGAATTTATTACCTTTCCCCAAAAACCCAAACTTCCTCCTGAACTCTGAATTTTAATCAAAGGGATAACCATTCTTTCTCTTCAGTTTGCAGTCTTGGAGATATCATCAACTCTTTCCTATGATTCCCTCTCCCTGTGTCGTATTCAATCAGTAGCTAACTCTTATCATTTTTATGTAACATCTCTATTATCCATCTCCTTCCTATTCATCCTCATTCAATCTGCCATCACCTCATGGATGGATTAGTGAAATAGCCTCCAAAATGATCCTCCTGCTTCCATCCTCTTTCCTTTCCAATCTATTGTCAATTACATAGCTTCTAAATCAGTATCCCTAAAGTATGTTTCACCATGTGCTTTCCAGATTAGAATAATGACTCCTTATTATGTATAGAACAAAATAAAAACATCCTATCATTTAAAAATCTTCTGGTTCCTACCTAGTTTTTTAGTCTATTTGTTATCATTCTGCTTCACGTGCTCTACACTCAGTCAAAATGATTGACTTGTTTAATCCTCTATCCAACAATCTCTCTCTTGCCCTTGTACATTTATACCCTCTTGCCTGCAATGTTCTTCCTTCAGACCTCTGCCTCTTGGAATATCTGGTTCCATCCACAACTCAGTTCATGTATATGTATATGTATATGTATTTGTATATGTGTATGTATATGTATATGTGTGTGTGTGTGTATAATTTGTTTATTTAGTATGTACATTTACCCACTAGAATGCAGGGTCCATCAGGGTAAGAACTGATTTAATTTTGGTCTCTATATCCATAGAACCTAGTAGGATTTGGACCCAGGTATTTCTGATTTCAAGTCTAGAATTCTGTTTACTGCATTATACTGCTTATGTTTAGTAGAAACATGAAAATTTCAAGGCATTTTCAGTACATCTGTGCTAATTGAAAGGCTTGGGTTGGGATAAAATGACCCACTATCACCCAAAATGTTACCCCTGGTTCCACAGTCAGTTTCAGACATATGAATACCATGCATAATATAAAAATGTATTTCTGCTGTAGACTTGGTAACCAGGGTAGCCAGACATCTGTTCAGTGCAACTTGTTTCTGGAATCCTGGCAACAGAGCCTTTCCCAAACTCAGACTGTTTATTGAAACACAGCAATATCTTATCATTTAGTTATCTCCTTCAGTGTATGGTATAGGCCTTAGGAGTAATTTAATTTTATCCTCATTTCTTTTTGTCTTTTGTTCAGTATAAAACAAGACTGTGGATAGGAGAAGATATTCCCTAAACCTTGTACTTGGTAGAATTAGGATGGCGTCCTGAGGGATTGAGAATGGTTGGCATTGAGGCTATGCCTCAGAGATGAATGTCAATAAGAGGCCAAGATTTACCCTGATTTAATAATAATCATAGAAACTTCTATTTGGATAATGCCATGCAATTAGAGAAAGGGAAGGACGGCGAGAGCAAGCACTTGTTAAACGTTTATTGTGTGCTAGACACTATGCTAAGCACTTTACTAATATCTACTTTGATACAGCAACCCTGTGAAGTTGGTACCATTATTGTCCCCATTTTATGACTGAGGAAACTGAGATAGGCAGAGATTAAGTGACATCCAGGGTCACACAGTTATTATGTATATGAGGCTGATATTGAGCTCAGGTCATTCTGACTCCAGGTCAAATACTCTATCTATTGTACTGCTGAACTGACTACGTATACAATATGTTCACCCATTATCTATTTGATCTTTATTCCCAAACATTTCCAGACCATGCCACCTATACTTTGGTCATCCTTCACCACCCCCTCCCACCCATGGGAACCTGCATTTTGGCATGGCACCCTGCACTCTCCTAAATGATCTTTCCCTTTATGTTTTTGGGAACCAGTACAAGTCCAGATAGATAGATAATAGAATATAAGCTCTTTGAGGGATAGGTATTGTCCCTCTTGCTTCTATTTGTATCCCTAGTGCTTAGCTCAGTGCCTGACACATATCTAAATATCTTCTGTCATCCACTGATAACGAAACTATGGAATAGATAATGTCAGTATGTTTATCCTATTTTATAGATAAGGAAACTGAGTCTCAGGTAGGTTAAGTCTGAATTCTAAAATCCTATGACATGACTAACTAAGGTCACATATCTAAGGAATACTAGAGATGTAACTGAAATCCAGACTTTTGGACTTTCCACTAATCACACAATTTCCATTAGTTTGCTTTTTTAAAAAAAAATGTTTAGTAGTCTATGTCTATTTCTTTCCCTTATCCATTGTTGCCTACTTTTGCCATCCTCTATTTTCCTCCAAGGGAAAAAAAGATCCTAGATCTAGCACCAGAAGGCAACTTCAGGTTCACTTAGTCCAAAATAAATACAGATACAGAGGTTATATATCTGTTAAATAGTCTGCAAAACTAGGTAGGATACAGTTTTGAAGATCTTTAATTGCCAGGATTAATTTTTATTTTTTCCTATATGTGATAGGGATATATAAACACACATATGTATTATATATATATATATATACACACACGCACACACACATAAACATTATATATATATATATAGAGAGAGAAATAGGTAGATAGATACATTATACATAGATAGATGTATAGATATAAATATTTGTTGTTTTTTGTCCTGAGAAGACCAATGACATCACAAAGTTGGAGTAAATTAGTGGATGATATGTGACATTTTAACTTGAATGTGAATTGGATTTAAGTGAGGCAGAGTTGTGCCAAGTCTTCATCCTCACTCTCTTTTCCAGAGTCACTGAAGTCCAGTGACAGGACAAACATCAAAACCACTGGCGATGGCCTGGGATGCAGTGTCTGACAAAGCTCCAAGAGCTCCACTACCTCTGTGTTAGGTACCTTCTATATAGAATGTTCAAGGAGGACAAGCACCTCTGGCACATGAACTGCTCTTCCACCTTCCGTGTCCACCTGTCACCCAAGTCTCACCCGTGGTTCCAAGAAGCAGTGGCATGTGCAGAGGCCATAACCTGGTAAAAACCATCTTGGCAAAAAGGTTAAACCAAGCTGAGGGTAACTGATAGACTTCAGACCTATTGGCGACTAAGGAAGATGTCTACCTAAGCATGTGAAAACTTCCTGCAGTGAAATGGAAAGATGAGAGCAATTTATTGTAAATATTTATTATATAAGACTAGGTGGGTCTACAGTCAGAAAGACCTGAATTCAAGTTCAGCTTTGACCATGTATTAGTTATGTAATGCTGGGCAAGTCACTTATTTGCTTCAGTTTACCCCTCTAAAATGAGGATAGTAATAATACCTACCTCCCTGAGTTGTGAGGATCAGCTGACACACAGTAAGTGATATATAAATATTAGATGCTATTATTATATCTTTTTATCTATCTAGCATTTTAAAATACTTACTGATCAGTTCATAACACTCACTACTGGTCTCGCTTTTGTTAGTGAACAGATGTTCTAGATGTGTGCATCTCAGACATCCTGAGCCACAAGCATGTTCTAGGATTTGTTCCAGAGATCTGTTTTCTGACACTGCCAGTAAGTAAAACCAGCGCTAACTGAAGCAATGCAAGAGGAAATAAAGCAGCAAGTGTGTAGTAACTAGAGGAGAGAGAGAGAGAGAGAGAGAGAGAGAGAGAGAGAGAGAGAGAGAGAGAGAGAGAGAGAGAGAGAGGGAGAGAGGGAGAGAGAGAGACTATATATCTATATGTACGTAGACATAAATATTTGTTGTTGCTGAGGTTATGTAACTAGAAGGAAGAGGAACAATAAGTGTAATCCAAAGAATCACAGAGAATTATGGAACTTTGGAGTCTTGGAAGGACATTAGAGGCCATTTGGTCCCACCTCTTCATGATTCAGAGGAGGGAATTTGGGACCAGCGACGGTGAAGTGATTTGGACAGTCACATAACTTGTAAGTGAAGGAGCTGGGATATCAACGTAGATATTTTTTTGATTCCAAAATCAGACATTCTTTTCAGTGAACTCCAGTCTCCCTAATGTTGGAAATAAAAATCAATGAAGACTGATTGCAAATAGTACTGGCCTCATAAAAATAATAATAAAAGCTACTATTTCTATAGGGCTTTATGATTTACAAAACACTTTCCTCAAAGAACAAATACTTAGTCCTTTTTCAAGTGAAGAATCTGTAGTTCAGAGAAGAAAATTTCACTTGAAATGACTGATCGGAAAGCTTTGAATTGGGGATACATATTTATGTGTGAGTTTTGTGACTGTCAATTGATATGACTTTTGAGGTGTGATTACTATCTGAAATATCTAGGCCAATCAGTCAGATGATTGACAGTTCATCATTATTTGTTTCCATCAATAATCACTATTCTCTATCTGCCATGACAATGTAGAAACAGCATTGAACTTGGGTTAAAAAATGCTAGGTGTGTGTCTAAGTTCTGCCGCTCATTAGTGCTGTTCAATCAGGCAGGTCACTTCAAATCTCTATGATTCACTTTCTTCCACTTAAAAGTGGAAGAAAAATAGTAACTTTGCTACCTATCTCACATTGGTATTATAAAGATCAGATAACATGGTGTTGAATTTTTCTTAAAACAATGTTACTCCACACTTAATATGTGCCAGGCACTATGCTGAGTGCCAGGGATATCAATATAAAAATCATAACACCTGTTACCCTCAAGGAGAATCTTACATTTTACTAGGGTGAGAATATACATTATATAGGGAAGTGGTGACCAAGGATGAGTGTTTTGATCTGAGAAGTCACAATCATGAATGGAGTCATAGACCGATCAATCAATCAACATGTCCTTTCTAGGAATGGTAGTGTTTATTTGATTCTTGTTTCAAGAGTCAGAGGTAGACAGTGGAGGTTGTAGGTGGCATGCTACCCTGGAGGTGTGGCATAAAGATTGACAGAGGGCAGCATAATGGGATGAGCTGGCTAGACATGGTGAACTCTCACCAGTCAGAAGTCCTGGACCTCAGGGCACAATCAAGTACTTGGCCAAAGATCAAGGAACTTACAGAATTATATAATTTGATAGATGGATGGGGACCTTAGCAGCTATATAATCTAGTCAAAAGAATCTCTACTATTAACAAACCAGTCAAGTGGTTATCCAGTTTCTATATAAAGACTTTCAAGGAATATGAACCCACAGTCCCTCAAGGCAATCCATGCTACTTTTGAATTTGAGACTAAAATTATTAGAAAGTCTTTTCTAACATCTTTGGAGACAAATAGGCCTAATCTGTCCTCTGCATGTCAGCCCTTCTTATATTTGAAGAAAATTATAATGTATTTGTCTTCTACAGGGTAGGCATGCTCTATTACTTTAATCAGTTCTTATATGTTCTAGATTCAAGGTCCTTTGCTACCCTGGTTACATCTCTCCAGACATTTTCCATTTCAACTATATTCTTCTTTAATTGTGAGGTCCAAAAGTGAAGACAATACTTGAGATGAGGTCTAATGGGACCAAGAAGTTATTCTCCTCAATTCTATCCAAAGATGACATCAGCTTTTTTAGCTGCCACATCACAGTTCTGACTCATTGGAGTTTGCAGTCCACTAAATCCTCAGTTCTTTATCAGAATAATTACCTTCTAACCCTATTTCCTTGTTTTATGTTTGTGACATCTGTAAATTATATTCTTAAAAATTTTAGCTTAATATTTTGTTCATGTAAGTGCAGGCAATAATTCTGCCAATTCAATATAGTTTATTGGTGGAATTAGCAAGGATATTTTAAAGTCTGAGCTTGTTGTATGGGAATCAGTCATCTATTTTAATCTGGCCAGTAAGTGGTATCTGACTACTTATTTAGTAAGTCCTAAATCTTTATAGCTTGTAGTACCGTATCACACAGTTTCTATCATTCTCATGGACGATCTGCATTGATTTGTAAGTCTAGGTTTCTTTAGGACAAGTCTTACATCATTTCTGGAGCTAATGATCAGATCATGAGTTGCCATTATAATAATTCAACATTGAATTAATTATTTTTTCCTCTTCATTTCTAGAAACAAATGCAAATGATTCAGGAAAGAATACAACTTTTGTTTATTGACCTATTTTTGATTGTTTTCATTATGATTCTGATCTCGGATCATAGTCATTTCAAAGACTCCGTGTGAAGATAAACCAGTTTTGGTTGCCTTCAACAAACCGGTATCATGTACCTATTATTAGCCTTTACTGTTGCTTGGTTAAGTGACACCTACTTGTTTTAAATGTATTTCTATAAGCTCTTTAGCCTGCTTATCACATGCAATGGGACCATCAATCAACACTATTCCTCCTTTTTTTTTTTTTATGAAGATATGTTAACCTTTCTAAAGCTGCCTTAGGATGATAAGCCCTATGTTTCCATTGTGTAAATTTTGGACAGGCTTTTATTAGAGTATTTTCCAAGTTTGTTATGGTTCGTTTAAGAAATCAAAAACTGTATGTTAACATTGGAATGACATAGGTGTTAATTGCTTTAAATGCATTCTTCCCATTAAACTTTGATTTCAGTATACCTGTAGTCATTTGACCTAAATACACAGAGTTCTCATTAATGACTTCATGGTTAATTTGTTTTACCTGGAGGAAAATAAGTATAACCCTGGTCCATTGGTTCAATTTGACCTCTGAATGCAAGCAAGAAACCTCCAATCTCTATTATTTCTTGGTATATATTGAAAATTTCATACTTATCAAGTCCAAATAACATGTTGATATAATTGGATAAAGATTTCACAGAATGAAAATAGCTATTTAATATGGTTTTTGGTACAGCCATTTAACCCAGTGTTACCAATGTACATTAAATGAATAATACAATGTTTTAGTTCGGTTCTCTCTTTAATTTGGAAAACAGTCAATTCCATTTGAGAGAGATGATTCTGGGTCTAAGCTTTGGCCAAACCATTGGACTTAGTCTCCCTGAAAGATGCTAAATTTTGTATTAATTACTCTTGACATGATTGTGTTGGTGGTGTATTTTAAATATAGAACACGTCATGTTGGCATTACATGTTCTAGCATTTTCATTATACTTGAGTCTATTTATATGTTTACAATGCATTAATAAGCCATGATAGTGTAACAATCAAAGACTGTGATGATAAAAAATGCAATATGAATGTTATAGTCATTTGTCACATCTTGTTCAAGAATTTCTGGATAAGTTATACTTAACACACCTGGGACTTTATGTTACTTTATGGTATGGCCCTCAAGCAATATGTTGTCTTCTTGTACAAATGTATTTTTTTTCTGTGTGATATGAATGCTTTGCATAATGCACATTAGTAGATGTTATCTTTATTTGGGAGGGACATTGGTATTTTCAACTTTGGAGTAATAGCTATGCAATTCTTCTGGTTAGAAAGGTCACATCATGCCTACATCTGAGAGAAAGCTGGAAAAGTGCCTTTCTAATAATTCTAGTTAATAATTATGGATGTTACCTAGTCTCATAACTTTCTAGTTTTACAAGAAATCTGTGATTTTACCTTTGTCTGAACTGCTTGTATGGTTTTGCTCCAGCTTTTGTTTCGTTGGACTTCTTGTGACCACATGGAAAAGCAGAAGTCATTCTCATTCTTCAGTCTCTTTCTCTCTCCCCTCCCCCTCTCATTCTCCCTCCATTCCTCTCCTCCCCACCCCCCACTGTCTTTTCACTTCCCCTTCTATGTATGTCTTTTGCTTCTCAGGCCCCTGTAATAAAGTTTTTAATTATTGAACTGTTCCTTTATTCTCTGTGCTGCTGTGACTTCTATTGCCTTAGCCTTTAGACTTTTGCTTTTAATTGCTGTTTAGGGGGAGCCAGAATTTCATATATATTTTCATGTTATGAATTGTTTTCTATGTTTACGTTTTGTTGTCTTTAATTAGATTATATGGTGTATATGGTATTCACTTTTTCTTCTATGTATACTAGCCAGTTATTGATGAAATCTGATGATGGCTTTCCACAGGCCTTTGAAATTTTTCTCAGGTTGTTTCTTCCATAGTGGTATTTGATGCATGTATTACTTGATAACTTCATCTTTCCTTCCATGTTTCTTAACACAGTAACAGCTACTGTATATATTGTTTGTGTAAGTACTGAAATATTTTTACATCTTCTGTCAAATATTATGGGAGAATGCATTTGGTCATAATGATTACTGCAAATGTCATTTAAAAATACTCCATTTTGGTATAATCAGTATGCTAGCTATATTCAAAAAGAGCTTTTCATAATGTCAATGTAAGTGAGCTTTTCTCTTCAAAATCATTTGAGATATCAGTATTCTTTTCTGTCACCCACTATCATCCATTATTATGCATTATTAGGTATAATTTTTGGAATTTGCATCAAGCAAATATATTCAATAACACAGGTTTTTCAGCTTTTTTCTTTTTAAATTTAGTAACTTCCCATTTTAGCACTTATTTTGCCTAATCTTGGATTATAAATGAAGTAATTTTTTTCTGATGGTTCTTTCTTGGTCTTCGCACTTTTTTGTTTGACTTGATCATGGGCCAAAAGCAGGTTGTATCCTATGCCTATACTAGTAAGATCTGTTTCTAATTTTGTTGGGATAGAACATTGTGCATAACGAAAGCATTCATAACTTCATTCCATTTAATACTGAAACATTTTTACCAGGTGAAGTAAGTTTGTTTCCGACTTATTTTGGTGCCTCATGCTTCCTTATAGTTTCATAATACGAGGAAACTCTACTTCCTCTGCTATCCTCCTTGTCAAACTGATAGTCATGGCCATTTGAGAAAGTTTAGCCTGCAAACCTATGCAATCTCTCTGTTTAACTCTTGGGAACAATTATATCACATTTCACAAGATATTAACCCAATCAGTGTTATTTTCAGAGCCAGTTTCACCTGTTTCAGGGTTCTTGCCAAGACTTCACAGCTTTAGTAAATAGTTATGGTGCACATAAAGGTATATGTATATGTATATATATACACATACATATACATATATATATATATATATAAATAAACATATCTCAGGGTGTTGTTCTCTTTTGCTTTACCATTCTTTGCATTGCTAGCAGATTCATGGAATAGAAAATGTGTTGGGACTTGAGGATATTGCTAATAACAGAAACAATACATGTGCTTATTCCTAACAAGAGAAATATATTAAATCTAGCACCTATGTAGGAATTTATTTTTATCCTACAACGTGAGGAGAACTTTGGCATTTGTTTGGGTGAAGACACTAAAAAACGAGAAGCAATTATGTCAGACACGGAGAATAACAAAGGGAAATTGTATCTACATCTCATTTTTGCTTGGATTTGCTTGGCTCTAAGAACTGGGATTCTGAAACTTGAAAAGAATGTTAAGATACCAGCAAATAATGGATTTCAATTGTATGGAAGATTGCCATACAACGATGTATCCACTTATAGTGAAGACAAAACAAAATGAAACTGTCTCAAATCTAAATAGAGAAGAATAAAGGTGATTAAACCCTACAGATTTGTCAGGGAAAGAATAGGGAATTGTGCAGAATCTCTGTCTCTGGAGGGCTTTAAAATAGGAAGGATGCTTATTTCTTAAGGATGGTTTAGAGCTGTTAAAGTCATGGCTGGGAAGGCCACATACTGCAACAAAATTTTTGCCCAGATTAAATGTAATTGGGAAATGTTTAACACAATAAATTAAAGTGTACTAGAACATAGATAATAATTTGTGAGTTTTTTGAGTCAAAACATGGCTGAAAGGGATCCATTTCTCTTTGAGTTTGACACCATTGGTTTAGATGTAGGCTAACTGGTAACAGGGGATGGAGTAAGAAGTTTTTCAAGTCCTTCCAGCCTTTAATTATTATGGTTATGTAAGCTACCTACTTCTATAATATAAACAAGAGAAAAGATCACTCTTAGATAGTTATAACTCCTTGCTATTAGTAAGACCAATGCAATAAAATATTAAATTAATAAATCTTTTTTGAATTCAATATTCCTTGGCAAAAGAGCAAATTATTAAAATATCAACATTTACATTCTTCGAAGTGGTAAAAGACCTGTCAAATAATACATCATGTTGTATAAAAATATAGATAGATATAATCGTATGAATAAATATGTATATATTAAACTTCAAGGGATAGGGTTTTAAAAAGTTATTTGAAAATCTTAAGACACCATGATAAGATGGAAATGGCACTAGATCTATATTTAGAGGATTTAAGTTCAAGACCTGGACTTAAGGAGTTTGAACTAAAAAAGGAGGTTGGACTAGGTGATCTCTGAGTTGTCTTCCATCTCCAAATCCCTGAGGAGGAGGAGAAGGAAAAGGAAGGGAGGGGAGGAGAGGAAAGGGAAGTTCTTTTTTCCTTTTTTTAAATACTCATCTATCAGAGAAGCTGTTTACTGAAAGTAGCCTTGTAGTTGAATCTCTTAATAAACACTTATTGGTCATCAAATAAGTGGTAATGGAACAAGTATTTATTAAGTGTCGGCTGTGTGACAATCACTGTGCTAAACACTTAAATATCATTTCATTTAACATCCTGGAGAATAAAGCACTGTCAGCAAAATCATCTCTAAGAACAAACAGTAGTAATGAATGAGCAACTAAAGAAAAATTCAGTGTATAAATTTTCTTTCATCAAAAGATCTCAAAATGTTTAACAGCATAATTGAATGAAAAGATAATCTTTTAAGCATAAAAACTTCAATGCTCTAACCAGCATGGAGCAGGTGCTGATGTCTAAAGAGCACACTTGTTCCCTCATAGGTGATTCTAATACCACGGTGATTGCTACTGTCTCTGTCATTTAACAGTTCCAAAACAGAGATGACCCTCTCTAAGGACCTAAATGTTTCTTTTTCCCACAATACTTTTTTCTTTTTATTTAGCATATTATTTTCCCATTACATGTAAAAAAAAATCAACATTTATTTTTTAAAACGTTGAGTTCCAAATTTCTTCCTTCCCTCCCTCCCCAAACCTCTACTTAGAAGGCAAAGAATTCCATATAGGTTATAAATGTGTAGTCATGCAAAATATATCCATAATAGTCATCTTGTGAAAGAAAACACAGACAAAAAATAAAAGAAAAATAAAGTTAAAATAAGTATGCTTTATTCAGTATTCAGATATCATCAGTTCTTTCAGAGTTGTCTCAGATCATTGTATTGCTGAGAACAGCTGTCATTCACAGTTGATCATCCTACAATATTGCTGTTACTTTTTATATAATACATTTCATTTTGCATTAGCCCATGCAAGTCTTTCCAGATTTTTCTGGGAGCATCCTGCTCATCATTTCTTATAATATTCCATCATAATCATGTACCACAACTTGTTTAACCATTCCCCAATCGATGGCAATCCCTTCAGTTTCTAATTCTTTGCCCCTAGAAAAGAGCAGCTATAAATATTTTTGTATATATGGGTCCCTTTTCGTTTTGATTTTTGTCTGTTATGGGATACAAAACTAGTAATGGTATTGCTGGGTCAAAGGGTATGCATGGTTTTATAGTCCCTGGGCATAGTTTCAAATTGCTCTACAGAATGGATGAATCCAGTTCACAACTCCACCAACAATGCATTAATACCTCATTTCCCCCACATCCTCTCCAACATTTGTAATTTACCTTTTCTGATCCATTAGCCAATCTAATAAGTATGAGGTAGTACCTCAGAATTGTTTTAATTTGTATTTCTCCCATCAATAGTGAAAGTATTTTTTCACATGGCTATCGATAACTTTGATTACTTCATCTGAAAACTGATCATATCTTTTGGTCATTTATCTATTGGGGAATGGCTTTTATTTTTTATAAATTTGACCCAATTCCCTATGTGTTGAAAAATGAGAACTTTATTATAAAAACTTTCTTTAAATTTTTTTCACAGTTACGATTGCTAACTGTATTTCCCTTCACCTATTCCCTCCACTTTATTCTGTCTCTCTCTTTTTTCACCCTGTCCCTCCTCAAGTGTTTTGCTTCTGACTACCCCCTCCCCTAATCTGTCTTACCTTGTATCACCACTTCTTTCTCTTATCCCCTTTCTCTCCTACTTTCTTGTAGAGTAAGATATATTTCAATACCAAACTGAGTGTGCATATTATTCCCTCTTTGAGCCATTTCTGATGATTGTAAAGTGTACTCATTCCCCCTCTCCTCTTCTCTCCACTGTAAAAACTTTTTTCTTGCCTCTTTTATGCGAGATAATTTGCTCCATTTTATTTCTCTCTTTCTCCTTCTCCCAGCACATTCCTCTCTTACCCCTTAATTTTACTTTTAAATAGCATCCCTTCCTATTCAACTCACACCTGTGTCCTCTGTCTATATATATATTCCTTCTAAATTCCCTGATAATGAGAAAAGTTCTTATGAGTTGCAAATATCATTATCCCATGTAGGAATTTCAACAGTTTAACCTTAAGTCCCTTATGCTTCCCCTTTTCTGTTTGCCTTTTTATGCTTCTCTATTATCTGTATTTGAAAGTCAAATTTTCTATTCAGCTCCAGTCTTTTCATTAAGGATACTTGAAAGTACTCTGTCTCATTGAATGTCCATCTTCTCCCCACCCACACACCCCAAAGATTATACTCAGATTTTCTGTGTTGGTGATTTTGGGTTGTAATCCTAGTTCTTTTGCCCTGCAGAATATCATATTCAAAACTCTCTGATCCTTTGGTGTAAAAGCTGCTTGTGTTATCCTGACTCTAGTTACATGATGCTTGAATTGTTTCTTTCTGACTGCTTGAAATATTTTCCCTTTGACTTGGGAATTCTTGAATTTGGCTATAATATTCCTGGCAGTTTTCATTTTGGGGTCTCTTTCATGAGGTAATTGATGAATTCTTTATTTTCTATTTTACCCTTTGGTTCTAGAACAACAAGGCAATTTTTTCTATGATAATTTTTTTTGAAAGATGACATCTAGGCTCTTATGTTTTTGGATCATTGCTTTCAGTCCATGATTTCAGTCTGATAATTTTTAGATTATCTATTCTAGGTCTATTTTCTGGTCAGTTGTTTTTCCAGTGAGATATTTCACTTTGTCTTCTATTTTTTTCACTTCTTTGGTTTTGTTTTATTGTTTCTTGGTTTCTTATAAAGTCATTAGCTTCCATTTGTTCCATTCTAATTTTGAAGAATTTTCTTCAGTGAGCTTTTAGACCTCCTTTATCATTTGGTCAATTCTACTTTTTAAGGCATTGTTTTCCTCACTGGTTTTTTGAACCTCTTCTACCATTTGGCCTAGTTTGTTTTTAAATTGTTATTTTTTTCAATATTTTTGTGTGTCTCCTTTACTAAGCTGTTGATTAATTTCTCCTAATTTTCTTGTATCACTCTCATTTCTCAAGTCAATTTTTCCCTCTACCTCTCTTACTTGAATTTTAAAATCCTTTTTGAGTACTTCCATGGCCTGTGACCAATTTATATTTTCTTTGAGGCTTGGGATATAGGGGCTTTGACTTTGTTTTCTTCTACTGAACATGTGCTTTGACCTTCCTTGTCACCATAACAACTTTCTTTAGTCACAATTTTTTTTACATTGTTTGCTCATTTTCTCAGCCTATTACTTGACTTTAAGTCTTTACTAAAGTAGAGCTCGGCTTTCAGGGTAGAAGGTGCACTGTTGCAAGCTTCAGGGATTTTATACAGCTGTTTTCAGAGAAACTTCCAGGGACCTGTAAGTTTTCAGTTCTTTCAAGGTGGTATGATGTAAGGAGAGGCATTTACTACTCTACTGGCCCGTACTCTAGTGTTCGAATGACTACAGGCACTCTTTTCTGTCCTGGAACTGTGAGGAGGGTCCTCCCTTCACTATGGCTACAAGTTCTGCTAGTGCTCCTCCTCACCCTGGGACTGCCAGCCAGGACTGGGACCAGTATCTGAGTGTGGGCAAAGCAACAGAGTCCTGTCTCAGTGCTAGCCAAATCTATTCTCCTTCTGATTCCTCTAACCTCCTTTTTACTAGTTGTTCTACCCACTTGCTGTCTATGGGCTGAGAACTCCAGAATCTGCTGCTCTGACTGCTGATTCAGTCACTCCTAAGGCCTGCTCCTGGTTGTTGGGGCCTACCCTGTGCTGGCCTGTGCTGCACTCCACTCTTACCTTGGTGCCACAGACCTTTCCTGCTGACCTTGTAAGTTGTCTTGGACTTGAAATTTGTTTCATTCGGTCTTTTTGTGTTTTCCATTGCTCTAGAATTTGTTTGGAGTCATTTTTGTAAAGGTATTTGGAAGCAATTGGGGGAGAGCTCAGGTATGTCCTGGCCTTTACTCTTCCATCTTGGCTCTACCTCCACAGAACCTACACCTTTATAACCTTGCTTTACCACCACAATTGCAGGAGGGACTGCCTTCTGTACTCCGCACTGGCTCTTGTGTTCACCAACTTAATTTGTCTTGTGTGCTGTTACAGCTTTATGAGGTCATAATCTTGTTGTCCTTTTGTACCAACTATAACTTCTATGTTTGCATTTCCTTTTCTTTACCCTGGAAAAGTAAGCTACAGAGAGTTCATCACCTAATGAGTAAACGCTGACAGAAATTGCTGTTGCTTGTACCTAAAGGGAACATGCAGGTCTGTCTGTTGCTCTTGCCAGTATTTGCTTAGCTCATGGCCAAGTGCTGAGACCCTCACAATATTTTAAAGCTACCCTCTGAGTGGAATTGATGGAGGCCTAGCAGGCAGCTCAATTTTCTTTGAGTTTTAAGAGAGGGAACAGAGTCTAACATGATTTTTCAAAATGTCCTCCCAAAACACCATGCTTCTGACAAGTTAGGAGTTCCCACCAGCAATGACTGCATCTGACATCCCTGCAGTTCCCCCATTAATTGCTGGAAACAGGAAATGAGGGTAGATGCTGATATTGCTTCCTCCCTGCATTTAAATAACTCATAAACCTTTGCAGGGAAAAAAAGAAAAAGAACAGTTTGCTGAACTCCTTTAGGGCATCTGATGTAGGAGTGTTCACTTCTGGGATCCCTGGGAAGCCCTAAAAGTTCAGTGTTCTAGGCACAATGAGGGATCCTCTCAGAAAGGATTTTCAAATTTTGTTTTTTGCTTTTCTCCCCCCAAACCCTTTCCCACTTCCTTCATCTTTTAGTATAACCCAAAATTTAGGTCTCTATTGAGCTCACAAAGTTGGCTTAACCCAGGGGCCTGGCTGTAAATTCTAAAGTCCCCTCCTCACCCTTCCAGGACTATCAGAAAAGGTTCCCTTACCCTTTTGATAATGTTTAAGTGAACAGAACTTCAGAAGAGAGGACCCTATGTAAGTAGGCACTACTTGGATAGGATTGCTAGCTGTGGTTTTAGCTTCTTACATTCTGCTTTGCTCACATATGAGGCTGCTTTTGAAATCTCTGAGCTTGGAAGGGGAAGATGTGAACCAGTACAGCTGGAGACCAAGAGCAAACTTTGGCTTACCTAAGTGTTCTCTATATCTCACCTAATTCAGTCCCATATTATATTTGTTATATAAGCCAAAACCTAGTGGGATGAGATGTTTTCCTCATTAGTGCCTTGTTTGAGCAGAGTTGGAGAGAATACCAGAGAACTTCGATTCTTGGTCAGTCCTGTTTGGAACTCTTCAAGGATTGAACTGCTTTGGGCATTTCTGGCTTTCAGCTGTGAGAGGGAAAATGGAAGAGACAACAGGCTACTGAAAGAAAACACTCAGAGAGACATGATGACTGATCTCAAGAATGGAATTTGAACAATGTCCTTTAACTCCAAATCATGCACTTTTTTCACCTTACCATCCTCTGATTCTCAGTTTCCTTCCTGTAAAATGAAGGATGCCCAAGGTTCCTACTAGCCCCCAAATTCTCTGATTCTACGTTCAATAATTCAAAGAGAAGAGTGAGGATTTTTGTGGTTGTTTGGTAAATGATAAATACAAGATAACTTTCCAGGTCTCCATATCCCCGAATGACCAGAAACAATGTTTATTTACCCCACGTTCAATGTCCCTTTAAAATGGTCAGAGCTTCTAAAGCATCAGTTTTGAAGAATCAGATAGAATATATGTTCCTTCAATAAAATGTAAACTCTCTGAGGATAGGAATTGTTTTGTTTTTGCCTGTATATACCTAATAACTGACACAGTCCTTGGACTATAGCAAGTGTTTAATGAATGTCGCTTGGCTTATTCATTATTCAATAAGGACTTCTTGTTGCTGCCTCTGAATACAATTCTGCCTTACCCCAGGAATAAATACACCCTGGCTATGACAGTAGCTGTGTTTTTGAATGTACTGAAATCACTTAAGTTACTGTAGCTTTGTGTCTTTCCAAGTGGAAGAAGTGGGATGTTTTAACCCAGGAAGCTCCAAGGCATCATCTTTATGTCTTCTGTATAGCTTTAGAGAGCCTACATACTATTAGGGCTGGATCCTTTGCCTCCAACTTTCCATTGATGTTAGCACATCAACATCTTTGATCAAAGAATTTTCAAATGGATACAAAATAGTCCGGCTTCTCAGGGAGATCATTATGAAAGCTCAGTTCTCATTCGATTAGAACACTTCTGTCCATTACAATGGAGTTGCACATTTCTTTGGAAAAACAAGAAAACACATGTTACTTGTATATGCTTTTTTTCCTCCCCTTTCTTTTTTCTCCAGTAGAGGGAGCTAGAAAGTAACTCTCGGTTGGGTTTCTCTACAGGGCAGCCAGAGCCTCCAGTGGACTTTGCAACAGTTCTGCATCCCTATCTCCTTTTCCTTGTGATAAGCAAACCCATGTCATATGTTCACTAACTTTTATTTTGTTATAATGAAGGGGAAAAAAAGAAGAGGAGGAGAAGGGAGGAAGAAAGAGGAGAGAGGAGGAGAAAACAAGAGGAGGAAGAGGAAAAGGGAGGAAGAAAGAAGGAGGGAGGAGGAGAAAAGAGAAGGGAAAAGGAGGATGGAGGAAGGAGGGGGATAAAAAAGAGGAGCACAAGGGAGAAAGGAGGAGGAAAGAGGTAGAGCAGGGAGGGAGAAGGAGGAAGAGTAAAGAGGGAAAAAGACAGAAAGAGACAGAGAATAAACCAGAACACGGTCATGGTGTTCAGCTCTCAGAGTAACTAATTGTTATGCTCAGCAGCAGTGCTTAACTGGCCTTCCTATTGATCAGTCTAATTTTATAAAAATTGCCAGGAGTTGCCATGGTTATACAGTCTTACTTCTGTCCTCCCTCCCCCCAAAGCATCTTTCCAGGTCTTTTCACCCTGCTAATGTATGCAACGGGGCCGCTGCTGTGAGTGGGCACTACTGATTTTCTGATGAGTTCTGGGCTCCTGGGATCTGTTTGTCAAATGATCTTATGCCCTCTGTTTTCTGATTTCTTCATGTTGGTCATCTAAGGCTCCAGAAAAATGGAGGATGAGCCCTGCTAAACCATTCTTCCAAGCTTAGTCTATGTCCCATTTCTTTCCCCTTCCTTATCCACTAACACACTTTCCTTCTTCCTCTCTATTCCCTTCTGTTTCTAGTTTCTCTTTTCTCCAGATGGTTCATATTCTTTTTATCTCTTAAAAAGAGAACCAAGGCATAAATTTCTTTCTACTTTCTAATAGTAACCATTCTGTAAATTAAAACCGTGTAGTCCCTTGAACAAGCTTGGACATTGACATCCATGAGATTTATGTGTCTAATTTCGTAAGACATTTTGGAAATATCAATAAGGATCTGGGTTCTACTATGACATATTGCTCCAACATGGCACCAAAATTGATAAGATTTTCCTGTTGCTTTTTAACTGCAGATAACTCTTTCAGTTTCATTGACAATAGTTCTTAACTGTGATTCATGAAATAATAAAGAAATCCTTTATTCAAGAAGCCATTTATCCTGAAAAACAAAGAATAAAACAACAAAACTCTCTTTTTCTAGCTTTCTCAATGTTAGCCAATGAGATATCCATTTCCGAAAGGAGTTAAGGTCCTTATCTTTGGAGGGAGGTTCTTTAGAGTCATGGCAAAAGTTTGGTGTGTAGAACAGCGTCTGTTTTATACCAGAAATCTAGAAGACTACATAAGAGTAAAATAAACATTCTGATCTTCTTAAGAGGTATTTTAAAGCATGGAACTTTCAGAATATCAGTTATTGATGGCTGCATTTCCTTTTTTCAAAGTGTGCAAGTGTGTATTTGTGTGTGTGTGTGTAAATATATGTGTATGTGTGGTTAACTATCCAAACTTTCCTAAATCAGACTAGAAAATTCTCAAGATCCCTGATCACTTGACGGTTTCTGGGAGAAGCAGCCCCTGACTCCTCTGTTCCTTACTAGGGAAAGTATCCAAACTGCATGTTACCTCAGAGAACATTGAACAAATACTTGAACCATCTGATTCTTTGTTCTTGTTTTTCATTTGTCTTCAGTCATGTCTGATTCCTCATGACTCCATTTGGAGCTTTCTTGGCAAGATACCAGAATGGTTTGCCATTTCATTCTCTGGCTCATTTGACAGACGATGAAATTGAGGTGAAAAGGATTAAGTGACTTGCCCAAGATCACTTAGCTAATAAGTGTCTGAGGCCAGATTTGAACTCAGGAAGCTGAGTGTTTCTGATTCGAGCCCCAGCACTCTCTCCACCCAGGAGCCCTAATTCTTAATTATATCTGTATACACCAGCTAAACTATGCTAAGTGCAATGCTAGATGTGTGGCTCATCTCTGGCTGAAAAGGTGATTCTATGTTCTTTTAAGGAACAACGGCTTGCATTTTCTTTGAGAGCTACTCTGATACATTGCAAGGATGTAGATAGAATGCATGCATAAAGTGCTATTTTATGTATGGCAATGCAAAAACATTGGTTCATCTCAGAGTTTACTTTGTATAACAGTTAATACAGCCAATATTCCTCTGCTGATGCTTTATGATGGACTACAAAATAATGATTATCATCATAGTAACTGTCATTCATATAGTTGACAAAGTGCTTTACATAGACTATATCATTTGAGTCTCAATTATTCTTTGAGACAGGTAATGCAGATATTACTATCCCCATTCTGTAGATTAGGAAACTGGGACTTAGTCAAAGTGCTAATATGTGAGGCAGGTGAAATTTTGGCCTATTTTTTATTTCCTTCAGATACCACATCTATCATAACATTGCTTCTCAAATCAAATATCCTTATATGTAGGTATTCAAAGGAGGAAGTGAATGATATTGACCAGAGTGGTTGGGGAAGACTTCATGAATGAAGCAAACCTTGAGCTCAGCCTTAAAAGATGGGAAGGATTTAAAGACCTGCAGAGGAGAGGGGAGGAAATAGCATAGGCTGAGCAGAGTATGGGATTTAGTGGAAATACTTGCCCCAGGCAATGATGACATTGGACAAACAGGCTGAGGACTGATTGTAAAATGCCCTAAATGAGAAGATGAGAAATTCTATAGGAACCAAGGGTAAGTCATTCCAAACAACCTTAACAACTCCTTGAGTTGTTATGTGTATATGTGTGTGTGTGTATCTCCTAAATCTCAAATTTAACCCATTCCATTTCTGTTGAAGTTTCAGTCCTTTTGTATGTCCTCCTCTCCTCTCACTGCCACTGGTGATTCCCCTTTCATTTTGCTGCTTGCTGTAAGATTTAATGCATATTTCTTCTTTTCCCATTAGTTTCCATGAAGATTCTCTCAAGTATGAGGGATAGTCTTCCCACACCCACCTACCTCTCAACTTGACATCAAAAGTCTAACAAGCAATCTCCCCCACTTAGATGGTAGAGTCTTACTCAGAGGAAAAGACAAGTTAATAAGAATATATGGTAATCAGAATTTCTTTTCCTTAGAACTTTCCTTAAAAAGGAAAAGGGAGGAAGAAATAATATGCAGTTTCATTGAACAGCTAATATGATGTTAATTACTAAGTAGGGGGTGAAATCTGTTTTATTATATTCTGTGGGGACAGTTTTCCCTTTCCCTGCTTTTAGAGGTATCAGAACACATGTAGTCATAACCATTTCTTCACTAGGGATGGTGAATCATTATCGCCTACGCTGAATTCTACTGAACAGAGTTCAATTTGCTCCCGAATCAGTGAAATCCTAACATTGTAGCATAATTAGGGAGCTTGACTTAGTCCTTATTAAAAGACAAGCTGCTGCCTCTGAGATATCAGCATACTTGACTCAGAGAGTTGGCCTAGGCATCTTGTATCTGATTTATGAAAATGGATATTTAAAATTGTGTACCTGATCACTAGCTACTAAAGGAAGGGGGGAAAGGGTTGGGAGCTGAGTCAAAATGTTAATAGAACTCTGCTTTTCTAATCAGTTAGTGAAATAGGAACAAAATGAATAAATTTATGGCATTTCCCAATTTTGCTTTCCCTCCAAGTTTTTTTTTTCTCCCCACTGGAAAGCCAGTTGATATTGTTTATACAATTTAAGGGAAATGTAGAGGAGCAAGAATCAGAGAATTGGACACACAGCTTTACGGCTTTACAAGACTGGATTGTATAGAGGTCTCTGGTCAGCCAGTTTGAGCGCAAAGATTCTGGGATGGGTGAGTAGGTGCAGATGTTATGTATTTCACAAATGTGCCTAAGAATGGCCTTCTGGAAGTTGGGTTCCAAAGAGCAGTTTTGCTCTTTCCCAAAATAATTCAGTTATCTCTTTCTCAGGACAGGGGAATAATACTGAATTGAATAAGTTGAATTCATATAATGCCTTACATATGCTAATCTCATTTTCTCCTCAGTAAGCAGTACATGTAGGTGTAATTGTTATACCACATTTTATAAATGAAGACACAGAGGCACAGGTTGAATGCCTTGCCAATGTTCTCAAAATGTCAAGAGTTCTGAGCTATGAATTGAGCCTATGAATTCTGTACTTCAAGTCCAATATTCTATTTGATATGACATTGTAACAAATAACCATTGCCCATATAGGTTTACTTGTTTTTTCTTTCATTCATCCAATGTTTTCATCTGCTAACTTTGACAATGTCTTGGGTTAATAGCTGAAGGATATAGATAGACAAATAAGCCCCAGGTTCTTCTATCAAGAAGTTTACATTGTAGTGAAGGAGCTAAAATGTATGCATAACTATATTTAATACAAAACAGTTTAGTAATTACAAAATGAGAATATTAGGTGCTATGGAATCAGATAAATGATAATTTCTAGATGGATCAGAGAAAACTTCCTGGAGGAAGAGGTCTACAGAAGTAGTCTTAGGCAAACATTAGTCTCTGTTATTATTGTACCAGAAAGATTTTAAAAGAATTATATTTCAAAATACAACATTTTTTAAAATTTTGAGTTGTAAATTCTTCCTTTCTCTTCTACTCCTTTCCTACCCAATAAAAGGCAAGCAATAGGATATAAATTATGCATATGAAGTCATACAAAACATTTCCATATGTTGCAAAAAAAATAGTAAGAAAAATACAGTGAAAAAAGTTTCAATCTGTACTCAGATTGATTCATCAGTTCCCTCTCTGGAGGTAGAGAATGTTTTTCATTGTGAATCTTTGGGAATTGTCTTGGACCATCATATTGATTACAGTCATTTAGTCTTTCATAGTTGACCAGTCTCCTGGTTCTGCTCAATTCATTTTGTATCAGTTTACAATAATCATAGATTTTTCTGAACCCATCTTTCTCATTATTTCTTATAGTACAATAGTAATTCCATCACACTCATTGCCCAGTCATTTCACATTTCATGAGCATTCTTTCAACTTCTCATCATTTGCCACCACAAAATACTACTATTTGACAAACCCAAGGACTCCAGTTTCTGGGATAAGAACTCACTATTTGAGAAAAACTGCTGAGAAAACTTGAAAATACTATGACAGAAACTAGGTATAGACCAGCATCTGACATTTTATACCAAAATAAAATCCAAATAGGTACATGAATTAGATATAAAGGCTGATACTATAAACAAATTAGGTGAGCAAGGAATAGTTTATCTTTCATATTTATGGAGAATGGAGGAATTTATGACCAAACGAGATTGAAAACATTATGAAATAGAAAATGGATAATTTTGATTACATTAAATTGAAAAGTTTTTGTAAAAATAAAGCCAATGCAACCAAGATTAGGAGGGAAGCAATTTTTACAACTAGTATCTCTGATAAAGGTCTCATTTCTAAAATATATAGAGAAGAGTCAAATTTACAAGAATACATGTCATTCCCCAATGGAAAATGATTAAAAAATATGAATAGGCAGTTTTCAAAGGAAGAAATTAAAGCTATCTATAATCATATGTAAAAATGCTCTAAATCACTATTGATTAGAGAGATGCAAATCAAAACAATTTTTGAGGTACCATATCACACCTCTCAGATTGACTAACATGACAAAAAAAAGGAAAATGAAAAATGTTGAAGAAGATACAGGAAAGTTGGAACATGAAATAATTGTTGGTGGAGCTGTGAGTCGATCCAACCATTCTGGAGAGCAATTTGAAACTATGCCCAAAAGGCTATAAAAATATGCGTACCCTTTGACCCAGCAATACCTCTTCTAGGGCTATATCCCAGAGAGATCATAAAAATGAGAAAAGAACCCACATGTACAAAAATATTTATAGCAGCTCTCTTTGTGGTGGCAAAGAATTGGAAAATGAGGGGATGCCCATCAATTGGGGAATGACTGAACAAGTGGTAGTATGTGAATTTACTGGAATACTATTGTGCTGTAAGAAATGATGAACAGGAGGACTTCAGAAAAACCTAGAAAGATTTATATGAACTGATGCTGAGTGAAGGAAGCCAAACATGGAGAACACTGTATACAGTAACAGCTACAGTCTGTGATAACTGATTTCAATAGAATTAGTCCTTCTCAGCAATGTAAATCCTTAAAACAGTTCCAAAGAACTCATGATGGAAAATGCCATCCACATCCAGAGAAAGAACTATGGAGTCTGAATGTAGAGCAAAGCAGATAATTTTCTTTTTTGTTTTTTTTCTTTCTCATGGTTTCTCCCATTAGTTATAATTCTTCTATATAATTTCATGTCCTGTGAAAATATGTTTAATAGGAATGTTTATGTAAACCTTATATCAGATTGCAGGACATCTTAGGGTAAAAAAGGGGAGGAAGGAAGAAAATTTAAAACTTATGGAAGTGAATATTGAAATCTTAAAAATAAATAAATTAACTTTAAAAAAGAGGCACTCCTAATATATTTGCTCATATAGGACCATTTCCTTTTTCTTTTGTTTCTTTGGAATACAGACCCAGTAGTATTATTGCTGAGTCAAAACAAAAACAAAAACAAAACCTGAGCCACTTTTGTAGCCCTTTGGACAGAGTTCCAAATTGTTCTACAGAATAGTTGGACCAGTACACAAGTTCTAGAGCTGATTCTCTAGGATTCTTTAAGACTAATATTATATCATCTGCAAAGAGTGATAGTTTTGTTTTCCTAGCACCTATTCTTATTCCTTCCATTTCTTTTTTCTTGTTTTACTGCTATAGGTAGCATTTCTCATACAATATTAAGTAATAGTGGTGTTAATGGACCTTTCTTGCGTCACCCTTGACTTCTAGTTATAGATAATATTTGCTCTTGGTTTTAGGTAGATCCAACTTATCATTTTAAGAAAGGCTCCATGTAGTTCTGTGCTTTCTATTGTTTTTCAGTATAGATTTTTTAGTCTTTCTTTTTTTTTTTACTTCAGCTACAACAAAATAAATTCTGCTTTTGCCCCTTATTTTAACTCTGTGTGTGTCTTTCCATTTCAAGTATGTTTCTTTTAAACAACATATGGTTGGGTTCTGATTTCTAATCCATTCTATTACCCACTTCTGTCTAATGGTTGAGTTCATTTCCACCTACATTCATAGTTATAATTATTATGAATTTTCCTCTTCCCTGGAATCATAGTAGATTTTTATGGTTAGGCTCTTTGTTATTGTTGCTATTGATTGCTCATTCTTTTTCTTACCTATTTCTTCACTTTCAACTTAATGTTAAAGTTTGGTTCTTTTTCAAGTATAGGGGTGGGGAGTTAGGTGGACATTATCCCACACGTTTTTTAACACTGCTGTTTTTTAGAGCTAGTTCTGGGGGTTTGGAAGTTTTTAGTGCTTCCAAGGTAGCATGACATGTAGAGAGGTTTAATTACTGTTCTGGTCTGTGCTCTTGTCTTGACCCAGGAAGGGCCCCTGCTCTCTTGTCACCACAAGTGTTCCTCTCTGCCTTGGAATTGCAGCCTATCAATTTGTATGGACAATGGAGTGGTCAAACCCCAATCTGTCCTATCTTTTTTTTTTTTTACCAGCTCAAAACAACTTAGGAGGTTGGAAGGAAAGGTCTGTGCAACTTGGATAGGCACTGGCTCAGAAACCACACGGTGGAAATGGCTACAAAATCAACAACTGGAGAAAAGGAAAAGTTTTTGACCTTGGCCAGCAAAGCAATCTTTCACACACTCAAACCTATAACCCTTCTACTGGACGTATGATTTAATGTTCCCAGGGGAGTTGTGAGTTTGACACACTCCCTAAAAGCTTCTAACTTGGTCATCTTGTGAGGAGGAAACAATGAGACAGTGTTCCTGCCCTCATACAGACTCATGACTAGATAGTCAAATATGAGATTCTCTCTGCTATTCCTGTGAAAGTGAATTTAGGCATTGCTCCTGTCCAAGAAGGAGACCCACTTAATCCTGGAGATGTCTTAGATTTCATATCATCTGTACCAGATCCATTGACAATGGCTGTACCTTTGGGAAGCTTTGAATTTAACTCATTTCCAGGGCATTTTCATCAGTTTTTGGGTAGCAACCAAGATAACAATTTTTTTTTACAACATAGAAAGGGAAGTGAATTGAACTTGGGTTTCAACACAATACCAAATAATACATTTGCAATATCAATAAAGAAGCCCTTCAGGGGACAGAGTCAAGATGGCAGAGTAGAAGAAAGGACTTGCTAGAACTCTTTCCCCCAATCCCTCAAAAAACCTCTAAAAATGACTCTAAACAAATTCTAGAGTAGCAGAAGCCACAGACTGACAGACTGAAGCAAATTTGCAACCTAAGACAATCTGCAAGGTCAACAAGAAGGATCTATTTCACTGACTGGGAACCAAGATCAGTTCAGCATGGGCTGTGTAGGACTGAACTGGAACAGGCTTTAGGGGACTGATTCACTGGTGACTGCTGAAGTTTCCAGACTTCTCAATCCACAAACACTAAAGACAGATTTGAAGATCAGTGGGAAGGGTATCTCACCTGGCTGAGAGGGGAGCATGGTACATTCCCAGCCACAACCCTGGTCCCTGTCCTAGCCCAGGGTGGTAAAAACTACTGCTGAGTCTGAGGCTGCCTCTGGAGCCCTACACTTAACAGAGAGCTCAAAAATCAAGTAATTTGCTGGGGAAATGAGTAAATGGGGAAAAAGAAGCAGATTATAGATTCTTACCTGTTTGGTGAAAAGATATTTTCTTTCATCATTGGTTATGAGGAAGATTGAAACATATAATCAGAAGAAGACAACAAAATCAAAGCTCTTGCATCCAAAGCCTCCAAGAAAAATGTGAATTGGTCTTAGGCCATGGAAGAGTTCAAAAAGAATTTTGAAAAGCAGGTAAGAGAAGTAGAGGAAAAATTGGAAAGAGAAATGAGAGTGATGCAAGAAAATCATGAAAAATGAGTCAACAGTTTGTTAAAGGAAACCCCACCAAAATGCTAAAGAAAATAACACCTTGAATATTAGACTAACTCAAATGGCAAAAGAGGTCCAAAAAAAATCAACGAGGAGAATGCCTTAAAAAGCAGAATGGGCCAAATGGACAAAGAGGTTCAAAAGCTCACTGAAGAAAATAATTCCTGAAAAATTAGAATGGAGCAAATGGAAGCTAATGACTTATGAGAAATCAAGAAATTATAAAACAAAACCAAAAGAATGAAAAAAAATATAAGACAATGTGAACTATTTCATTGGAAAAGCAAGATGAGCTGGAAAATGGATGCAGGAGAGATAAGTCAAAAATTATTGGACTACCTGAAAGCAATGATAAAAAAGATCCTAGACATCATCTTTCAAGAAATTATCATGGAAAACTGCCAGGGGGTAAAATAGGACCAGAGGGCAAAAAAGAAATGGAAAGAGTGGAAAAGATCCACTGGTCATCTCCTGAAAGAGATCCCAAAAGGAAAACTTCTAGGAATATTGTAGCCAAATTCTAGGGTTCACAGGTCAAGAAGAAAATATTATAAGCAACCAGAAAAAAAGAATTAAAGTATCCTGGAAACAATCAGGAAAACACATGATTTAGCAGTTTCTACACTAAGGGATCAGAGGACTTGGCATATGATATTCCACAGGTCAAAAGATCAAGGTCTGCTCATCTGCACAGTTCATTCAGTCTTTCATGACTCCAGCAGAGACCGTCTTAGCCCAGGAAGCTTCACGTATGCTATTCCTCACTATCAGTACAAGTGTTTGATGTCTCCTCCATTTAATTTTGACATTTGGAATTTAACAGAATTTTGAGGAATTTAGTAACTAGCACCCTCTAATTAAGGGAGAGCACTTTTCCCAGAATTTTGCCTAGTGAGTGCTGTGGAAATCCTAGTAGACAGATAACCTTTTGAAGACTAAGTAGATGCCCTGGAGCAATGCAATATCATTTCTTCCACAAAAAAATGTTTGTTTGAGAAGAGGGAAAAATGTTCTACATCCCACCCATTTCAGCCTTACCTTAATGCCACACTGACTGTAGAGGACAAGCTAAACAGGTCATCACCATCTCCAGGTGGTGAGAAAATTAGTCTCATAATTTTTAACATAATACAGGGTCATATTCTTTTATCTGAGTAGTGTATAAATAGCCAGTTGGCACAGAAAAATTAGCTTGGGTATTACTGAGGTGGTGATATCAGAAAATAGCTCTTCACTCCTATTAGGAGACAATGTAATGGTATAGGAATGGTGCCCTAGTTACACTGGAAGATATCATGGTTTGGATTATGAAACAAGTTTCACATAAAAGTAAGACTGAAACTCAAGGAATCTGAAATTCTAGTGAAAATCAGAATGCTCCACTAAAAACCAGAATGAGAGTACTACCCTCCTAAGCTTGTTCCCTAGAGTCAACTTTTGGACCTTCTCACTACACAGATTAAGAGGGTATGACTACCAATAATTCCCTCTACTTACCCCCAAATGGTGGGATTTGGTGAGGTCCTGGAATTTGCCAATTTTCCATCTGAGATTTCAATCACAGAGGCAGATACAAAAGTAGTCCAGACTGTGAAAAATAGAAAGGGGACTTCAAAAACATTTAGACTTACCCAGTCGTAGCCCACAAAGGAAGGCTGTGGAAAGTAATCAAGGATAGATAGATAGATAGATAGATAGATAGATAGATAGATAGATAGATGATAGATAGATGGACAGAGAGATAGATAGATAGATAGATAGATAGATAGATAGATAGATAGATAGATAGATGCAACCTGGGGAGGGTGGGATCAAGCCTAGTACATTTGGATTCTTATCCAAATGTAGTCTTCTCATTGGTGGATCAATGTTCCATGCTGTGGGGTAGAGTTGGCATGTAAACTCAAAAAGTGTGTGTGTGTGTGTGTGTGTGTGTGTGAGACAGAGAGAGAGAGAAAGAGAGAGAGAGAGAGAGAGAGAGAGAGAGAGAGAGACCTATTTCTCCAAATGAAAGAAGGAAAGAAGTATTTATTAAGTATATTTTTATTTATTTATTTTTATTTATTAAGATCTTACTTTTTGCTATGCACTGTGTTTTACAAATATGATTGCAGTTGATCCTCACAGTAGTATTGGAATGTAGCCCCATTGTATAGGTGAGGAAGTTGAGGCGGAGAGTAGTTAAGTGACTTGCGTAAATATCTGAGGCTAAACTTGAACTCAGCTGTAATTGACCAGGCCCAAGGCGCGATTTACTTTACTACCTAGTTGACTCACCAAAGGGGAAATTCACTCAGTATTTACGGAGTCAAGTGAAAAATTATGGACATGTTGGAGGACTGATTTCCCCTACATTTCTACTTTCCAAAGTTCATTTTTGATTCTCAAAGAGAATCTAGAAGCACATATGCCTTTTTCTCTCAAACTTTCATGTCAACTCTACCCTTCCCCAAAACATATGGCATCCAATAATTATTCCCTCCACTAATAGAAACTTTTATGCAAATATACCAGGTTTGAATTGTAAATATAGATAGATAGATAGTGCATAAAAAATGCATAATTGCATAAATTATGATAATGCATAAAAGATAATGCATAAAAAAAAATTATGTGTCAGGCACTCTGCTAAGTTCTGGAGATACAAAAGCAAGAAACACAGTCCCTACCTTCAAAGAGCTTAAAAGCCACACACAATGGGCACCTGGAAAGGGGAGAGGTTGGAATCTACCCATGGTGAGGCAGTAGTTGAATAAGAAGATGAGGACTTGGAGAGAGTTAATCACAAATGAAGTGAAGTATGGCTGGTTTCCTTTCTAAAATAGTGGTCCCAAGGAGGGTGTCTCTAAATAGAAAATCCTGAATTTATTTTCCAACAGCTCAGCAAAATATAGGAAAAATGCCAAAAACTGGGAAATGAAAGACTAGAGCAACTGTTGGTCAGTCTGTGGACACTGGAGCTTCTGCTATTTTAGTAAAATGAGTTTCCCAAGTTTGAAGAGTTATTTGGTTACTTTTTTTTCCCAAGCTTATGTGAAAATAAGTTTTAATATCTTAATACTTTGTTTTGAGCTTCCATTTTGTGACTGAGTTGTTCTGAATAGTTGTTTTTTCAGTAAGAAGATAAACACTTGTGTGGTATGACGTAGTAAACAATATATGTGCATTCTTAAACAATTTACCAGTATATATGGACTCTCTGATAAGAAAGACCATTAACAGAAAAATATTATAAACAACTTTATCTGTAGTTTATATAATAACTAGCAATCAAGTTATGGGGTAAACAGCTTAGGAATATTCATAGCTCATAATATACAAAATATTACAGAAGCCCAAGTAATCAGTCTGCTCCTAGTTTGTGACTGGGACTGCATCCTCCACACTTGAGACTTGCAACTCCTGAATATGATAGAGGGGTAATTGCCAGATGACTGACCACCTTAGAGGGAGACATATGATATATAACTGAGGAGAGAGAGAACCTTGAAATGAGTCCATTATGCAAGAAACTTACTGTAAACTCTAAGACTCATGTGGGTGGTTTGTTAATATTATATTATTAATATTGCTTACACACATCGGTAAATTTCATTTGATTGTATGAATTGAGAACTATAGCCTAATTAGTGTTACTGTCAAACTAGGTGACTTATGAGCCAATAAGTCAGCTATATGTGTACACTCTACATCACTGTAACAGCAAGACCACAGCATACACAGGAGGGCCTGTTGTACAGGTTCTTAGATTTGCTTTTGTAAAAGGAAAGCAACCTTTTAGGGATCAACATTCTGTTTTAATTAAGCACATTCCCTTAGTTTAGGGAAAAAAGTTAGCACCCTGAACTTCGGAGAAAATACAAATAGAGAACTAAAGGCAAACAGACAGGGCTTCCAACTGTCTGATCATAAACAATACATATATCACAGATCAACAGATTCAGCTGTCTGACCATTACATACATACATAGTTACCAGAGAGAAATACCAACATCTGGGTTTTCAAAGCTGAGGAACTCCTTAGTGGCTACCCAGAGTCTCCTCTGATCAAACAAACACTTCTAATGAGTAAGCCCCAAAATAAAACCCCCTGCAGAGTATAAATACACTTTACAGAGCCAGAGGGCATCATGACCTTTGAGAACCAGTACCTCCTTACAAATTAACAAAAGGTGTGGGCCTTCTTACAAAACAAACCTCCCCAATCAAGCTTCCCTTAATGGGCAGGCCCACTAATGAAGGGGTAAGATGTTTAACCTTCATTAACATAATTAACATTACAATAACAGGCATGCTTTCACCTGGATGATAGGAATTTTCTTTCATCTGTCTTGGAAAGGATTTGATGGGACCATGGCATTACCTGAAAAACCCATCACTGATTGTTTTTTTAGGTAATGCTCATTCAAGGAAGGAACACTTTGCATAAACTAACAGGTCTTCCTCAGTTGGGAACCTAGCCAGGGTTTCCAATAGACTTCAGCTTGAACCTAAAATGTATTTCCCTTTGACTTGCCATTGGGATTGCCTCCCAAGTCAGGGAGAAAAAAGATGCTTCCTATGGGTATACCAGAAGGAGGTTGAGCAAATAAACTACTCTGGTTTGACTGTTAAGGATCCTACACAAGGACCAGTTCAGTGTATTTAGCTTTTTTGGGAGAAGTTCTGTAGTGAGATATTAAGCTACTGACTTGATTTTGAATTAACGCATGTCCCAACTCCCATGCAAGCAGTTCCTCTTTTAGCTCCTAAGAAGTGGAATTCTGAAAAGTGGATTTGTTATGTACCTTGATCTGCAAGTTGCAGAATTATAAACCTGGGGGAAAGGTCAGCTACATCCGCCTCTCACTTCCTAACCTAGAGGAGGCTCCCTATTACCTGATTTTCATACTCTTCTAGGGTCTCCTCCCCAAAACTTTTTCCAAAGGAGACTGATTTCTACCAAGAGAGGAAGAAGGAGATTGTGTCCAGAGTCTGGTCACTATGCTCTCCTTAGAGAAAGGGTATGGAGTTATTTCTGCCTGCTTCCCTTCTTCCTGCCCCTCTCCTCTGAAAATGTTGTTAGTTCAGGAGTAATGATATTTAGGTTCAAGCTGAGCCCTTTAACAGGGAAGGGGTTTATCAGGCTCTATGTCCAAGGCTTGATTATTCCCACCAAATTCCAATTCCATAAAGAACACATAGCAAATATCAAATAAACCTATTTATCCAAGTTGACAGCAAACATAAATCAGAGAAGGTATGTAGATGAGAATGTACCAGATAATTCATAAAGTGAATAAGGTCTCCCACTGGGAATGAGATATCTCAGCTTAACAAAGACTGTTCCTATCTCACTTAAGAGTAAATTTCCTGAAGTCTCTAGTATAGTAAACTGGGAACAGAGTTATAACCAAAGTACTAGATCCTCTATTTGTCAGCTTCTCAGTCTTTTTTTCCTTCTAGGACAAGAAGGGTTTCTAGAATTCCATGACTTCTTTCAAAGCAGGAAGCCAAAAGAGCAGAATTTCTCTTCTCCCAAACTCTTAACAACTTAATCCTGCACAAAGGGGAGGAGAATTGAGTAATTGATCTCCACCAATAAGGAGAGTCTCATGCAAATAGACCTTGATCCATGGGTTACATTTTCACATGTGGATGAAATTAGGGTCTGCATTTGGAATAGTTGACGTGAGTTGTGCTAAAATGTATAAAATCAAGGAAAAAAAACATTTGCTAAACAACTGAATAATATGAAAAGGATATAGGAGTCAATTTTTCTGCTTAAGATTCTAGAGAAGCTAAATAGAATCTTTTAAGGACTTTAACATTGAATCACTATATTTATGAACAAAGGAAGAATTCAAATTACAAATGAGACTTAACCATTCACCAAAGTAGGTACCCAAAGTTCTCCATTTGATAATGCTTTATTAGTCTTTAATTTCTGTTATTGTAGCTACCGAAAGTTAATGCAACAGCCTTTTATTTAAAAAACAACTGCTTCTTTAAAAATACTCTATGATGCAGAATTTCCTCTAATTCTAATTGGACACTATACCATTCATCTGAATTAGTGCAGCTTGTTAATATCTCTCTGGAGTTGGTTTATAACACTTTTAGGGTGTGATGAAGAAACTATATTGTATTGCAAAAACATTTCTTTCAACTGGGCCCTGTGGAAAGTCAAACACAATTTATATCTCAGTCTTCTAGACTATTCAATGAATATTTTAAAACTTATCTGTCCCTCTACACCCACTTCACAAGGTGTCTTCTATGAAGATACTGTCTCCAGTACATAGAGCACTATACATCTGGGTCCTCTGATTCTATGAGGCTTTTGTTCATCTTTTTTTCCCCATAAATCCTGCATAAACGATCACATTATAACAACCAAGCAAATGGAGTTCCGAAAGAAACAAAAGGTAAAAAATAAATCCATGACTCCTGGATCCAAAAGAATGAAAAAGATAAGGAAAATGCTTCCAATGGCTTTCAATCAGCACAATATGCAAATAAATCGTAATTGACAAAATAATACTAATCATAAAACTATTTAATTCTTAGTTTCAATACATAGAAAACCAGATAAACTACAGTTATATAACTGGACTAATTCTAACTATGATAAAGTCAGCTCCAGGCTACATTAATGGAAGCAAACAGAGAAACTGAAATAAATAAATGCAAGTCTATTTCACTTTGGGATATATTTTAATATTTATTTTCAAGGTGGGTATGCCTGATGCCCACCTTGAAGTTTTCAACACTTAATTGATGCCACCTTGTGAAACTTTCTAGCTTATCCATCATATTTCACAAAATCACAGCATCTGGACTTTGAAAAAAAAAAGACTTTTAAAGGAAGCAATCAAATCCAACTTAATTCACAACTGAGAATCCCATCTTCTTTTCATCATTGGTAAAATGGTCCATCCAGGATCTTCTTAGAGGTCATCAGTGAAGGGGAATGTGTTGTCTCCTGAGGCAGCCTATTTCACTTTCAGACAGTTCAAATGGTTGAAAAGCTTTCCTCTACATAAAGTCTGCCTCTACCTCTCAAATGTCTACCTAATGCTATTAACTCCACCTAGTTTGAGCAAAACAAACCTGTCAAATTATGTTGTCGGCAATGTGCAGTTGTTTTAGTCATGTCCAACTCTTTGTGGACTTGTGGTTTTCTTGGCAGAGATACTGGCTGTCATTTTCTTTCTCTGCTCATTTACAGATGAGGAAACTAAGGAAAACAGGGTTAAATGATTTGCCCAGGGTTATACAACTAATAAGTGTCTGAGGTCAGAGTTGAATTGAGGTCTTTCTGATTCCAGGCCTGGCACTCTCTCCACTTCACTACCTAGGTGCCAAATAATAGGCCTTCAAATATTTGAACACTGTGATTATTCCTCCCTATACAAGTCTTCTTTTATCCAGATACACATCTTTAATTCTTTCCTCATATGCAATACTCTCTAGGCCTGTCATCAGATGTTCAATTTCCTACCTAAAATGTGGTGCCTAGGACTCAAGACTGCACTATAGATGTGGTCTGATTATGTTAGGGTATAATGACACCTATTAGAATTAGTATATCATTCTAATCTTTTTGGATCCTAACACTGTCCAGTAACCTTTCCGCCTTACTTCATGTTCTTTGCAGTTTTGAAAAACATCTCTTCTATAGATTCATCCAAGCCATTAAAATAATGTTTTTGCACAGGTCAACAATGGATCCCAAATGGATCCCACTAAAGATTTCCCTCCAAGTTGAGCATAATCTATTAGTGACCATTCCATAGATTTGGACATTCAACAAGGTTAAAAATGTATATCTAGACCATATCTCTTCATCTTGTTTACAAAGATACCTAATAAAAATTTAGTCAGGTGCATTGCTGAAATCTACAGTATTCTCCTGGATTATCCAATCTAGATATCATGTCAAAGAAGGGAATGAAGTTATTCTGGCATGATCTACTCTTGATGAAGTGATTTTTAGTAATTACTATTTCTGTTTAAAAATGTTCCCTTTAATAATGTATTCCAGAATTTCCCAGGAATAGAAGTCAAGGACACTGGTTTACAGTGTTAAGGATTATAGCCACAGTGCAGTAATTCTAATAAGTTGGCCTCACAGCTGTAATAGCATCTTGAAGAATCATATGTTTTAATCATGCTAACAGAAATGGAATATGGAATTTTGAGCAGATAAACCAAAAAAGTAAATAATCTGTTTACTGATAAAGGCATGTATATTTTGAATCCTTTCTTTTTTTTTTTTACAAAGACCTTGAATAAAGGTTTTATAAATTTTTTTTCTTTTATATATTTCTTATATAACATCTAATCATTTTATAATGTGTTTGTTTTCAAAATAGTTTAGTGTATTCTTGTGAGGTAGGTGAAGCGAGTAAGGTTAAGGAACAACATGATTTCCTAACATGTCAGAAGAAACAGAACTACATATGATTTTCAATGGCTGCCTCTTTTTTTGTAATGTTGTCAACTTTTTATTCAAATCCTAACCTTCTCATTCCCAAGATTAACCAAGCCCAAAAGTTCTATAAAGCTCCTTCCCTTTACCTTCTTCCCATGTCTTCCCTCTCCCATAATGAGATGGACCATTTTCTGCTGATATCCCTTTGGCTTTTTAATATTGACTCTCTTCAGTGGATTAATAATTTTTCAGACCTGAGCTTTCAAAACTGGTTCAAATAACACCCTTAGTGGAAAGATTTCCACTTTCTGTCTATCCTGCATCTTCTTATTCTCCTCAATACCCATGCTTTAAGGGAAATCATCCATTTCTATGTATTATAAGTGGCCAAATTCTATATATGCTTTAGGGTAGGAAAATGGCATTAACTACATTTTTCAGCACCTTTTGATGGTTATAAATATAATAGTAATCATATGATAGTGTGTGTATATGTGTGTGTGTGTGCGTGCGCGTGCGTGTGTGTATGTCTGTAATGCATCACACCAGGAGATTATTTTATATAAGCTCAAGGGATTTGGAAGAATAAACTTATTTTTCTCCCCTAGCCTTACCTCTCCTCTCAGGTTCCCTTTTTTCAGTGATGATCTTAGCATCCCAGAAAACTAAATTAAAAACATTTTCACAGTCACCGCTGATGCTTTTTGGACTCTGTTCCTCTTCTATCTTCTATACTATCCATCAGAGTGGTTGCTCTTAGGTCAACATGGAACTTAACCCTGGGCAAGGAATCGCCAACTACCTCAATTTTTCGCTTCTCTGACCCTTAATGGATCATCTCTCACCTGATAGTTTCTGTGACCCTAAAATATTGTTTCTTAAATTGAATTTTCCTGCCTCCACTCTCTCCCATGTCCCATGTATCTTCCACATAGATGGGAGAATGATATTTCTGAAGCATCAGTATCAACAGATGTCTCCCTCACTCACGAGGCTTCAATGGATTGTCATCCCTAAAGTAGAACACTAACCTGCCACTTAGGGCCTCCATAATCTCTCTGCAGCACAACTTCTCAGTTTCACTTCACATTAATCCTTTATCACACTCTACATTTTAGTCAAACAATATGATTGGTACTTCCATGAACTCCAGATGACACCTCTTGCCTCTTGGTCTCTGTGTGGATTATTCACCCTCCCCCCAATGCCTAGAACATACTCTTCTCTCATAAATATATTTTATAAAACTTTCCTTTAAGACTTACCTCCTACATGAAGGATTTCCTAACTTTTTCAGCTAAGTGTTCCATCTGTCTTCAAATATTCCTAGAGCATTCTATCAAAATCTTTTCTTTGTCTCCCTTACTCTCTACTTTGTATCATGCTTAACTTGTGTACAGGATGAAGTTGTTCACAGTAAAAGTCATTTCATTGAAGAGGTACTATTTTGTCACCATTCAATCCCATACAACTAGCACAGTGGTTTATATATATATATATATACATATATATATATTTTGCACTGTTATTTAGTCATTTCTAACTTGACCCTGTGGACTATAGTGTCTATCGGGTTTTCTTGGCAAAGATGTTGGAGTGGTATGCCATTTACTGATTCAGGATTAAGGCAAATAAAGGTCAAGTGACTAACCCTTTTTTCCCCTCCTGAAAACTATTATTCTTGGTGGCAGCTTCTCAGGATAGCTGAAAAATTTCTAGGCAACAAAGAACTCAATTCAATTCAATACACATCTGTTGAGCACCATGTTTAAGACTCTATGCTAGATACTAAAATAACATACTTGAAATGATTTCCTAATCATACTAATCCAACTATAATTATCTTCCATTCTTTAAATATGAGAAATTAAATGAGGAAATTTAATTAGGAAATTAAATTCCAAAATAAGACTCTACATCAAGTATTTTAAACCTATTTTTTGTCTGTTGTGGACTTGTTTAACAGTCTGGTGAAGGCTGTGGTCTTCATAAATAATATTTTTAAATAATTGAAGAAAATGCTAAATTTAAATTAGAGGTTAGTGAATATAAAGATGTATTTTTTTTCCTATTCAAGTTCCTGGACCCCAAGTTAAGAACCCCTGCTCTAGACACCCATTTTCCCCCTTTTTAAAAGGGATATAGCAGCCGAGAATACCCTGGAACTGTGAGAGCTATAGGCTAAGGATGAAAGAGTTGGTAACCCTAAAGATCAAGTCTGTTTAGCTATCTGTTCCTTGGCGTGTGTGTAAGGGAGGGTGGGTCTTCATCCATATCTCTATGTTTGCTTATGAAGTCATTTGACATGATTCTGGCCAATCATTATCCAGGTTTCCTGAATGGAAAAACAAAAGGAAGTTGATAAAATGAAGGTAAGACAAATCTCAGGCCTTCCTGGTAGGTTATTTGTAAGATATCTATTTGTAAGTTAAAGGCAGAACAGTTTTATGTTAGTTGCAATAAGGGATCATACTCCCCATACTACTCTGAGGCCTCACCATGGCATAGTGGTGGCCTTAGATTCTCAAATGTCTCAAAAGCCAGAAGAGAACAAGTTCTCATATGTCTTCCCAAGGGGGAAAGTTAGAGATTGAAATCAGGGTGTATATAAGGATAAGATTTGAACTTAGGTCCTCTGAGCCAAGAGTCAATGCTCTTGTCATTACACTATACTCTTATAAGTACAAACTTAAAATAGTCTGTGTGTAGTAAATGAGACCCAGACACTAAGTTCAGAGGGTGATTCCTTTCTTAATAATTTTTTTCCACCCACTGATGAAGATTTTCTTCTAAAGTGTGGAGATAGTATACATATATCAATGGCCATAGTACTCATACTGGTGGACCCACCTATATTTTGAATAGAAAGAAGGAAGAAAGCAACAGATAAGTGGGGAAGATGGAGATATCATAACCCCTTTTGTGACTACTGCCCAATATGACTTTGGAACTAGCAAGACTAAATTATGATCCTTATATGGACCAGAAAATTGTACAGAGAAAAACTTGTTATCTTGATAATATGGATTATTGATCATAATGGACACCATAAGGGCAATGGATGGCTGTGTGGAAATTCATAACCCTTAGATAATAAATAACAAATTATGTTTAAATTGTGTTTTAACTTTTTTAAAAATCAGGTTCATAGCTGCCACTTCATTAAGTCCTTATAACTCTGTGGGGTAAGCAGGACAGGCATTTTTATTTCCATTTTTGCAGATGAGCAAACTGAGGCATAGATAAATGATTTGCTGAAGAAAGCATAAAGATTTAGTGACAGAAACAGGAGAAGACTACTAATCTTATGACACTTGGCCTTGAATCACAATGCAATACTTCTTAGAAATCAAAACATCTCTGATGGGCCAGTAACAGCCACTTCTATAAATGCAAAATAGCAAATTTTGTACCTCCATTTTAATGGCACTAATTAGAAAAAAAACAATGATAGAGAATCCTTAACCTTTTGGAGATAAATACTTCACAATTTGTAATTATCATTCTGTCCTGTTAGTTTCCCTGAAACACTTCTTTAGTGAAATAACTGTATAGAACTATATTATCATTTTGATCACCCTTAGTGCAATTTCAAAGTCATGTTGGAGCTAATTAAGCTATTGAAGAGCCATTTAAGAAAGAAGCATTCATTTGGATTCCAGGGACTTCTAAAATATGATTGCTTTTGATAACTTGTGTTCATATAGATAATTGTATTCCAGGATTATTGTTGTCCTTTGTATGCCTCAGATATGGAATGCCCACTATCCCTCTGTGAAGCATGAAGTTGGCTGGCTTCTTCCCCTCCATTGTCTAGGCAGAAGCCCAAGGTTTGATGCTATGGTTGAATGTTATACAAGTTGTGTGTGTGTGTGTGTGTTCATCCTTATTGCCAAAGAAGACCATGCCATTAGAGAAATGATGACATGACTTGCACTTGACTTTGTTTTGAGTGCGGGAGGGCTGTGCAGGTCACCAGTCTCACTTCTTCTCCAGAGCCATCTGAATCCAATGACCAGATATTCATCAGGATGACTGGAGATGACCCAGGATGAGGCAATTGGGGTTAAGTGACTTGCCCAAGGTCACACAGCTAGTGAGTGCTAAGTGTCTGAGGTGAGATTTGAACTCATGTCCTCCTGACTCCAGCACTGGTGCTCTATCCACTGCACCAACTGTTATACAAATTAGTGAAAGAGAGAAGGAGAGGGTCACAGTTGCATATAAAGTAAACATCAACAAGTTAAATACTATGGGAACCTGCTGACTTTCTGGTTCCCTGACTTCTCATTTCTACACCCACCTCCATGTTCTCTGTCCCAGAACTTTTTATCTTCAAAGCTCTCAGTTTGTTGTTAATAAGACAGAGGCAGAGTGGACAGAGAGCCATGGAAAGATCCTGGTTCAAGTTCTGCTTGTCCTCCATATTGTCTGTTGGATACTGGGCAGCTCTTTATGTTCTAGGTAATTCTTTGAGATTTTTAAATGGTGGAGAAGGGTGCCAATCTGCATTGAGAGAAGGAATTTCCTCATTGAATGAGCTACCTATACCAGTGATAACACTGATCAAGGTCCTATTTCTCTTACTTCTAATAGCTATTGGCATTTTCTTAGTACTTTAAGAATATTGTCACATTCTAGACTTACCGCCCTGTGAGGCAGGTAATAAAGTATTCCATAAAGGGGTTAAATGACTTGAAGTGGATGGAACACAGGGCATAAAATTAGGAAGACTTGAGTTTAAATCCTGCCTCAGATACTTCCTAGTTTTGTGACCTTGAGCAAGTCATTTAACCTCTCAGTGACCCAGTCTCATTGTAAAATAGGGTGAGTAATTATCTCACAGAATTGTTGTGAAGATCAAAAGAGTTTATATATACAAACATATATATATGTGCATATATGTGTATGTATATATATAATGCTTTGAAAACCTTAAAGCTTTATGTAGAGATAATAATAATTATATGTAATATTACTATATAATTATATGTAATGATACTATATAATATAACAATTATATAGCTAGTTATTATCAGAGGCAGTATTTTAACCAAATTTCCCTATGTTTAATTCCGACATGGACTTTAATCCACTTCAATCCAAGATAGCAGCCTGATATCTCAGTCTCAAAGGGGTAGTACTTACAAGCTTCCTAAGGCTCCATAGCACTCAGAATTTCACCTTTTTTCCATTCAAGGAGTTTTCTCATCTTCCCTGTAGCTCCATATTTATAATTGGATTGAAAATAGATGAGATTGCATCACTTCATGGTTTTAAACAATGCCAGGGGAGGAATATGCCAGGAAGTTAGCAAACATTTGGTAACTTTGGATACTTTGCAGAAATTAGAGAGTGAAATTCTTAAAGACTGTTACTTTTTGGAAACTCTGCCAACTGGCCTGCCATCTTGGGAATTGATGTCTTGCATTTTATAGGTTAGTTGATCATGGACAGCAGCACTTGGTAATAAAACAATTAGTCTGAGAGTTAGCATATACTATTGCCCACAGAGTAATAAGTAAACTATTGCAGATAGCAACTGTGATCATGACATTAAAAGATTCTTGCTCCTTGTAAGGAAAGCTGTGGCAAATATAGACAGCACACTAAAAAAGCAGACACATAACCTTTCTGACAAAGGTCCATATAGTAATTTTTCCAGAAGAAATTAATGGTTGTGAGAATTGGAAAGCTGAGTGCCACAGAACTGATGTTTTCAAAGTTTGGTGCTGGAGAATTTTGAGAGTCCCTTAGAGAACAATGATATCAAACCAGTCAATTCTTAAATTAATTCAGGCTATTTACTGGAAGGTCAAATCCTGAAACTGAAACTTAAATACTTTGGCCACATAATGAGAAAATGGGATTCACTGGAAAAGACCCTCATGAGGGCAAAGATTGAAAGCAAAAATAAAAAGGAATGGCAGAGGATGAGATGGATGGATAGTGTTATGGGGGAAAAATGAATGTGAACTTGGAGAGACTTCAAGAGATAGTGGAGGACGGAAGAACCTGGTGTGCTATGGTCCATAAGATCACGAAGAGTATGATATGGCTGAATGACTGAACGCTAACAAAGATTTAGAGGTAGAGAAGATCCTCCAGGTTATCTCGATGAGAACCCTAGAACTGTGAGAGGCAGTGTGAAATGATGGAAAAATACTGACTCTGGAATCAGGATTTATGTTCAATTCTACACGGGAATCTCATGAAAGTCTTTGCAAAATGTTTTGTCAAAATCCAGGGCTTTCCCCAAACACTTCTAACATTTTAATAATAGCATCAACAGAAGATACTTTGAGTCTCGTGTGACTCTTCATCTCTTCATGATTCCTGTTTCCCTTTCTAAATGCTCAAAAAGTGTCCTTTTAATATATTCTAGAATTTGCTATGAAGTCAAGCTTGCCAGCCTAGAATTTGAAGGTTTTTGCTTTCAGTTATGGTCAGCAGGATTAGACAAATATGTTTGAAACCAAATAGTTGTGAAATTCAAAGTACTCCTCATTAAAAATGCCAGCATGTTGGGCAGTGCTCCTTTAGAGTTATCAACTGTTAATTTTCTGAAGCTGCTTATTTGTCACTACAGTCACTGAGTTAGGGAGTAACCTTTGTGGGGTTTCTTTTATTTTGTATCTTCTAATGTAAATGCTATTTCCCACATAAAAATCACATTAATTAGGACTTTTCTTTAAAAAGACATGCACTTAGCCCACATTTACCAAAGGCTAAATGTAAATAGTTTGATAATTTTCTCTCCTTTTCTAATCTGTAAAATAGAGATGAAGATACCAGCACCTCAGAATCTCAGCCACACAGAGCTAATATAAATGAATAGCAGAAATGAATTATATTATTGTTACACAGTTTTTATTATTAGAGGAACAGCATGATAACATGTCAAAGAACAAAGTCAAGAAGTCCAACATTCCAGTTCTGTGTCTGACAGTTACATGCTATATGGCCAATGGTAAGTCACTTATATTCTCTGAACTTTATTTTTCTCATCTATAAAATGAGGATGAGAGTACCATTAGCGCCTACCTCAGGTTGTTGTGGAGGAAAAGAAATAATATGCAAGCAGTCTGAAAACTTTCAAGTTTGTACAAAAGGATAGTTACTGATGTTGGAACCTGTGCTCACTCATGTCCATCTTATCTCTCTAAAATATTACTGGTCCCTGGGTGATGAGCATGATGATGGTTCATAGAGAAAGAGAAGTTGGCAAAAAGTTTGTGATAGTTGCCATGTTGTTCCCTCCCTCAATTCTTGTGAATCCCTACCTGCTGCCAGGATATTTGAGTTTCCCAGATACAAAAGGTTAGAAAATATCTATGTACTATACTCAGATATTATGTGCTAAGGTAGGGGTTCTTAACCTGGAGTCCATGGACTTAGAATTCAATGAATCTGTGAACTTTGATGGGGGGAAGCAACATATCTAGTAGTTTATTTCAACATAATTGATTTCCTTTTTAACTACATATATTTTATTTTTTTGGAGAAGGAAATAGCAAAGCACTCCAGTGTCTTTGCCAGGAAAACTCCAAATGGGGTCACAAAGAGTTGGACATGACCAAAAAACAACTGAATAGCAATTTTATTTTGTACATTGGAAAATATGGTTCCAATGTATTCACAAGTATTGTCATCACACACACACACACACACACACACACACACACACGCACAATTAAGGACCCTTGAGGTATGGTGCTTTTATTCTCTTGTCCTTCAAACTGGCATTTCCTGTCTTGCCATGGGCTGCCATAGAAATCAGACTGAATCTTTGAGACAGAGGCTGCTAGGGATGGGAGAGATCTACTGTGATTGGACTGAGGCTTCCTGTTTATCATGCCTGATAGCAGCAGAAACTATTGGATTGGTTGTGACTGGAAGAGGAGGGAAAAGAGCTAAGACTGTTATTACTGCAGAGACTGAGAACCCAGAGCCAAGGGTATAGGTGGAGACTTACATACAAAGAAAAGAAGTCTGTGGTACTTGAGACCATTAGAGACCATGAATCCTGGTGGACTGGCAATTCAAAGACAGGAGCCTTTCTCTCCCCTGCATTATTTTGTTTATAATCTGGTCAGGAGTCAGAGTCCTGAACCCACACTCCTTGACTTTAATTCCATCCCATGATCTGTGTTCCGTAATTCCCTGACCACACCTGAACAAACTGGTGGAAAAATAAGGAAATGAAGTAGATGTCTGAAGGTGGAGGACTTCATGTGGCCATTTTTTCTTGTTACTTTTTCTTATGCTTGATAATTTATATAGCCTTACTATTTTGAGTGTCTTTGTCATGTAAATGTTTGTGGAAATCGCTATTGCTGTTCATTCCCCAAGAAGACCAATGACATCACAAGGGTGATGTCTCCACTTTAGAGTGGATTGGATTTAAGTGAGGCAGAGCAAGACAAAGTCCCTAGGTTCACTCTCTCCTCCAGAGTCATCAAAGTCTAGTGACAGAAGTCAAAACTACTGGTGATGGACCAGAGTGTAGTGGATGACCTTGGCTTTTCTAAATTAAGGTCCTTTTCAGACATCAGTTTGTCTAAGACAATGCCCTTTCAAAGACCAACGACTATGTAAACTGAGACAAAAGATGGCCTAATTTACCATCACAAAAATATCAGCCTGGGAGGGCAAGACCCTCAAAGTTTCTGACCAGAACAGAAATATGCTATTTACATTTATTCTAAGATGATGAATTAAATAAGAGCAAATTTCACATGTGAAGTAAGAGCTCCAGAATCACAAATTTGCTATTTTCAATATTTTTGAACATGATCATATATCAACTCTAAGCTAAATTCCATATCTGATCAGGGCTTAATCTGCTCTATGCTGTTTGCTTGGTGGGGGAGCAGCATAGGCATTTGGTTGCTGGATACCTTCTGGAGACATGAGGTAACTATGCAGCCTTTTGGATGGCTATGCAACACTTGCACTAGAGAAAAGTTGGTGAGGTCACTTGGCTGGTGACTTAAGTTAATTGCTACCAAGTGGGCATGTTGGTTAGTGTACTCCTTCGCTAGAGAATTGGTATGGTGTTCTCACACCATTTTCCTGCAGTATAAATAAGTCACTACGTAATCTGATTTTAACTGTTTGCATCATTTCACATGGAGTACCCACAAAGTGTCAAATGATGTCCTGGCATCCTAATTTGCTGTTTGAGTACCTATATAGTACCCATTGAGCAGTGTACACTTTGCTAGCTTACATATTCCTAATGACTAAGCAATTGGTGATTTTGGACTGTCATTTCGCAAGTCTACAATCTATCTTTCTTTTTTGCCTTCTTTCTCTCTTTCTCTTTCCTTCAGTCTCCCTTCCTTTTCCTTCTTCCATCCACTTATCTCTTTCTGTATGGCCCACTCCGTCTTTCTTTATATCTCTCTCTGTCTCTTCTCTCCATCTCTTTCTCTCTCTCTTTGTTTTTCTCTGTCTCACTTCTTCTCCCTCTCTCTCTCTCTCTTTCTTGTTGCTTACCATTTAAAAGAATTCTCATCTCTAGAGTCACTGGATATAGGTAAAACGGAGAATATTTGCTCTACATTAGGAATGACTTGCTTAAGTACAGAAGAGACATACCTTAGAAATATTGATACATTTCCACCAAAATTCCATTTAGAACCTTCTCCAGTAATTTACTTCCTTCTTGTCAGTCTTTTGCTCCAGCAGCTGTGCTGCTTAATAGTTTTGAATCCAAGCTGCAGGTATATAAACATTTCCAATATGAACCAATTTCTAAGCAAAAGCTAAATAAACTATGCAGGAACCAGAATGTCATTTTCTGTCTGCATTTTAGGGGCCACTCTTGCCTTTTGGAAAGGAATGAGAAGCATTCTAATAGGCTGCCTGGGTTGAGAAGCCTGGAAGTCTTCAGTGAAAATGGGCATCTTGTTAAATCTTGTATGATCCATCAAACCTATAAAAATACACCAGAGGAAAAGCTGAATAAGGCTCACATCACAAACAATTCCAGCTTTGCTAATATTGATACTCTGAATGTGTTCAGAGAACTCCTTGGTGCTCTGAGTGTTTATAGATGGCTAGTTCACAGTCCCTACTCACTCTGTATATCTTCTTTCTCTTTGTTCCTTACATATTATAAAATTAAGCATGTAGCATCTGCTAAATGATGTGTGTCTTATGTAGCAGCTGCCTTGGAGAAGGAACTAAGGATCACGTTCATTAGTTACTGTTTATAATTTAGAAATCCTGATTCTTCACATGGCAACAATGATTCAGGACAAGCTCATACATTTACACGGCACATATTCTCTGAATCACCAGAGGCTTCAAGCTATGAGGAAAGTACCTATGTAGGTTACTAAGTGGTGATTCATTCTTTGAAGTAGAGAGAAAGCTGACTTTCCAAAGGCATGGCATCCTCATCTTGATAGAAGAACTCAAATCAGCTACAATAGGCATTTTTTTCTACTCATCTGTTTAGTTTAGAAGGAATTACATGAGAAATGAAAAAGGAAAGAAAAAAAGAATACCTAAAACTAAACAACTACCATCTAGGGCAGGAAACCCGGGTTTGACTTGTTTTCAGCCTGGAATAGAGTCAGAGGTTTTGTTCCAACAGTCTGAACAGCTCAGAGACGTGGTAGATAGGACATGGAAGCTTTCATGAAGATGATGCCAGTTCAAAATGGGCTCTGATTTACAGAGACTAAAGGTTATAATCATTTGAGATTCAATAATCTGTGTGAAATAAGAGGATTGTCTCTGTCGGTTTTCAGTCATATCACCTGTAAATAGGATCAGAGCATCTTAATGGGTAACTGGTTATTTACTAGTTAGTTTTCTATGATAGAGATCTAGAAGCAAATTTTGAGAAAAATACAATATAATCCCTTCATTTTATAATTGAAGAATTAGCCCCAGAGAGGGAAAGTGACTTGCTAGGCTCACACAGCTAATAAGTAATTAGATTTGATTTTGAAATAGATTTCCTATCGCTAGTATTGAAAATCCAGTAAATATGCTAATATCATTTACAGAAAAAAATTGAAGGTATCAAACAACCTTTATGGCAAGAATGAATGACTGGGATTTGAAAGAAAACTTATGTTTCTTGAGTGAAATGGGAAAGAAAGCTAGGTTGAGGCAAAGTTTTACCTAAGGTGAGGAAAGAGTGACTTTGTCTTAGGATACAAAATTCGTAAGTTACCAACAATACCTGAATTTCTTCAGCAGTATAGAAACAATAGAATTTAGTATCGTGTGGCAGATGGGTTGAGCTCCCTGCTGCTTCTCCTCTATGCTCTACTAGAAGTGGGATTTCTGCTTCAGCTAATAGGTGAGGTGCCACTTAAACAAATGTGATTTTTATGCTGCTTTCCCAGGGCACCAGTTGTTGTACTTGCTCTGGACGCAAAAATTATGGCACTGGCTGAGAGTGTGGAAACATGAAATCTTAGATCTGGAAGAGGCATTGATGCATTTTTTCCCCACCTTCAGCAAGATAAGAACCAAGTTTTAGATGTATTAAATTATATCATGCTATTATATATCTATGTCTCTCTCTCTCTTTCTCTCTATCTATCTATATGTTTTTGTAGATCTCTACATAGAATGTGCCCCAAAAGATCAACTGTTATTAGAAGAATCATTTGCATTATCATCATTTAACCTCTTTAGCCCTTAGCATCTTTAACAGGGAAATGAGGGGTTCAATGCATTCATTAAGATTTCTTCCATCTCTGACAATCTATGAATTCTGAGTAGGCCTACATAGCATTAAGGAAGCCCCTTGGATCTTCCATTGACCCTTTTCCATTTCAATACAAATACATAAGCTTTGTGAGTGTATTGTTATGCATCATTTTCAAGCCTGAATGCTAATGTCCTGAATTGGCATTACTTTTCCATTCAACTTAATTATAAAACAGGATAACTGAGGTTTTTAAATCTCAGCACAGAATACTAATCCAATTGTCTAAATCTGAAATGAAGAGGGTGTTTGGCAATAGAATTTGCACAGTATTCCTCAATACACACACACAGAATTCCGATATCAACAAATATAATTTTTCAAAAGTAAACATTTTTCAAAGTAAACATTGCATAGATAAATAATTTAAAAAATCCTCAGATGCACCCATTGGATTATAGATACTGTCTCTAAAAAGAAAAATTATTCATATGTAGGGATGTTCTGGTAAATTTTAACAACTGGAAATTCCGAAGAAAATGTACATCTGGAAAATGGTTAAGCATTAACCATTGCATTATTAACATTTTTCATCACTTTCTTAAGTTTATGAACAAAGCAATAACTTGTGCTCTGATTTGCAGCATGTGCTGAGTTTTGAGGTGAAAATGCTCACACTCAAAATTTAACAGACTTTCTAATTCAAAACGACTACAGCCGTCCTCTGTATGTCATACCATAGCAAGAAGAAAACAAAATAAAACGATAATCCTCAGTCAGGATTGATTTGAGTAAAGGTCTTCTTGACTGAAGCACAATCTTCTATCATTGTCCAGATGTTCGAATCTCTCTGCATCTCATTTCTGCATGTGTAATATGAAGAAGTTAAGGTAGTTGGCCTTTAAAGTGCCTTCTAGCACTAAGCCCATGAGCTATGTATCTTTTGTTTTGGTCTATTATTAATGAACTTTATTTGAATGTAACCTCACTTAGAATAAGGTCTATCTGAATGTAAGCTCATTCTTTATATTTGTATCCCCAGTGGTTATCAGTGTCTAGTACCTAATGCTTAATAAATAATTGTGATAATAAATATTTAAAAAATAAGCAATCAAATATATACCTAAGTTCTTAATAAATACCTGTCAGTTGATTGTGGATTGAATTGGTTTTAAATACTGTTCAGTTGCATTTATATTCAATTATATCTAGAAGAACTAATACACAGTATTCCACAATTCATGCCAGCTAGAAAACTGTATTTGAATTAAGTCAAATCAATTCAACAGGAATTTACTAAGCACCTACAATCTATATAGTATAAATATACAAGTTGATTATATATATTATATATGTATATACACATATAAAGGATGCATAGCACTTTGTGAATAACAAAATATATACTTTCATTTATATATACCCTAATACTGTATATATAATAATATACTAATCTATATTATATATACTCTATAATATATAATACTCTATATTATACTCTATATAATAATACTGTATATTTAATAATATAATACTTCAATACTGTAAATTCCTCATAGCCAATTGATTCTCTTCAGTTGCTTTCATAAAGTACTGACAAACTCTTGTACCAGTAGTCAACCTCTATGGCTGCAGTTCAACCATGATTTAACAAATGTAGTTTCATCTTTATCTGATAACATTTTCTTCAATACATTTATTGTCATTAAGTCTAAAGTGTAATCTAATGTCTCATTTTCATACAAATTATATTCATTAAACTGAAATCTTTTTTGAAGAAACCCTACTTTTTTTTGAACCCTACTGATTCCAATAGCTTGATTCTACATTAACTATAAAATCCCCCAAATTACTTAAATCAATTTCATGTTTTAAAGTTTCCAACTTAAAATTTACATTTAAAATTAAAATATTAAAATGATAATTCCCAGTTATCCATAGTGAAATAAGTTTTTATAAGGCCATGTAGATAGCTCGAATGAATTAAAATCATTAAAAATGCTTTCATTGTTTCTGTCCAATAAAATATTCAAATTTATGTGCTAAACTATATTTTCTAGTAACATATTCCTAGGAAGACCATTGAATTTATTTATTTTTATTAAATGTAAAATTTTAAAATTATTTGATTAATCAAATATTCAACTTGAGATTCATATTTTTATACTACCAGTTTTTAAATTTTCCAAAGCTTTTATCATGCATTTGATTATTTTTTGCTCTTTCTGAATGTTAATTGACCTTGACTGCAATGAAGTTGAAAGTAATGAAGAAAAAATTCAATAATATCAATCATTAAAGCAAGGTCTTACACGAAATTAATGCTAGCTGATTTCTTTGCCAAACCAGAATAAGACAAATGAGATGAAGAATGTATAAGACTTGCCCCACATGCAGCACTGGAAGTTCAACAGTGAAGGGAAAGTTGGAAAGGGGAGGACTTGGAGGGAATGATGATGAGTTCAGTTTTAGCTGTGTTTCATTTCTGATATCTACTGGCAATTCATTTTGAGATGGCCAGTAGGAATGTAGAGATAGGAAACTGACCGGTGTCCAACTTGTATAGTGGCTATCTCTGAAAAATGTTAAAAATATAAGATCCATTTGAGCAACAGTAGCAGGCTACTCTAGCTAATATCATGAATCATACATTGCTTTTAATCTTTCCATTCATTTGCAAAGAGGAGAGTACTACTATATACTGACTATATTTTTCCTCCTCTTCTGGTTTGTTTCTTTGACTTCTTTCTGAAGATTCACTATAGAATCAGAAAATTCAGAGCTTGAAGGACCTTAGAAATAAAGTTGCCTATAATTCACATGATTAGGAAAATGAGACCCAAGTATTAAATTAACTTTTCTGGATTAATACAGTAGATAGCAGAATGACAATTCCAGTCTAAGTTATCTGTCCAAATACAGTATTCTTCTTTATTATTTTATTTTATAAAGACACATATAATATTCCATAATTCTATTCTATTTTTTTACCATATCGCTTCATCTTTTTGCATGATGTCTGACTATAGAATGGATAAACAGGTTCTATATTATGCATGCCTATCATTTTAGATGGTGAACCAGGTATCACAGAATTCCTCTCTATATCCCATTTGTTTAGATCTCAAATCTTTAGAACTATAACCAAATGATTTGGATGAATCCAATATTTGACAGCAAGAGGGGAGACATTGCTTACATGTATCTAAGGAGACTCATTGAATGACTAGCACTTACAGCTTTTAACTGTGATTAGGGATCACGCACAGTGGGAGTTCAAGAGCCCTGATGGTCCTACTGTGCCTCAGAAATTCTGAGTTCCAAGATCCCTTGGTGGCTGTGGAGGCCAGTGATATTTTTAAATCCCCCTGACAGTTCACAAGTGAGTCTGGTTATACTTGCAACTGGCCTATGCTTGTGAACATTTCTCCTGCTACAGGAGGCCTTCCAGTGTCCTTTCCATTAGCATCTAAATGATCTTGTGAGATGAAGGATGTGGGAGAAAAGGTCACCCTAAAATTGGGAGCCATAGTCTACAGATGGCAGAGCTAAATTGATTTCCCTAACCTTCTTTTCTCCCTTTGGGGATTGCAATGGCATCCTTGGTTGGAACCTGGAGAGGTGTAAAGGAAGAGAATGAAGTAGAGGAGAAAACTGAAGACAGAGGTAATGGGACCTATCTAGCATGCATCAAAGCAATTTGGATGAATTTTTAAAAAGGTATTGGGTGGAGAGAGTCAGAAAAGTGGGATTCCTGCCCAGGTATAAGCCTGTACTAGATAACCAATGACATGTCTTCCATATATGAGATTCTGCAATTTTATGACATGTTCAAACAGAAATGACAATCAGATTTCACAATTACAAAACTCCTGAACCGGTGGCTGGATGATTATAGACATCACAGATCAGAATGAGAGGGGAGGTCCAAGGCTGTCTAGGAAGTTCTACAGATGAGGAAGATGAGTCCCAGGGAGGTTAGGAGAGTTGCCCAAAATCACACAGAGAGTAGTCATCAGAGACAGGCTATATAACGAGGTCCTCTGACTCCAGTGTTCTTTCCAGTGTACCAGGGAAATAGCTTATTCTGCATTTACCTAGCAGTTGAGGATACTTCTTCCCCCCACCCTCAGCAGGAGCACCAGGCTCCTGTGACAAGTGGTAGCCCTTATTAACCTCAGGCTCCTTCCCAAGTGGGGAAGTGGAGAGTCTGAATTTGAGCCAGAAAGGAGACATTGATTCCTTTCTAGTTGTATTCCAGTGACTCCTAGGTGACCTAGAAAGAGAACAAAGACAAGTAAATGATATTCACATCCCTTAATTGCTTCCATTACCGATGCCTTTGTAAACTCTTCAGGTCAAGTTCAGGGTCCAGCCTTAGTGATGACTTTTGGGGGGCAGAGGTATTGGGGGGGTGCAGAAGCGAAACAAATGAAACCAATGTACAGTAGTTTAGTTGTGGTATGAGGAGAAAGCTGCTCTTCTGGAGAATGGAACTCTGCAAGTCTGGCTGGGACCCACCTGCAGCCAAGCAGTAAATCAAGTGACTCAGAATGACTAAGCTGTCCCTTTAAGGCAGTGCCAATGACTGTACCCCCTATGAGAGAAGCAGGACTGCTATTGAACAAAAGCCTTCTTTCTGGGAGCATATTTCTGCAGAGACTGGAAGAAAAAAACAGATAAAACCAAGAGCCAGAGGAGTGTGGACAGAAACTATTTGATGAGCTCCTCCGACTTGGAATTTAAAAATACAAAAGAGAACCACAGGAGAGAGCTCAGGGAGACATAAGGCAGAGTTGACTTACCCAGTCTTATGTTTATTTCACCAATAAATATACTCGCTCTCATCCAACACCTGTTCCCGTCTTACTGATATCACTTTTCCCCCTTCTAAATTATTCAAGGGATGGGTTTTTATTATCCTCATATATCAAAAAGGAAATCTATGGAAGAGAAATAAGTGACCAGGGATGGAAGAGATGAAGCATCTGAATGTTGAGGTTTAAATCTCAAAAGAATGCTAACGCTGAGATTTTGTGAATTTTAAATTTATATCACATAAATGGAATAGCTAAATTTTAAACAGCTAGACTTTAGACCAAGGCACACATTTTACAGTAAACTTTGGAAAATCCTTGATAAAATAAGTCAGAGTAAATTACAGAAAGGAAGACAAAAATAGGGATGTGATAGAAATGTAGAAATATTGAGACAAACATTTAAAAAGTAGGAGGAAAAAATACTGGAAGCATATGGCTTATGAAAAACAATAACAGAGCATGAGAGCGAAGGAGACTCAGTGGACTGGAAAAAGTATTATGGGGTTTTAGAGCAGTTCACAAAGCTGAGATGAGTTCAGTTTTATGTATGTGGCATTTGAGATGCTGCAAGGATATCCAACTGATATGCCCATATCAAATCAAATGAAACTGTGAGCTCATGAATTTGGTTGTTTCCCAGATCACCCAAAGCCTAAGCCATTCATATTTTTCCATGAGTTCACTCAGTGTTCTAGTTCTCTTTTTCATTTTCTCCTGACATTATACAAATGCCAGTAGTTCCTTTATATATTCCATTTGTTCTCCTTTTGCTCTATAACCATCTCATTGCTTTTGGTCACATAATTTATCTTTGATATACTTCACTTACATATTATACTCACAGTAGGTCTCTCCATCACCCTCTGCATAACACTCATGTTCACTTCTAAGATTACTGTATTTTATGTTTCATGACCATCTAATGAAATCTCATAAGCCTTAGCTTTAGAGAAAAGTTTGAGAAGGAACTTTGAAATTTTCTGAAGAGAATCCAGCCCATTCTCTTCCTCCTATTTAATTCTGGGTCAAATTCATTGTTCACTCCTTCTGTTCGTCCTAGGTGCATACGTGCACGCACACACACAAGTTCTATAAATTGTCCGTCTAATTGTATGTCATAATCTGGGCAATAGACATTTTATCTATTTGTTTTTTTTTTCTTGTGAGAATGGCTAGACCAAACTGTTGGGTCTCTTAGAGGGTGTTCTGTGGTGTTCCATGGTTTGATACAGCCACAGTGAGGTCATACACAATCAGGAATATTTGGAGAATCTTAGCCATAGGGAAGTCTTTCTTGAGCTTGGACTCTGCACTGGATCTCCTCCATTACAGTAGGGAACACTTTTGAAATGCATCTATCTCTCCTATTTTATTCTTTACTATTGCTAAGAAATGGAACTGGAAATTTCATTTTTTTAACAAAGATTTTCAGTGCAAATTGGATCATTAAATCCCAGAGCAACTTTAAAGTCTCCTGTACAATTCATCACTTTAAAAACACTTTATTTTGACATATCAATCCGATTACTCCCTTTTTCCCCAACCTCCACATTGCATCCTTCCATTAGAAAACAATAGCAAAAACAACAGTTCAGAATAATTGTCTAACATAGTGAGGAAAACAGGATGAGTGGTTTTTGTTTTGTTTATGGAAAAGAAGGAAGTATTTTGAGTTAGTAATTCACAACAATATGATATTTGCCTGGAATTTATTTTTTTTCATTTTATTTATTTTTAATACTCTGTAATCACTACTATAAAGCTTAGATGTTTTCCCCATCTACCCCCACCACCATCCCCCTCTATCCCCAAGATGGCATACAATTCTATATAGGATCTACACGTAGGTTCCTATTGAATACATTTTTATTATATTCTGTGTAGAAAAACTAAAATAAATGGGAGAAATCATATAACAAACCAAAGCATAATACACACACACACACACAATGATCTGCTACATTCTGTGATTATATTCCATAGTTCTTTCTCTGAATGTGGAAGACATTTTGCCTTAGAAGATCATTTGGGAATTTTTTTTTTATGTCCTTGCATTGCTGTGAAGATCCAAGTCTACCAGAAAAAACTCTCGCACACTGTGGTCGTTGCTGTGCACAAAGTTCTCCTGGTTCTGCTCCTTTCGCTCAGCATCAGACCATATAAGTCTTTCCAAGCCACTCTGAAGTCTTCTTGTTCATCATTTCTTATGGCACAATAGTACTCCATTACATTTATATACCATAATTTATTCAGCCATTCCCCAATTGATGGACATCCCCTTGATTTCCAGTTTGGGGCCACTACAAAGAGTGCTGCTATAAATATTTTTTGTACATGTGGGACCCTTTCCCATTTTTATGATCTCTTGGAGATGAAGTCCTAGAAGTGATATTGCTGGGTTAAAGGGTATGCACATTTCTGTAGCTCTTTGGGCATAGTTCCAAATTGCTCTCCAGAATGATTGGATTAGCTCACAGATCCACCAACAATGAATTAGTGTTCCAACTCTCCCACATCCTCTCCAACATTTATCATTTTCTTATTCTGTCATGTTTGCTAATCTAATCAGTGCAATGTGGTACCTCAGAGTTGTTTTGATTTGCATCTCTCTAAACAAAACCAATCTCAGGGATAAAGACCATATTTGTAGAATATATGAGAACTGAGTCAAACGTACAACAATACAAGTCATTCCCCAATTGATAAATGGTCAAAGGATATGAACAGGCAATTTTCAGAAGAAAAATTAAAGATATCTATGATCATATAAAAAAATGCTCTAAATTGATTGGAATTTATTGACTGGACTTTTGCAATGGTTTACTGGAGGATCTGCCAGCCTCAATCTCTCTACACTCCATTCTATTCTCCATTCAACCATTACAATGATTTCACTAAAGCACAGGTCTGACCATGTCAACCCGATACTTGATAATCTCCAGTGACTTGCTATCCCCTCCAAGAGCAAATTCAAAATGCTCCATTTGTCATTCAAAGTTCTTCATAGCTAAAGCCTCTCTTACCTCTCCAGTCCTCATTTAATTTATTTTTTTTTTAAATTAATTTATTTTGAATTTTCAACATTCATTTCCACATAATTTTGAGTTTCAAATTTTCTCCCCATCTGCCCCCTCCATGCACCCCAGAAGAGTATATATTCTGATTGCCCTTTCCTCCAATCTGCCTTCCCTTCTATCACATCCCTCCCTTCTCTTATCCTGTTCACCCCTAGTTTCCTGTAGGGCAAGATAGATTTCTATACCCCATTGCCTGTATGTCTTATTTCTCAGATGTATATAAAAACAATTTTTAGCATTCATTTTTAAAACTTGGACTTCTAGCTTCTCTCCCTTCCTCCCTTTCCACCCATCCCCACTGAGAAGGCAAGCAATTTAATATAGGTTATACATGTATAGTCATTCAAAATACTTCCATAGTAGTATTGCTGTGACAGACTAACTATATTTCCCTCCATGCAGTCCTGCCCCACATTTATTCTACTTTCTCTTTTGACCCTGTCCCTTCTCAAAATTGTTTCCTCCTAATTACCCCCTCCTCCCATTTGCCCTCTCTTCTATCATCTCCCTGGCTCTGACTTATCCCCTTCCTCCCTATTTTCCTGTAGTGTAAGATAAATTTTCATACCAAATAGAGTGTGCATATTATTCCCTCCTTTTGCCAAATGCGATGAGAGTGAGGTTCACTCTTTCCCTTTCACCTCCCTCCTCTTCCCCTCCATTGAAAAAGTCTTTTCTTGCCTCTTTTATGTGAGAGATAATTTACCCCATTCTATTTCTCCCTTTCTCTTACCAATATATTCCTCTTACCCCTTAATTTCCTTTTTCTTTTAGATATCATCCCTTCCTATTCAACTTACCCTGTGTCCTCTATTTGTATATAATCCCTCCCACTATCCCAGTACTGAAAAAAGTCTCAAGAGTTACAAATATTATCTTTCCATGTAGAAATGTAAACAGTTCAACTTTGATAAGTCCCTTATTATTTCTCTTGACTGTTTACCTTTTCATGCTTCTCTTGATTCTTGTGTTGGAAATTCAAATTTTCTGTTCAACTCTGGTCTTTTCATCAAGAATGCTTGAAAATCCTCTTTTTCATCAAATGACCATTTGACCCCCTACTCAATTTTTCTTGGTAGATGATTCATGGTTTTAATCCTAGCTCCTTTGACCTCTGCAATATCATATTCTAAGCCCTACAATTCCTTAATGTAGAAGTTTCTAGATCTTGTGTTATCCTGACTGTGTTTTTACAATACTCACATTACTTCTTTCTGGCTGCTTGCAATATTTTCTCCTTGACATGGGAGCTCTGGAATTTGACTACAATATTCCTAGAAGTTTTCCCTTTGTGATCTCTTTCAGGAGGTGATCAATTTATTCTTTCCATTTCTATTTTGCCCACTGATTCTAGAATATTAGGGCAATTTTTTTGATAATTTCTTGATAATTATAATAATTATTGATAATTTGATAATTTCTTGATATTTTCTCACTGCTTTCAAATAGTTCCATATTTTTTTTAAATTTTTTAAATTATCTTGATAATTTCTCACTGCTCTCAAATAGTTCCATAATTTTTAAAATGATCTCTCCTGGATCCATTTTCCAAGTCAGTTGTTTTTCCAATGAGATATTTCACATTGACTGCTATTTTTTTCATTCTTTTGGCTTTGTTTTATAATTTCTTGATTTTTCATAAAGTCATCAGTTTCCATCTGCTCCATTCTAATCTTTAAGGAATTATTTTCTTCAATGAGCTTTTGGACCTCTTTTTCCATCTGACCAATTCTGCCTTTTAATGCATTCTTCTCCTCATTCATTTTTTTGGATCTCTTTTTCCATTTGAGGTACTCTATTTTAAGGTGTTATTTTCTTTAGCATTTTTGGGTCCCCTTGAGCAAGTAGTTCACTCAGTTTTCATGATTTTGTTGCATCACTGTTATTTCTCTTCCCAATTTTTGCTCTTCTCCTCTTACTTTATTTTCAAAATCATTTTTGAATTCTTCTATGGCCTAAAATCAATTCATAGTTCTTGACTTCCAATGGGGGTGGGGAGTATACTGTCAGCCACTTGACCCTCCCACAATCTGTGAGCCTAGAGCTCCAGAAATAGCTGCTCCTGCTGCCTCTGTGGCTGGTGTAGGCTCCTCCACCCCCCTCCACTGCCCTAGTGTTGGGGCCAGATCACTCTACTCTTTCACATAGGTCTGACAGGTATTTTCTACTGACCTTCCAATTTGTCCTCAGTGTTTCATGATCCTGAAATCTGGAAACAGCAGAGATGCCAGTGATTAAGTCCCCCCAAGCTTGCTGAGGTCCTGTCTGTGTGCTGGTGGGGTCCACACTGGACTGTGCTCTGCTCACAGAGCAGTGTGATAGACAGACCTAGACAGTCTTGTGCTGATATTTGCTTCACTCTGTCATTTTGTGGGTTCTGCAGCTCCAGAATTTGTTTAGAGTCATTTTGTGAAGGTATTTGACTGGGCTTGGGGGGAAAGATTTAACAAGTCTCTGCTTCTAATCTGCCATCTTGTCTCTGCCCCCCCCAATCCTCTTATACCTTACTCCTGCCTTCTATTCTTCAATCCAGGGACACTGGCCTCCTGGCTGTTTCACAAACAAGATACTCTATTTTTGATTTCCAGGCCTTTCCCCTGGCTATCCCCCATACCTGGAATGCTCTCTCTCCTCAACTCTACCTACTGACTTCTCTGGCTTTTAAAGGAAGCCATTCACAATCTCCTTAATTCTAGTACCTTTTCTCACTTAATTACTTCCTATTTATCCCATATATAGCTTGCCTTGAATATATTTGTTCGTATGTTCTCTGCCCCATTAAACTTTGAGGGCAAGGACTGTTTTTGACCTCTTTTTCTGTCGGTAACATTTAGCAGAATGCTTGGCTTATAAGGAGGTAATAGTAATGTTTCTTTATTGATCGATTGCTCTTTTACTCTTTTGTACCACTATTTTGGCTGTGAACACCCTATTTGTCCCATGAAAGGAATTTTGGTAGAGTGCCTTCTCTATTAAGAATAATTTTGGGGGGGGCGGAGCCAAGATGGCGGAGTAGAAGGACGCACATTTACGAGCTCCGAGCCCACAACCCATGGAATTGAGGTAAAAGGAGATCCCCATAAATTCTGAATCTCTGCAGGGGGTGCATAAACATAGGGGAAGAGATTTCCGTTCCACTGAGCCCTGGAGAGCTGTCCCCGGGGTCCATCGCACCCTGGAAAGCGGACCCCACCCCCACCCCTGGCCGCGGCCCCAGAGAAGCTGACCCGAGCAGACTTCAGAGAGGGAAGCTCCGGGGGAAGCTCCGGGAGCCAGGAAAGTCCCTCCGCCCACAGAAGCTACAGGTCAGTAAGAAAGAAGGCTGCGATAGGGGAGGGGAGCGGAGCGTCTCCGTGACTCGGGCCCCCTCAGGAGGAAGCGGCAGCAGCAGAGACGGGGGCAGGAAGCGGCAGAGGCAGAGGCGTGGGCGGGCGGCTGAGGCGGCAGCAGCCCGGGACTCAGGAATCCCCCAGCAGCAGGTAGGATCTTCAATACTGAAGGTCTTTCCAACCTGAGGGAGCCGAACCGGGGAGACGGCCCTGCCCCCACCCTGCTCTACTGCTGAACGCCTCTGAATAAAACCCCCAAGGGAGCTGAACATAGGAGGCGGGGCCCCGCATCCCGCCCCCACCCGCTCCGTTCCTGAAAGTCTCTGCAGAAAGCCCCTGAGGGACCAACTTAGGAGGCGGCCCTGCCCCCACCCCTGCACCAGAACTAAAGCTTGCCTCCAGAAAGCGCATTTGAATCTCAGAGGCCAAGCACTAGCTAGGCGAGTCCAGGTGGAGGTGGAAAGGAATCTCAGAAGTCAAGTAACTGGCTGGGAAAATGCCTAGAAAAGGGAAGAAAAATAAGACTTTAGAGAGTTTTTTCCAACAAATGCAAATGATCCCAGCCTTCGGATCTGATGGCGAGGACGAGAACGTATTTTTCCCATCAGGGAAAGATGTGGAGGGCGGGGCCTCAGTACCCCAGACACCCCAGGGGGGTGTTGGGTGGGCTCAGGCCTTGGAAGAGCTTAAAAAGGATTTTGAAAAGCAAGTTAGATAGGTGGAGGAAAGACTGGGAAGAGAAATGACAAAGATGCAAGAAGAGTATGAAAAAAAGGTCAATATCTTGGTAAAGGAGTCCCAAAAAAATGCTGAGGAAATTAACACCTTGAAAAATAGGCTCACTCAATTGGCAAAAGAGGTTCAAAAAGCCAATGAGGAGAAGAATGCATTCAAAAGCAGAATGAGCCAAATGGAAAAAGAGGCTCAAAAGCTCACTGAATTTAATAGTTCTCTCAAAATTAGAATGGAACAGATGGAGTCTAATGACTTTATGAGAAACCAAGAAATCACCAAACAAAACCAAAAGAACGAAAAAATGGAAGAGAATGTGAAATATCTCATGGGAAAAACAACTGACCTGGAAAATAGATCAAGGAGAGACAATTTAAAAATTATGGGACTACCTGAAAGCCATGATCAAAAAAAGAGCCTAGACATCGTCTTGCATGAAATTATCAAGGAAAATTGCCCTGACATTCTAGGACCAGAGGGCAAAATAAGTATTGAAAGAATCCATCGATCACCACCTGAAAGAGATCCAAAAAGAGAAACTCCTAGGAACATTGTGGCCAAATTCCAGAACTCCCAGCTCAAGGAAAAAATCTTGCAAGCAGCTAGAAAGAAACAATTCCAGTACTGTGGAAATACAATCAGGATAACTCAAGATCTAGCAGCTTCTACATTAAGGGATCGAAGGGCGTGGAATAGGATATTCCAGAAGGCAAAGGAAGTAGGACTGAAACCAAGAATCACCTACCCAGCTAAACTGAGTATAATACTTCAAGGGAAAATATGGTCTTTCAATGAAACAGAGGACTTTCAATCATTCTTAATGAAAAGACCAGAGCTGAAAAGAAAATTTGACTTTCAAACACAAGAATGAGAAGAAGCATGAAAAAGTAAACAGCAAAGAGAAGTATTAAGGGACTTACCAGAAATGAACTGTTTACATTCATACAGGGAAAGACAATATTTCTAACTCTTAAAACTTTTCAGTATCTGGGTAGTTGGTGGGACCACACATACACATGTACATGCATGCACACACATACATACATGCATTCACATACAGAGACAGAGAGCACAGATTGAACTGAATAGGATGGGACCATACCTTAAAAGAAATTAAGGTAAATGGTGAGAGAGAAATGTAGTGAGAGGAAAGAGGGGGAAATGGAAAGGGGTAACTATATGTCATTTAAGAGGCAAGTAGGAGATTTTTTTAGTGGAGGGAAAAAAGAGGAGAGCTGAGGAAAAAAAAAAAAAACAAACAAGAAGTTTACCCTCATCACATTTGACTAAACGAAGGAGTGAAATGCACACTCATTTTGGTATGAAAACCTATCTTACAGTATAAGAAAGAGGGGGAGAAGGAGATATTGGGGGGGGGGGATGATGGAAGGGAGGGCAAAGGGAGGAGGGAGTAATTGAAAGTCAACACTTGGGGAGGGACAGGATCAAAAGACAGAAGAGAAACAATGAGGGGCAGGTTAGGAGGGATGGCAATTCAGTTAGTCTTACACAACACGACTATCAGGAAGGTCATTTGCAAAGCTACACAGATATGGCCTATATTGAATTGCCTGCCGTACCAAAGGGAATGGGTGGGGAGGGAGGGATGGGGAGAATTTGGAACTCAAAGTTTTAGGAACAATTGTTTAGTATTGTTGTTGCAACTAGGAAAGAAGACATACAGTTAATGAGGAATAGAAAGTCATCTGGCCCTACAGGAGAAAAGAGAAGATGGAGACAAGGGAAGGGTGGGATGACAGAAGAGAGGACAGATTGGAGATAGGGAAAATTAGATTGCTTGGGGTATTGGGGTGGGGGGAGGGGAGAAAAGGGGAGAAAATTTGGAACCCAAAAATTTGTGAAAATGAATGTAAAAAGCTAAATAAATAAATAAATAAATAGATTTTTTAAAAAAAGAATAATTTTGCTTAGATGTTGTTTATTTTTAATTTTGAAATTTATATGTGATTAGATGAATTTTTCTTTCAGAGATTGCTATTTTATTTGATTAATTTAAGTGTTTTATATTTTGTGTAAGTACCCAAATATTTTATTTTAGTTTCTCAGTTTTGCTGTCACTCATAAGACAAAATGAGTCAAAGACAAAAAATGAGGCATCAACACAAGGAACATCATAAACCATTTTGTTACTCATTTCAACCTAAAATCTCTCTACCCTGCCCCCTCCATTACTTTATCATGCTATTGTCCCTGTCATGTCTTTATTTTACTCTCTTTTGAATCTTGACCCAATTTAATTACACATAATCTATTCATATCTATTTTCCCCCTTCTTTCTGTCTTCAAACACTCCCAAGTCTTCTCCTTTGACTTGAAAAAAATAAAGGAAAAAAATCAGTAGAGCATACCATATCTTAAACTGATCATCCTATATTTCTTTTCTCTTTCTCACCTCGAATCTTCATGGTAAAACCAAAAACAAAAACTGTTTACACATGCTGTCTTCACTTCCTCTTCTCTCACTTACTTCTCAATTGCAATTTAATTTCTGATCTCATCACCGTTACCAACAGTCTCTTCAATGCCAAACTTGATGGTCTTCTGTCAGTACCCTTTTCAACCTGTTGAATTTAACACTGTTGATTATCTTCTTCTCTTGGATACTTCTTCCTCTAATTGAACCTCTCCTATTCTGTCTTTTCTGTTGGCTCATCATCTATATCATGCCCTCTAAATATGAGTGTATGCAAAGGCTTCTTCTGTGCCTGCTTTTTTTATCCTACTATACTTACTTAGAGACCTAATCAACTCTCTTGGATTTACTTATCATCTCTCTATAGAGATAATTGAGTTTCAATTCTGCATCATCAGTTGGCCACTAGACATTTCACACTGGATGGCAGAAACATCTCCAACTCAAGATGTCTTTCCTCCCAAACAGTAAGCATTTTTCAACTTCCCTATTTCTAGAGAAGGTAGTACTATTCTTCTAGTTTCCTTGGCTCATCAACTCAACATTAACCTTGAATCATCACTCTCCTTCACCACCATATCTAAACACTCATTAAATCTTGAAATCCTGCATTCTTTACCTCTACAAAATCTTACCTATTTGACTCTTTATCTCTCCTCATACAGTCACCACCTTAGTTCAGTTTCTCCTCATCTCCCACTTAAATTATTGCAACAACATCCTAATTGATCTCTCCCTCCCTCCCTCTCTCCCTCTTCTTCTCCCTCCCTCCCTCTCTCCCTCTCTCCCTCTCCCTCTCCCTGTCTCCCTCTCTCTCTCTCTCTCTCTCTCTCTCTCTCTCTCTCTCTCTCTCTCTCTCTCACTCTCTCTCTCTCTCTCCTCTCCTAATTCCAGTCCATCTTTCACATTGCTGCAAAAATGATTTTCCTTAAGCCCAGATCTGTTCATGTTACTCTCCTTAATTGGATTCCTATTGCTTCATGGATCAAATACAAACTCCTCCATTCAAGTTTTGAAGTCTTTCACAACCTGAACTAAATTTGCTTTTCCAACTTCATTCCATTTGTATTGACATACGCTTCAATTCTTTGTCCTTACAAAAATTATTTCATCTTGCATTTTTGTGCCATTGTCTATCTCCCATGCTAGTAGTGCATTACCTTTTCACCTCTCCTTCACGGAATTCCCCTTCCACATGAAGCTTTACTTTAGCCTCCAATGACCAATGTTTTCCCTTCTGAACTACCATACCTGGTATTTATCATATATTTGGATTACTAGTTAATTGCATGTCCTAGTTGCATAATAAATGAGTTTTTTGATGGATTGAGCTCTAATCTATTCTGATTCTTTTACTGGTGAGTTTAGGTCATTATCAGTCAAATATACTTTTTTAAAGTTTATGTCTCCTCCATCAAATTAAGATATATTCCATTTTTTTAAAAATTAACATTTGATCTCCAACTTTTTATTTTCCATGCATCATGTCAATCTATTTTCTCCTACTAATATTTTCTACTTATTCTCATGGTTTCTTTTAGTCTCCTCTTACCTATTCTCATAGTTTCTGCTGTCCAACCAAAGTGTAGATTCCTGGATTTGCTTTAATTGCTATTCTGTATTTTTTAACGCTTCCTTTACCAATCTGGACAAAAATGTGGCTTAACTTCTCCATCCCCTCTGCCTCCTTCCCCTCAATCGTTCTTCATCCTACCTCATTCTCTGAATTCACTTCATTTTTTGGTATGCTAGCCCAAGAAATGTCAACCCAGTTATTCTCTTAGATAAATTTTTTCCTCTTCTAGGATGACCTGGATTCTGATTCTCTTTCTTAGGCTTTGATCATATATTTTCTCCTTTATAGAATACAAAATATATACAATGTCAAATTTCTTTTTTAAAATAACTTTTTATTTTCCCTTTCCATTCCAGATATGATGTGGCTCTGAATCACTTGTATTCATTTTTTCATTTCTCCTTTCATTTCTTCTTTTTCTGTTTGAAAGTCTTTTATCTATGCCATCCCTTTCTAGGAAATATGAATTTGATTCATCCTCTTCCTCCCTCTTTTTCTTCATAGAAAGAGAGCTAGATTTGGAATCTGAGGAGTCAAATAACCTAAACATGAATTCTGACTGTGATCCTGTGTTATTTTGAATAAATCACTTAATGTCACTAAGCCTCTCTTCCTTATAGGTAAGGTGAGGGAGCTGGACTAGATGACCCCTGAGGTATATTATTTTAATCTTTCCTCATAGTTTAGTCATTATTGTACTTTATCAGATGAAGTTAAACTTCTAAAAGACATTTGACTTTTCTCCTTATATAATATAAATGTTGGTCCATCTGTTTTTATTATTAGTTATGGACTTGTTTGCCTATCCTAAGTCTCTTTTGTTGGATGAATTTGTACACCAAATGGCTTGATCATCTCTATTTTCTTTAGCTGGAATGATTTAAAAATGATTCAGAAAAATCCATCTTTTTTCATTGACAGTAGTGGTGGGCTTTAGCCAGCCCTTACTGCAACACCCACTGAGATACATTCTCAAGGGCAGTGGGCACGGGAAGAACTAATTAGATGGGAGCAACTAAAGCAGATTGTAAAACAGAAGTAGGTAGTAGGAGGGAATATGAAGAGCAAGGTTATGAAAAATTAAATAGATATGCTTCAGATAGATTGTCTTTACTCTTATCCAACAACCCGCGAGTTCATAGCATCTAGAAAAGCAATTAAAGAGAAAAGGGTCGATGCTCGTCACACTAGATGAAAGGTAAGACGTTACAGAAAGATAGATTTTGGCCCAGGATGATGAAAAACTTCCCAACAATTAGGTTTTCCCAAAACTGAAATGGACTGGTTTAGTAGGCAGTGGGTTCTTAAATGGAGACCTTCAAGTGTAGTATGGGTGAGTACATATTCGGGATACTGTAGAAGGATTCTCTTATCCTTCAAGTCACTCAGATTTGTAAGCATAACATCATGTCTGACTCATTCCTTTCCCTTGTCCAACCCAAATCCAATTGAATGACAAGTCTTCTTGATTCTATCTCTACTGTCTTCTCCTTTCCACTCACATGTTTATTAATGTAGTCAAGTCCTTATCACTTTTCACCTGGAGTATTGTAGCATCCTCCTAATAGGTGTCCCAGATTCTAATTCTTTTATAAATCCTTTACCCATTTGCCAAAATAATCTTCCTCCAAGAGTCAAATCTACCATTTCCCTTCCCTACTCAAAACTTTGGACTTTGGTGAGATATGGTTTTGGTGGATGCCAACGTGCAGAGTACTTTGAACCTGGGGTATTCTTTGAAGGACTCACCATGTGAGTTTGGAAACATGCCCCCAGATACCACACCGAAACACATTTTAAAGATCTGAGGTGAAACCCAGCAATTTAGTAATAACAATTGTCTTGTCAATTGTAAGGATGCCTATTGCAGTAAAAAAAAAAAAAAAATTACTCACATGCCCACCCCCACACACTGTTTCTATAAGCGCCCCTCCCATTTCTAGAATGCAAGTTCCTCTAGGTCAGGGATTGTTTTATTTTTGCCTTTGTATTCTCAGGACTCACACTGTGCCTTGCACATGGTAGACACTTAATAAACATTTGCTAAACTGAACAGAATTGAAATGAAATGAAATTCTTTTTTCAGGTGGGGATTGGACTAATTCACATTTCACATCTCTTGCAATTGATAAATTTTAATGAGTTTAATATTCTACCCCTTTCCCCAGAAAGTTATTATTATTTTATTATCTTAAAGTTCACTTTGGTTTAGTTATGCCTTGGTATGGGAAAATTGGAAGGGAAACCAGCCATTTGGAGCTCCAAGTATTTCAAAGTGATAGGAAAAATCAGAGGATCAGAATATGCTCCGATATTTCAGACAACAGTTTTGCTATGTAGATATTTTAGAAAGAAAATTGATGTCCAGGCCTGCCCTTGCCTTCAGTTAGGTTTCCTTCTTCCCTCTCCAGCTGGAGCTATCAAAAGAATTTCTACTTTCTTTTCTCAGTCAGAGACCATGTTAATGACTCAGCTGGGACTCAGTCCCAGGTCATGTCACTTCCAATCCAGTTCATTTCTCTGTGTTAAACACAGTGACATAAAAAGCTAGGTTTAGCCAGAGATGAAATATCCAGCTGGTTCGAACCCCTCATTTTAGAGATAAGTGATGCCCAGAGAAGGCAGACAGCAAGTAGCACAGCCTGGATGTGAATCCAGTTTATCTGACTCTAAGTTGTGTGCTTTTTCTACTGCATCATATTGCTCAGTGGAGATAACCAATTCCATTTGAACTCCCATGACCAGGGCTCTAACTGTTGCTGATCTTCCAGGTTTGAAATCAAAACAAACAATTGGTTTTCAGTTGAGATGTTAAAAATTCAGTTAGTCACTTGGTGGTTTTTCTAAACTTGTGATGAGCAACTTGCTTTGCTGATTCCTGTTCCTGTCCTATCCTTCTTCTTTCCCCTGTCCAGCCCCACTCCCTGCTCCACTGAACTCAGAATGTGCCTCAATATCATGCAGTGTTAGCCTCTATAACTGAGAAAGGAAATTTGGTTCTCTTTCTACTCTGGCTGAATGGACCACATAAACTGCAGCTAGAGGCAGTGTTTTTTAAGAAGCATTTTTTTTTTTTGCATGGTGGCAAGCATCGTTAGAACTGACACAGCCTAATGTGGTTACTAAATAGCTAGATTCCATTACAGAGCCTTAAAATGTGTTTTATTCCTGCAAAATGCCTGTACTCATTAATTGCACTGTCCTTATCTGCGCACGGATCTGTGTTCTGTCTGCAAAGACAAAAGTGTTCCCAAGGCTCTTGGGCTCTTCCTGCCCTGGGAATACTCCCCTCCTTCCCTAAGCCTCCCAGTGCATTCAGTCCAAAGATGTTTTTTGGCCGCACATAAGGAAAATAATAGCCAGTGTCTGTCTCTCTAAAAAGATTCATATGACATTTTTCTTGTGAATCAAAAGCAGTATGAGAGATAATCATAGCTACATATTATTTAGCTCTACACTTAATAACCTTTCCCCTCCCTGACAACAGCATTGTGCTTTTCTATAAAGAAAGGCTCTGGTCTCCCACGTGGATAAGTGTCTCTTAACACAAATGATGTGCGTCAATTGCATCTCATCTTGTGGCTAGTCCTGTTGGGCATGGAACTGTGATTCAACCAAGGGAACAGAGGCAATCAGTCAGCTAAGAGACTTCTCCTTAGTCTTTTCCCCCTTCATTAGAATATGAGACATTGTGCTATAAAGATAGCTCTTTATAAAATCATTCTGTTTGTATTAAAAAAAAATTCTTTAATATATCTGTTTTTATTGTGATTATTTTAGCCAACCTAGGTGTTAGGGCCTATTAACCAGCACAAATCGTTTCCATAGTAACGTTCAAGCGGAAAATATTGGCAAAGTCTTCACTTATACTTCCTTTGCTTTTCAAAACTTGCCCAAACAAAACAAAACAAAAAAAATCTACTATTTCTTGATTCTAAAAACCAAGAAGTTATTAAGCTGAATCTACTCATTTCATGCCTTCCTTACCAAGATTTTCTTCTGAGAAACCTTTTTTATATTAGATGTTTGTATTTTAATCTCTGAAAGCTCTTATCACAGAACAACCCTAGGTTTTAAGGGCCTTGTGCTACCTTCATTTCTACAAAGGCAAAGAATAAATAGAAGCCATAAGGGCATATGGATTATCTAGGACAGTGGTTTCCACACTTTTCTGATTGTGTACCTCAGGGTTTTTGTTCTCATAGGTACTCACGTGTCCCTTGAGGATATGCCCTGGATCCCTTGAAGTCATACAACAGACTGCTGAGGGATACAGGAAACACTCCTTACTTTGGAAACTGCATCACTCATGGAAGGAAAGATGTGTGAATGCATGCATATCTACTCTGCATGAATGTCTGTGTGTGATAATAATAGCTGAGATTTATGAAAGTGCTTTACGGTTTTCAAAGCATTTTTATACATTACCTCCTTTGATCCTGCTCTTTGTAAAGTGCCATCACCAAGTCTATAAATCCAGCTATGGCCACATAAAATATAAACCTTGGTCAAGAATTCTTATCGGGATGTATCATGCATACATACGCTTATTATGAGGTTAATATAACCTTTTCTATCTGTAGAATATGAGCTTTAATTCACTTCCATAAATATTTACTAAGTCCTTAGTATGTGCCAAAAATCATACTAAAGATTCAAAGACAAACATCAAATAGACCCTGCCCTCAAGAAACTTATATTCTATCAATCTTAATCGCTTCTCTTCGTATTAGAGATGAATGTGCCTTCAGAGTCAGAAGTCACAAAAAATAGGCTGTGCCTATACTATGGTGGGGGCGGGGCAGCTAGGTGGAATAATAGACAGAGAAAGCACTGAGTCTAATGTCAAGAAGATCTGAGTTCAAATCCAGTCTCAGATACTTACTGGCTACACAACACAGTACAAGTCATTTAATTCTATTTACCTCAGTTTCCTCAATTGTAAAATGAGCTGGAGAAGGAAATAGAAAACCATTTCAGTATCTTTGCTAAGAAAACCCAAAATAGGGTCACAAAGAATCAGACAAAACTGAAAAATGGCTGAAGATCAGTAACATACCATAGTGGCTCACTAATTCATACTAGTGGGTTGGTTTATTTCCATGTTAATCTGAGAAGAATATAAATGGTACATCTGAAAGGGAGAGGACTGCCCTGTACATTGTAATTTATTGTTTTCTAAGGTAGAGTTGCTATTCAGTTTTATTGATAGAAGCCATTGGTTTACCCAAATGATCTATAGTCATGTCTTACACAATTAATCAAGTCTTGCTAATAAGAAGCTTTTCTAAGGCAGTCTGTCCCTTTTAAACCTCTCTGAAACACATACTGAGACTCATGGGATAAAACCACAGGGGGGCTAGAGAGAATTAACAGGTCTGCAAATTAGAAAAGTGACAATTAATGAGATTCTACTATATGCAAAGAAAAAACCTCATAATCAAGCCAGCTTATTTGTATAGCTTGTGATCTTTAAATGAAGTAATGCTTTCATCAGAAACAGAGACATACCACAGGGCTTTCCTGATACTCTTTTCTGCAGCCACCTACCATGCCCCCAAATTCCAAGTGGTTTTCTTCTTTGCTTAAGGTTGTTTAATCATTTTCATTTCATGCTGCGGATTCTATTTTATTTTTCTTCTTTATTTTTTCCTACCATAAGTTGTTCAGAGTAAAGAAGCATGTCTTTTAATATAAATTGATATATATTTGCCATATTTGCTCAGAGATGTATTTTTTAAATTGAATAAACAGACAACAAAATCAATGCACACTCTCTCATGGGAAAGCACAGCAGTCCTTATTTGGTCCTGCTCTGCCATTAACCATGAAGTTCAGATTGCTATGTGTAATGGTGCCTGGTGCGTCATCCATGATAATAAATGCATGTTATTATAGAGGTCATCGAAACAGCTACAACTAAGATAAACCTTCCCCACCCAGATCGATCATGATGAGGCAGGACCTGGGTCTGGATAAAACTGAGAAATGTAGAAGGAGCTACGTGGGACAAAGACTGGAGAGTATTTCACATTTTTCCAAGGGAATGAATGCCTCTTTTATACTTTACTCAACCCAGCATTCTCTGTGACACTGAGCTTCCGTTTCTCCATCTCCCATCTTTTCACTGACTGTTCCTCTTCTGCCTCATCTCCATTTCTTGGCTTGCTTGCTGTGATTGTTCTTTTCAGTCATGGGACCCTATTTGGAGTTTTCTTGGCAGAGAGACTGGAGTGGTTTGCCATTTCCATCTCTAGCTCATTTTAGAGATGAGGAAACTGAGGCAGACAGGGTTAAGTGACTTGTACAGGGTCACAGAGCTGAGAAGCATCTGAGGCCACATTTGAACTCAGGTCTTCCTGACTTTACTCCAGATACATTGTGATACCTAGCACTCCTGGCTTCCTTCAAAATCAACCTAAAGATTTTCAAGTTTTAGAAAGTTAAAACCCCGCTTTTTGTAAGCAGTTTTTCCTGATTCCCTTTAATACTAAGGCCTTCCATATATATGTGTGTGTGTATGTGTGTGTGTGTGTGTGTGTGTGTGTGTATCCTGAATACGAAATTGTTCATATGTTGTCTTGACCATTAATGTGGGATTCTTGAGGGGCTCTTTCTGCTTTTCTTTCTGTCCCTAACACTTAGTACAGAATAAAGTAGGCCACTTAATAAATGCATTTTACTTAATTGACTCAGCTTCATATGATAGAAGGAGTTTTTGGTCCTAAAGTAAGAGAACCTGGGTTCAAATACCACCTCTAATATTGCCTGTATTACCTGGACAAGCATTTGACCTTCAAGGGCCTCAGTTTCCTCAAAGTAAAATTGAGGGGTATGGCAAATAATTTGGGACCTCAGTTTCCTCATCCATAAAATGAGATGGTTGCACTAGACGGACTTTGAGGTCTAAATGCACAGTCCTTTGCTCTAATAGGTCTGCCATCCTGAGGTGACACTGTCTCTTGATGGAGGGAATGTCTCATTATACAAGGTACCTTTCATGGTGTAATGGTCCAAAGAAATCAGAAATGCTGAGAAGCGGGAGTCAGATATAAAAGTTTTTACTTAAGGGGAATACCACTTGGAACAGACTAAAAATATATTTTTGTCTCATTTTCTGTGGTGTTTCTATTTAGGGGCACAGTGAAGCAAGGACCTAGGCCCATCTGGAGTAATGCCCACCTTTCTCCTCCTCCTTCAGATTGGAACAACACAATGACTTTCTGTATTTTCCTCACTCTCGGGGACATCTACATAGAACTGGGATTTCAAACTATCACAAACTTACTAATTTCCTCTTGGGGCTCATCACATTGTTGCTGTCTTGCATAATGATACTGCAATTTAAAAATGTATATGTATGTGATAGCTGGAGGCTGGATCCCAGCTAATGAGTGAATGAGGGAAATGGTGAGCAAATCAATTATTTGTGGTCCTGTTTACCTTCTTATTATGGAAGTGAATCCCCTTGGGTGTTTTAAGGAAAATAAGAGGCAGCCTCGTTACTGAAAAGAACCAGGAAACCTATGTTTGTGTCCCACCATGGAAACGTTATGTGTTTGCACCTCAGCTGCTTCATCTGTAAAATGGGAGTGATAGTGATGTAATAACTAGCTCACAAGTTTGTTGTAAGAAAATCACTTTGCAAAACCTTAGAGCATCATATAATTGTAAATTTATAATTTGAGATGACTAGGTGGTGTAGCAGAAAGAGAACTGAGGAAGCTTGGGAAGACCTGAGTTCAAATTTGACCAACTCTGTTACCTTAGGCAAGTTACAAGCAAACTATTTAACTTTCACCTGCCTCAGTTTCCTTATCTGTAAAATGGGGATAATAACAGCATATGCCTCCCGGAGTTGTGAAGATAAAATGAGATTGTATTCACAAAGCACTTTGTAAATCTTAAAATGTCATATACGCACCAATAATGACAATCACCATCGTTATTGTTATGATTTATTATTACTGTCGTGACTATGTTCTTTCATTGTCATGATGTCCAATGTGCGCATTTTTGCAGCTGTAGCTGAATTTTATAGATCTAGTTGTTGTTCAGTAACGTCCAACCCTTTATGACCCTGTATGGGGTTTTCTTGGCAAAGATACTGGAATGGTTTTCCATTTCCTTCTCCAGTGAATTATGGAAAATAGAGGCTGTGTCACAGAGGTAGCGAGCTTTTGAGGCTGGATTTGAACTCAGGTTTTCCTGACTCCAGGTCCAGTGCTCTGTCCAGTGAGTCACCCAGCTGCCTCACATGTCTTACATTTCTTGGTAGATATTCAGTCTCAATTAAAATGTTGCCATGTTGATTCCTGATAAAGACTTTTTTTTACTGAAAACTATTATTTTTCTCCATTGGGAGTATAAATAGTATCCTGAGTGAAGAATTTTGGGGATCTTTTTGCTGAGATTCAGGTTTTAGTCATAATAAAGATAATGTCAGAGTCACAGGATTATAGAATTTCAGAGTTGGAAGGGACATCAGGGGTCATCTAGTTCAATCTGTATTTTAATAAGAATCTGGACTATTACACACCCAACAGCTTCTATTCGATGACCTCCAATGAAGGGGAACCCACTACCTCCCGAAATGTCCCATTCCATTTTCAAATAGATCTAATAGGCAGTCATTTACTTTTTAACATCAAACATATATGTGCTCTTTTTGCAACCTATCACTCTTAGTTATGTTTTTTGAGGACAAAAAGAATCAATTTAACTTTTCTTCCACATGACAACCCTTTAAATTCTGGAAGACAGCTTTCGTATCCTGGAAGTTTTCTCTCTTAGGCTAAACTTCCTGGATTCTTTCCATTTATCCATCTTCATATGTAATGGAGCAGCATGCCAGTTGTCATTCTCTCAACATCCTCCAGTTTATCAATGTATATCCTAAAATATGGCACACAAAACTGAAAATAGCATTTGAGGATGTTAGGGCAGCTATAACTCCCTTAAGACAGCCCCAGATCACATTTACTTACTTTGGATGTCATAGCACATGATGAACTCATAAAACTTGCACTCCCCTTAAACCTCCAGATCTTTTTCCATACAAAGTACTACCCATGTGTGCTTCTTTACATTACTTTTGTCAAGTTGATTTTTTGGTCCAAGTCTAAGTCCTGGTATTTATACTTATTATTAGATTCATGTCAATTTCTTAACTTCTCAAGATTGTGATGCATGACTCTGTTATCCAGTGTTTAGTGAAATGATCAAGGTTGATTGTATATCATTTCTTTATTGACTCTATTTATAATGAATTGCCTTTGACCTGTATTTGCTTAAGGTATGGGTCTCTGTCTCTGAATTTAGTTCAGAATTTAGCCTCTCTGTAATGAGTTGAGTTCAGAAATCCTGATATCTTGCTAATCCCCATTCTATTCTTGCCTCAGGGAGGTTAGCTGACCTTGGGAATGCTCCGTTGTCATAAGGAAATTGGGTCTAATATTTTTATACCACCAAGCTATCCTTCAAAGATGTCTGGTTTGCTGTCCAAAATGTCTAGGCCAGTCTCTCAGGTGGATAAAACAATGAACGCTTCTGAGCTGCAGGAAGAAGAAGAAGGGGTATTGCTAGCTCCTCATTACTGAACTTTTAACCACTCGTAATTGTTCTCCAGCTATGGAACCAGTCATGTTGTCCTCAACACCATGATGTAACCTATCCTATATCTCTTCTTTGTTCTTTATTCCCCAAAATCTATAAAACTGACCCCCTCATTTAGGGTCTTAGTTTACTGGGGCAGTTAAGGTCTTATTTATTGATAGATTCTTACTTTATCAAAATATTGGTCATGCTCAGAATTTTGGGCGTCAATTTACCTTATTTTTACTTTTATACCAGCTTAGTATTATCTGCAAAATTCATTGGCATGCCATCTATAATTCGGTTTTATTCATTGCTCACACTGTTAAGCAACACAGAGCTAAGCACTGGGACATTCAAATGGAGAATTACAACTTTACCTTGATTGAGCCAGTAATAACTTTTCTTTGGACATAGTAATTCATCCAGTTCTGGATATTTATAATTCTATTATCCTCGGGTATACATCATTCTATGCTTTCCACATGAAGAACATGACCTATTTTATCAAATACCTTAGTAAGATGTAGGCACATCTTACTTAACATTCCCCTGATTTGCCAGCTGAGCAACCTGTGAAAAAAAGAAAATAAGGAGAATCTGTCATGATCTGTTCTTGCCCAAGTCATACTGGCTCTTCGTTATCATCATGTCCTTTTATAGATGTTCGCTAATCATGTTTAAATAGTATATTCTAGAAGATTTGTGATGGAAAAGAATTGAGAAAATTAATCCCCAACCCTTGTTTGCACAGTTGGGATGGGGGTAGTAGTGGAGAGTGTGGGTATTTACCACTGTATATACTATCAAACTTGATGTGTTGAGTGATTTTTACAAACTGATTATTTTCCCCTTTTCTAAAAAAATGTTATGAATTATGGTTTTCTGGGCAAGGGAGGAAGGGTAATATACTCAGTGACAAATGTTGGAGGGGATATGAAATAATTGGGACACTAATTAACTGTTGATGGAACCGTGAACTGATCTATCCATTTTGTGGAACAATCTGGAATTATGCCCAAAGCATTATTAAACTGCCCATACCCTTTGACTCAGCAGTACTATGACTAGGTCTGTTTACCAAGATAATTATGGATAAAGGAAAATAATCTATATGTTCTAAAATATTTATAGCAGTTTTCTTTGTGGTGGCAAAGAACTGGAAACTGCAAGAATGCCCATCAAACAGAATGGCTGAAGAAGTTGTAGTATATGATTGTGATGTAATACTATTATACTATAAGAAATGATGAGCTTGATGATCTTAGAAAAACATGGATAGAGTTGCACAAAATAAGAATGAAATGAGAACTAAGAGAATGTTACATAGAGTAACATTATTGTTTTTAGAACAACTTTGAGTAAGTCATTTTGACTATTATAAATATCGAGATTAACTAACCAAAGATGAAGGAAGATGTTATCTGCATCCTGAGAAAGAACTGATGAATATAAGTATGTATACAATGGCTTTACACACACAAGCACACACACACATACACACACATGCATACACATATATATGCATGTATACATATACACATATTTGTATATGATGGTAGCTATCACTTGGGTGGGTGGGGCTTGGAGGGGAGAGAAAAGGGAAAAATAGAAAAATATTCCATGATAACCTTATATATTTAAAAAGAATAGCAAGTTGTAAATAATAGATCTGCAGTTTCCTGTACAATCTTCTTATTTTCTATTCCACTATGTTAGGGAAATGTCTGTTTTATTTCTTAAGTTTCAAAATAAAATTTTTAAAAATTTCAAGAAAAGGAATGAAGGTGATGTAAAATATATCAAAAAAGTAAAATATATTCACTCATTTCTCAAGAAACTCATTTCTCTATAATTTGTAAATTATATTGTCTTCCATTTTATAAAATCAGGATAACATTTACATTTCTCTAGTGCCGTGGTGACTCTCCCATTATCCACAGACTTTTAAAGGTCACTGACTGACTTTGGCTTCAGCAATCAAGTTTTCAATTAATTCAGTATATTAATGATGAAGCAATCTAGGTCAGATGACTTGAATTCACCCAGGAAAGTTATATTCCCTTATTTATTTGGGGTATCAATTCCCTCTCAGTAGTTTTCACTTGGACTTTTCCAGTCCAAAGGTCATTCTCTTTGGCAAAGAATACAGAAGGAAAAGGAGAACTGAGCAGCTCTGCCTTCTGTTTGTTACTAGTAATCCTTGTTGCAGTCACCTGGAACAGAGATCCTCTCCTTTCTTTAAATCTCTTCTTTTCCACAATAGAACCAACAAAGCAAAACAAAAACATTTTGTTTTTACTTAGCCTTCTTTACCATCTTCAGTTCATTTTAAGTTTTAGCATTCTGGTCATATCCTTGCAAAACTGGATCGCAACTTTTCAATTCCTGCCATTTAGAAGTCTAGGCTTCCATATTGTCATTTTCATCTTTTAAAAATCAAAGTTGGCTGATTAGTTCTAAGAGTATCCATGTTAGTTTCTTCAGACAATGCCCATTCCCATCTCCATTTCAATTATTTCCACTTATAATGAAAACATGCGTTCTTTTCTCTAAAAAGATACCTTTACTTACCTGTTGTAGTGCCAACTGCATTAACTGGTCCACACATTTGCTGTGTGCTTTGCTGGGATACAATTTTTCATCATGACACAAAATAATTTCAGTTTTAAAATCACGTTAGGGACTTGCTTCATCATTTTAAAAGGCACAATGGAAATTTGGCATTTTCTGGTCTAAGCATTCTGAGCCCATGGATTTTGATCAGTTAAGCTTCCTTCCTTTCAGTCTTAAGGTAACTGACATGAAATACATTTAATTTACTGGGGAACTGAGAGGTATGAGAATCAGCAAGAACTCCTAAAGGAAAATTCTCTCCATTCTCAAAAATAAAAATTGTATGTAACATTAAGTTCATGGTTTCTTATACAAAACAGGTCTTTTTCTTTTATATTTAGATGTTGCTATGGACTGGCGATTGTTAAGTTCACAATAAAAAAAAATTAATTTTTAAAAAAAGTATATCAAACCTAACGGGAAAAATGAAACACAAAAGTTCTTGTACCAACAAGGAGATACCTATAAAATATGTTTAGCTTTGTCTTTTTGAAATTTTATAATTTATTTCGGTTTTTATTGAACACAGAGCAGGTAACTGGTTCTCTGGGAGATATATACTAAGCAAAGGACATAGTTTCTTCTCTCAGGAACCTTTCAGTTGAAAAGATGTCTTGTCTTGTATATGCATAAAAATCTAGAAAATGACTTAAAAGCGAAATAGAAGCAAACATGATACAGAGATGGCATAGAGAAGAGAAACTAAGCTGATGAAGGTCTCCAAGCTCACAATAACTCAAGGATGGTTGAAGGGAAGCATTTACCAGATGGCAAGACAGAAATGATACAATGACTGTCTTCAAATTTATGAAGGGACTCTCATGTAGAAAGGGCTTTAGATTTTTCTATTTATCCCTGAAGGGGAGAACTAACAGGATGAGGTGTAAGTTGCAAAGAAGCAAATTGAGGCATAATGTAAGACAAACATATTAAGGAGTAGAGCTAGTCAAAGTTCGAATGGGCTGTTCTGTAAGGTTATGGATTCGTCCTTGTTTAAAAGCCTTTAATTCAAGATTGGATAATCAACTTTGGCAGTGATGTAGAGGAAATTCTGGTGGAGAGATGGGTTGTACTAGATGACTTTAAGGGTCCTTTCACCTTTTAGATTCTGAAACAAGTGCAGAGAAAATTCTATTGAAGGAATGAACATCATTCACCCCTAATTAGGGAAGATTTCTTGGAGGAGGGTAAGCCCTAGCTAGGTCTTAAAAAAGCTGTATGATTTGAATGGATGAAAGAGAAGGATGGCACTTTCTTCTCCTTCTTTACTCTCCTCAGCTAAGGCTATATTTGTTATATTGTTCCTTAATTTAGGGTAACTTAGGGGAGAGACTGTGGTTCAGATTCAACTAAAGGTATATATTTAATTGGACATTACGAAACTCTCCCTTATTCTTTCCCTTTTTCAATTCATCATCTTATTCCCCTTTCTCTAAGTGTATATATATATATATATATGTATATATATATATACACATATATGTGTGTGTGTGTGTGTGTGTGTGTATATATATATATATATATATATATATCTTCCTGGCAAATGTCTATGGCACCAACCATAACTTCTTTGGATAATATTACCAGTGCATTCAGTTCTCTAGAAGAAAAAATATACTCATGACACACTTTTAAGTTTAATATTTATTATTAACATTTTATGCATTACTTTCTTAAGTCTAATATCCATAAAACAATAAATCACATCTTACTTGTAACATGTGCTGATTTCTGAGGTGTACATACTCACACTGAAAATTGAATGAACTGGCTGGTTCCAGAATGTCCTGGATTGGAGATCAAAGTTTAAATAAAATAAAACCATATTGACAAAGCTACTAGAATTCTTAACCTATTTTACAATTTGCTGCTTGTTTTTATCTCTTTTGTTTAGGAGACTCCAGGTCAAGTCAGTCTCCCACTCGTGCCCTCATAGCAGCTGCTAAAAGAGTTTTATTGGGCTTATCTCAAAGGAATTTTCAGTAAATTCCCCTGTCCTTCCTAGGAGTCTCAGTGATTCTAAATGCTTGGAAATTCCATCTTGTCTCTGACATTTCTCTAGGTCCTTTATGCAGTGGGAAGTTTGTTGTATTTAACATGAGAGAACCTGGATTCAAATCCTTTCTCTGACAATACCAATATGACATGTGTTCCCTCTTCCATAAAATGAGGGCTGTTAGGAGTGGGACTAGATATTCTCTAAGACAGATCACTTCTTCTAGAACTACAATCCTATAGATACTTTCCCAATCTGTAATTGTTTTTTTTTTTTTGCACAGAGCATTTGGAAACTTCCATCTCCCTCCTTGGAATTTTAAAGACTGTTTCTAATAATTTTGAGCCCAGAAAATCCTGAATTCCCCATGGCATATTCTCTTGGTTTTCCTGGAGTAAATGTGTTACAATTAGTCATGTTCTATCTTTTCGGTGAAGCCTTCCTTTCATACCTCCTGCCCTGACTGACATTTGGGACTCATTTGCTTTGTGTAGCTATAATGACCCATGATTATTTTTGAACCAACATTCCCCATGCTGTTATTCAACAGATCAAACTTCTGTTCAGATTTTACTCTCCCACTAGACTTCCCACTAAGGTCTTTTCCCGGTTCTAAATGTGTCTCTGCACATCTTCAGAGATGATATTGACAGACAGGTCCTTCATTTAATGAATGCTTATACTTTTTTCAAGGCTTACGTCTTTCCTCCCTTCTCCTCAAGTCTCTAAATGATATCTCTACTTTTATCCAAGGGGAATGTTATTGTTTTATCTTTAGAGAATCAAATTAATTATGCTTTAAATAATAGATAATTCTCATGACTAGTAAGAGAGGAGTTATTTCCACCTAACAGCTAGCATTTACATATATATGTATGTATATATATTTACATATATATGTATGTATATTTACATATATACATATCACTTTAAGATTTACAAACCACTTTACATATCTTGTTATATTTGATCCTTACCACAGTCTTTTGAGCCAGATACTATTATTCCTATTTTACGGATTTTGACCCTGAGGTAGACAGAGACCAAGTGAATATTTGTCCAGCTTCACACAGCTTGTAAGTGTTTGAGAGGATTTGAACTCAGGTCTTCTTGAGTGTTCCAGAATACTACTACCTAGTTGTCTAAGAACATTACAACACTCTGAGCAGGAGGAAGAACATGAAATAAGGTATTGTGACAGGAATGAGTAGAGTGTGTTTGCAAGAAGTTGGGCTGTGATGACTATAGTGAAAATGTATTCAATAGGAACATATGTGTAGATCCTATATAGAATTGTATATTGGTGGGGATGGTGGGGGGTAGGTAGGGGGGGAAAGTCTAAGTTTTATGGTAGTGATTGTAGACCATTAAAAATAAATAAAATGAATTAAAAAAAAAAGAAGTTAGGCTGTGATGGGGCCTAGTAGAAGTTACAGTCGGATAGGAAAGGGGAACAACAAGTTGAAGACTGAATTAGAGCCTTCAGCTATGGCCACTACTCTCGTTCATAGTGTCATTACCCCTAACTTGACCTCATGTTCTAATTAATATCCCTTTTTCATTATTTCCTTTAGTCAACTTACCCTGCACAGACCCGCTAAAGTGGAACTCCTAAGGCTTAAGTCTAAGCACATCATCCCCCTACTCAAACAGCTCTATTGGTTCCTGATTGCCTTTATGCTAAAATATAAACTCCTCTCTTTAGCATTTAAAGCTCTTCAGATTCTGGTGCCAGGGATCCTTTGCAAGCTTATTCATTATTTCCCTTCATATGGTTTATGTTCCTGAGAAACTTGCTTGCTTTTCATCATGCATTTTATGCCCTATCCCATCTTTTTGCCTTTATGTGGATTCTCCCATGCCTGAACTGCACTCCCTGATTATTACAGCTTTAGAGAGCCCATGTCTGCTCTCAAAGTTCAGCTCAAGTGGTACTGACTACCTGAGGCCTTCTCTGATACACTCAATTGCCTTCTTCCTGAAATTGCTTTTTATTGCTGTGATGGATTTTATAGTTCTAATGAAGTGGACAGCCAGGCACTGCTTGACTGACTTCCCAGGGGGTGGTGACACTTGCTCTTTTTCTGCCATCCCTATTTGCCCTGGGTTCATCAATCTGGGATTGTCTCTCTCCTCATTAGGAGAAGCAGGCACACCAAGGCTTCGCTTCTGTCCCTGCTTCAGCTACCTAAAGAACAGTTCTATTTTGGTCTGTCATCTAAGGGGTCCTCCTGAGTAAGGGGAAGGGAGAGTTCAAAAAGGTACCCAGATAAAAATACGAATCACTCTTAATCGAACATAGATAAGGGAATCTGAAGAAATAAAATATGGTAGAATAATTATAGTAACTTGAAATATTGGTATTCAAGCCTCATTGACACATTAACAACCATTCCTTTGCATGGAGTTGTCTTTGAGCTGTTTACATTTCCCCTCCTTTGAATACAGCTTTATCAACTCTCAAGGCACTTTTCCCCCCCACTATCTGTCTATGGACAACTGTTTTGGACACTCTTCCCTTGCTGCTATCCCTATTATACCTGCTCCGTTAGCTGCTACTCTGCTGCTCAAGGACCTTCCAAAGGGAAGAGACCAGCTCCATTTCAAGACCCCAAAAGACCCTCTAGCGAAAGAAAGAAGACAACCCAAGGGGAGGCCATACTAACGGCTGGCTTGCCTACAAAGTCATGATCCCATGACTTGCTGCCAGTTTGGAAGGAAGTGAATCTGTCTACCTGATCCTCCAGGTCTCAAATCTTTACACTTCAAAACTGGCAGGAAGAAGGGACCTGAAGGGTGGAACACATAGTAGGAACTGGATAGATGTTCATGGTTTACTGGTTAGGCAATAAAAAGCTTTAGAAGCTTTTTGAATAGAGTAAATGATGCTAAAATATTTTTAAGGCAAAAATTATATGTTAGACAAGGCAAACAAGAGGAAGCAAGGAGATTGGCTCAAGGATGTCAGGTGTGGAGTTTGGTTGGTGGATAAGGTGTGTGCATAAGTAATATAGTTGGCTATACTAGAGTTATTAAAGTACTATACAGGCTATACTATTGTTATTATTTTAAGATGAAGAAGGCTCAGTTGAAAATGGTGGCTGTAGATTAGACAAGAGAGTTTGAATATAGAAAATGTTGACTAAGGGACAGAAGATCATAACAATAGTTTGTATTTTGAATGCATATAAGTGGGTGGAGGTGTGAGGGTGAACAGATAAAGGGAGAATTATCAAAGATGATTCTGGAATTATGAGGATATTAGTGCTATTACTAATGATGGGATAACTAGCTTATGGGAGATAATGAGATTTGGTATTATTCTGCCTGCATTGAAATTTAATTAGATTAGTGAATATCTTTAGAAGGGCAGCTAAGTGACACAGAGGATAGATTTCTGGGCCTGAAGTCAGGAAGACTCATCTTGGTGAGTTCAAATCTGGTCTTAGACACTACTAGCTGTGTGACTCCAGGCAAGGCACTTAATGTTGTTTGCCTTATCTGTAAAATGAGTTGGAGAAAGAAATGGCAAACCACTCTTCTCTCTTTCCCAAGAAAACCCACATGGGGGTCACAAAAAGTCAGATACAACTAAAAATGACAGAACAAAAATTGTCGTAAAATGGCTATGTATGGGAAGATTTTATACTGACTCAAAATATATTATGATCTTTTAAATAATCACATGTATCATATTTATCTTTAGTGATATGAGCACATTTAAATACCAAAATGTTGAGGGAAATAAAAAAAATGTTAATCACTGGTTTCATCAATCATAATATAATGTTATCTCAAAGTTCTTTGGTTGTCCTTTTCAGATTACTCTTGGAGTTGATCAGTGAATGGCCCATCTAAATGGTGTTGTGCAGAGCTGACATATTTTCCCTGCAGGTATTTTCTGACTAGAATAAAATCTATCAGTATTCTTGTCTTTCAGTCAATGACATAAGATTTTATCAAGCATTGTCTAAGTTCCACAGCCTGGAAATGTTGACAAAAATGAAACCATCTTTGTCCTCTAGTAGATTATATTCAATTGGGAGAGAATAATTAAATACAAAATAAGTACAAATAAAATTTGAGGGTTGAACACTAGCTGCTTGAGGAAGTAGAAAAGACTGTGTAGGATATGGAACTCAAGATGAGTTTTGAATGAAATAAGGGATTAATAAATTAAAAAGAGGAGGGAGTACCTTCTAGGAATGGGAGTAGTCAGTAGAAAAGTATAGAGATAGGATATGGAATGATGTGTGTGGGGCAGCAAGATGGCCAGTTTGACTGGACCATAGATTCTGTGAAGGCAAATCAAGTATAATGAGCTGGGTAAAATAAGCATTTTGAACTCAGGGTGTGAAAGATTTTTTTTGGAGGTGCGGAAGCAAGTCATTTGGGGTTAAGTGACTTGCCCAAGGTCACACTGCTAGTAAGTGTCAAGTGTCTGAGGTCCCTATGTGAAAGATTCTAAAAACCAAGCAGAAGAGTTTACTTTTGATTCTAATTGATAGCAGGGAGCTGCTAAGAGTTTTTTGTGTAAGACAGAGACATGTTCAAACACTTTGGTTGCTTTATTAAGGATGAATTGAAATGTAAGTGTCTGGGAAGAAAGATCAAATAGAAAGCTATAGAAATTGTCCAGGTTGGAGCTAACAAGAGCTTAAACTATGGCTGAGTAGTGTAAGTAAAAAGAAATAGGTGGGTAAAAGAGGTGTTATAAAGGTAGCAATGTCAACATTTGGTTATGTGTGTGTATACATACATATATATATATATATACATATATATATATATACATATACATGCATACACACATATGTATGTATGTTTGTATGACTCTACCTCAAATGAGAGTAAAGAGTTGGATAGCACCAAAGTTGGGAACTTGTATGATTAAAAGGATGGTGGTGCTTTTCATAGAAATAGGGAAGTTCAAAAACTTTGTTTGCTTCTATTGATGGTTCCTGGATAGGTTGAGTTTTGGATGTCAATATCTAGTTTGAAACCTCTACTAGCCACTTGCTATGACTGGGGTTAAAGGGGGAGCCTCAGGCTGGAGATATAAATTTGGCTTTAAATTTATTATCTCATTTGGTCCTTACAACAACCTTTGGGAGGTAGGTGCTATTATTGCCCGCATTATAGATGAGGAAAGTGAGATAAATAAAACCTGTATGACTTGCCCAGGATAATACAGCTATTAAGTGTCTAAGGCTGGATTTGAACTTATATCTTTCTGACTCCAAGCCTTGTGCTTTCCTCACCTTGCCACCTTGTTGCCCCTATAGGAGTACTGTAGTCACCAAGTGAAGGAGTATGGAGAAATAAGAGAGATCAGGGCAGTGTGTTGGGATACAGCTAATGGGAGGAGAGATAATGGGCTAATAAAAGGGACTGAGAAGGAGCATTTAGACAAGCAAGAGGAAAACCAAAAGAAAGCACAGTCAAGAAAATTGAGAAACGAAAAGTATCCAGAAGGAGAAGGTAGGCAACAGTATCAAATTCTCCTGATATCGTCTCTTAACACAGTCTAAGATTGCGTTAACTTTTTTGGCCGCCATAGAACATTAGTAATATGTATACACTTTGCTCATGTAAACCTTATATCTCTGAAAATAATTTTTGTCTAACCATAATTCTTCCATCTTGTCCTTATGAAGTTTATTTTTGACTCCTAGTGTAAGATTTTACATTTGTTCTTAATGAAATTCTAATGTATCAGATTCAGTTCAATGTTCTACCTAGTCAAGATAGTTTTGAATTCTGACATCCAAAGTTTTAAGCAACTCTTTCACCTTTTTGTCACTGCAAATTTGACAAGTGTTCTATAGCTATTTCTTTATCTAAGTCAATGGTAGCCATGTTAAATAGCATAGAGTCAATCAAATACAGATCACTGGAACACTAGATGGGAGACTTCCTTCCAAGTTCCAATGAAGTCATTATACATCAGGTCAAGTTAATTTGATGTTTTCCAAATCCACATTAACTATTGTCTGGACCAGAGGTGTCAACCACACTGCCTGCTGGCTGCATTGTGGCCCACAACACTCTTGAGTGTCCCAGGGACCAGATTAAAATGTAATTGAGAAATATTTAACAAAATAAATAAAAATATAACCAAAAAGAGATAATGTTAATGTGCCAATATGCATCCACAGAGATCCTTAGGCTTAGTTTTTCATCCCCGTTTCTACTTGAGTTTGATACCACTAAGGTACAACACAACTGTACATCTTTCCCACTGATAGGCTTTCCCAATTGCTTTGTTAAAATTTTAATAAAATATACACAGCATTCTGCATCTATTAGTCTTGTACCATCATAAAAAAGAAAATATCATTAATTTAGCATAAGATGTTTATGTAAGGTGCGCTAATGTAACAGTTTGTAATGGTTTGGTATAGGTTTATTACAATGCCTCTGCGATGTAATACTAATGATGTACATTATAGTAGAGTCTAGTTACTATAGACACTGTGGAATATAAACCAGCACCACAATGTTATACATGAGGCCTTATATCTCTCACCTAAGTATGTGAGAAATCTCTCATTTCTACATGGATATGGCTCATTCCTCTAGCCTGCTGTCACACTAGCAGGTCTGAGATTGCAGAGAGTGACCACCATCCTATGATTACATTTAAACTTTTTAAAGTTCCTAGGGGGTAACCCTACTGAGGAGAAACACATCTCCCGTACTCAACCTCCTACCCACTGAGCTTCGGTCTAATATATTTTAGATTTAAAGAAGCAAACACATAAAATAATATACTTTTATATCTTTATGACTATTTTAAAGTAAAACAAATAATGATAATTATTAAAACAAGTATATAAGTAACAAAATATATCACAACATACGTACTTTAATATTCACTAATTATTGATTTAGTACTGTGTTCTAGACTTTTGTTAGACTCAAAGAGAAAGTTAATGGTCTACAGTTCAATGATACCTATGTCCCCTTTATTAGGGAAAACTGGAACAATATTTGTCCTGTTTCACTCATGGTACCTTCTCATCTATGTCATCCTTCCAAAATCACTGAGTTCTTCCTTGGCAATCATATTTGCCAGTTCTGTGAGACCCAAGATTGTGGTCCATCTGGGCAAATGACCTCATCATCTTAAGGGGAGGTGGATGCTGTCAAACTTTCCTTATGTATCTTGAGTGTCAATTTTCTATTAGTCATTTCTGTTTAATTATTTCTAATAAAATGCCATTCTCTTTGGCAAGGAAAATGGAAGTCAAGTAAGAGCTGAGCAATTCTGTTTTTTCTTCATTGTCAATGTCATTTTCCTGTATGCCTTGAAGAATGGTTTTGTCCTTACACAGTTCCTCCAAACCTAGCCAACCATCTCACAAATGTATAAAATTTGTCATGTAACAGACATTTTAGTGCAAGCCTTCATGCCCAGTGGCAAAATGCGTAAAATAGTATGTAATTTTTGTGGTGGGTCACTAGTACTCTCATTTAAAGAAAAACACATTTTCCTAAGCGGGTTTTAGAAGTCAGACAAATAGAAATGTTTGGTGGGTAGTTTCTGTGTCAGAAACACCACATTTCAGAAACTTTTTCTTTTATTCAACAGTGAAATATCTCTGACTGGATAGCTTGATCAAACTACCACATTACCTGGTTCAATGTGGTGTCAAGCATGTGACCCTCTTTTTCTATTAATGAATTGTTCCTGAAACCATCAATTACAGGAAGGGCCCAGATCAGACATCTTTCCTCCTCTGGATTTCATCATTGTCCCACTGAATGGTAGAGTAACAGCAAGAAAAGGTACTCTCCCCTCCTGCCTCATTATTCAGTTGCCTTTTATGTGTTGTCTTCTCCCCTTAGAATGTATGTTTCTCAAGGGCAGGAATTATCTTTCTTTTTGTTTGTATTTTCAATCCTATTGCTCAGCACAGTGCCTGGCACATAGTAAGTGCTTAATATACGTTTATTGATGTGATCATAGCAAGGGGAGCCCAGACCTCTGAATACATTCTAATCCTAAAATACTAACCTTAAACTCAGGGAAAAACATTTTTTTTTTTAAATCTTAACATCATTTTTAAAAAAAAGCTATATGGATTTCCTATAACTAAAGCACTTTGCAATGTTTCTCCTTCATGTTCACAGGGCAAACTCCATAAAATTGGCAACATGTAGTTATAGAAACTGCCATGCGAGTGCTAACAGGGAAAGGTGATCTTTCAGAGGTCCTATCTAAGCTCAGCCGTGTAGGTATAGACCAAGAGCAAACATTCTTAAGAACTTTGCTGCTAAAGTTAAGTTATCCTGTATTTATTACTGTCTCTCCTATTAGGAGGTAAGCTTCTTGAGAGTATAAGGTATTTCATTATTTTAAATGGAATTTTTTTTTACATTGCCTATATTACTAACTGTATTACTCCCCTGAAACACTACACTCCCCCCCTTTTTGGCCCAGAGAGTTATCTTTTGTAATAAAGTACTTCTTTAAAAGAAAAGAAAAATGTTTAGAAAGATTAATCGTAGAAGAAATATATTGTTAAATCCAGTGTTCTAAATCCAAGCTCCAGCCCCCCTTAAAGAACCAGTGCCTTCCTATATCCAATCATTCATTGGGATCAATATCTTATCAATATTTATCAATTCCTTTGTCATATCTTCATAATAACTGAGCTCAGTTATTTTGGTGTAATTTTTAAATACATTTTTGTAGTTATCATATATACTATTTCCTGGTACTCATTAATCCACTTTGCATAAATTCATGTGTCTATTCATGCTTATCCATATTCATCGTAGTGCTTTTATAACACAGCAATATTCTATTATATTCACAAAGCACAGTTTGTTTAGTCGTTCCCCAGTGGATGGTTATATACTTGACTTTCAGTTCTTTATTACTAGAAAAATTGATACTGTAAGTATATGGAACTTCATTTATTTATTTATTGTGGCCCTCTGTGATGCCTAACTGAAAGAAATCAATAGTCAAAGGTGTGAAAATTTTAGTCACTTCATATAATTCCTTTACATTTCATGTAATTGCTTTACACAGTAATTAGAACAATTCACAGCTCCTTCAGCCAACCACTAGTGTGTGTCTATCTTTCCACATCTTCTCCAACATTGACTATTCTCATCTTTTGTCATCTCTGCCCATTTTCTGGGTATGAGGTGAAACTTCAAGGTTTCTTTAATGTGCATATTTTAATATTACTGATTTTTCATATAAAAGAACATCAATAGTTTGAAATTGTTTTTTCATATCTTTTCATTCTTTCCCCTGTCTATTGGGGATTGGCTCTTGATCTCCTACAGTTCTGTTATATGTCTGTATATAGACATAGATGCTTATCAGTAAGTACAGATTTCTTTTCTGAGATTTAATTATACAGCATCTTGTTTTGGTATTCTGTTAATCTGAATATTTTATATTTCTACAGATAATCATCAATTATTTCAATTCTTTTTTTTTGATGGCATGGAATTATAGTGGGTTCAGATAATTATTCTTATTTCCTTTGAGCTTGCTGTGATTTCACTTATTCAGTTTTTATTTTGTTAATATGATTTTTTCTCCATCTTACTTTTAATTTGGTTGGCTAAAGGTGTCAATTTTTTTTAAATTTAAAATCCTGATTTTACCATTGTTTATGAATCCTGCAGTATTTTGGGTTTCCATTTTATCTTTTTGCTACTAATTCTCAAGTCTTTCTCTTTTCTCTTTATTTTTGGTGTTTATTTGTTGTATTGCTAATGTTTAAACTGCTCATTCAGCTTATTAATCTTTCTTTTTCCATTTTGTTCATGCATTTACTTAAAGATGTATTTTTCCTCTCATTTTCCTCTCATTTTACTTTCATTTAAAAAATTTTGGCATGATGCCCCATCATTATCATTGGCTTGATCATTGCTATTATTTTTCCCTATTATTTGTTATTTTACCCACTCATTAGTTAGGATTTCAATTATAAATCTATATTTTCCTTTCTCTCTTTTGTTTCTGGCTCCACAAATTGATTGCTATTTTTTCTACCTAATGGTCTATAAAGGACATATATCGGTGTGTGTGTGTGAGTGTGTGTGTGTATTCACTTGCAAGTTTTCTTTAATGCAAAATTTATTTTTGTAAATACTAATATTTAAGTGATGAGAAATACCTATATCTATATAGTAAGTAGTTCAATTTAGAAACAATCATAAAAATCAGTTCTAAATTTTACATTTTTTGTCATAAATTCACCCTTTTGTTTGGCTTTCTCTTAGATTGTTCCAATTATGACAGATAGTCAGTCTTTTCCTATTTTGCATTTTTATTAGTCTTTTTGGAAATAGTTGTTTTCCTTTACAAATATGAATGTTATACCACTTGGTGCATACATGTGGAATATTGTTTTTCTTTGTCTATGTTACTTTTCAATATAGTGCAATGCCCTTTTCTATCTCTATCAATATTCTAATTTTTTTTCTTCGTATGAAAGCATAATTGCAACTTCTCATGTCTTCTTGGATGTCTGATGCATAATGCATTTCTCATTTTGATTCTTTGTCTGTCCCCCAAATATCTGTCTGTCTGTCTATCTATCTGTCTGTCTGTCTATGTATCTATCTATCCATGTTTCTTATAAATAACAGATTGTGGGATTTTGTTTCAATGTCTAGTCTGAAACTTATTTTATTGAATAGTTTATTCTATTCACATTCAACATTATGAAAGTGATGTTTTTGTTTTCCTGCATTTGTATCTTCAGGGAAATACACAAACAGACAAAAAGGCAGGCAGCCATGCAGGCACACAGATAGATATTAATCCTTCCCTCATTTCTCCTTCTTCCTCCATGCCTATTAAACTTTACCTGGTTTGAGGGTCTAGTTAAATTGTTGCTTTTTTCTTTTCTTTTCTGTATATTTCTCTTATTTCTTCACTTCTTTTTGCCCTAATCATTAAAATGGTTAATGTAGTCTTTTTTCTTCCTCCCTTCAACTTTTGTTTATAAATCATTTTCTGAGTCTTTTCCTAACTATATTTTTTTTGCTTTGTTGTTTCCATTTATTCTCTTGCCCTTACCTCATCTGTTCTAAAAAAAAAATCTGATTATTGATCTATAATACACCCCTCTATCCAATCTCTTTATATCCCTTATGAAATGAAAACTTTTGGAGTATTTGTTTTAAGGTTCCTTTTCTAACAATTTGTATATTAAGGCCATTTATAGCATTTGCCTTGTTTTCTTCTTTCTTTTCTTCTTTCTTTCATCCTTTTTTTTTTTGGTCTTTAGTGCCTGACTTTTAGAACTATGATTTTGTGAGGGAATGAATGTGAATAGTAGTGCTATTAGAGTAAAAATTATCCTGTATCCCAATTTGTACACATAATTATTCTTTGGGGCCTTTTATTTCTCAAATAATTAGAAGGAACTTGGGAAAGTGTCTTGGTCTGTCATTTCGTTTTTCTGGTGACCCAGGATTCCCCTTTCCGTTTCTGTATTTGCATTCTCAGCACTTGGCATGGTGCCTGGTTCTGTGGTAGACATTTCATAAAATACTTGTTGAATGATTTCACAACTATCCCAAGGGTCTCCTAATTTTAAATTGTCAGCAAACATTGATTTAGTTTTGGCACTTCAAATATAAAATTTGGGTCCAACAAATTGATAAACTTTTAGAAGGACTGAACTGAATACATATTGACATTCTTTCTATAAATGAAACTAGAAGACATAAAGCCATTGAAATGGAATGATGACTCACAGGTTTTAATCAGAGAAGTGAATAAAGAATTTAATGGAATTAATTTCATTATGTGCCCAAAGGCCAAAAGAAATATCATTTCATTGAAACCTTGCTCAGAATAAGCATAAATACAAAAAATATCGCTGAGAGCTTATATGTTGTCACATAAAAGAATAAACAAGGATCACTGAAGCAGAGGAAGAAATAGAGAAATTTTATGAAGAAACTGACAAAATTTTTCAAGCTAGTCAATATATTGTTTGATATTTGGTGATTTACACAGGGAAAGAAGTACAGGGGTTAATGGAGGAATAAATGAGGATGAAGAAATGAAAGAAGTTCATATATTCTAGATTATCCAGAACCATCAGATCCATATATCACAGATAATTTCTGAAAAGGAGCTAAATGTCATTGGACATACAGGTAAGAGAATACTCTCATTAAAAAATGAAATATCTTAGAGAGGAAATCCCTGGTTACAGACCTAATGGCTATTTTTGAAGAAAAAGATAGATAGCTATCTGTTTCTAGTCAGTTTCTATCACATCTGTTTTAAATGATAATCAGTATTAAGAGAACGGAAGGGAATGAAGAGGAATAAGCATTTACATAGTGCCTACTATGTGCCAGGAACTATGCTAAACACTATACAAGTATTCTCTCACTGGATCCTCACAATATGATTATGAAATAGGTGCTATTATTACCCCCATTTTATTGTTAAGGGAGCTGAAGCAAACAGAGGTTAAATGACTCGCTCAGCCAGGGTTACATAACTTGTTCATGTCTGAAACTGGATCGGAACTTTATTCTTCCTGACTCTGGGCCAAGTAGTACGTGTACCACCCCACCATCTACTGCATCAGTAACAAATTCAAGGTACTGTGGAGCACTGGAAAAAATCAGTGACTCTAGGCTGAAGTTTTTAAGCTATTCGTCATCCTGAGCAAGTGATTTCCTTTTCCCAACCTTATTTCCTTAATATATAAGCTGAAGGACCATGACTGTTTGGTCTTTAATATTTCAAATAACTCTAAATCCTATTAAAACCTAGAAGAAAGGATATACTGTAAGCAATCATAATAACTCTAAAATAACCTATTTGTTTTAACACTCACTTGATGCTGAAAAACTGGATATGGATAAAATAAAAAAATGCTACTATTAATCAAGTTATTAATCAAGTATTTACCTTATATAATCAAGTATTCAAGTTGTCCCCAAATTCAATGAAGTTTCAGACTTTAGTAGCTTGAACTAAGACTGGTCTCATTCTTTCAGACTTTTTTCTCACTGGAACCACTGTCATCTTCTCCTTGTACTAGGAGTCTTTTATGACTATTGAAGATTTCCTTCACTGTACTTTCAGGTGGTTGGATCTCTTGTTGTCAAGTCTTAATCAAAGCCTTTCCCTGCACTGACTTTTGCGACAGTCTATATTATAGAAGTTTAACTGACATAAAAGGATTGCTACAATGAATACACCACAGGAAATATGCCAGGGAAGCACTTCATACAGAAAATGCTTAGGTCTCCTTGTCAATTAGAAAGGCAAGGCAAGAAATAGCAAAAAAATTTTAGTGCAGAAACTCATTTGTACAACATGAAAGAAGAGGATAGGAAATTATGAATGGTATTGTCTCATGACATAAAAAATGCTGATATGGAAAAGAAATCTGTAGAAAAGTTGATATGACCCTCAACCAATCTGAGTCATCCCAAGATTAAATGGGAAGAGAGATATGAAATAAACTATTTTGCTAAAATTTCTAGAACAATCTATTCTTACTATTGACTGTAATAAAATGACCACGTATAAACTCGACGATCTCAGGACCTGATTTTATATTTTTTGAGGAAGTAGAAATGGTAATTAAAATGAAGTTAGGTAGAGCAACTGGAACTAACTTAATACATATTGAAGAAATCTATGCTGGAAATAATGTAATTTTAAAGGTATTCAGGGATTCAATTTTCATGATATTATAAATTAGGAGATGATTTCCAAGAAACAGAAACTATCACAGACTGTATCATCAACAACATTTTAAAAATATAATGAAGACATAAATAATTTTGACTGATATGTCTACCTTAAAATTTCTATAAAATCTATAAAACTAATTACAGAATCTCAAAATTGTAGAACATGAAACAACCTTAGAAGCTATGTAGATCAATTCCTATTCAAAATATGAAGCACATCTACAGTGGTTCCCATCAATGAACTACTAGGCTGTGCTTAAAGTCTTTCTGTGATGAAGAATTTGCTTTCTTATGAGATGGTCTAGTCTACTTATAATGAAGATTTTGCCTTATATTGAACAGAACTCTGTTCTCCTATAATTTGTACACATTCATTCTAGATCTGCTCTCCAAGGCTAACCAGAATAAGTCTAGTCCCTTTTCTACAAAACAACCTTTAACATATGTCCCTATGAAATTTGTCTTTCATATGTATCTTTTCATTTCTTTATATATGTTTAAGGTGACAAGTATTATGGGATACTTTGATCATTATATCTATGACTGTATACATTTGAGTACTCATTACAGTGCCTCAAATTGCAACCCTTCCATTACCACTGACCCAATGTTATCTTTTTCTGTGTCATTCCATAAGTTAAGGGGCTGTAAAATAAATAGAAGATAAAAGCTATTACCTCAAGTAGCTTATATTTTCTTTTACTGCCTTTCAGATTCCTGAAGTAATTTTCAGTTATTTGACAATATATAAAATGTGATATGAAAGTGTAAATAGATACATAACTCATAATTTGCTTATTGTTCTTTTGCTTCAGACAGTCAGCATTGAATACGACTAAACCATTTCTATTAATGCTCAAAAGGGACAGGTATAAATAACACCTAATTCTATATGAATTTCATTTAGTTTAATATTCAAGACTATAAAAAGAATACTTTTGAAATATCAGTCTATAGATTCAATTATTTCCCTGGAGGGACATATACCAAGCTCTAAAGTCCCTCAAACAGGTAAATATTCTAAGTTAATTGGTTTTCTCCAATTATATTTCATTGTTCTTCTCGTTTTTCATTTAAAAAGGTGGTTGAAATGCCATGGCAGTTTAAATATGTCTCTAATTTCCTCAGGGTTTTAACAGTTTTTTAAACTTCTGACAAGATCTTTAAGAAATGAAGTCACGTACATAAAATTATTACACTGAGATTCTACTTTATAGGAGAAGGGGCAGTACTGCTGTTCAAAATATGTTTCATGTCCTTAGTACCGACCATTTCATTCTGGTGGCCAAGAGGAATAAGTCATTTTATCCTTCTAGCAGCCATGCTTTATCTGCGTTAATTTCCTTCCCTACTCCTTCCTTGCAATTAAAAGGGATGCCATTGTAATTCACCACAAAAGGAAACAAAAGCCAAGAAAACATTTTGTAAATTTCTTATCATGATTTCAATAAAACGTTTAAAAATGATTCTATTAGTGTTTCTTTTTGACTCTGGGAAAACCAATTTGACAGTTTCTTATTGCTTGTTGTATTTTATTTTTTTCCTTAACACATACATATTAAGTTAGTATTTTCATTTAAGTCTTCTGTCTTTAAAACAAGCAGTGCTGATCTTTTAATAAATGGATGATTTATTGCTAAGATGAACTTAATCCACACATCAGGGAAAACAAGCGATACTTTCCTTTTGTCATTTAAAGGCTAAATGAGTCATAATAAACATTTCTGTTTCTTGCTGCTGAAGACTACTGCATTGTAGAATGCCTCTAATGTGAAAATAGTCAAATGATAACTTATTTGCTTTTATACAAAAAAAAAAAAAAGAAAATTATGTGGCATAAAACCATACTTAAAAAGTTCTTTGGATAGTGTAGCAATTAATTAAACAAGAGAAACATGAAAATAATCCATTGGTTTAAAGTTAACCTGAGTAGCATCTGGGAATTGTGGAAGACTGAAAATCATTATTGTTCTCCAGCATTTTGGAGAATGACTTTTTTTTTCTTGACTCCTACAGCCCTGTTTTACTTCCCATTCATCCACTGTAAAAATAATGACAATGTCAGAAGGGCATTTCCATATACTATAAATGACTTCCTGAATTGCATATGTTGAAAAGTACATGAGCATCTCAGGAGTTGAAGGGGAGATATGAACGTATGGTCATTATGCAGCTGTGGCAGATGGTAGATAACAAGAGGGTGATTAATAGCTCTCCCATGATATGTGTATGAATTTTAAGACTAGGCACCAATTACAAATTTCAAGTAAAGAAAGGTTTGTTGTTTTTTTTTTTTTTTTAATGAGACAGACACCAACCAATTGTCTTTCACATTTGTAGGATATGTGATATGAAGAAACATAGAATTAAGATATATTTTAATTGGGGACAAGAAAGAAGTCTTTGCAACTAAAAATACCAAAACATATGGTGAAAATGTGAAGTATTTTGCTTTCCTTATCCTCGCAAATATTTATGATTTGGTTTATTCCTATGAGACACAAAGAATTCAAGTGAATGACCCAGGGTGACTAAGGTGATGTGTTGGGAGCAGGACTTGAGACTTAATCTTCTTGGCTACAATATGCTATGTTGTTTGTAAGCAAACCTAGATTGTCAATAAATGCTAGCTGAATTGAACAAAAAATGAATAAATTCTGTATTATAATTATAAAATACTTCATCAGTGCAAAGTAATTAGCAAAGAAGATAGCAATTTGCATTGGTAACTGGAGTTTCCTCACTTGGGAATTCCTTTTCTAGTTTCCTCTTCTGTGAAATGAAGGGATTGGACTAGATGGTATATAAGGCTCTTTATGGTTCTATATCTAGAAATCTTATGATGGCAATAATCCTCATTATAAGACATTGAAATAGCAATAGTCATTCATCTGCCTGCAGATTCTATATGTTGTGTGTATATATGCATGCATATATATATATATATATATATATATATATATATATATACATACACACACATACATATACATATGCCCAGAGTCTTTCTCTGTGAACACAAGACTGAGATATCGGTCAGATATCACTTTTGGAAAATTCAGAGTTGAAAATTCTGGTTGATTTAATTTAGGAATCTTAAGAGAACTAGGATCCTTTCTTCATCCTAGACTAAGTACAATTAAGTCGGTTTCCAAGGCATTTAACAAACACTGAACACCTGCTAGGTGTAACTATACACTTCAGGAAACTAGAAACACTTGAGTGACGTAACAGACACATTAAAGAAACTAAGACAAAGTAGGGAAATTGACTTTAAGTCTTTTAGAGGTAATGTATTCTCAGTGTTGAGAAAAGACTCATCCAATAAATGGTATTTACTCCCAAATAATATATAGTTGATTGATTGTTTTGTCCAACTGTTTCTATCTTTTTTTCCTCCTTTACAATATGGACAGTTAGTTTCTTTCTTCTCTGAATTTCATGAGTAAATAATGCCCTCCAGTTATTAGTATTTCTCAAAATCATGCTATGTATACATTTCAGTTTCTCCCTGCCCTCTGCAAGTAATCTCTAAGGTCCTTCAGGGCAGGGACTGCTTTGACTTGTCTCTTTTTATACTCAGTAACTATAATAGATCTTAGGACACAAAATGTGCTGTCAGCAGCATAAAAATGTTAAGTAAAGGATCCAAGTTTGCTTCTGGGTGGAACTAAAAAGACAATATTTCTTCTGCAAAAATCTCCAGTATCATTTCCTTTCAGAACTCATCATGATCATTTGAGCAGGATAATAACATGAACAATTTAAAAATGTTGTAATAGTTGACAGAACTCCAAAGAACTGTTGAAATCTTGTTGTTCAGTTGTTTTAGTCATATCCAACTCTTTGTGACATCATTTGGAGTTTTCTTTTGCAGATGAGAAAACTGAGGCAAACAGGGTTAAGTAACTTGCCCAGGGTCACATCCTACTAGTTATCTGAGATCAGATTTGAACTCAAGAAGAAAAGGTTTCCTGACTCCAGGCACTGGAGTAGACTCACACATAGTAGACTCTGTCTACTATGCCACCTAGATGCTCAAAACTTTTAAATATTTTGGCAATAATAAATTATGATCACAAAAATAGTTAAAACAGAGTTCCTACTAAGAGGAATAATTAATAAGTACTTAATAAATTGCTTGCTGATTGATATCACATCCTTCAGTCCTTAATATACAAGGATTTGTACAGTTTTCTAGTTGTCTTATGAATGGAACATTTGCCCAGTGACTGTATGAGTATGTTACTAGAGAGACTGATGTTGGTAGATCACTTCAAATGCGGAGTTCTGAGTTGTAGTGGGATAAGTTGATTGGATGTCCCCACTAAGCCATTTATATAGAGAGAGCCCTTAGGAGTTGAAGGCCATTAGATTACCTAAAGAGTGGTAAATCAGCCCAGGTCAAGAGGAGGTCATGCCCAAGACTATGTCTATCAGAGTGGGAATAGGCACATGATTGATGCCTACATTTCCATCCTAGTCAAAATAGGCAGAACTGTTCTTCATCATCATCATCATCATCATCATCATCATCATCATCATGTTTTAACAAGATTCTAAGCTCTTTGAGGGCAAATGTAAAGTAATTTGCTTCCTTAGAGTGTCCCACATGTGGTACCAAGCACTGTAAGGTATACACCCCACTTTCTGACAAAGGGAGGCAGGTCAAAGTCTTGGAGTTCAAAGTCAAAGAAATCAGTTAGGGTAGCAAGGCTGGGATAGCTCCTTACCCATCTACCCATATGAAAACTCTGTAATGCAATGAAGAGTATTAGAGAGTATTAGCAAAGCCTAAAGCATTAGAAGGTGCCTCATTTATAAATGGTTCCCACTTGAGCTAAATCCTGTTACACACAGGAGACAGTCAATTGCTGAAGAACAATCTCTGGGCTTGAAAGATTCTATTTAGGGAACCCCATTGGGATGTAAGTAGGGGTTTGGGATCGGGGTGGGGGGGATTGCTCATTTAGGTGAGAAAAGGTTCCAGGGCCTTAAATGTTTAGCTATATTCCTGTGTAGCAACATTTGACATTTAGGTGATGGTTGTCTGACCTTTCTTAATTCTACCACTCTAAGATGAATTATTGGAGACAGAGGGCTCAGTCTTGGATCTGGGCTTAACTACTCAATCTGCATGTTATCTTTGACACATCATTTCATTTTTTCAAGCCTTATGGTGACAGGTCTGGAGTTAGGAGGACCTCAGTTCAAATTCAGCTTCACACACTTGCTGACTATGGGCAAGTTACTTAACCCTGTTTGCCTCTGTTTTCTCATCTGTAAAATGGGCCAGTGAAGAAAATAGCAAACCACTCTAGTATCTTTGCAAGAAAACCTCAGACACAACTGAAAATAACTGAACAAGTCTTATGTGTAAAATGTGGAGGTTGGGCTAGGATCATAGAGCTAGGGACCTCAAAAAATCATCCAGACTCCTCATTCCTCATATCATGAAACTGAATCCTAAAGGGATTGACTTGCTCACGCTGGTAGCAAGTAGCAGGGTTGGAATTGATACTGAGGTCCTGTTGCCTCACATTCTACAACCCTTTCACCGCCTCATTCATTGCCTCAAGTGTATTTCTCAGATATCTCCTAGCTCTAATTTTAGGAGTGAGTGAGTGACCAGATGATTTGTAAACTGCTTTCCAGTTTAAAACCCGATAATCCTATTATCTTTCACATCTGAGCAGATTATTTTGATGCCAACATATCTCTTGAGTTGGCTTTAAGCACAGGCTGATGAATAATTCCATGGGGAGGGAAAACAAGGAAGTAAAACAATATTTGCACAGTTAAACTCTGTGAAATGTGGCCTCTTGTTCACAGACCTGTCTGTCTAAACTGTGCAAATGAATTTAATTCATGTTTAAAACGGTTCCATTCAAATCCTTCTTTATCCCTAAAGCAAGCTAAAATTACCACAGACATTTGGGGAATTTGAAATGTAAAATCCTTCTTAAAGTGAATTCTTATTTGTAAGGAGAGAACCACAAACCCACACAAATCATAGACTCGTGGACCATTAAAACTGAGATTCTTCTGTTTCAGTGCCTTCTAATTTTTTTTTGTTTTGTTTTGTTTTAGCTTATGAATTCGAGGCCCATCAGAATTAAGTGACTTGTCCAGGGTCACACGGCTAGGAAATGGAAGAGAGAAAAATGAAATGTAGATCTCCTGACTCCTACTTTTGTTTTCTCCAACATGGCTATTTCTTTGTTTTTTCCTTTTCCCCTTGAAAGTAATGTCTCAAACATAAGGAAATCACTCTAGAGAAAAACCTGTGGAGACAAAGAAGATGGGACAGACATACATTTAAAATATGTCTCCAGGATGTTACTTTTTAATGATGCAACTGCAAATGATGTAGGTTTGTAATTAGGAAGGTGAACAGATGGCAGAGACTTCATTTAATGTGTTCATTAAAATAACCTACCCTGCCAAGTTACTGTTCCCTGCTACGTATGTGGCTGTTGCTCAGTTGAAATGCATTACACACCAAGCTGAGACTTAGGAAAAGATCATGGCAAGAGGGAATTTGCTAAAACTCTTTTCAAATGGCCTGCCAATTTCCTGATTTGTTCATTGTGACACCTCAGATTTAGTTTTGAAATTTGTAATTAAGGGCACCTGGCCTTTTAAGTAATACATAAGAGAAACTATACAGTGTGCTGGCAAGTTCACTGGGGCACCAATTCCCAGCTTAAGAGGCCTATTCCTGACTCTATAGCAGTCTGGTTATGGTATTGGGCATATCACTTCCTCTTTTTCTTTTTCTTTCTCCAAGAAAAAAGTAGCTCCTAAAATAACCACGATATTTTTGTAGGGTGAGAGAGCTCATCAAAACACTCAACAGCATTGGCAGAAAATAACAACAACCTCAATATTTGGTTGGTCATCAAGAAATATAGGCCAGACTGATTCATTTTAGTATATGTAGAGATATGAACTGGATCAGTGATGTCTAAAGAAGCCCAGGTGAAAACATTCTCTTTATCAATGAGAATCGGCACCTTTTCTGCAGTTCATAGTCTTATAGACTATGCTAGCTATGATTTGCGCCTGAAACACTAAGAGGTAAATAACTTGACCAGACTGACACAGACAGTGTGTTATCAGAGACAGAATTTTCTGACTTGTACAAATATTATCTCATTTGACCATCACAACAGCCCTGAGAGGTAGGTGCTATTATTATCCTAATTTTACAGTTGATGAGCCAGAGCCCAACAGAGATTAAATGATTTACCTAAGGTCACACAGATAGTAGGTGTCTGAGGCTGGATTTGAATTTAGGTCTTCCTGACTCCAGGTTGTCATTCTATTGCAAAGAATTTTAAATAACAAACTTTCAGTCTTTTCTTAATGACCTTTCATCAAGAGGTTCTTTATTCCTATTCTTTGATAACTTATTTATTATAACATTTTTCTCTTTCCTAACACGGAAATCTGCCACTGCTGCTTCTACCCATTGTTCCTAGTTATGACTTCGAAAGCACAAGAAAGTCAATCAAATTCTTCTTCCCCATGATAACCCTTTGCATGCTTGAGGACAGTTATAAGCTCTTCCTTTTCCCCCACCCACCCCTATCCCCAATCTTTTCTTCTACAGAGTTAAATGTCTGGAACACTTTCTGTATGGCATAGTCTCTATCCTCCTCATTATTCTGAAAATCCTCTTCCAGATACACTCCAATTTGTCAATGTACTTACTACTAAACTGTGGTACCTGGAACCAAATACAGTATTTTACACAGGGTCTCATCCTAGACTACAAGGTGACAAGAGCCTCTGTCATTTTGGTCATTATGCTTCTATTAATGGAGGCTCAGATCACATTTGCCATTGACTGCCATGTCACATCAAGAGCTCTAAAACAATGAAACCTCAGATTCATTTTCATATGAAATATTCCCTAAATAATTCGATTCCTTCTTGTAATTAGGAAGTTGCTTTAAAAATAACAACTTGCAATACTCTTATTTATCCCTGTTAAATGTCAATTTATGAGATTTAACCCATCATTCTAGCCTGATGAGATCTTTTAGAATCCTGATTCCTTCACCCACCAACTGATGATGAAGATAATAATAGTTAATATTCATGCAGTGCTTTAAGATTTACAAGGGATTTACATGTCTCACTGAATCCTCACAGCAACTCTGACTTAAGTACTATTATTTTATACTATTTCCATTTTACTGATTAGGAAACTGACACTGAAAGAACTGACTTTTCCAATTTCAGACAGTGTGTTCTGGAATTCAAACTCAGGTCTTCCTGGTACTCTATAGGCAACACTATTTTGACTCTAGTATCCAGTTTGTTAGGTGTTTTCCCAACTTCATTTTGTCCATGGAGGGCATTGATACCTTCATCCGAGTCATTGATTAAAATGCTGAAAAAATAGTGATGAGTATGGAATCCTAGTACATTCCACTGTAGAACCCCTTTGTATTCATGTATCATCTTGTTTCTCCCTGACACCAATTGACAAACTAGTTCTACTCTGGTGAACATTTTTGTCAATATCTTGCCACCAAAGGATATCATTTAATATTTTGTCAAATGTCAGGAATGCTATGTGATCATCATTTCCTCTGATGTTCTACTCTAGGAAACATCAAAAAAGAGATGAGGAAATTCTGCCATGATGTGCTCTGAATGAGGTTCTGGCATCTCAAAAATGATTAGTGAGCACTCACAACCTATCTCATTAATGTCTTGTAGAATTTTGCCAGAGATTTGAAGTCAAGCTTATAAGTCTATTTACAGCTTGAAAACTATTCTTCCTTTGACTATTAAAAAAACCCCACCATGATAGTATTTGCTCACCTCCAGTTTCATTCTCTGTGATTTCTCAAAGATCATTGACAAATCAGCAATCACAATCTCATCTGCTAGTTCTATTAATATCATGGAATGTATTTTCCCCCAGGTCTTGTTTATGTGCTACCATTACTATTCAGTGATCTTGGTTTTTAATTCTCTATTAGTTATTTTTCTCTTCTCTTTCCTGGTCTGAAGATCATTACACTTGGTAGAGAAAAATGGAATGTAAAAGAGTTAATTTCACCATCTTTCACTAGTTTGTTATCTTTATTGCATCCCTCTATTTTATATTCCTCTTGCCCTTAACATAGTAACAAAAACCCCTCCCCCAATATTTTGTTTTTAACATTCATCTTTCCCAGTGCTTTAAACTTTTTGACATGATTCTTTCAGGATTGAGTTAGTCCATTGGCTTGGCCATAGTGACCTTCTATAATTACCTTGTATCTCTAATCACCTTCCTTCTCTCTTTTAAAACTCTAATTTGGGTAATGACTATCCTGTGCATTCATATTTATCTATTTATATATGACCTTTCCTTCTTATTCATTAAAATAATTTTTATAGCACCAAAAATTTGTTCTTGAGAGCATCTCATTTCTTTTAAGGTAGTAGGTCATGATATGCTATATTTTATTTTCTTCAAATTCTTTCAGATCTGAGCTTTTAAAATCTAGGACACACAGCAGACTATGCCCAACGTGCCTCTCTTCTTTACCTATCATAAAGTTGTTTGATATGATGGATAGATGGCCAGAGTTAGAAAAACCTGAGACAAACATGGAAAACAAGGAAAATTTTTTAACCTCTCAGTGCTCTCCAAACAACTCTCTAAAACTGAAAATGTTATGGACAAATTACAGATCTGCATTGTTGGAAGATTCCCCTTATTTTGAAATCATAGATCTAGATTCACAAAAATCAGTTTTTAGTATTAAGTGGTCATTTCCCAAATTCCTGTTATTTAGAAAAATTTGGCCACTCTTTATTGTTAGAATTGGGTATAGCCTAGTGGCTCCCTTTTTCAGTTCCTTGGTAGTTTGAAGTTTGAAGAACAAAATTATCATGGCTCCCTTAGTTGTCTTTTGCCTCTTTTTGTAATATTTAGTGCCTGGAGGACTAAGATGTTTAATCGGTGCTTATGGATCCAAAGAATATACATTGAATACCCAACGAATATACATATAAATATGTGGCATATATGTGTGCATAATATACATGGAGAGAGAGAGAGAGAGAGAGAGAGAGAGAGAAGAGAGACGGAGAGAGGGGGGAGAGAGGAGGAGAGAGGGGGAGAGAGAAGAGAGGGGGGGAGAGAGGGGGAGAGAGAGGGAGAGACAGAGAGATATTTGATAATTTTCATGTTCCAGTTAATAGAATGCTCTTTAAAGAGGCATTGAACCCAAGGTCAATGGTTAATTGGGACTGAATATTGACTTTCTTCTAGGAGCACCCATAGGAGCAAGGGCAAGAATTGAAAAATCAGTCTTGTGAAGGTGGCGACAGGAATTTTGAAAACTTTATTGTGTTTTTCTTTCCTTTAGCGTACCTATCTCCCTTCCTATCCCTCAATCATCTGCCTAAATTGATTGATCATAGACTTGATACCTAATATTTTGCTTGAGTTGAAAATTTTAGAACCAAACTTCACCCGGGATGCAGAAGGTATGAAAAGAAACTAGGCCCAGAAAACTCATCCATAACTGTCTACACTTTATAGACCCACAAGTGACAGAATACAGTCTATAGTAGGTCCCTGAAGGTCTTTGCCATCCCCAGTCTCTAAATTGACAGTGAAAATTTGGAAAATCCTTGAAGTAGTTAAGTACTGTATAAGGATCAATTGTGCAGCCATCTAACTTGTCTTTGTAAAAACCAACCTATTTCTAAAGTTGAACAGTTCGAAATAAAAAGAAAAAAGATAGGCTATAACAAAGAATAGTTCTATATACCTCCCTATGATAAGAAAAATAGAGGTGACAGATTCTATCTATTGTACTTTTTGAAAAATAAATGTATCCTGAAGAATAGTCAGGTTGGGGTTTGTTTATTTCTTGGACCTCTCACTTGCTGCTATTTCCTGAGAAGGATAATTTTGGGCTACTTTCCCCTCCTTTGCCTTCTAATGGAGCCTTTAAAATTGTATTATCCCCCATCACTACCCCTCCTTTTCCTGCTGGGCCCTCTTGATTTTTTTTTTTTTTTCAGAACAAAATGGCCCCTGCTTTTTTGTTTTATCTACCTACTGTGGAACTCTAACATACTCCTTCAACAGTGGTCCAGTGGGAAGCATTGTTGTCTTGTTTTCCTAGATGTTTATTTTCACTTCAGTAAACAGACTCCATATTTACCTCCAATAGTCTCAGTATCTCTCTCTCTCTCTCTCTCTCTCTCTCTCTCTCTCTCTCTCTCTCTCTCTCTCTCTCTCTCTCCCCTTCTTCCTTTCATGAACCTTAGCTCTACTAACTTCCCTGACTGTTCTTTTCTGTCTGATAATAGTATGTGATTTACTATTAGAAGATGTTAAAAATAAATTTCTAATGCAATGTAGTCAATTAAGCTAATTCTTATTCTGACTTATTACTAAGTATTAAAAGTCAAAAGTCCTGAATTCTAGTCCCAGGCCCACTACTAACCAGTCTGTAACCTTTAGCAATTTAAAAAAGTCATCTATGTCCAAGTGAGAGGTGACATTGGATCAGAGAGCGAGTAGAGGTGCTTCTTGCCCCATTCCAAAGAAGTTCTATTCCTAGTTTTTTATCTCTGAATCAAAGATATCCTGCTTACTTAAGAAACAAAAGTCTACTCCATATATTCGACCTAAAACATTTGGGCTTGTTTGAAAATCTTCTTTATTAGGCTTATTAATTGCATCCTTGTCTGTGATTTAATTTCCCCTCACAATAATCAATGTAGATGAGAAACAGTGACTTAGATAGTAGATAGACAACTGACTTTGGAATTAAAAAAGGTTCAGATTCTATCTCTGATCCATAACCCATGTATGACCATGGATAAATAATATAACCTAAATACCCCTAAGCATTTCTTTAAAATTCTGAGCCATAGGTAAGTTACCACTTTGGACTGAGGGTGTTTCCATACTCATTTTTTAAAGTAAACTGATCGCCTGAAATCCCATCACCATGCAGAGGGACCCAGTTTTTGATCCCCCATATCTTCCATTTCATACATGCCTTTCCTCTCTGACTGGACACCTGGAGGGGAGAGCAATAAAATACTCCTCAAGCCTTCCTTTATAAAGGATTCTGAACTGCCCAGTGACTCTGCTTGGTTGGATATTTCTTGGTCTCTCCTCCCTACTGCACTTTCAGCTTTCTTTTGTATATTATGTTCCCCCATCAGATTGTAAACAACCTAAGGGGAGAGTTTGTATGTCTTATTTTTACTCTCACTCCCCCAGTACTTGGCAAAGTGCCTGTCACATATGAAGAACTTAATTTTAATTCAATTAACATTTATTATTACCTACATTAATGAAACAAGTCTAGACAATGATTGATACATATGCTTAATTTGCCCATCAATTTTCAAAGAAAGACATTTGTGAGTGTGTGTTGTTGGGTACAATCTGCAAAATACACTATTGCTTAAGATGCCAAATTTAGGAGACCCTTGAAATTCATATAAAAGAAGACTATGTCCATGAAAGGAATCTTGCTAACAAGAGTAATGATAATTCAGTTAACCTATACACGAATTCTCATCAATATTCAGTTCAACTCAACGAATATCTACTTTTTGTCCTTCCTCAACAATATTGTAATTAACAACTAAAGATCTTTTCAATAATGGTTGTTAGGCATGGGATAGATGATAGGGGTTACCTTCTATTTCTCTATCTAGCCAGTGTAGTAGGTCTTAGGAAGAGGGGATAACAAATGTTTTAGATTAAATATATGGGGGAGACTTTTGTTGCTGAAGTGAGAAGGATATCTTATATTCAGGGATAAAAACTAGAATTGGAACTTCTTTGGAATGGGGCATGAAGCCCTTTTACTCACTCTCTGATTTGCCAGGGCTTGGAATATAAAAGATCCAATGTCACCTCCAGCTTAGAGATTTTAAAATTGCTAAAGATTACACACTGCTTAATAGTGGGCCTGGGACTAGAATTCAGGTCTTTTGACTTTTAATCCGGTATTTTTGTTTATTTTTTTTTTTTACAATATGAGAATCTGATTATATTTCAGAAATATGTCACATTCAAATTAAACTCCCACAAGTTGAGACAATTCTAAAGATAACTGAAAAGCTATATGAGACTCTTAAAGACAAGGCCATGCATCTGAAATTTTAGCAGGTTAATCCACATTTTCTTTCTTTTATGAAGTCTAAATAAAGAGGATTTTCAAAAGCAAGCCCTAAAAATGTCTTCAAATAACAAGGACAACTAAAAATGTCAGCAAATGAAGAAAGATGAATTTCAATCCAGCACCAGATGCCCTGGGGGAACTAGTTCCAAGAAAGAAATAATATAAATCAAATATGAGAAAAAGCATGGCACTTTCATTCATATATGCACATATACTATTTGTTGAATTAGGTGTAAGGAATGGCCGTGAGTTTTCAAGATAGGAATTAACTCTGGAAGATGGCAATTAAATCAATCAGTACTCCATTATTTTCCTTTATCTCTAATGTGTTTTAACAGTAGGTATGAAAGGTAATGTCCATGACTTATTTGTCCTTCCGTGCTCTGGGAACAAGAAAACATGTTGCATTTAAAAATAAACATCAGCTTGCCCGTTTTGGGGTCAATGTTACACAAGCCCTTCACAAAATTCCTACTTCAATGACTCATTGAGGAATGAATGTTTCCTTGGCTCTTCAAGGACAGTCTAAGGACCAGCCTAGATAAATTTGGAGAGGAATTGGTTACCCAGTCTCACCTGACTTGGATCACTATTCATGAAGACCATCTATTAAGATGTAGAAGTGGTTGAACCTGTTTCAGTGAAGGAGGTGTTCTTGCCAATGGAAGCATAAGTCCTTGAAGTATAAGTAATGCAAATAAGCATGTAAAAATTTTTCTTTTTAAATCTCTCCCTTCACATTTTCATATTTAAAACCACCTTTTTAAATAATAAATGAAATTTGGGATGGAAAATAAACACTTCTTTGGTATGAGGATATCTATGTGTGAGACTTTACGTCTTTTATTTGCTCTTTATTTTAATTACTAAAAAAGCACTGCCCTTGAGTCAAATAACATGGAATATGTTTTTTTTTAATCTTATATGTAGCAAGAAAATATAATTTTAAAAAATATGTACTATAGGTTTCCATGGAATTTTTTTATTTTACTTTTAATTTATGGAGTAAAACAAGCATTTCCATAACATAGTAAAATAAAAAAGATCATTACATCTGAAACTGTAAATCTACTATGTATAATTTGCTATTCCTTTTAAATGTATAACTCAATTATCATGTAAATTTCTCTTTTTTTCTTCCCCTGTTTGCCTGGAGATGCCTACACTTACATATATAAATAGGTGTATATAAGTTCTTTCTCTGGATGCAGATAGCATCTTTCTTCATATATTCTTTATAGTTCATTTGGGTATTTACATAGTCAAAATGACTTATTCACTCAGTCCCTCTTAAAACAATATTGCTGTTACTATATACAATGTTCTCTACTTATTTCACCTTTATTATTTTGTGCAAGTCTTTCCATGTTTTCTTTTTCCCAAATTCATTGAATTCATCATTTCTTACAGCACAGTAGAATTCTATCATAATCATATATAATCATATATCACAAGTTCTTATGAACATTTCATTACATACCACACAAATATCATATACCATAATATTCAGTTCATTCATTCCATGGAATATTGACTAGCATTAGCAATAGGAGTACCAAGATCTGAATACGATTTGTGAGCTCATTTGACCACTTTCTCCAGTGATGTAGATGGCAAACCATCCTTGTGTGTTCATCCTAACTTATTCTTGTCTATTTTCCCCCATAAATACCCCACATGATATACTGAGGGTCTCCTTCTTTTGTGACATTTCTTGGATAGCAAAGGAGCACAAATTCCATCAATTATCTTCACTTTTGGTATATGACTTTTCTTTTTCCTAGGAATTTTTCATCAGTGAACTGGGAGCTCATGATGGCAAGACTGTCTTTTGTCTCCTTTATATCCCTAGTGCTCTTCAGGGTACCTACCATATAGTAGGCACTTAATTAAAAAATAATTTTATTTCCAAATTTTCTCTCTTTCCACTGCTTCCCTACCCATCAAGAAGGCAAAAAACACAATGTATATTATACATATGAAGTCATGCAAAATTTTTCCACATTAGCCATGTTGCAAAAAAAGGAAGAAAAAATGAAAAAAAAACTTCTCTCTTCATTCAGAGTTAATCAATTCTCTCTCTGGAAGAGGATAACATTTTTGATCATGAGTCTTTTGGAATTGTTATGGATCATTATGTTGATCATAATAGCTAAGTCTGTCACAGTTGATCATCATTACAGCATTACTGTTACTATTTACAATATTCTCCTAGTTCCACTCCCTTCATTTTGCATTGGCTCAAATAAATCTTCCCATCATTATTTCTTATAGCACTCTAGTATTCCATCACAGTCATATGTCCCAACAATTCCTTAATTGATGGGCATCTACTTGCTTTCCAATTCCTTTCCACCACAACAAGAACTATAAATATTTTGGTGCATATAGGTCCATTTTCATTTTCCTTTGATCTCTTTGGGATACAGACATAGTAGTGGTATTGCTGGGTCAAAGTGTACGCAGTGTTATTTATAGCCCTTTGGGTATAGTTCCAAATTTTTCTTCAGAATGGTTAGACTGGTTCATTACTCCACTAATAATACATCAGCATAACTATTTTTCCAATACCCTTCCAGAACTTGTCAGTTACTTGAAACTTAGTGAATATTCATTGACTGAGTGATGGAATGGTTCTGGCTGCACTGGGGAGTTTTGTGGCCTCTTGAGGCCCATGAATCTTAAGTCTGACATTTCTGACTGCTTCAGTTCCCTAAAAGTTGCCCACTTGGAGCATTTTCTTTTTCTTCCTTTCTCACTCCTTCTACCTTCAATGCAAGTAGGTGGTACAGTGGGTAGAGGCCTAGGCCTGGGTCAAGAAGACCTGGACTCAAATCTAGCCTCAGACACTTACTTAGCCTGTGACTCTGGGCAAATCACTTGTCTCTTTTTTGCCTCAGTTTTCTTAACACTAAAATAGGGATCTACCTCCTAACTGTTGTGAGAATTAAGTAAAATAAACTTTGAAATATACTTAGCATAGTACCTATCACACTAGGAGCTTAATAAATGCTTGTTTCCTCCCTTCTAGTTCCTTCACAGTAGAGACTATTTTGTTTTCTTGAATTTATATTCCCACCATTTAGCACTTACTTACACAGCTAGTAAGTACATAACAAATGTTTATCTCCCTCTGGTCACTAGCTGTGTGATAGGCAGGTGGGAAAGGGAGAAGGCACCTGAATAAGGCCATATTGGTATAGTTCAACGCATCAGAAACACAGACTAGGAGTGAAGGAAGTATGGCCTGCCAGGTCTATTCCAAAAGGTCTCAAAATCAATGGGCCCCTTTGTCGCACAGCATAATTGCATCTGTGATCAGACTATGTATAGGTGTGTGTGTGTGTGTGTGTGTGTATAGGTATATATGTATGCATGTATATATATGTATATGTATATAGGTGTGTATATGTGTGTATGTATATGTATATTTACACACAGACATATATATTATTTCTTTACCATCACCACCTCCCTACCATCCCCCTACCCCAATACACAGATATTAACACAGATGCACTCCCCTACCTGATTTTTTGTATTAGGAGTTTAAACTATAGTTCTGTGAAATGTAGGAGTTTTCTCTTTAGAAGGTTGTCAAGACTTGGACACCAGGCCTAACACTACATCTTTCTACATGACCTACTTGCTCTCCTTCAAGTCATAGTTAGAAATGACTTCATCAGATCCCTCATTTTTCGGATTTTTTTTTTAGTAAAACTCCTTTATTCTTTCAGATGAAGGTTACCAAGGTTAATTGTCATGCCTAAAGGTTACAGAGCTAGTTATTGTCTCCAGGGGGATGGAACTTGAGTCTCCTGATTCCGAGTCCACTGCTCTTCCTATTGTGTGTCAAATCAAGAAGAATTTGTTAAATATTATGTTGTTCCAGGGACTTGCTAAACACTAGAGATATAAGGAGAGTGAAAAAAAAGCAGGCTACAACACTGTCAAACACCATTTCATATGAAATAACTTTTGGTGCTTTTATGAAGACATTTCAGGGTAGGCAACATTTATATAAACCTTCAATATATATCTTCAAAGTCTAGGTTCTGTGAGCTTGATGTCAGAAACCCCTAGGTTATTGTTCTGCCTCTGACATGTATTGTTTGAGTAATCCTGAGCATGTCAATTTATGTCCCAGTACTCTCTACAGTTCTTTCATATTTAAGGTGTGGAGAAGATGCTGATTGCATCTGGGGAGGGTGAATAGCCCATTTTTGTATACTTCATGGGTTTGGATTGTTCAGGCGAAATGCAGTAGAAAGAGTAATTGAGGACCTGGGTTCCAAAGTTGCCTCTGTCTCTTAGAATCTGTGTGACCTCTGAACTTAAGTTTTCTCATCAGTAAAATGAAAGGGTTGGACTAGATGGCTTCTAAGCCCCTCTCTAGTTATAGATCTATGATCCTATGATTTGTATTGGTGATGAACATTTCCACACTCAGGTCCCCCAGATCAATTCAATGAGTTTAGAATCTCTCCCTCCCCTAAATAGGCAAGGTTGCTAGATATCCTTTCTTACCCCTGTCTCTGGGACCAGAAAGTGAGAAATGCCCAAATCTACATAATTCAACAGAAAGCACACACACACACACACACACACACAGAACACACTTTACACTATCCCCTGCATAGTGGATCTAAACAGTTATGTTGATTTTACAACAATCCCTTTAACTTTCATTCCACTTTAGGAATACACAAAAACCCTACAGTTATGTTAATATCCAAATGGCTCTGGTTTCTTTTTATGGGTAGGTAATTCTTTCTTGAGCTCTCTGCCCTTCAAATTTTTAAATAGAATCCTAGCAAGGAAACTACAGCATGAAACCCCCACAATAAGTCAACGTGAACAAATTGGACTCATATCAGGGCATAAGGATGGTTCAAAATTGGGAAAACAATTGGCATAATTAATCATAGAAACAAAATCAATATAAAAAGCATATGATTATTTTAGTAAGTTTAAGAAAAATGTTTTAACAAAATAAGCAATCATTTAAGTTAAAAACAACAACACAACTGAAAAAGCAAAGATATAGAAGGGTCCTTCAAGTGTACAATGTGGAATTAAAGATGCAGCATTAGTGACAGTGGAGAAACACTGAAAAGTTTCCTAGTATAGGCAGGAATAAAGCAAGGGCATTCCTTCTTCCCCCATATTATTTGACATTGTTTTTCCAGAAATGTCAGCTATAGCAAAAGGATGAAAACAAAATTAAAAGTGTTAATATCATTAAAGAAAAGATAAAATTTTTCCTATTTGTAGATAACAAATTATATACTCTTAAAATTCCAGAGAATCAGTGAAAAATTAATTAAGATGAATAGTAGCTCCAAAAAAATTGTAGGATACAAAAGAAATTCATAAAAAGCAATCAGCATTTCTATGTCATACTATATTATTAAAATACTAACAAAAACTGAAGTGATAATAATAAAAGTCCCATTCAAGAGAATTAGAATAGTCATAAAATAGCAGGAGCTAACCCATCAAATATTATGAAAAAATATATATATACATTTATTCTCAAAAAAATATATATCAAATATATATATCAAAAAATATATATATATCAAAATATATATACATATATGAAAATATACATACATTATGTTCAAAAACATTTTTATGGAAATAATATAATCTAAAATAACTGGAGAAGTTAACTGCTCATAATTGGCCCATGCTAATAACACTCACACACATACATACCCATGTACATACACACATGTTTGCATCTAATGGTAACCATATTTGGGGGGAGAGGGGAAGGGAAGAAAAGAAACAAAAAGAAAAATAAGAAAAAAATTACATTTTTAACATTATTATATATTAAAAAGGAAATAACAAGTTATATATAAAAGGTTTGTAGTTTCATGTGCAATCATCTTTTTCTATTATACTATATTACATGTTTGTTTTATTTCTTAAACTTAGAATAAAGTCTAGAAAGAAAGGATAGATATTCATGAGGAATTATTAAAGAAAAGCAAATGAACCATTCATATCTGTTGACTCTATGAACTGCTAGTCATAAATCACAAAAAAAAGTAAAATATAGAAACAGAGGTCCAAAATATTGGTAGCAAGATTCTTTATGTTAGAAACAATCTGGAAACCAAGTAGGTTCTGATTAATTGAGAAAGGGCTGAAAAAAATAATATTAGCATGAATATAATGAAATATTCTTGTGCAGTAAGAAATGATGAATCTGTATAATTCAGGGGGTAGTTGGAAGATATATTTGAACTGATGCAGACTAAAATATGTAGAACCAAAATGACGGTAGGTTCAAAGTGTACAACAATGAAAATGAAAAGATCACCATAAGGAAGCTGCTGTGAGTAACTGGATATCTAATGACAATCTGAAAGAACAGAAAAGAAAATGTGAAGAAAACTTCTTAGAAAGCTAAGAAATGGTGAACTACTAGAACAAGTATTGTATACACTGACAAATATAGTAACTTTATTGTTTTTTTGGGGGGGTTGAGGACAATAATTATGATGATGATTCAACATATCAAGTCACATCAATAGAGATTTAAAGCAAGAAGAGACCTTAGTGTCCACTGAGTACAATCTTCTTGTTTTACAGATGAGGAAACAGGAGCAAAGAATTCACACACACACATACATGCACACATGCACACACACACACACACACACACACACCACACCTTCCAGGCTCTAAGGCCAGTTCTCTATCCACTACACCATGTTGACTCTTGAATATTATAGAATATTCATATATTCAAGGCATTGTGCTATAATTTGAGGATACAAAGGAAAAGGGAAGGGAACAAGTAGTTATTAAGCATCTACTGTATGTCAGGCACTTTGATAAGTACCCTGATCTTAGAAGGCAATTAAATGGGGGAGGGAGGACTGGGGGATGAGAGTAAGGAAGGGAGAAGGCCCCAAGCTAGAGAGTAAATATTGGTCTAAATACACACGCCATTTAGGTAACCAATGCAGCAGGATTTTATTTAGTTTTTTTACTATTCTAACTATAATTATAAAGAGAAAATAAATTCATTCCAAGTGAATACATGATTATTTGAAACTAAATGACATCCTTGAGAGATATTCTTCAAGCATGAAATATTAGTCATTCTTGAATAAGGGATAATATGCATTTTAACAAGTCTAATTTTCAAAAAAGTCTGACAAATTTTAGAGTCAAAAAATATTTTTTAGAATATTCTCTGATTAATATTGCATCACATGCTGCCATGCTGACTGGAACTGTTCTCTGATGCTTTATTGTGGCAAGAGAGTGACCTAGATTCTTCAAAGCTATACTGACCAAGCACAAGCTCTGCTAGCTCCTAGAATGTGAAGGATGGTAGTATACATCTATGTTTGAAGATCAACCTGGGTAACTGCAGAAGAAAGAGTCATCACCAGGTAGTTGGTCATAAGACTTTATTTTGGCTACAGTGGGCACTATCCTCAGGCCCATCGGTAGACTGACTACTCCCTGGTGCTACCTGACATGTTACAGCCAGATTTAGAATTTTAGTCAATAGTATGAATGTCTAATGACCAAAAGAAGCATCTGTGGTTAACATTTTATCAATCATTTCTTTTCATTTCACAGGGGACTTGGAAGTTGAGGATTTAATATTTCAAAAGCTTTCTAATTTCCCAAGGTACTGGTTTTTGGAGGAGGGAAGAAAAAAGGGTATTCCAAAGCATGCATACATCATTATTCTCTAGTATCCTGTGAAAGTCTTTATGGCGTGCCTCTCCTTCAAACCAGATACCTGGGAGAAAAGAGACTATTTTCCAACATTTGAATCAATCTTGCAAAAAGCTTTATAGCTTTTGATGTGTTACTATATTTTATGCACCAATTTTTCTAATCCTTTTGTTTTCAAGCTAAATAATTTTGAATCTGTCAAAAATAAAAATCCTATATTTCTTGCATCAGAAGTATCATTACAATTTTCAAAGCTATTTTTATCAACTATCTTTTTGAAAAAGAATTTTAAGGAAGCAATTTTGGTTGTTACTGTGTTTCATTACTGTAAAAATATTGAGAAAATGCCTAGTCAACTAAAGATGGAGAGCCAGATATCAAAAAAAAGGTTATGATAACAATAGAAACCAATGACCCTGAGATTGTAGTAAGTGCGAAGAGCCCTTGACATAGAACTACTTTTGACCTAACTCAAAGGCTTGCTAGCTCTATGAGCCTGGAGCAAGTCATTTAATTTTTCTCTTCTCTAGTTTGTCTCAAAGAGAAGCAGCATGAGATAGTAAGGGAAAAGCACTGAATTTGGATTCTGAGGAGCTGGTTCAAATCGAATCTTCCTGTGTTTACTACTTACTCATTATGTGACCTTGGAGAAATAACTTTGACTCTCTGTGCCTTAGTTGCCTTACATGTAACATGAGGGGATTGGCCTAGATGTAACCCTCTCCATCTCACCTACACTCTGCCCCAAGGTAGGTCTTCTCTAGCTGTAAATCTGCTCAATATAGGAGTAAAACTAAATCTAAGGATTCAGAGCTGGTAGAAAGCTGCAAAATTCCTTCCTACTTAACAATTCCATTAAGCAACACACTTCAATATTTCATTTGTTACGTCATCACTTGTCATGTTCCCTTCATGGGCATAGCTCCTGATTCCTCATTCATTTAGCAGATGATATTAAAAATGGCTTTGGCCAGAAAATTCATCAGTATTTATTCAATCCTGTGTACCTAGTTAGACTGATCTTGTATAACAGATACGCAATACAATAATAAGCTCATACGTGAAATCTTTACAAATTGGTAGGACCTGGTAGAAATTGCATTCCTCCAACATAGATTTCAATATATCGTTGACACTTTCATGCTACAGTGACACTTATGAGTAGGATTATAGTGGAAGAACAAATTTAAAATCACTAGAAATAAATGCAGTCAGTGATTTTTAAAATATTTCCCAAACAAAATATATGCTGCATATTCACCTGACATTGTATATTATGAAGTAATACTCATGTGATGAATTTCATGAAGTTGAGGATCTACATATAAGGTAAAGAATTTGGGTGAAAGTCAGTGGAGGAAGAAACACAAGTGGTTTTGTCACCGGCATATACTAAAGACTACCTGGACAGAAAAAGAAATTAGATGAGATGCTTGGGAAATAGATTGCAAGCCTAGTTATGATACCTTGATGATAGGAGACTCCAATTGTACAAATATCTAACAGAGTTCCTTCTCCACCAAAAGCAAAGTGGTTAATTACTTCTTGTCATGCAATTAGTGATAATTTCATCCTTTAAAAGAAAGAAGAACTAAAAAAAGGAAATTATATTTTTGATCTGATTCTCAATAATGGAGAAATTGGAAACTAGAGTAGAAATGTTGAGAACTCTGGGAAAAAGCCATCACTCACTTTGAGAATTTGTGGTAGAGGAAGATAAAAGCAGACCATAGCCTGACATGCATCCTAGGTATAAGGCAAACAGATCTTAAAGAGTGCAAAGGAAAGATAAGTAATATCCTGTAGACCAAAATGCTACAGGGGAAGTTAACTCTGTAGGCATAGGAGAGGCTGAAGGCTAAAATTCTGAAGACATAAAAGTCTATAATTTCAAGAAGAAAAACGTGGAATTCCTTCAAAAAGGCCAACGTACAAATATAGGGAACTAACCAACCAACTTAAGTTTTGAAAATAAAAAGGAACGGAAAGTGGAAATAGATAAGACCAGGTAAAAGAGGACAGGTATGATTGTGGCACAGAGTTGTATGAGTAGTAACACGAGTGTTAAAGTCCAGAATAAGGTGAACCTACCAAATGAAGGTAAGGAAAACACAATGAGCAGACTTTTTGTTATATTAAGAGAAAAGTAAGATAAAAAGGTTTATAGCCATTCTAACTTAAATTCTTTCTTTCATGGCATGTATCCTTAATTGATTTTTTCTTCTCTATTTCTTAATGTTGCTCCTGAAGACTCTCTCTTCTAAAGTACCAGATCAGTTCCCTCTTCCAATCAGTTTTTTTGTAATTGACTTTATGGATCTTCTCCGCCATTCTATTTTCTCCCTGTTACGCTTCACTCTTAAAGTATCAATTTATGATGGAATTAATGAGGAGAAAATCATCGCTTCCTATGCCAAAAATTTCCGTGTCTCTAATTATGAGGTCTGATTCTCCTTCCTGCCACCCTCCCATTTTCTATCCCAATTTGTCATATCCAATAGTGATGAATGTAAAATCCTATACTTGGGTAAAACAAAAATCTATGATAAAAGTACAAGATGACTAAGATGTGGTTAGGGAGGAATTACTTTGAAATCTGAATATTTCAGTGGGCTCTAAGCTCAACATTAGTCAGCAGTGTGGTATGACAGAAAAGAAAGTGAATACAGGCATATCTTGTTTTATTACACTTCTCTTTACTGCATTTCAAATATTTAATTTTTTCAAGTTGAAGATTTGTGTCAGCCCTATGTCAAGCAAATATATTGGCACCATTTTTTCAACAGCATGTGCTCACACTGTGTCTTAGTGTCACATTTTGGTAATTCTTGCACTATTTCATACTTCTTCATTATTATCATATGTCAATGCTGATCTGTGATCAGTGTTCTTTGCTGTTACTATTTTAATTGTTATGAGGCACCACAAACAGTGCCCTTATAGGTAAATTTAATCAGGAAATGTTGCATGTGTTCTGACTGCTCCACTGACCAGCCAGCCTGTCTTCTAAGCTTCCCAAATCCCTCTGAGATGAAACAATATTGAAGAATATTACATAAATTTAGCTGATAAAACAGTGACAGTGTTTGAGAGGATTGATTTCAATTTTTCAGATAAAGTACTATCAAACAGCTTCTCATACAACAGAGAAATCTTTTATGAAAGAAAGTAATTAATGTGGCAACCTTCAATGGCGTCATACTTTAAGAGATTGGCAAAGCAACCCCAGTCTTCAGCAACTATTCCCCTGTTAAATCAGCAGCCATCAAAATTTTTTGCAAGACCTTTCACCAGCAAAAAGATTACCTTTTGTTGAAGGATCAGATGATGGTTAGCACTTTTTTTAGCAAAAAAGTAGTTTTTTAATTAAGGTATGTATGTTGATTTTTTAGACATACTAGTATTCTACAATTAATAAACTACAGTATAGTATAAACATAACATTTATTTTTACTAGAAAAAATTTGTGTGACACGTCATTGCAATATTTGCTTCATTGTGGTGGTGTGAAGCCAAGCCCACGATATTGTCAAGGTATGACTGCGCAATCTTACACTACATTAAGAGAATCATAACTTTCAGGAAGAGGGCACTCTAGGTTCTCCTCACCATTCTTCATCTGGAGAAGTATGTTCAGTTCTGGGAACCACAGTTTAAGGACACAGATTAACTGGAGAGTATCCAGAGGATAGAGACCAGTTTGAAGAAGGGACTTGCCTTCATGTCATAAATTAGAAGGATCATCTGAAGGAATTAGGCATTTTTACCTGGAGGAGATTCAGGTCTAAAGATGATATCTTTCTGACTTGTAAAAACTGATGCTGAGTTCTCAGGAGAACATTGTACACAATTACAGTAAGGTTATTACTATTATCAACTAATATCAATGATGATAGACCAAGTTCCTCTCAGCAATACAATGACCCAAAACAATGCCAAAAGACTCATGATGGAAAGTGCCATCCACATCCACAGAAGCAAATATGAAGTCTGAATGCAGATCAAAGCATACTATTTTTCCCTTTTCTCATGGTTTTCCCTTTTTGCTTGTATTCTTCTTTTACAACATGACTAATGTGGAAATCTGTTTAATATATTTGTACAGGTAAAACCTATATCAGATTGCTTGCTTTCTTGTGGAGGGGGGTGAGCAGAGTGGGAAGGATAAAACTTGGAAGCTTGAATCTTATAAAAGTGAATGTTGGAAATTATCTTTACATGTTATTGGAAAAAATACTATTAAGTGGGAGAAAAAAGATGATGGATTCCTTCAAGTATTTAAAGCATTGTTGTGGGCAAGGAGGGATTAGATCTGTACTATTCAGTGCTAGAAGGCAGAATAAACAGCATTGAGAACCGATATAGACTAATATTAGGGAAAATTCCTAACCCTTAAAACTGTCTGCCAAGTTTAAAAGGCTGCCACAAGATACAGTGGGGAAGCAACAGTTTGGACAACCACTTAGAATACATACGTGTGTGTGTGTATGTACACACACATACATGTATGTATGCATATACACAGATACACATGAACATAAATATACATACATATGTGCATGCATATGTGTGTATTCTTTTTTATTTATCGACTAGACAGCTACCGAGGTTCCTTTCAGATCTCAGTTTCTGTAATTCTGCAAATGCCCTTTGAGTAATATAGCTGACTTCTAAGAATTACATGAGGTAATATGCAAAGATCTGAGAGTTCAAAAGCATAAAGAGAGAAAAAAAGTATAAAAGCTGTATATTCTAGCCTAATGTTTGTAAAGGCTGAGAGTTGCTTTTGAGCAATGATCATAGGTCAAGTTATATTAATTCTTTAAATCCCAGGTGACTTTATAGTCATTGACCCTGAATTTTTGTTCATTTCTATTTCACAATCTCCTGTGCTTGCTTCTCCCAGCATGGGAGAGGGAATGGTCTGTGATAAGTGTGTCCTAGCCCTGGTGCCTGGTGTGCTGGTAAATTAACAGAGTATATGGAGATCAAGTTATTGCCTCCTCCATTCCTGATTGCAGGGATTTCATCGAACAGTCTCTCCACTGTGAGCTTCCAGGGTCAAGAACCATGTAGAGACCTGGTTTAATATAAATGCATTATTAGCCACATAGCTCCAAGCTGGCAGTTACAGGAAGCAGGCTTATTGAAAGAACATAGCCAAAATTCCTCCGCCTCCCAGATATTCATGGTCACAGTGGCACATACCTCCCTCCTCCCTTTTTGTTCCAAGTCATCACTTCTAATACCCCACCCCTTATGCCAATAAAACAAAGGTCCAAGGTACCTCACCTTGTTTGGTGTTTGCCCTCATTCTATCACTGGCATAGGCCCTACCAACCGTATAGTGGCATGAGAGGGGAGAGGACAAGGCAATTGGTGAAGCCTCCTCAGTGAAAACTTGATTTGAACTGAGGTAGGTGTGCGGACTATGATGGGACATACAATATTCTAACACATTCAGATTCTGAGGGTAAAATAGAGGGCCTTGGAAGGACTTAATGGTACTCAGGGCTACTCAAGTACACAGGACTCACAGCTTCTGAAATTCCACTGCCTTTCATTCCACTGGCTTAAATATTCTCTATGTATTCTTTCCTGATATTCAGGTCCCCCAAGGAGCAGCACAGTTCAGTTATCCACCTTAGTCTGAATCACTTTTCCAAATTGTTTACTTTTCTGTAAGAGGTAGGCTAGTTATTGGGCACTGTGCGTTTCCAGATTGGAGGAGAGAATTGTATTTTAGGAGGAAAAAAGCAAAAAAGAAGGGACATGTAGGATGCTGAAGACAAACTTTGTTCACAGGAGGCAGTCAGGTAAAATACACTTGACAGAGGCTCACGATCCTATAACAGATATTATAAACTACTACGTAGCACATGGAAGATATTTGTCTTATTTTAACAAAATACAAATTGCATCATTTAAATTTTATGGAAGAAAGAAAACACTGGGTAAAACAACGTGCTGCTGTTCAGTTGTTCAGCCATGTCCAACTCTTTGTGACTGGTAGACCATGGCACCCCAGCCCCTTATATCCTGGACTGTCTCTTCAAGTCTGTTCAATCTGACGTTTGTTGGTTCATGATACTGTCCATTCATCTCATCCTTGCCATCTCCTCTCCTTCTGCCTTCAATGTTTCCCAACAGCAGGATTTTTTCCCACTGACTTCTGTCTTCTCATTATGTAGCTTAAATATTTAAGCTTCAACTTCAGTATTTGACCTTCCAGTGACTAGTCGGGGGTTAATTTAAGCACTGATGGCTTTTATTTTCTTGTGAGTTCTTCTAAGAGACTCTAAAAGTCTTCTCTAGAATCATAATTCAAAAGTATCAAATCTGTCATGCTCAGCTTTCCTTACAGTCCAATTCTCACAGTCATATGTTGTCCCTTTGTCTATACAGATATTTGTCAGGAAGGTGAGCATCCAGATTTGCCGTAGCTTTCCTTCCAAGGAACAAGCATTTCTTTTTTGTTTTTAATTTCATGGCTGCTGTTGCCATCTGTAGTGATCTTTGAGTCCAGAATATAAAATATGACACTCCTTCCATTTCTTTTCCCTCGATTTACCAGGAAATGATGGAACCAATTGCCAGGATTAAGCCAAAAACTAATATAGCATGAAATTATTTTAAGGCTTAAATGTGAATAATTTCTTTGAGCTCAGGAGGTACTTAACAATAATTCCTTCTAAGCAAGATGAGGAGAGAGTAAGTTGCATTCGTTCTCATCTTGTTCCTTCTGTTCAGTCCTACTTTTAGGGATATCCACAATACTCCGCCTGGACCTTAAGAAAGTAATGAAGGAAACAAATATTTCAAGGGTGTTCAGGTATAATTTAACAAATACTTGGGTCTCTGGATGCCATGTCCATTGTTTAGTGGTGCTGTCTGAACCAAATTTCTTCTACCCTTGATTAACCTGGGACCATTGCTTCCTTTGCCGCTAAGGTTTTACCTATTTGAGTAGAAGGGCAGTCTCTGCCAATCAGGAGAGGAAGAGGAGTTGAAGTTAGGACTTACCCCTTAGCAAAACTGTGAAAACTGTGATCACATGGCCCAACCCCCTAATTTTAGACATAATGAAACTGAGGCCCCAAAATGTTAAGAAATTTGACCAAGGATATATCGCTAGCATTCAAGTGTCAAGCAGAGACTTGGACAGTGTGCAGGTGATCCCCTCTTCACTTCTGCTTTTTAGTTGTTTTCTGTCTTGTCTTTTACTATTCAAATATAAGCTTGTTGGGGATAGGAACTGTATTTCTATTTGCTTTATTTTCATTCCCAGTGCCTACACAGTTCTTGGCACAAAGTAATTGCTTAATAAAGGCTTTTTCCCCCCTCCCATCTGCCTTCCCATACCATCCCCTTCCTTTTCTACCTCTGGGTTTCCCTGGATTTCTCCATGTCTCAGTTAACACCCCACCTTGCAAGCCTTTCCTAGTCCTCCTTAATCTTAAATGCCTTCCCTCAGAGACTACTCCCAATTTATCCCTGTGTATATAGTTTTTCCTACCTAGTTGTGTCTGAATATTGTCTCCCCAATTATTCTTGGGAGCAGAGGACTCTTTTCCCCGTTTCTTTTGTATTTTCTTGGTATTTCCAAACTTTTAGCACAGTATCTGACACATAGAAGAAGCTTAATAAATACTTACTAATTCATTCATTATTTTTTGATCTCAGCTGCCTAATACATGATTTTTCTCCCTTGCCTTCTCTCAGAACCCAAACTTCCCCTTCTCCCTCCTTTCATTCCCCACTCCACCCCTCTGAAATTTCATCCAAGAGCAAGCCTTAGCCAAATTTTCAAATAACTACAGGAGAAAGTATGGCTCCTCCTCAACCCAGATTTAACCATTCGAGACAAAGTATCAGTCATCCTCCCATAGTTATGGTGCTGTTCTTCCTTTAAAAAAATAAAATTTCAACGTAGTGTCTTTCTTATATGGTATATGAATTATATCAGGGAATTCCATAGTGCAAAGGTCCCCTTCTACTGAACCACAGACTGTGTAATGGTCCATTTTACCCTTTATTATTACCATTGTTCATCTATCTGCATGCAGAAGAGAGAGGTGAGGGGGCAGAAGAGGGCTCTGAGGTAGGAGAGAAATAAAGGACATTTGCCAGACCAGCTGGGATAGAGGTAAAGAAACACGTATGAATCAAATGTCTATTTTTCTTTACAGGGAGAATGGAAGAAAAGTGCCAGTTTGAGTAGCTGTAATCCTCTCAAAAACCTCCCCCTCGAAAGTCGTATTTCTATATTTCGACACTGCATATTGTGTATAAAAATAAAATCTGGCTCTGTCAAGCCAATAGGCTTATATGCCACATCCTCCATCATTATGAAGAAAATTAGTTTTCTTAAACAGCTGTTATGCTTCAGTAGCCAGTCTTAGCTAGTTTCCACCAGCATTTCTATATTGTGTTTCTAAATTCTGTTCACAAGGGGGTAACTACTTTGTGATGTGGAAACTCTAACTTATTTTCTTGGAAACTTTAAGGGGATAAGCTAACCAAAACAACCACAATATGAATTAATGGAGTTTTAAATCATTTATTTTTGTTATTTTTCCCTTAAACTGCCTAATAACACGATCCACAATATTAAGCAATTTCTGTAGACACAGACAACACCCCTTTCCTCAGAGCATCCAAAGGAAATATGTGTCTCTTGTAGCTTGTATATGAATGAAATCGTAGGGGCTCCATGCTTCCAAATGTTACTTTAATAATCATTAAGTTTTGCAAAATGTTTTACATAGGCAATTTGATTTGAACTTCACAATAACACAGTTATGTAGATCTGAAGAAAATAATTTCACCATTTTTAGAAGAGAGAAAAGCTCAACTAGGGTTATGTGACTTAATTATGGGTTATACAGTTAGTTGGTAAAGACCTGAGGTAAGATTTGAACCCAATTCTGTCCCGGGTTCCAGGTCTAGCACTGTATTCATTCTCCTTGGCACTTGCCAAGTACTTTCTTTTCCTATCATAGGCTTATAGTTTTAGAGTGAGAAGGGATCTTAGTGGTCATCTAGTCCAACAGTCTCTCTCTCTCTCTCTCTCTAATTTCTCTCTCTCTCTCTCTCTCTCTATATATATATATATATATATATATATATATATATATATATATATATATATATGTGTGTGTGTGTGTGTGTGTGTGTGTGTGTGTGTGTGGTGTGTGTGTATATATATATGTGTGTATATATACACATAGATATAAATATATATTTATAGAAAAGTCCATTTTATAGATGGAAAAGATGTAAAGATGATCACATAGTCATCAAGTGGCAGAGGAAGTATTCAAATCTTTGTCTTCTGACTCCAAATCCAACTTCCTTCCCTCCGCACAATGCTTCCTGTTAACTGGAACTGATTGGCAGATGTCACAAAGAAAATAAGAGCTTGCCGTCTTTCAGATCCTGCACCATGCTGTTTTCAGGGAAAGCAAAAAAAAAAAACCCCACAACTATAGTTGCTATTATTATTTCTCTTGCGTTTGCAGTGTTGGCTCAGTTCAGTGTTCTGTAGAAATGAGAACACTTAAATTCAGGACTCAGGCAGCAGCCCACATGCTCATTCTTTGGGGGTTTCTGGGACTAAAGAAAGTGCATGCCAACAAAAGAAACACGACTCCGGAGGGCAAAATTATTTCTGTTGATAAATGCACAGACACACATGCACAAATCAAATAACAAAAGTTATATATTCCAGAAATTTCTAAACTTTGCTTTATATAAAGCAGTAGTTTTAAGCCTTCAAGAAAATAGAAACTACATCAACTATTCTCAAAACTGCTACATCTCTTTGTGACTCTTGGCAGCTTAGTAGAGACTCTGAGGCTACAGCAACCTGAAGGCCAAAGATTTTCCCTGTTCAGGGTGCTCCAGCCTTTAATCTTAGCACTTCCTCTGGGTGACAGTGTTAACAAGGAATGTTCCATCTTGGTCATGCTGGGTCCTTCTTCCTATTCAGAATCACAGGACAAATTAACCGACTAAATCCAGGTGTGAAGTAGGAAGGGCAGAGCATAGGGGGGGTAGTTTTCCTGTGCCCAGGGCAATGGCAATGTTTTGTCCTCTCTCAAAAGAATTAACCCTATGTCATCTTTCATGGTTCTCCCTGAGAAAAACAAGCAAGTTGGGAGTGGATTCAAGCTCTCAGAAAAATGCATATTATATCTGTAGAGGTTGTAAAGCTTGGGGCACGTAGGCATATTATTTGTGGGGGTGCTTTAAGTTCATTCAGTCTTTAAAAAAAAAGGTTCTTTTTTTTTACATTGTTGCACCAATAAGCATTTATTAAACACTGACTGTATACCAAGTGCTCTGCTAGATGTTTGGGGCACACAGAAAATGAAACAGTCCGTGCTCTCAAGGAGATGAGAGAGGCATGCTGATGTAGTGAATAGAGAGCCTCTTTCAGAATCAAGAAGACCTGGATTCGAGTCTCCTTTTTCCTGTGACACAAATGACTTTGCAACCTTAGGTAAGACCCTTTGAACTCTCACCTCTCTGTGATGAGGAACTGCAGAATATTTGCTCATTTGCATTGCTAAAGAATGGCCCCTTATTGGTAATTCTGCTAACTGAAGAAATGACATATCCAGACCAAAACTCAAAGATGATACTGTGGTACTATGATCCTACATGGTAAGACTATACAGAATCACACAGTTTTAGAGCTGGATAGGAATTCAATGACCTTCTATGTCAACCTGTAGCTGAGAAAGAATTTTCCTTATGACATGGCAACACAAAGTAGTCATCCAGCTTGTGGCTGAAGACCTACAGAGAGGGAAATCACTACCTGAAGAGGAAGCCTATTTCACTTAGGGACAACTCTAATCATTAGACATAAAGTCTAAATGTGCCCTTTCAAGCCATCTATTCATTGATCCTGGATCTATCTTCTAGGGACAGACAAAACAAATCTTGTTCCCCTTCTTCATGGCAACCTTTCAAATACTGGATTGCAGCTATCATATCCCCAGTATCTCCCATAAGTCTCACATTACATGAAATCAAGGTCCTTCATCATCCTGGATGGCTTTGCGTGCAGTCTCTAGCTTATCAATGTCCATTCTAAACTGTGACACCAAGAAAGGAAAACAAGACTCCAGATGTGGTCAGACCAGGGCATTCTAAGTGTCTCTGATCTCAATCATGCAAGGCAAAGCAAGAAAAACATCAATAATTATATATATAAATGTATATACATATAATATAAAAATTATACAAAGTATATGAAATATAAAATGTATTAAGACACTGTGCTAAGCACTGGAAAGATAAATATAAGCAAAAAGAAAGACAGTGGCTGGAGATAGATGGTGCAGTGGATTAAGATTTGGGTCTGAAATCAGGAAGATGTAAGTTCAAATCCAGCCTTAGACATTGACTAGCTGTGTGATCCTGGGCAAGTCCCTTCACCCTGTTTGCCTCAGTTTCTTCATCTGTAAAGGGAGCTGGAGAAGGAAATGCCAAAACCACTCCAGTATCTTTGCCAAGAAAACTTCAAATGAGGTCACGAAGGACATGACTGAAAAAACAACCAAACTAAAACAAGTGTATCTTATTTGCATATAGTTGTTAGCACATTGTTTCCCCCTTAGACTGTGAGCTCCCTCCATAGAAGTCTGTTTTTGTTTGTTTTGGGTATTTTTTGTCAACAATTCAGCCGATCATCTGAAAAATATCTGTCAGCAGTATAATGTGACTGTCCAAATGTCTACCAGAATCTTCAACTAGATTTGTTCTTGTTGTTATTTATTTTTTTATTAATAAATTTATTTATTTAACTTTTTGCATTTATTTTCACAAAATTTTGGGTTCCAAATTTTCTCCCCTATTATCCCCTTCCCCCACCCCAATACCCCAAGCATTCTAATTTCCCCTATCACCAATCTGCCCTCTCTTCTATCATCCCTCCCTTCTCTTGTCCCCATCTTCTCTTTTGCCCTGTAGGGTCAGATGACTTTCTATTCCCCATTACCTGTATTCCTTATTTCCTAGTAGCAAGAACAATATTCAACAGTTGTTCCTAAAGCTTTGAGTTCCAACTTCTCCCCATCCCTCCCTCCCCACCCATTCCCTTTGGGAAGGCAGGCAATTCAATATAGGCCATATCTGTGTAGTTTTGCAAATGACTTCCATAATAGTCATGTTGTATAAGACTAAATATCTATTTCCCTCCATCCTATCATGCCCCCCATTGTTTCTATTCTCTCTTTTGATCCTGTCTCTCCACGAGTGTTGATTTCAAATTGCTCCATCCTCCCATTGCCCTCCCTTCCATCATCTCCCCCACCTTGTTTATCTCCTTCTCCCCCACTTTCCTGTATCGTAAGATAGGTTTTCATACCAAAATGAGTGTGCATTTTATTCCTTCCCTTAGTCGAATGTGATGAGAGTAAACTTCATGTTTTTCTCTCAGCTCCCCTCTTTTTCCCTCCACTAAAAACCTCCTGCCTGTCTCTTCTTTGAGAGATAATTTGCCCCATTCCATTTCTCCCTCTTTCCTCCCAATACATTTCTCTCTCACTGCTTAACTTCATTTTTTTAAGATATGATCCTATTCAATTCACTCTGTGCTCTCTCTCTGTCTCTGTGTGTCCATGTGTGCTTGTGTGTGTGTGTCTGTGTCTGTGTGTGTGTGTAATCCCACCAACTACCCAGATACTGAAACGTTTTAAGAACTACAAATATTATCTTTCCATGTAGGAATGTAAACAGTTCTACTTTAGTAAGTCCATTATGACTTCTCTTTGCTGTTTACTTTTTCATGCTTCTTCTCAGATTGTGTTTGAAAGTCAAATTTTCTTTTCAGCTCTGGCCTTTTCATCAAGAATGCTTGAAAGTCCTCTATTTCATTGAAAGACAATTTTTTTCCCCTGAAGTATTATACTCAGTTTAGCTGGGTAGGTGATTCTTGGTTTTAGTCCTAGTTCCTTTGACTTCTGAAATATCCTATTCCATACCCTTCAATCCCTTAATGTAGAAGCTGCTAGATCTTGTGTTATCCTGATTGTATTTCCACAATGCTGGAATTGTTTCTTTCTAGCTGCTTGCAATATTTTCTCCTTTGCCTAGGAACTCTGGAATTTGGCCACAATATTCCTAGGAGTTTTTCTTTTTGGATCTCTTTCAGGTGGTGAGCGGTGGATTCCTTGAATACTTAATTTTGCCTTCTGGTTCTAGAATATCAGGGCAGTTTTCCTTGATCATTTTATGAAAGATGATGTCTAGGCTCTTTTTTTTTATCATGGCTTTCAGGTAGTCCCATAATTTTTAAATTGTCTCTCCTGGATCTATTTTCCAGGTCAGTTGTTTTTCCAATGAGATATTTCACATTCTCTTCCATTTTTTCATCCTTTTAGTTTTGTTTTGTGATTTCTTGATTTCCCATAAAGTCATTAGCCTCCATCTGTTCCATTCTAATTTTGAAAGAACTATTTTCTTCAGTGAGCTTTTGAACCTCCTTTTCCATTTGGCTAATAATGCTTTTTAAATCGTTCTTTTCCTCATTGGCTTTTTGAACTTCTTTTGCCAATTGAGTTAGCCTATTTTTCAAGGTGTTATTTTCTTCAGCATTTTTTTGGGTCTCCTTTACCAAGGTGTTGACTTGCTTTTCATACTTTTCTTGCATCTCTCTCATTTCTCTTCCCAGTTTTTCCTCCATCTCTCTAACTTGATTTTCAAAATCCTTTTTGAGCTCTTCCATGGTCTGAGACCATTGAATATCTATTTTGGATGTTTGGGATACAGAAGCCTTGAATTCTATGTCTTTCTCTGATGGTAAGCATTATTCTTCCTCATCAGAAAGGAAGGGAGGAAATATCTGTTCACCAAGAAAGTAACCTTCTATGGTCTGATCTTTTTTCCCTTTTCTGGGCATTTTCCCAGACAGTTACTTGACTTCTGAGATTCCTTTCCACACACACCTCGCCTCCAGATCCACCCAGCTAGTTCTTGGGGTCTGAGATTCAAATGCTGCTTCCCAGCCTCGGGGCTTTCAATGTGGACAGGGCTGCTATTCAGCATAAGATTAAGTTCAGGTGCTCAGGTGGTGGCAGGGCTGCTATTCAGTGTGAGATTAAGTTCAGCTGCTCAGGTGGGGACAGGGCCGCCACACAGGAGGTTTATGTGGAAACCTTCAAGAATGGATCTGAGCTCCTTTCTGCTTTGGGAGTCCCTGTCAGCAGCTGCCTCCGCTGCTACCTGCTGAGGGGGCCTGAGTTATGGAGACACCCCACTCCCCTCTCGGCCAGTCAAACAGGCTCCCTCACTGACCTTCCTGCCTGTGGGTAGAGGGAACTGCACAGCTGCTGGAGATTCCACCCCTGAAGTCTGATTGGATCTGCTCCTCTTGGGGCCATGTGGCCAAGGCAGGGCTGGGCTCTGCTCCGGGTCCGGTACACGACAGACTTTTGTTGTCAGTTTTTCTGGTCTCTCTGGAACAGAAATCTCCTCCACTCCATTGTTCTGTGGCTTCCACTGCTCCAGATTTTGTTGGGAGTTCTTCTTTACAGGTATTTTATAGACTGTGGGTTGGGAGCTAGCATGTGTGTGTCTTTCTACTCCACCATCTTTGCTCCTTCCCTTTAACTAGTTTTGAGTAGCGTATTTTCCAGGACTGGGTGACTGCTATGTTCTGTTTGAATTGTGCTCAAGTCAACTCATACTCTTGAGAGCTGACTGTTAAATTTGCAGTGTGAACATTCATACCTCCAAAACTGGCAAATGTTAAAAATCAGGGCTTGATTTCTTGTCTTGATTGTGTAGACTTGAGAGAGTGATGAAGAAAATGGTGACAATATAGATCAAACCTAAAAGTATGTTGTGTACATTTTTTTTAGAGGGTTGATCATTGAACATTTTTTAGCACACCCCTGACTTCAGGTCATAGTTGAAGTATTGAGTTCATTTCTGGGCACCTCATTCATTGAAAAACTCAGTAGAATCTAGAGGAGGGTTACCAGACTGGTAAAGAACTTTGATACCATATTACATGTGTGTGTGTTCATCCTTTATTGCAGAAGAAATGAGGGTTGATTGAAGGACCTGGAAATGATTATGGAAATGTTTAACCAGGAAAAGAGACATTTTAGGGGAAACATGATACCTATTCTTCAAGGATCTGAAGACCTTAAAAGTGGAAAAATGGCTTACTTTGCTTGACACCAGAAAACAGGACTAAAAATAACAAATAAGAGTTGCAAAGTGACAAACTTGGGTCTTTATATGTAGAAAGATTTTCTAACAATTAGAGGTACCAAAGAAATACACTTGATGGGTATAATGTAGTAGAGATTCTTGGTCAGATACAGGCTGGATCATGTGGACTTGGAGGCCTCTTACAGCTCAGAGATTTTTGAATGCTTACCATTCAAAGACTGCCACTAGGGGATATCCCTAAAGTGCTCAGATCAGGACAATGAATTCTAGATTATAAGTTACCTGAGGTCAGACATACTCATCTTCATATATCTTTCCTGTTCAAACATGAGGCCTGGTGGACAATCAACATTTGAGGAATGAGTTTTTTATGATAAATCTTGAAACAGTTTTAGAATAGCAGTGCCCTAGTCCTAGTCCTTGGGGTAAACTTGGCTGTATGGAAGCTGGAAGTAATAGCTTTCTTTTTTCAGTTGTATGTACAATTCTAAGTTCCCTGGCCAGGGCTTATTTGTCCTATACATGGCATAGCAGGCTATGCACATAATTATAATTATAAAATCTCTTTCTTCACTAGTGCTAATAATGACATCTTTTATTATTGTTCTAATGACTTCATGTCCATTGCTGTGGCATTGTTAATAATAGCGATTTTTTTTTCTTGATCTTAGTTAGCATAAGGAGAATTTTACCATATATCACTTTTAAGAACCTGTGAGTTAGCTGACAGGTTAACGAAGCCACCAAACTTTGCAGCTGGAACATTAAAGTGATACAGCAATAAATGAAAGTGCGTTGGTATGAGACATGAGTCACTTTCCTGAATCTCTCATTCCAGTGAGATATTTACCTAGAAGCAGAGCAGTCTATTATGGAAAAGACGTTCCTTTTTTTAAATGCATGACTTTTATCTCAATGATACCCTTTAAACATAAGCAGCTTTTTACTTACAACTCCTGGGGTTTTAAAACCTTTTTATTGTAAATCTAAAAAAAGTAAACTAAACATGATCAGTTTGAAATATAAAATAGGCACAAAGCTGCAAGGAAGGTAATAAACTTATCCAGTAGAAGCGGAGTAGACAGGGCCCTTTGGGAGAAATAACCAAGCAGGATGAAATCCTCTGTGATTGCCTTCAGGGAAGAAATTATAGATGGAGGAGTAGGTATAATGCCTGCTTCTAAATGCTAAATAAGTTTGAGTTTTCCATTTTTTTCCCTTGGAGAGACTATTTCTTCTGGTATTTGATTCATATTTAAGAGTTAATTTTGGCATTCTGTCATCTGTACTTTCTAGTGTTTCCACTTACTTGAAAATGGACAGTCTTTAAAAACCAGTTTTTTTCACAGAAATTTAAAATATCATATCTGTTTAGGATTTGATAAATAATTAATTGACTTTAATGAAGAAGAGAAAGACAATATATTAGATAAAGCACAAGATCATTAAGTTAGAGATAGAAAAGACCTTAGAGGTTATCTGATACAACTCTCTCATTTTGTAAATGGGAAACTGAGGCCCAGAGAGGTGTCTCAAGCTAGTAAATGGCAGAGAAGGGATTTGAATACCCATAATCTATAATGGTTAAATGGGAAAACATAAGCATGAATTTCACAAGATGAAAAAGAGTAGAAAGGTTTCAGTTCATATTGGTGGAGGAAATGTCCTTATTGATGTAACTGCAGACCTTTGAAAATACCAGAATAATAAATAAATAATGCAAAGAGGTCACATAGGAATGAACTTGACCAAGTTCCAAGTTCCAGGTTCTTAAGTGCTGAGGCTCTACTCAACACTCCATAGGAACTATTAAAAGTGTGGGGAAGGAGGAAAGAGAAATCCTTGTGAGTCTTTCTTGTTTAAAACCAGAAGCCTTTAATATTAATTCATATTAATTTTGACCCAATATGTAAATAAACATTTAGTTAGAAAGATCAGAAGACAGAATAGAATCTTGACTGGAGAATCCATAAACAAAGCTAACCTTGTATAAGAATAACTAATGGGCAAAGCTTATATTCATTATCCTCTCACTCTTTTTTTCTATCGCTCCACCTCCAATTAATGGTGATCTTCTCCCTCTACCAGAAATTTACTAAATAATTTCATTTTATATCCTTTTTTTTTTTTTGCGGGAGATGGGGGATGAATCTTCAAATGATTAAACTCATACAACATGGGGGCAGCACTTGAGTAGTTGACTGAATGCTTCAGGTTCATATGGAATTAAACAATCAAATTAATCAAGCTGTTTTGTCTCAGGGTTGCTCTGGAGAAGTAGACAGAGATAAACATGTCAGTGGTGCCTCGATGTTGGAAATGATTAAGTGTTTTCTGGTCATCTTCACAACATGCTTTCATTGTCCAGCCTCCACCTCCAACTTGTCAGCACAGCTGCCACTTTGGGTCCCTAAGCTTCTGATTGGTATGACTTTATGATTTCTAGCCTGATCCAGAAGAAAGTGAAGACAAATCTCTCTTCTGTTTGACAGAGGAAGAATGAAAGGAAGGAAGGAAGGAAGGAAGGAAGGAAGGAAGGAAGGAAGGAAGGAAGGAAGGAAGGAAGGAAGGAAGGAAGGAGGGAAGGATGGGAGAAAGAAACAAAGAAACAAAGAAAGGGTTTTCTTCCTTCCCTCTTCCCTATCCTCCTCCCCTCCTCTCTCCCTTCCTCCCCTTCCTCTGCCCTTCCTCCTTCCTTGTTTTCTTCCTTCATTCCTTTTTCTTTACTTCCTTCTCTCTATCCTTCCTTCCTTCCTTCCTATTAATTAGGACTAGGACACAGAATTACAGAATTGGCAATGCAGAGAAGGATGTATAAATGTCTGATTCTAGGAGTGGTTGTATTTAGAGTGTGCAGGATGGAAGAGAAATGGATGGCATTTATGGAAGTGACGAGTTTCTTTGCAATGTTTTGTGAGTACAAGTCAGAAAGTAATAGTACCTACCTTCCAGATTTGTGAAGAGCAAATGAAATAATATGTATAAAGTTCAAAGTATAGTGCCTGGTCATAGTAAGCATCATATCAATTTATTGGTAGGAGTAGTATGAATATTCGCCATATGGTTTTAAAAATGCAATAGAGACAGCATCAGACCACTGAAATTCTGTCTCAATACTAATCTTATCCATAGAATTTTTAAGAATTATGGACAATAATTCTACTGCTCTTGTAGGTTCAGAGTGATATGGACAGGGAGAATTATATTGAATCTGTAAAATTTTGCAGTTTTTTTTCTTAAAACTTGTTCTTCAACATGGAGGGCCTTTGTCTCTGCTGGTAGAAAAAGGTAGATAACAAATCTGGGATTAAAGTGGTTTAAAATCTTGTGGTAATTGTCACCAAATCTGCTTTGTATAAGATAAACTACAATCTATCTTAAATATTTTCAGTTTAAAAATATATACTATTCAAAATAACAACAAATAATATTAGAAAAATCAATGAAAAGAAATATATGCTTGTTTGACATTTCCAGTCTTCATGATTTCCTTGAAGGTTGATGTTTAAAGTACCTAATATCATAATGTTTCCAAATATAAATATCTTCCTTTTACTCATGATACTCATGAGTAAAAGCATGGCAGAGAGAGCAGGGTGAGGGTATACTGGAATCAGTACAAGCCCTCAGTTTCCTCCAAAATGCTTTTTGGACTAAGGTTTACCTGTTGTATTCCTTAATTGACTCCATGTCTCATATCAGGAACAAATGTAATTATTTATTTTATTGTATATATAACAAGTAGGAAATGATTAATTTCACAAGAAAAATTATTTCATAACATTATTCCACTATGGTAAGTTTAAGGGTACATGGGGAAAATAGGCATTTGTTGGTCAGAGAAATTCACCATAAGGAGGCAAGTGGAACATTGGTAGGACAATATAAATGTTTGCCACATCTGGATCTGAAAATTGTGGATTCAACTCTCACAAGGGAAGCTGAAATAATACTTTCTCAGCCCCTGATTGAAAATAGGTAGAGAGGCAGGACAAATTTTTGGACCAATTTTTAACTCACAACTCCATATTATCCAAAGGATATAAAAGCCAGTTTCATGTTCTCACAAGCAGGAGACATTCCTATTCAAAGGAGAATTAGCACAATGGGGAGAGTGAATAGAAATGATTTTGCCATTACCTTCATAAGGTCATCTTCTCAATTTTCCCTCCAATTCCCACTGTTTCTTGTGAGCAGTTGTTGCAATTTTCCTTTGCACAGAGGTTGAAGTAAATAGGATGCTGCATAGTCAGAAGACCTGAGTTTATATCTAGTCACTAGCACTTACTGGATGTAAGTTATTGAACAATTAACAGTTTCCTTATATATAAAATGGGGATAGTAAAAGCATACCACCTCCACCACCACCATCATCATCCTTATTTCCTACGGTTGCTGTGAAAACTGTCTAGAGCCTTGAGATGTGAAGTGATTTGCCAAGGGTCACTAATCCATAGAAGTCAGAGGTGAGTGGGACTTCAAAACAAGTCATCCTGCTTCAAGGCAATCTCTTTGTCCATTACACCATATACATGGGTAAGTCAATAAAATTCATGTGTAAGTCAAGACATCATACATGTGATGTCACGGGTGCTCTTCAGGAATGAAAATAAACAGCAAAAATGTGTGTGTATGTATGTATACACACATACACACATATATACACATACACAACACACACGTATGTATATACATATATACACAACACACATATAAATGTATGTATGTGTGTATGGATGTATGTGTGTGTGTGTGTGTGTATATATATATATACATATATATATATATATATATATATATATATATATATATATTCCCCCTGATATTAGATACAATAGGCTAGGAGTCAGTTTCCTTGTATCTAAAATAGTGATAATAATATCCTACATTATCTCTATCAAAGATCTATTTCCAATCAAATCTGTTATTAGGTTTTACCCAAACATGGCATAGGTCCACAACAAATATTGACTCATTCACAAAACTTTTGCTACCAAGGTCTTTACTCATTAAAACCTATAATCTTAAAAAACAAACAGCATCAAACAAACCAGCTTGACTTCTCTTTCTCCCTGTGCCCTGTTCCTCTTGCCGGTTACTTTTTTCTTTCTTCCTAGTTCCTAGTCCCCACCCTGAGAGACAGTGCAGTGGGTCCTTCTGCTCATTGAGGTCTATTGTAGAGAATGTAGATCTTTTATTGGTTCATCGTATATCCTGCAACTATCTGACTTCACTGAGTCCCATCTGGCCTGAATTCTCTGAGTGGACAGTGTTCCTATTGTGATCCCTATCAATCTTGGAAGGATAAGAAAGTATGCACTACTGTGTGTGAATGATATTGACCATAAGAACTAACTACAAGGACTTGAAAATTTGTTTTTCCCTCTTATGTGGGGAGTTTGCTACATGTGGATATGCAGTAAGCTGATTTCACTGAGCATAATGAAATATTTGTGTTAAAGGTAGACACCTTTAGGTTAGAAAAATAACATTATTTTTATTCCTACATATTGGGGGTCTTTCTACATCAGATTACATATAATATAATATTATACATACACATATATGAAATAAACTAGGTAGGAGAGTTTCCTAAAAGCTACATATTTTGTGTGATTTTACTTGAGAGAGAATATAAAAGAGATCAGGAAATTAAAGTTTAACACATATATAAGAAATATTAATTGATTATAGTGCAAAACTACTTCATAACAAATGCAAGGGGCGATGGAAGACTGGGAAAAATATTTACCAGGTAGTTATGCTACAGGAAAAATATACAGTATGTATGATTGTTAATAGTCTGAGCAGTTATTCACCAGCAATAAAACTTGCTTTTTAAAAAATTTATTTACATGAAGGAGTATCACCAAGGGGGAGAAATTGACAAATGTTTATAGAATAGTACTAATTTCCATTTCTAGATGACTTTATATTCACAAGTAATACTTCTCATACCAATCCTGTGAAGTCGACACTACAAATACTATTATCTCTATTTTATATATAAGGAAATAGGCTTGGAGAAGTCACAGAATCACAGAAATTGAAATTAGAAGGGTCCTATGAGAGTATCTAATCCAACCTACGCCTGGTGAGAATTATCTTTTATAACAACTCTCATATGTGTTTGAAGATCCTATATGGAGAAGAACAAGGAATCCATTTGATCTTTAGATAGCTGCAATTATGAGGAAGGTTTTCCCTTGGTTACATGAGTAATAAGAGGCAGAGCCAGGTTATAAACCCTTTTCCATGATGTCATGATGTCTCTCAAAGTGTCTCAATCAATGGTAATGGTATATGACTAGCTCAAATAAATAAGAGAGAGAGAGAGAGAGAGAGAGAGAGAGAGAGAGAGAGAGAGAGAGAGAGAGAGCAGGGGGGGAGGAGAAAGAGAGAGAGAGAGCGAGGGGGGGAGGAGAGAGAGAGAGAGAGAGAGAGAGAGAGAGAGAGAGAGAGAGAGAGAGAATAAGAGAGAAAGATTTACAGTAACACTTTAAATTATTGCACTTTATAGTTTCAAAAACTGACACCTTTTATCAGACTCCCTAATTCCCTAGGTTGCTAATATAGCAAGTTTCTACAGCTTTCATTGCATTTTTCACAGTTTATTCTCCTTCCTTAGGAATAATTGGTCTCTGTCCTTATTCCCATCATTTGGTGAGGGAAATTCCTAAAGAGAATACAGAATTTCTAATTCCATCCTTTTGAGGCTGCAGCAGCTTTGGGAGGGATGCACAGCTTCCCTATTACCAATCCTATACAAGGTCTTAAGTATTTAACACATTTGCACATATCTAGGAAAGACCTGAGAAGGAATAGTAATAGGCTATTTTTTGAGAAATTGCCTAAGATGGGGAAAGTTCATAGTGATAACTCTTATTCAGATTTTATATCTTATATTGTTAATGATGATAATAAATTATGAAAAGCAACATATATCTTTAACAAATTAATTCTTTTGTGAAATGAATTATTTCAACTTAACTTTCTCTAATAATTATCCAATCTGCTCCATCTCCCAAAAATGTCTTACTATATTTAAATACTATAGTGAGCCTAATGTATCCACAATTACTTCAAAATCAGTCAATTTTCTTGATATTCTAGAGTTTAGAATTGTGTTGGCATATAGTAAATGCTTTATAAATGCTTTTAACTTTGCCTTGCTTTATTTTACATTAGGAATTTGGTGTCACAGAACATAAATCAAGGAAGCTTGGTGGGCCAGAGTGGGCACAGGAGCATTCATGTTTCCATATACATTGAATGTGTGTACTACTTGTATTGCCTGATAAATTGATAGAAATTACAGAAATAAAGACACCATGCCTGGAAGAGAAAAAGAAAAGAGGAAGGTTAATACGCATTTATTCTAGACTTCTGTCAAAAGTAACTGTCATATTGTTACCGGCCTCACAAGGACTGATAAATCATTTTTCACATTTCTTTGAGTTCTTAGGTTAAAGATGATATGGGAATACCAAATGAAACTATGGATGGTGGTTATTGAGGACATAGGGGTTTAAAATCTACTAAGTTTAAGGAAATCACCCTAATAAAACTTCAGTCCTACAGGATCCCATGTCTAAGACGTGCCAGTCTTGGTGAATCCAGAACAAACTTAAGCTGCTTCTTTCTTGTGGTTTCTCATTTCATTTTGTGCAGATTTAGAAAGGTCACTTTGGGCGTGCACCCACTACTGTTTCCACATCCTTCATCTTGGTGTTATTTTGTAGATTGCACTTTGTGTTCACCATTATTTACATTGGTATTTATCATGGCAAACAAAATTTCTGCAATGATTAATTACTCCTGCCAGAAGGGTCTCTCTACCTGCTTTTCTGAAAGAAAAAAAAGTACTCATCTCTGCCTTTTCTGCAAGGTTGAAGCTCTATGCAGAGTATGTAAATGAAATGAAGCAAGCAGCCTTGCCTGGTGATTAATGACATTATTTTTTTGTGTGATGGTCTGGGAGTTGCTAGTTCATAGTTGATTTGATTTGTGCTGCTTCTTGCAACAAGCTCCAAAACCCAGTGGTGTGCTCTTCTTGTGGTATATGAAAAACAGGCAGAGGGATCGATTCTTTATTTTATTTTACTTTTCCTGAGAAGAGGGTTTGGGGAAGGACATCTGAATTTCAAATGTTTTCTCAGTTCAAACAACTCTTATGGTTTTGGAGAAGATTCATTTTTATGAATTTGTCATCTAAAATGCAATTTAAGAGATACAGAACAATTTGCTGTGAAAGATAAATTTGAATTAGGCAGAGAGATTAAAGTGAGTTTGAAATTACTGTGTTTTTTTTATAATGAATTTAGCCCTTGCCATTGTGGTATCTATCCACAGTGAGGAAAGCTCTCTAAGTCAGCTGAAACTGCCAAGGTAACAAGAGTTTGAGCTTCCTTCATACAATTGTCCTAACATTCTTACATGTGGTATCTAAGGAAAATATTCTAAGAAAGACTCTTGGTTGTGGTATCAGGAGGCCTGCATTTAAATTCTGGGGATATAGAGGCTGTGAAGCTTATTAGGTGGAAGACATCCTCGGAGTCAGGAAGAACTCAATTCAAGTTCAACAGTTGACACATATGACTTTGTGGTCAGGTCACTTAACCTCTTAGTGACCCAGGATGCCCTTTAAGTCACAAAACGGTAGGGGATCTGCATTGTAAGAGGAACACTCTCCTTGAGCATTCCTTATCCCAGTAAAATCTTAGGTCTCATCCAAAGCAAACAAAATTCCAACTCTAACATTTACTACCCTTGAGACCACTTCGGCCTAGGTGTTCCTAGGAGACTGGCCGGCTTTAGGGATAACTACTGGTTGAGTGTGTGACCAAGGCAAAGTCCGTAATCATGCTGAAATTCCTTACTAGTGTAGATATTCAAAATACTCAAATCACCAACAAAATGTTGTGCCTCCCTTGCCTCCAAACAGATTAGGGGAGAAATAAGATAAAATGATATCTATTAATTATTAAGGGATCCTTCCTATGAACAAATTTTGGAGAAACTGTTGAGTTGATCACTTCTAGAGCAGGTTTTAAGGTACTGATAATGAGAAAAGTCATCACGTGGCAGAAATAGTAACTGAACTTGAAATGAGGAGGGCTTTGTCACATGAAAATAAGTCACTTCATCTTTTAGGATTTCAATTCCATCTTCTGCAAGATTAAGAGAGGTTAGTCCAGATCATACATAAATTGTTTCAGTCATGATCCTATGATTCTGAATATTAACAATATTAAATAATGGGCAGCAGCCTATTAAGATTATCACTATCAAAGGAGAAGAAAGTAAGTGTTCCTTGAGAAGGTCGCTTCTGAAAAACCTCTCTCTGCTCCAGAGAAGCACATGGTATTGGTATAGAGAAAAGATGGCAAATATGGAGCTAATGGGTATTCTTGAGTGACTATAATGGAATAAGTAACTTATGCAGTTCCAGGGAGAACAACTAACAGCAGCAGGTAGAAGTTATAAGAAGACACATTTAGTCTCTGGATATTGCAATAGTGGATAATGATTTAATGGATATGATTTCTAAATCATTGATCTTTGAAAATAGAAGTCATCCTGGAGAATTAAAGATGCTCTATGGAGAATAACAAATATTTTCTTCTCATTTACCAAAGGAGAAAGATGGATTCTTCAAACTCTAGACTGGAAGGTTGATTTTTCACAATATCTATTATTGCTAATTAAAAGAATGGTTTGTGAGTACTTAAAAAGGGAAGCAATGGTGACCACAAATCAGTTTGTACTCATTATTTTAATATTTCAAGGATCTAGGATTTCATCGGATGTGAATACATTCTTCAATACAAAACACAAACCTTCTACATCTTATCACACAGTACTAGTGGTTTCTGTGACATAAACGAAAAACAAATGGCATCTAGTAGACAACTCTATATTGGAGAAACTTCTTTAAACTTATCTAAGCTGATTCTCAGGCAAGACACAGGCATTTCTACATTGGGTTCAAGCCAGCCACGAGCATCTTTCATTCCTCTTTGGGTCCTTTTCATGACTGAATTTCTTTCCTTTCTCTGTCCCTACCCCATTGTTCAGTTTCCTTTCCTATGTTGTCATCCCCTATTAGAATGTAAAGTCTTTGAAGACAGAGACTATCTGTATTTTCTACTTGTATCTATTTCCAGTGATTATCCCAGCGGGGATTTGACATCCAGTAAAAGCTTAATAAATATGTGTTGACTTGTTTACATTCAAAAGCTTTCAAATTTTATGGCACTTCCTAGAAGCATATTCTCTCGGAATCACTTTTGAGAATCTAGCATTACCTTCATTCCAAAATTAGGAATCAAAGTAGGTAGGATATTCCAGGGAGATATATTTGTAAGAAAAAAGTAAATCAAGATTACCTTCATTTCCTTTTTTGATGATGTTCTCAAAGCACAAAGTACTAATCTGATAGACCAGCAGAATGGTTTAAGCACAGTATGCTGGCATTTCAACAAAGAATTTGATAAAGGCTATTATGATGCTTTGCAGAAAAGGTAGAGTAAAGTATACAGAATAATAATACATTTGGGTAGATTTGGAACTGATTGAATGACTGGATCCAAAAGGTATTAAATATCTATTATATATTAAGAGATCAATACACCAGTTCAATTCTTCAAATATTTGTCAAGTTCCATGTACCAAGAGAGGCAACATGGAATAGTCGAAATAGAACTGGCCTTGGTGTCATGAGGACTTTGTTGCAGTCCTGTCTCTGACCTGCACTGGCATTACTACCCTGGGCAAATCATGTAACACTCCAATGCTACAGAGAACTCCCTAAGATTCAGTTGAATAACAAGTGTTCTTCTGCACCAATATAGGGCAATTTCCTCACTGGGAATTTCCTCTATTAAAATTCCCCTGTCACCTTATATTCCTGCCATCAAATTCCCCCTAACACCATATATTCGTTCCCTCTATCACCAGTTTCGTCCCCAACCCCAAAGTGCTAGATGCTATGTCAATGTAAAGTATTTTTCATATCAAATAGAAATAAAATGTTCCATTTGTGTCCTTGATGGGCACTCTAAGCAATCTGAGAATGAGAATATTTTATCTGGGACTGTAGTGGGGAAAATAAAGATGGTTTAATAGAGATTGTGCCTCTTGAATTATCATTTAAGATGACAGAACTATACGACATGGCTATTCAAAAAAAACCCAAAAAATTCCTTGATAGCTTTGGTGGATGACATGAACAAAAGCCTGAAGATCAGAGAGGACTTGAAGTCATACAGTTTAAACAAACTATTCAGTAACATCAATATTATAAAGATAATCAACCTTGAAAGATTTAGTAACTCTATTCCAGCCAACAACCTACCATGATCCCACAACTCCTGATGAAACAATCACCTTCAAATAGAGAACTGATGGGCTACAGGGTGAAGATGGAAACTTTTCTGTTCCTTTCTTTCTCTTATCCTTTCTTTTTTTGATCATGACTAATGTGGACATTTGTTTTGCATAATTATACTTGTAATAGGTTATATTTTTCTTGCCCACTTATTGGACAGAGATGGTGGTAGGGAGAGGCAGAGAATTTGGAACTAAAAAAATAGAATTAAAAAATAAATGAAAATTTGATAAATGAAATTAAATAGGTACAAACTTCAAACAAAAATAGAGTCATCCAACTTGCCTAATGTGTGGGTTTTTTATTACAGGAAATAGTGTATGATAAGGCTAGAGAAGAGATTAGAAGGAGATGGGGGTGGGGCTTTAAATGCAAGGAGGATTTGCTAATATTTCAGCAAGCAATGGGAAACTGTTAGCGCATTTGGAGCAGAAGTACTACATGATCAGGGCTATACATTGGAGGTTCACTCAGGCATTAGCATCAAAGAAAAATTGGAAAGGAACAATAATAGAGGCAAGAAGATGAGCATAACAGCAAAGGGGAGAGGTAACAGCCTCTATGAGATGCTGCTTTTAGAGTGGAAAGGAGGGGAAGAATTGTAGAGACCTTATAGAAATATTTGTTAACAAAATTTGGCAGATAGTTGGGTGTGCATGTGTATGACACCACTTCTGGTGATTCATATGCACACAGATGACATAAAGAAATCTAGAAAGTTTTCCTAGAGATTATGAAGTCCTGAGCAAAAAAAGGGACTTGAGGGAAATAGTTTTAATCTTTGATAGCTATTAAAGTCAAAGATTTCCTAAGAAAAAGGCAGAGTTGAGAAGTAAACTTATTGGTAAGATGTTAGCTGAGAAAGGGATTGAATTTTTAAATCACTGTTTAAGATATAGAAATGAAAAGTTCTCCTTCAGGGTTAGTGTATACTTAATCATTGCTGATAAACATAATTATCAGTATCAGTATTTAGAGTACTGCAAGTCTAAGTTAAAAAGCTTTAAACTAAAAGGGAAGAGGAAGGAGAAAAGTGCTTCCAAATACCCATTAAACCTAGAGAGCAGTAGAAATCCACAGAAATCAGAGAATATAAGAAAGGAGCTATCAGTAAAATCTACATCTATCAAATGCATAAAATACAGATGACAACCAAGTGAGCTAGAGATTATAATGTAAAGAGACAATTTAGATAAGTCACTGCAGGAATATCTAGGGTATAGGAAATATATTAAAATATATTTTTTAAAATAGTCTTGTGAAAAAGGTAGGAATCAGAATGAAGAATCATAGTGGGAAACATTTGGGTAAAGATCAATGGAGGAAGAGAAAAATATGACCATCATAGCATTCTATAGATTACATACATGGAAGGAAGATGAGAACATAGGAAACAAAAATCACTTTGAAAAAAACAAACAAACATAACATAATACCCCTGAGGACCTTCAGCTATACCTATGTCTGTTAGGACATGTTCTCTCTCTCTCTCTCTCTCTCTCTCTCTCTCTCTCTCTCTCTCTCTAACATAGAAGAGCAGCTAATAATTTATCAATTTGCCCTGACAATTTCATTTTTTAAAAGGTGAAGGAATTTGATGAGAAGAATTTCCACTTTATAGATGGATCTAACCAAGAAGGAAAAATTGATTACTGAGATAGAAAGAAAATTTTAGCAGCGGGTAGGAAGGATGTGAACCATTTATCTTAGATTAAATGAGAAAGAAGGAGAAATCCAGGCATCATTTGACATGTACTTTTGATTTCTGGAAAGCAGATTTCAAAGGACTCAGAGAACAGGTAAGTGGTTTTCATGTCCTAAAATTCTATAGTGAAGTAGCCCAGGAGGAATGCAAAGTACTTAAGAATAAAATTCTAATTACCAAAGAAGTAATTCCAATGAGGAGGAAAGGATGAATTGGCTAAAGACACTAGTATGAATGCACAGTGAATTCACTGACCAACTTAGATTTTAAAGAGATATCTACAAATGGTGGAAGTAAGGACAAGTAATGGAAAATTGATACAAAAGCATTAATGTTCACGAGAAATTTTAAGTTGATGTAAAAACTGTTTAATGTTAACAAGTAAAGGTTTTTTTAAAGCAATATTGGGGACAAGAGCATGATCAAAGAAAAAAGTATTTCTGTTCAAGAAAGATAGGATGATAACAATAGATAATGAGAAGACAGACCTATTCAACTCTTATGTTGCCTCTGTTTGCTTTACTAGGAAAAATAATCTTTGGATGAGAAAAGAAAGAACAAATGGATCATAGTAGATGGAACCCAAAATGTGTAAGGGAAAAACAAACATACTCAAACTTCAAGAGTTTACATCACCAGATATAAATGAATAATGTTCGTAGGAATAGGGAAAAAAACAAACTAGAGGATGTAATTCCTGAGCAACTGTCTGTAAATTAGAAATGTCCTAGAAAATTGAAGAGGTGCTGTAGGAGTTTCGAAGCAAATATCGTCACAGCCTTCAAGATAGTGAAGCAATCAGAGGTCAATGAATTTCCCATTAATTCCTGGAAAAATTCTAGAAAATGATATATAAAGGATGATTAGTAAACCTCCAATAATAAAATTGATCATTATGAAGAGTCATTGTGGATCCCACATCAACTTATTCTTCATAAACCTTTGAGCCTTGTGTAAATGCTAACTATTCTTGAAGGGTTTATTATAAGGTAGATAAGGAAAATATTCTATATGAATTATTTATATTTTAGTAAATTACTTGACTATGTCTGTAATGCTCACCTTGTGTTCATCATAGAAGAGAGTGAGTTTGATAATACAACATTTAGATGGACTCAGGATTGGTTGAATGACTATGCCCGAACTAAAGTCACTAATGGCTCAGGAGACTTCTTGGGGATGTCTGCTTAGCTCTGTGCTATTCAACATTATAATTCAGATAGAAGCATGGACAGAATGTTTGCCAAAGTTTTGTATAATAAGAAGCTAGAAGGGATAGCTAATAAATTTAATGACAATATCAATATCCCAAAAGATTTCAATAGGCTAGAATGTTGGGCTCAAATTAAGATCGAATTGAATCACATTTTCCACTTCTCTCTGTGCTAAGAAAAAGAATTCATTAAGGTCTTACATGGAGATTTAAGAAAATCAACTTCACAAATATTAGATGGAGGAAATGCAAATAGACCTTTTCTGGAAAACAATCTGATTATCATAGCATATTATATCCTCAAAATTGATCAGTAATGTGGAAGACAAAAAGGAATGCAATCATGAAGAACTTTACAACTATGGGAAAATAATAGCAGCAGCAGCAGTAGAAATAATAGAAAATAATATTCAAGATTTATATAAAACCTTAAAGCTTGCAAAGGGCTTTATAAATATTATCTCATTTAATTCTTACAACATCCCCGAGAGGTAGATTCTTTAATTTTCTCTATTTTATATATTAGGAAACCGAGACAGACAGAAATTAAGTGATTTGCTTAGGTTAAGAAGTGACCAGAGTTATCCAGAACGTTTAGGACAATTTTCGGCATACACAAGTCAGTAACCTTATAGTGCAACTGATAGTGACTGTATATCCTTGTATATTTATATTATATAGTTCAGTTGATGTTTTTATTTGTGTTTTGAACTGAAGAAAAAGAATCAAAGGGAAAAATTAAAAAGGAAAAGAGAAATGAGTATTTTTCATGATCTTCATCATTATAATTTAAGATACCTAACTTCACTTAATTGGACCTACTGCAATTTTTTGCTCCTCTACTCTGAATCTTCCATTCTTATCCTATTCATCATTTCTATCCCTTTGCTTTTGCCATACCTATACTTGGAATGGATTGAACCATGATATCCATCTGTTAAAGAACTTTCCACCTTTCAAGGACATGCTCAGGTGCCACCTCCTGAGTCTTTCACCCTATTACTCCCTACCTCCCATTCCCTCTACCCACTATGACATCTGAAATTGATCTCTTTCTTTTTATATTTCTCAAAGCACTTTGTCTAGACCTCCCTTTGCCCTTGTCATATGGAATGCAATGGGAAAGAATTGAATAACAAATTTGAAGTCTTTGCTATAGCTAGCCCTTATTATAGTTTCTTGTCTGCAGTAGCAGCTGAATGCATATTTGTTGATTTCATTTTGAGGAAGAAAAAGGACGAATGACAATCTTCTAATATAGTGGGACATTGACATGATATGCATAGGCAATGCCCAATTTTTTTTAAACACAAAAATTGCCACCTATCAGTCTCATGATTCTTGTTCCCTTTTTCTCTTTCCTCCTACTTTTATCCATTTTACTCCCTCTGTCCTCACCATTCTCCAAAAATATATAACTTAGGGAGAAGAGAGGAGGGCTTTCACTGACTCTTTACATGGGGGACTGGGAAGAATCTAAATGTGTCTGTATAAAGCTAATGTTGGACTTTCAGTATATTGCAATGAATTCTCTAACCAATCTCACCAAGTAGGAAGATTCAGAAAGAGGTGCGACAAGGATGGAACTAGTAACTAAATGCAAATGATCATGGGCTCCTCTTCATACTCTACTTGGATTCTCCAGATGCATAAGGTCTGATGTGTGGGCTAATGTCCTTCTCCACATTTGTGCCAGAAAATATGTTGCTTTTTTTCTGAGCAAGAAGAATATTGGACACTCTAAGCTTTAACTGTAGATTACCATGACTGAAATTAATTCCAAGAGACAAAAGGGAATCAGAAATTACAGAAGTTTTTTGTTTTTGTTTTCTGGAGAGGACTTTTAGTTCACTGAATCAAATTTCATCATCTTATATGTGAAATAGAAACTATGGCCCAGAAAGTTTAAAATGATTTGTTCAAAGACACACTTGTCCTTGGCAGAGGACTGTCTGTCAATGGCAGAGATGAGAACCCAACAGGATGAATAATTATTGAGTGTCAACTCTATCAGTCTGCTGGATGAACACGTAGCATGACAATGAAGTGAAGGCATCAATTTCTTATTGTATTCCAGCTATAGTATTTAATGCCGCATTGGAGATTAAATGAAGTGATCCCACTGGGGGCAAGGAATACCATGTTATGATAAGAAGAAAGAGTATGTTATTGAAATGGGATGAGGTTTATCTCAAACTTTTACCCTTTCCCTCACTGTGAATCTCTCCCTTTTTTGCTACAAAAAAAAAAAATTGAGATATATATAGGCCTCACTTAAAGGAGGTATATAATGTAGGGAATGCAATTTCATCTCTAGTCTCAATAATCATTTAAGCAATTGAAAAAGGAGTAGTCATGAAAATCCGGTGGTCATTCTTCCCTCCTTTCCCTTTCCTTAGGTGTGAGCATACCATTGCTCTGCTCAAGAAGCTCTTTGAATGGTTGCCTCTTCCCTCTGTAATATGTCATATTTCTGTTTGGTTTTTTTAAGTCTTTTGCCATGTGGTTCCAGCCTACCTTTCCCAAGCTTATTGCATATTATTTTCTTTCACACATTCTATATTCCATCCAAAATGACCTGCATGAAATTCTAGTGCCTGCCATTTAATCTCCTGCATTCCTGGAATGCATTATCTCCTCACCTCAACATCTTAGAGTGCCTAGCTTTTCTCAAAGCTCAGTTCAAGTGCACCCTTCTGTTGGAAGCCTATTTTGATCACCCAAGTTGCTAGTGCCTGACTTCTGGAAATTATTTTGTATATGTTATATGTTATTTTCTATTTAATGAAAATAAAATGCAAGCCCCCTTATAGATGGACCATTTTTTTTCTTTTTTACTTTGTATCCTAGGAATTCAGAAGAGGCTCTGGACTGTGGAAGGTGTTTATTAGATGCTTGGTAAGTGAATAAATGAGCTGTTTTTAAGAAGTATACGGGAAGGAAGGTGGATGAGGATGAGAGGTAAAGAGAAGTAAAGTGATAAACATAATTGGTTATATTTGTATAGAAATTTTTGCACTGGCAGCTCCAATAGCAAAAGATCTCTGTGCTTATAAGACTAGCTGTCTTAGATAATGACAGTGAACAGACTCACCGTCATAGCTCCTTTAACTATTCACCAATGTGGAATCATTAATGGTCTCTGTAAAGCAGTGATCTTAGCCTGGTATCTTGAAGTGTGTGTGTGTGTGTGTGTGTGTGTGTGTGTGTCTGTGTGTATGAAAGAGACAGACAGAGACAAAGAGAAAGACAGTGTTTAAATTTTGGCAAATGTATTTCAGCATAATTTGTTTCCTCTTTAATCCTATGGATTTTATTTTTAACATTTAAAATCATTTTTCTGTAGAAGAAAATATTAAGCTTTACCAGGCTGTCAGGGGAGTCCATAATTTAAAAGAACCCCAGCAAGAAATTACTCTCATAAGTAGTCATCATGAATAGGCTGTGTGTGAATACGTTTCTGAAACCACACACACACACACACACACACACACACAAATACCTTATATGTAGGTAGTTTTGTTCTAAGATGTTCAAGTGTTTTTTCATGTGCTGTAAGATAAGTAAGTTTCAAATATATTATTCCCATATTACAGAAGAACAAATTAAGATTCAACTAGTCAGTGTCAAAATCAGGAGAAGACCATATACAAGATAGAAAAAAATGAAAAAAAAAAAAACTGTCCTAAAAACAAATGACCTCAATTCCCAAATGCTTAACAAAAGTTGTAGAGCTTCTGATGAAAGGTCATTGGAGCTTTTCCAATTCCCTATTTTGTCTATAGCAAACTATTCATGTGAAGAAGAAAAAAAAATTGCTCTTATTCACTTTTCTGGCTTAGTTACCTGTCAGTGTTCCGTGCGTGACAGCGCCAGTTTCTGATGAGGCTGCTGAATGAAATTGTTTTCTCAGTCTAGCTGGTAACTATATCTTGCAAATTGCTTTCTTAACTTCGAACTCATGGAAGAATAAAAGTTGATCCTGTTAAAGGATTGAGAGGTTTCCTACTCCAGAGGAAATCTATTTTTTGAAACGAGGAAGATTAATTGGTGTGAACCATGTCCTTGAAATGGGTAGCTGACTTGAAGGAATCAATTTAGTCACAGAATTATAAACTTTAGAATTAGGAGGGAACATGGGGATAGTTAACCCTTCCATTTTACAGATGAGGAAATTGAGGTCAGGAGATGTTAAATAACTTGCCCAAGGGCATACAATATGCTAGTATCAGAAGTGAATAAGTAGAATCCAGGACGTTTGACTTCCCCCTAGACCAGGGTTCTTTCTACTGTCTACTAAATCATGCCAACATGACAGCAAGCAAATGTTTTTGGAAGGTATGAAACTAACTGTCTGGGTGAAAGTCAATTTTCACTTCTCTCACCAAAACATTGCATCCAAAATATTTATTCTTGCTGTGTTCGGAGTTTTGAAAGCAAATTGACTCATCATCAATGGACCAAGCTATCTGTTCTTTTAGTAAGACACATCTTAAAATTCCCTAGTTCTAGGTAAAAAAAAAATTATGTGGATCAAGTGAAACAATACTTTTGAAATGCGGAGCTTGGCTATGACACAGAGAAGTACACAAATCAGATAGGTTGTAGTGGTACAGCTAAAAGAGAATTAGAGAAGGAGTTCAAGACCTAGTTAAGGTTACAGTCATGTTTCTACAGTTCTGTGACTAATTAGCTATATGACTTTAGAGAAGTCATTTAACTTTTGGGTCTTCATTCATCTGCAAAATGAAGAAATTTTGTGTTTATATTTGCCAACCCAGAAATCATAGAAAATATGTACAAAATAATTCAATTCAACACAACAAGTATTTATTAAACAAAAGTGTGCATTTATTTTGTGTGTGTGTGTGTGTGGCAGAATACACTTTATTTAAGGCAAAATTTTAAAAGTAAATTCTGTTAAGAAACTTATAGTAACCTTTGAAGAAAGGGATCTCTGTAAAGCAGTGATTCTTAGCCTAGTATCTTTGAATATGTGTGTGTGTGTGTGTGTGTGTGTGTGTGTAGCTATGATCTGTAATTTATAGCACACAACATCAAAGAAGAAAGCTAGCAATAAAGCCCATGGTATCATATGCCTCCATACAAATAAATAAAATATGGATAAAATCTAGGTGGCTGTGTATCCTAATACAAGGGGAAATATTTGACTGTATTTGGATCGTTGAGACTTTATGGGAGTAGAGTTCATGAGTAGAATATGTTTCTGAAAGATGTAAGGCTATGGACTGGACCTGTGGTTTTATACATATGGGGAACTTTCAGTGAGGGACTTTTGGTAACACATAGAAATTGGCACTTCCTCTAACGCTCATAGTATTGGAGCATGGAGAGATTAAATGATTTGCCCAGGGTCATTTTAGGAGGTACTTAAACCCAGGTATTCTTGACTCCAAGGTTATCACTCTATCCTCTGCATCATGTTTATTCAAATGCTTCAGAGATCAAAAGCAGTGGCAGAGTAGCACTATATATTATTTGAAGAAATCTCAAAACCCGATTCAAGATGCATGGTGGAGAGTATAGTAAGAGAATCAGAAATAATAAGGTTGTGGCAGTATACAATACTGCAGACAACATACACCAAAAGGGAAAAGAGATGTAGAATTGAGGAATTTGATCACAAATCTGGAAGGAGGTAGGTTTTATAGTGACAGGGTACTTCAGGAATCCAGACATATTATGAAACTTTCTCTTTGACAAAAGCAAAGTAATTGATAAATTTCTGACTTGCAGTAATGATTGTTCCACCCTTTAAAGTTCAGGAAGTGATGGTGGATCTACTTTCTGGACCTGATTCTAAACAACAAAGTGGAAATGGTTGTTAAAGTTGAAATGATAGAAACTTTGAAGGGAAATGACTATTTCATCTTAGAGTTAACTATAGGCAAGGAAAGCAATTGGTCATATTTTGAAACATAACACAGATTTTGGGAAAAGAAATGTCAGAGTTTGGATAGCAAATGTTAAAAATGAAAGTCTAATCACAAAAATATAAATTTTTCCAATCAGGAATAAAAGGAATATTGGAAAAAAATGATTTTTTGGAAACACAGGGAATTCCTCAACCAATACAAATTTTAAATATATACACATATATAGACATATCTATACACATATACATGCATGTGCACATACATATGTATATACACATATATGTACATACACACATCTATATGCAAAAGCAGATAATGGAATAGGAATACAAAAAAGTTGGAATGATCTTGTAAAAAAGGTAACTTTATATTCTCAAACTCAAAAAGGTTGACCTAAGGATAAATGGTTTATACAGTCAAGTATTATTTGTGTGTATATATATGTATATACATATACATATGTATATACATATATATGTTTATATACATACATGAACACACACATATATACAGATACATATGCTTACATATTTTACCTATGTGTTGCTGGAAGGAGGATCAAAGAAATAGATTCAATTCAATAAGTATTTATTAAGTACTTGCTATTTATAAGAAATCTGCTACTTAAGGTGGATGTAACAATAAAACCATACAAGAAAAGAAACAGAAATACTACACTCTTGTTCTATTTTTTTTTCTCTCTCTCTCTCAAAATGAATGTTCCTTGGATTAGTAAGGGCTAAATAAAATGGCTAATTGTGAGTCAGTTCCCAGAAGTAAATGAAAAGATGATGGTAGAAAACCCCAATGAGTTCAGCTCACCAGTTCAAGGCTACATAAAAGTCAGCATAGATATTGTTTTTTTTTTTTTATCTATTGTTTGTTCCATTAAAAGATTGTGGAGAATTGTAGAGATGTCTTTCCATCTAGATAGGAGCAAGTATAGTGACAGTTTCTGAAACAAGTGAAGATAGTGGAGTGCCCAAACGACAGAACTTCTGTTTAAAGGAAAATTAGAACACATTTTTTGAAGGGATGATTCACTAGCATTATAAAAGGAAGCAGTGATCACTACAAGCCACCAAGATAGTATCAAATGCATGTCATGCCAGACAGAGATCATTTCCTTTTTGGGAAATTACCAAACATGTTAGGACAGTGCTGTTGATGTAATGTGCTTAAATTTGTGCAAAGTAGAATAGAGAGATAAATTCTAGATAATAACAATGATATAAAGTGAATTCAGAACAGGTTAAATTATTGGACTTCAAAAGGAGTCACCAAAATAATCATGTAAATTTGTCCTGAAGTCCCTGTTGGAGTGCTCAGGGATATATACTTGACCATGGCATTGGTTTGAAATTGTATCTGTGGTTCAAATGAAATCATGGACAGTGTGGAGGAGTTGTCTGCTCTAGGAGTAAGATTCCCTCACTGAAGGTTCTGGGTGTGTAGTAAAGGGTATTCTGGTACAGCAGAGGATTAAAATAAATGACCTCTGAGTACCATTTACATTTTAAAATTTGGGATTCAGTCATTCTGTGAGTTTTCACAGATTGCCTCTAGCTCTAATATTCTAGTATTAGCTAGCCCCAACTGACTCCAGGTTAAACAGCGTCTGTGGGACTGTGGTGTCTCGGAGTGAGAGCAAATTGTACATTTACCCCCTAGGAAATCAGCAAATTCTACAAATCAGGGATTGATTTATTATTTTGTTGATTGTCTATGCTTGAGACAATGATGGAGAAAATGTTAGTATTTGAGATTAAATTTAAAAGTATGTCCTGAATATTTTTTTCATAGAAGCGGTTGTTAATATTAACCAGCACATCCTCTCCTGTGGGGGCACTGGAAAGCTAAAGGAAGAAGAGTAGGAAATTGAAAATGACAGAAAGAAAAGAAAGATAATAGAAGAGGAGGAGAGAGAGGGAGAAGAAATGAAGAGAAGAAAGACAGATGATTCTGGTAGTTCCTATTCCTCAACATTGCATTTACTTGGTGCAGATTCCCTGCTTCACTCTTCTAGACATCAGAATTCTGCATTATATGTGATAGGAAGTTAATGTCCTACTGCACATAGCACAGACACTCCCGTCAATCAAAACAGAAGTGAACTGTGGGCAACAGTGATGACCCTGACTTTCCAAGAATCTCCAGGTGTCTCATGTCACAAGCAGGATAAGCGTATCCCTTGAAGTGTTTAATGCCCCTGAAATGCTAATATTTTCTGAAGACTTATTTTTGCAATAGTAGTCATTAAAAAAAAAAGACTCATAGGAGATTAGAACAAAAGCTGTGCTATAATGATGGCTACAGTTAGACTGTATGCTTCTCACACTATCAGTGATGTCAGCAGCAGATGTCAGCAATACAGCTTAAGGCCAGAGAGGGGAAAACAAGAAAAAAATGCTTTGGAATGATCTTATTTTAAGTATTGAAGAGACATTTGAACTTTTTAGAAATATTTGCCCTTTCAAAGCAGAAGGCATTGTTGCAAAGCAATTTAAATACTCTTTTTCCTCATTATCTTTGTTTTCTCTATCTATATGTAAAGAAACATGTTAGCAAACAATATTATTGACAAATGACTACCAAGCTAGTAGAGTGAGCCAGTTTTTAGCATAACTTGCAAAGGGTAATAAATAATATGCCAGTTATATTAGTAACCAAAACTGCAGCAAGAAGGGAAAATAAGAAATTCTTCCATATAGTACAAAGCCTTTTCTGATAACAGTAGAATTCTGAATAAAGAACCTGATTCCAAGTCCTGATTTAAATGCTTCCCATTCCCCACCCCGCCACTGGTGAACCAGTTCATCTTTGCAGAATATGTTTCTTCATAAATGTTGCTTTCCAGAATGTTATTTTCTAACATATTCTTTAATTTCTCATATATTCTTTAATTTCTCACATACAAGAACCTATCTTTACCTGTTTAAAAAAATGGGAATTTTTGATAGGAAAAGTTTTTCCTTTGATTGCTTGGAATACCTGTTTCTGATTTATAAATTATAAAGTTTAACCACTATATCTCTTGCTGCATATAGTTTTGAGTTTTTCTCAGTGATCTCAATGATCAATAGATTCTATTAATCAATACTAATGGAATATTTGAATGGGACTATAATATACATATTATATACACATCAAATAATATACATATAACTCAACATCACCTTCAGTATTTATAAAAATTGATATGTGCTAGATGTATGGTAGTGATAAATATAAAAAGGAAGAAATATTGAACATGTTCTTTATAGAATTGCATTCATCCTTTATTGCCCAAGAAGACCATGCCATCAGAGAAATGATGACATGACTTGCACTTGACTTTGTTTTGAGTGAGGGAGGGCTGTGCAGGTCACCAGCCTCACTTCTCCTCCAGAACCATCTGAATCCAATGAGCAGATATTCATCAGGATGAATGGAGATGACCCAGGATGCACTGGGACACCTTGGGCGCTTTAGGCCAAGGTCTTTGCAGGTACTCACTTAGGGTGAGGCAACACCCATTCATTGAATAGGCCTGAGGAAAGGGAAAGGAAGGAAAGGGAAGGGAAAGGAAGGGAAGAAAAAAGGAATCAATAATCAACAGGGCATCTTTTGACCATCAAAATTTGCCTTCCTTTACAGAGGAGAAAGAAGGGGAGGGGGAGGCAGATAGGAGAGAAGGAGTTCAGTTACCCAGCATAACACAAGAAGTAATTCAAACATATCACAAGCAAAAGACACAAAACCTAATTGAAAAATCAGTAACAACATCCTAAACAGTGAGTTAAACAAGATCTTATAGGAATCATGAACTATGTCAGTACAATAAGCAGAGAAAATAGAACACTAAAGATTTATAGAATAGAAAATGAGAAAATAAATTGACAATGTAATTTTAAAAAAGAAACTAGAAAATTAGAAATTTAGCTAGGCCAAAATAAGTATATAATAAACAAATCTTCCAGATTATAAGAGAAATAGAATTAATAAAATCTTATAGGAAAGCAGCTATTCTGAAAAGACTAACAAAATAAATAAACCAAAACTTATTTATTTTTCACAAAACAAGCGAGGAAAATGAATTCATGATCAATAGAGGAAAAATATAAAGAATGAATAAGAACTAACATGAAAAATTATATCCTATCAAAATTGAGAATTTAACAGAAATTGATTATTAACAAAATAAAAGAATGAGCTAGAAATACAGACCTTAATATTTAGAAGAGAAATAGATAAATGAATTAACAAATCCCTGTCAGCAGGTCACAAGCTCCATTAACTATTTAAAGAGTAATTAATACCTCAATTTTACAGATATTCTAAATAATTAAAAATAATGTATTCTATTTATGAACACTCTTTTTAAGACAAATGTAGTCCTGAAACCTCAACCATGGAAAGCCAAATTAGAGAGAAAAATCTCACTAATGAATATATCCACAATAAAAACCTTGGCAAAGTGTCTACAGAAATATAAAAAGAAATTCACTATGACCAAATGTATTTATACCAGGGATGCAATTTTAGTTCAATATTAGGTAAATAATTAATATGAAAACAAAATTCACATTATCATATCAAGATTTATAGCATAATTCCTTAGTAAAATATAGCACTTGTTTATATTTAAACCTCTTAAATCATAGGTATAGAAGAATGTTTTATTTAATGTTAGCAAAAAGGTTTATCTGCATGATGAGTCACTGGAAGTGTCCAAATAAGTTTGGGAATAAAACAAAGATACCCTCCCCCACATTACCATTGGGTAGAGTTCTAGAAGTGCTACCTATAGCACTAGACCAAGAGAGACAAATTACAGTTACAAACACTTGCAAAGCAGGATCTGTGTGTGTGTGTGTGTGTGTGTGTGTTTAGAAGTCATGATGGTTTGTTTAGAAAACCTTAGCAAACCAACAAAAAAAAATAAAATCAAGAAAATAGTGAAAGTTTCTAAATAGTTTTACCAAAAAAAGGCAGGGAAGCAAAAACAGAAATGTTATCTGGCAATTAACCTACCAAGACACCAAAATAATTTCTGGAGCCAACTGAACAAGACATACCCAAGACACTACAAAAAACTTTATAGAAATAAAGGAAAACTTAAATATTTGGAGAGTTTTATTGTTTCTGATTAAGCCATATATACATATATGTGTGTGAGTGTGTGTATGTATATAAGCATATACACACATTTATATATGTATGTATATGTATATATTCACACTAGGTATACACATATATAGGTCATATCTATGTTTTATATATATATATATATATATATACACACAAACATTTATGTATACACAAAAAACCATAAAATAATAGATTAAAAACAACTATATTATCCACATTAATTTGCACATTTAGTGTTATACTAATCAAACTAAGTTATTTTATAAAATGATTATTTTTTTAAAAAGTTATTTGAAGAAAAAAAAGATTTAAAAGCTCATGAGAAATAATGAAAAAAGTAGACCTAAAGGTGGCATCCACCACCATATCTCAAATTATGTTATAAAGAAGTAATCATCAAATTTATTTTGGATTCTTCCAAAAACAGAAAAAAAAACATATCAGTGGAAGAGGCTTAGACAATTGACTTAGAAACAATAGGCTGTAGGAGAATGGTGAGTGCTCAGTAAACACAAAAACATAAGTTTCTCTTGAAGGGCACTCTATTGGCAAGGACTTATGAAGAAATTAAAACAAAAGTTTGTTAGAAATTACTTTTAGATGAGCACATTACACATATAAAATAAAAAGCTCCAAAATGGATATATTATCCCAGCATTAAAAAGAAATGAAGAAAAATGTTCTTTTTACAGCTATGACTAAGGAGAAAATCTGTAACCAAATAAGAGATAAAGAAGATATTAACAATCAGAATAGATTATTTTGATAATATTTAAAAGCTTTTACACAAATTTAATTCAAGTATAAAAAGAAAAATGGAATGGTAAAAATCTTTATATCAAATCTTGCTGATAGAATCTGTCATTTGCAATATATAGGGAATTATATATACAAAAATAGCCATGACTCAGTGGAAAAGTGAGGAAAAAGGTATTAAGGATTTTCAAAAGAAGCATTACAAGCTATCAAAAATATATGAAAGATTTCTCCAAATAACTTGTAAGAGAAATGCAATTTAAAATAATTCTAGGCTTTTACCTCAAAGTCAGTAAATCAACACAGAAAGTAAAAGATAGAAATAGAGAGGTTGCAGGAAGACAAAGAGACAAATACATTGTTGGCAAAGAGCTTAAAATTGATCCAAAGATCCATTGTGCAAAGAAATTCAGAATTACACATGCACAAAAGATGTCTAAAAAATCATCTCCTTTGACTCAAATGATCTATCATTTCATTATACTCGAAGTCTAGAACAGAAAGTTCCCATCTATTCCAAAAGATACAGATGAGTACTGTTTTTGTAATAATGGGGGTGGAGGAAGGAAGGAAAGAAAGTGGGTATGGATTGAGAACTGATTGAACAAACTGATTTATGAATTTATGATGAAAGAATATTATGCCTTGAGAAATCAGGAACATGAGAAATTTAACATGGGAATACTCATATGAAATGGTGTAGTGGTAAGTAAGTAGAAACAGTGGAAGAAAGTACACAAAAACTAAAATAATGAAATTGAATTTAACACTAAAAGGTGGTCAACGTATCTTTGCAATTGCAATGATCATACTTCCTCCTGAGAGAACTTTATAAAACACATTAATTTCTTTTCAGTAGAGAGATGGGGAACTAGAAGTTAAGGGTGTAGTCTATGCCATCAGACAGTCATATTTAATAGTTTTACTTCATTTTTTGTGTATCGTTACAAGGGAGGTTTTAATGTGAGGTGAGTGATTTCAAGAGCAATTAATGTGGTGTAAAAATTTAAAAAAAGCCCTTTAAAAAAAAAACATACAACCTAGCATTAACCCCAGAACAGATGTTAATTTTCCATCCCCTTCTCAGAAAATTCCTGCGGTGCTTAGGCTGTGGTGTGGAAGGGTCAGATAGAATGAGAAAGTATCTTTTTGGTTTCCCACATAGTTTCAATTCTGCTTTTCCAGTTCTACGTAACTGAAGAACATCCTTCTTACTTTCCTCCCTCACTTTTCCCTCCATTTTCTCTCTTGTCCCTTTTATACCTCTTTCTTCCAAAGGTTAAAACCTTGGGAACTTGGGGACAAGGGGTATGGAATGATGAGTGATGGTTATTTTTGGTGAAGGACTATGGAGGTAATTAGCATTTTGGGGTATAAGTCAAGTAAAGAAACAATATCAATAACATTTTATTTCCACACATAGCCACGACGTGAGGAAATGAAATGATGATGATCTCAAGGCTTCTGAACCAAAAGTCAGGTATACAAATATTTATTCTGAATTTCTTAAGTGTCTTTAATTGCAGAACTTTTTGTCTTCAGAATATAGTTAACCTCAGTGAAGAAACTGTAGTTTTCTACTATGTAGTCCTATTATTATTTATAAGTACAGGTTTTCAGTAAAGGAACACTGTAATCAGCTACCTTTTGGAGGCCTTTTGTGTATCATTTCTGTAGCTCAAGTTTGGAGACTGGACTCTATTTTTCTACACATTCCATTACCCAACAGCCTCTTAAGATTTTCATATAAGCTCTGCAGTTTTCGCATATATCAGGGTAGGCACATTGGTAAATTTGTAGCTGCTCCTTTTTCTCCAAGAACATAGAGAATGTAGAGAATCAGGGACATTTATTAGCATCCCTTGGGCTGGATTCTCTTACCTTTTTTAAGCAGGTAAAGGACAGAAATACAACCGACTTCTCTAAAGCACAAAGTTGGCCACAGTTTAGCCAGAGTACTTTTGAAGCAGTAAAACACTGGAAGTTTAAATGGTTTACCTAAGCAATAATTAAATTAGAAAGCTCAGGAGGACTAGTTCTCATGCATTATCTGACCACTAACCAACTATTTGATCCCTTTCTTGCAGACCTCCAAGTATCAGGTTATTGCTTATAATGATAAGTGTACAGCATGTCTTTAAAGATTAAGTCCTCAACTCAGCAATTACATTTTATCTTTAAAATTGGTTCCAGAAGGAAAAAAAAATAGCTTTAAGCAAGGATTCTGAATTACAGAGCAATAAATAGCATATATGGAGGGGAAAAAATCATGCCTTCTCTTTATATGAAGTCTTCAGCCTGTTCTCAACTGATGAGTGGAATCCCAGAGTCACAGCCAAGTATACGATTGTTACTGAACGAACTGGCACTAATTAGCAGGTTTAATTGGGGTCTTATTAGTCACTTCACATGACCAAAGGGTTACAAAAGCATTTTTGATAATTATTATCACCTGATGAAATAGACTGCTGTAACAGATGAGTTTTCTGCTTGAAATTAAAAAATAAAACCTATTGGAAACTTCCAAGTAGTATTTTGTCTGAAAAATAGCAGGAAGCCCAACCCAAATGTCTACTCAACTCTGCTAACATATAATGAAGGGGAAAGAGAAACTTTAATTGGAATCAGAAGTCCTAGGTTCAGATTGCAGCTCTTCTACTACTTATGAAGTATATGATCATGAATGAATCACTTTATCTTTAGCCTCAGTTTCCTCACCTGTAAAACTAAGGAAGTCAACTGGATATGCCTAATATCTGTTCTTAATTCAATGATAAATAAATCTGATGAAAGAGAAAGCTAATGGCCATGCTAACTTTCAGAGAAGCTTTCCTCCTTTGAACTACCCTACCTCTAACCTTTCAAGTGATACCTACTGAAATTATGGTTTTACAACTAGACAGTTTCATCAAAATTTTTAGCCTCATAAAATCACAAAGTGCAAAGGAACTTGAGTGGTCACTTCACTCTATCCTTATCCAAGGATCCCTGACAAGTGGAAATCTGGCTTCCACTTGAAGATCATCATGACTTTGCGAGGCAGCCAGTGCTGTGCTGGAGCCAGCCTGTGAGAATTGATTAAATTTTCATTGTCAGCATTTATACATTGGATACTGGCAGGTGCTACAAATCAGGGCTTGATTTCTTGTTTTTCTAGACTTAAGAGAAAGATTGAGAAAATATTGATAGTACAGATTAATCTTAAAAGAACGTCAAACCTACTTTTTTTCTTCTTCTAGGGAGCAGGTTGTTGAACATTCACCAGCACATTCTTGGAAGCAGCCAGTCTCACTTCTGAGTAGCTCCAATTGAAATGATACTCTCCTTATATTGAGTTAAAATCCCTACCCCCTAACTATTGTCTGTTTTTGGAATGCTTCATGGAAAGGTGCAGAAGAAGATATTATCAGACACATTTAAAAGATCTGAGAAACAATCACATATTTCACAAATAAACAGATTTACTTTTTTTCAGAAGTATTCAAAACCATATGAAGAAACTTTGTCAAAAGGAATTACAAGATGCTAGTTTCCTTTGTCAAAACTGTAGAAAAATCATATAAGTCAACAAACAAAGTTGTAGGAATGTAGGCAAAAAGCATTACTTCAAAATTTACTTCATGGCAGGCACTGTGGCAACCACTGGAATGCAATATAAAGAGCATAAAAGACATTCTCTGTCCTTAAAGACCTTACATTTTAATGGGGTAAGAGGGACGGGGGGCACACACAAAATGGAAGTTAGAAAAAAAACCCGATGAGGTGGAAAGGGAAATTACAGGTGGAGGTATGATGACAAAGACAAAGTCAGAAACAGAGCTAGGAGAAAGGCCATTATGAGTTCTTCCCCAAAATGGAAGCCCTGAAGGCATGTACCAAAAGGAGAAGGGAGTTAGAGGGGGAGGAGGATGTTCTAAGGGGAGAGGCTCAAGGTGCTAAGGGAAATTTTGGGATAAGAAGGCAACTGAGGTGATGCAGCAAAGTCCATTTGGGGGACTTTGGGGATATTTTTAATTTTTTTTAAAAATTATTGAAGTATATTTGAAAATTAAGAATATTTAGATAAATATAACCTGGCTTCCTTTCTCTGAACTTGGCTACTTTGGGGGTACTGCCTACAAAAAATGAGCCAGAGCCATTTCTTTCATTACCTTGTGACCAGGTTCACAAATATGAAGGTCAGCTTCCTCCTGAACTTCCTGGCTCTCAAGGACCTGTTCCTATCAGCCACAGCTGTTCATGTTGTTTTTACCAGCTTTCTTTCAGCTTAGCCACTTTGAAAGTGTAGAGTTCACTAATTGACACTGTAATGCCCACAAAGCATTAGCTTGCCCATTAGGCGTGAGCAATATAACAGCACTATAATCCAGGGAGCAACTGATCCACTCTAGGCAGTAGCATTAAAAAGCCAATGCAATTTTAAAATGCTAATTTTAAGTTCCTTCTATACATTTATTTTTATGACTTTAATATTCATGAATTTTTCCCCTACCAGGAAGCTTTCATTGCCATATATCCAGTATGCAATGAAAATACTTCTACGGTGGAATTAAATAAGGCAATTCAAATGTTTGAATTTACTGTTTCACAATCCCTTGTGATTTAAAATTCTATTTCTGCTTCCTGAAAGCTTTGTGAAAATTCTCAGTTTTTGTTAATAGGAAACAAATTGAGCTAGTCTGATCCTTGGACAAAGGTCCATCAACCCAGTCTATGGTTTGATTCATTTCCAGCTTGTGCTTGTGGGAGACATAGCCATTGAGGCTCTGGGCTCAAATTCACAGTGATGTGACATCTGAGAATGATTTTAGCTAGGGCTGGATGTAATCAATATGAGAAAATTACAAAAAAAAAAGCCAAGGAGCTTATTCACTGCGCTTATTCCAGCATATTTCTTAGTACATAGTTGGTTTAATAATCTTCAACGTGGCTAATGTCTTACATTAACTCTCTTAGGCACATGACAGAGGAAAAGGTTCACCGAGGATATTAAAAACTTAGAAAGTCCATCCCGGTGCTCAGAATGTTTCCAATATAGGCAGGGTGGTGGAGGGCTATTGAAGAAATTGAATACTTCAGAATAGAAATAATTGCTTATAATTGACTGCTTTTATAAGGCACACCACTGTTTTTCCATCTGGTTTAAAATTAAAATTTTGTGATAATGCCCATCATCCAAAGAAAAGAGTGAAATAGATGTGAAAAGATTATAGGAATGGTTGGGAAAATCCAATCAAAGACTGATCAACTTATCTTCAGGGGTCTGGATAAGATAATTTCTGAAAGTTCTTCCTAACCCAAGATTCTGTATTTGAATGTTTCATTCATAGAGTGTTGTTGCTATAGTTTGTAGCAGTGAAATGCTAAATTGTCTTACGTCATGATTTTTTTTCCTTTTAATTTCTATGTACATAACCAAAAAAACAAAACCTAGTGTTGAGGCTAGACTTCATTATTCCCAGTTCCAAACTAAATAAGAATCAAATCAAACTCCATACTTAACTCTGCTCAAGTTATATATTCTGTGGGCCAGCATTGTAGAACTAGACCAAACTGTTTTGAGATCCCACAAGGAAGGTGTTAAGGGAGTTGAAGTTTGAATCCATACCTCTCACAAACTAAGACCAATGGTTAGGCTAAATCTGTAAGACTAATATCAATATTCAATATATTTAAAGACTCTAAAAACAATCTCCTTCATGATTTCCACACAGAATTAACAATAATAGCAGAACATATCACTAAGAATCTTGGGTATAGATGAAAGAAAAGTGGTTAAAGAAATTTCAATGTAAACTATGTTCAGTTCATTCTACCAATCTATAGAAAATGTATCAAACTTCTGTACCATTATATATAGTCCATCCAGGAAGGCTAGATGGAATATCTGCCAGCCCCTTATTATATAGGGCTCCCATAAATCATCTATGAAATATAATTTTGTTGCTCCAGTTGTAACAACAACAAGAAAAAGAAAAAGATTTCTACCAAAACAATGAATTAATCATTTAATGTACCTGGATGACAGCTAGTTTTGTTTCCACTGAAAAATACATAAAATAATTACTTCATCCTCTTCCTTTTTCCATTGACTTCAAAATGTCATTTGAATTCACTTAGCATAATATTTTAAATGTGATTCAAAGAAGTACAAGGACTGAAAGCTTTAACCTTGAATCTAGAGGTCATATTCAACCAATGGATGAAGGTGTTACTTAAAACTACCTTTTTCTGACTACAGAAAATCCTGGAAAGACTTATATGAACTGATGCTGAGCGAATTGAGCAGAACCAGGAGAACATCGTTCACAAAAACACAGCCACAGTGTATGATGACTGATTTTGATAGACTTAGGCCTTCTCAGCAATGCAAGGACCCAAAACATTTCCAAAGGATTCATGATGCAAAATGCCATCCACCTCCAGAAAAAGAACTATGGACTCTGAAATGCAGAGTAAAGCAGACTATTTTCTTTTTTTGTTTCATTTTATTTTTTCTTTCACATGGCTTCTCTACTTTGTTATAATTCTTCTATGCAACATGACTAATGTGAAAATGTGTTTAATAGGAATAGTTAATGTAGAGCTCATATCAGATTTTTACATGCCATCTTGGGGAGGGAGGGGGAGAAAATTTAAAACTTACAGAAGTGAATGTTCAAAACTAAAAATAAATTGGAAAAAAAAAACTACCTTTTTCTTGTTTAGTCAAAAAAGAGTACCATTGGGTGAACAAGGAGAAAGCTGAGGTTTGTTGTGTTAGGAGACTATTGGCATACTGAAATCAAAGCTTAGAAGAATATATTTAAAACAATTAACTCCTATATAATACCAGTATTAACATGTATCTGTAATTTTGGGCATGATAAAGTGAACAACAGTGGTTCTTGAAAAAATCCAAACAAAACCAGTGTGATATTAATGAGAATTTGGGCTCATGCAACCCAGCTATCTTTCGAAAGATGAATGCTTCTTTATAAAAAAGGATTTAGAGAATTGTAGCAGTAAGCACCAGGCATAACACTAGGAGGGCCTGCTGCACAGGTTCTTAGCTCTGCTTTTCTGAAAGGAAAGCAACTTTTGAGGGGTTAACAATCTTCTTTAATCAAGCACATATTAATCTTCATTTTGTTCAGGGCAAAAAGTCAGCACTCTGAACTTCAGAGAAAACACAAACAGAAATTACAAAAAGAAAGACCCATAGACAGGGTTTCCAACTGTCTGACCACAGACAATACATACATTGCTTCAAAAGAGAGAAGCACCCACATCTGGGTTTTCAAAGTCAGGGGGGGCTCCTTAGTGGCTACCCAGAGACTCATCTGCACATGCAACTTCTTCCAAAGAGTAAGCCCTAGATGTCACAACCCTGGTGACCCAGTGCCCCATTAGAAACAAAAGGTATTGAGGCTTATTAATGGGCAGGAAAGATCTTTAACTCTTTCTCAGTCCACCACTAACCCTACATTAACATTACAAGAATTGATAGCTATTCTCAAAACTCACACAACAAAACAATAATAAGGTCCATCAACAAACGTGACATTAGATTTTTTAAAATAACAGAAAGTGTTTTTTCTCTGGACAAAATCTATGAAACGGATAAAATACAAGAGTAGAAATAGAAGTTGTCTATGGATAACATCCAGAGGAATTCACCCAACAATGTTTTGTCAAGGAAATCCTGGGATTAGTCATATGGATTTGTTTATAGAAATAGAAGGTCTTATGATAGCAATTCAGGATATAGTCATTGCCACTAGAAAATATATCAAAAAGTTACCCTCATAAAACCTGAAGCAATTGACTGGTGTATATTTTTCAAAAAAATGGTGGAAACTGTGCAATGTATCACTTCAGATTTCCAAATTTTAGTATTTATCAAATACCAGAAAGCAGGTAACTAGAATTTGAACCCAGGACTTCATATTCTTTAAAAAAGAACACATGACAAATTTCAAAAATATTTATGAGAATTCAACAAATAAACTGTATTCTCCTTGCTCAAGATTCACTCAAGCCTTGTATTAGGAAAGGACCCTGAGGACTTCCCATCGTATCTGAGCTTGATTAGGAATGATTCAAATGTGCTACTCAACCAAGCTCATTATTGGGATATTTGGTCTTGTCACCTGAACCCCAACTTTGAGAGTGTTTCTTCGGTTTCTTGCATTCTTGGGAATAAATCTCAGTCTTTTATATTTTTCATATTGCCACGTATCACACACGTTTATTTTCTTGTTTTCTTTGGTTTCTTTTGTTTGTTTCTTTACACACAGGGATACATAACAATAAAATTTGTGATTGCATCACTTCCCTGAATACTAATTTTCAAGAAATTCTTCAACCCAGGTATTTTCTTTAACTCAAGTCTTGAAAGGCCAAATAAAGCATGCTTTCAATTAGCCAGCAGAAAAGTAAATAATAATGTTCTTTTAAAAGTACAATCGAGTCATTTTATCAGTTTCTGCAATTTAAGACCATTAAATGTAAAAAGAACACTAGTAGGATAAAGAACCTCAAACTCATTTCTATCTGACTTGAATCAAAAAGGTGAAAGAATGAGATAATAATAATGAAAAAGTGACATTTATATAGTGCTTTAAGTTTTGCAAAGTAATAAAGATCTTAAATTTGCTCTGTGAAGTTTGGATTCAGTCAAAGGACTGCATGCACTTGAGGACCTAGAGGGCCACGTGTAGACAGATTCCCTAGATCCTCACACCTACCCTGTGAGGTAGGCATTATTACTCTTGTGTCTTTTTATAGATTTGGAAATTGAGGTGTAGAGAGGTTAAGTCTCTCAGGAAACAGTGATAGCATCTGAGGCTTTAAAAGCTAGCTTACTATCACTATACTATGCTGCCATTAGAAGTAGAAATGGCAGAAATTCAAATAGAAATAATCCATGATGGAGGCCACAAGATTTTAAAAGCACTTACTAAACATTTTTTAAGATATATCAGAGAACATATGTATTATAGATCAGCAATAATCTGGACTCAGAGTAGAATAGGAGGATATATATATATATGTGTGTGTGTGTGTGTGCGTGTGAATTTTATACACATAGATATATAAATACATATATTCCTATATATTTAGTATGTATATTTATATATCATTTGTGTATATGTGTATATATAATATTAAATATGCCATATATATTTCCAAATATCTAAGTATTCCAACTATTATATACCTATATGTCTGTGTATAATTTCAAACATTTGAATTCAGTTTTTAAATGTTAGAACTTAAAACTGCAAAATTGCACTGACATTTGGGATAGACTATGCATTAGTGTATACTATACACATACATATGAGCACATATGTATTTATATAACTCCTGTATATACACCATACACAACACAAACACACATTTTAAATACAAATGTTTTTCTGCTGATGACAGTTCAGGTTGTGCATCTTGGAAAACTGTTATCTTTAATTAATCTAAATGGCTGGTGATGGAAAGGCTAATGAGTAAATTCATGATGGGAATGAGTAGGTTTCAACACATCTCTGTTGTGATGACTTGTGCATTGAGAGTGGAATAAGGGATTGAGGAACACATAAATTCCTTGACTCCTGTGCCTTTGTGTAACCCATGTAAAGAATCTGGACTGCAGCCGTTATAAATGATCTAGGACAAGAAAATCAAATCATCTATTCTTGTTCTCTTGTGGAACCTTTAGAAATACATTACAGAACATTTTCCTGTGTAAATACCTCTGTCATTTAGCTACTTTTACTGACTTACTAGAAACAATTCCTTAATCATGAGGTGAGAGATGGGAAGCAGACATTTATTGACCCCGTCACTAATCTGTAATATCTAAATCAATGCAATTTTTCACCTTTTTAAAAAAACATAGCTACAATAGAGCAATGAGGTGCCTCATTGTGAAGGAGAAAAAAGACACAGATATCATAACAGATCAAAGGAGGGAGAAGGAGGGGGTTGTATGGTGTATTGTTACTAAGAACAGCCTCTCTAGAGGACCAGTGCTAAAATATTCCCCTCATCTTACCACATCCTGAAGTTCAGTACAACTTTGATTCCAGTTCAAGTTTGCTATTACGGAAAACATATGAACATACCTGCTTCTGCTTCCATGTAACATCCCTTCAGGGTCCTGGAAGACCATTGCCCTGCACTATCTAGAACTTATCATCTTTTGGTTAAACATCTTCAGTGCCTGACATCAAAGCCTTTACTCATCATAGGTTACCTACATTATAGGTTACTCTTACTAATGTCTTTCCTAAAATATAACAACCAGAACAGAACACAGTAATCCAAATGTGATCTGACCAAGGCAGAGTATAATAGAATTTTTACCTCCATAGTCTTAGCTTCCTAGGGCACTAGACTGGAGAACTCCTTGCAAAGGGATATCCAATCGTTAATGACTTATCCGTGGGTATGACCAGTTAATCATTTCCAAGCGCCTTTAACTGTCTTATTGCTTGCCCCACATCATTTCATACTTTCCCACAAAACAGTGTAAGATATTTTATTGTTATATCCTAATTAGATCTACTCTATCTGTAAGATATCCCTGATCTCCCAGTATCATGACCTTGTCAAAGGAAGAACTTAATTAGGCACGATCTCTTCTTGATTAGGTCATACTAGCCTTTCTTTTTTGGTCTTCACTTTCTCTTTTCATTATTTTATTCATTAATCAGCTCTTTAATATTTTGAGCTAGAATTTTTCCAGCAATCAAACCCAAGTTTACTGACAAGTGGGTTGCAGACTTTGTTCTCTTCCTTTTAAAAATAATTGGGGAAAACATTTGTTCTTCAGTACAGTGATACTGCTGTCTGTGTCTCTGTTTCTCTGTCTCTATCTGTCCCCTTCCCCACTTAAACCTCTGAAAATTCATGGCCAGTTGCTCAGTAATATCAGCTGTCAGTTTTTTCAATACTTGAAGGTAGAGTTAGTTTGAGCCTTATGACTTCAAATCCAAAGCAATTTATTTTGGTCAATGACATATATTCAACTCTTCATGACCCCACTTACGGTTTTCTTGATGAAGACAGTAGAGTGGTTTACTATTTGCTTATCAAGCTCATTTTACAGATGAGGAAACAGACAAATAGAGTTAAATAACTTGCTCAGAGTCACATATCTAATAAGTCCCTGAGGCGACATTTGAACTCAGATCCCTCCTGATTCCAAAGCTGGCACTCTATCGAGTGCATCATCTAGCTGCCCCCTCACCACAAAGCAATTAAGCATTCTATGACTATATCCCTCCTAATCTGAGGTACCAACTTTGACTACTCTTTTTAAGCCAAAGATCATTGTCCTGGAAGGGAAAAAAATCAACAAAACAAGATTGGAACAATATTTTCCCCTCTGCATCATTGATTATGATTATCGCTTATCAGTTACTTATTATATGCAAGGAACGATGGGCTAGGTTCTAAGAACATCCACAGAGATAAGATATAATTCCTGCTCCAAGAAAAATTACACTCTAATAAAGAAGGAAACTATGTAGGATGATAACTCTAGATAAGGTAGCCATGATAAGTGCAGTTAGGCGCAGATAAATACTTTTTAAGACTGCATTTTGCTCTCCTGACATGCACACACACATATATATTTTTAAAATAATGAACAGCAACAACTAAAAGTGCAGTGTTAGCATGGATTTTTAACCATTAGATTACACCTTAAACTTCTGTCATGATACTCTTTCAGTAGAAGTATTGAAGTAGAGAATATTCCTCTATGCCAACCTCTTAAATGGAAGTGCTGAGGGAAATGGCAAGGTCTCTTTGTTTTCTTGTGACAGGATGATATTCCAGTTCAGTTTCCTTCTGGATTTTATCAGATGGGGCCATAGTACTATGGATTTACCCAGTTAGGTTTGCTCTAAGTCCTCACCTCCCAGTACTGGCCTTGGCCCTCTTGAACTACCACTATGTTTCACATGATCATGTGAATTTAGCATAATGGAAGTGATTTCCCTTCTCTCCAAGAATAGATAGAATATAGTTAACAACATATAGCATTTTCATCTTATTTTAGAAGCAATAGAATCAGTAAAACAGCATATAATAAAATAAATTTTGTAAGACAGCTCACTTGAATCTTTTTCTAAACACAGGCAGCCTCCAGACAATTCACAGGTCACTCAAAGGATCATAGGGAAAGAAACCAAAACACTGTTAGATTAGTTTCCTACTGCTACAGTGCCTATAATCAAACAAAGGAGTACAGGAAATACAATGCAGCCCCAAATGGTGATTGACTTAAGATTCCATTGGGGATTTTCTCTCAAAAATACTGCCTTCTATCCATGAACGTTTGAAATGCTTCCCTCTCTCATCCTGAGTAAGCCACTGACTTGTATAATAATCCAATGTAATTGCCTTTATGTTTGCCAAGGGTCTTTGACCTTGTTTGTCTGTTTATGTAATTCCTGACAAAAAAAACCTTCTAGTTTTCAATTATAATGTTCTGCATCATGACTGAGGGCAAATTTGGAGCCCTTGCTCTCAAATGATGATGTTTTGTTCCAGAACAGGCAGAATCATAACTATGTTATCATTTTAAAAAATCAAATTATGCCTCAAAACTATATGTTTACAAAAAAATTATTTTAAAAACTTGATAAACATGTCTGAGTAAAAAATTCTGGCTAAAAACAAGTCTCTTTAACCCCTCAAAAAAGTAAGAAATATGTGAAATGAAATAAAGAAATCGCACTCAAAAGGAAAATTATTCTTGCAAAATAATTTTCAGAGAAGTAAGTTCAAAAAGGTACAGAAATAATCAGTATTAAAATTTAATTATTATTATTCAGTTTTATGCTTTCAGTCTTGTCTGACTCCTTTTGACTCCATTTGGGGTTTTCTTGGCAAAAACACTGGAGTGGTTTGCTATTTCCTCCTCCAGCTCATTTTACAGATGAGGAGACTGAGCAAACTGGGTTAAGTTCCTTGCGCAGGATTGCACAGATAATAAATATCTGAGGCTGATTTTAAACTCAGGTATCCCTGACTGCAGCCCCAATGCCTGGAATCCACTGTGCAACCTAGTTACCCTTAAAATGTAATATTTTTTTTAAAAAAAAGTCCATGTATAACAAGAATCCATCATTTCATATGCAACCTGCTCTTTTTCTGTTCTTTTTAAATGGAATTTTTTGCAAAGTTATAATAATTTTAAAAAATGTGATTTTCACAGATAATTTTTTTAAAGTTAAATGGGATTTTTTTAATCAAAGGACCAAACAAATAGGGAATTAGACATTTTTTCTAGTTCTCACTAACTAAAAAAAAAACCCTCAAAAGAAGACTCAGGCTATTGGTAAAACCATTTCAACTGAACCCGTCCACAGAATAAGGAAGCAAAAAGGCAAATAAGGCAATAGCTTTTCAAATTAACACAGATCTTAATTCTTAAGGCACTCAGCATTCCTCCCCCACCAGACTCCACGCTCTTCCAGGGTGTATGAACTGACTCACAAGTTTGTGCTTTGGGGCTGATATGGAGATTCCCCTCCTAATGAAAGCTTTCTGCTGGTGTCCCACCTTATTACAACAAGCTGCTTTCACTGACTTCACCTAATCTCATGAAAAAGAGGGTGTCCCTTTACTTAGGGAACCCAAAGCTGCAGACATTCTGACCGTAAGACCTTTCTATGTCATTCCAAAACTTAGAACAACTGGCAAATACTAAATCAGGAAAACCAGATAATGAAAGAGTTAATGGAACTAGTCAAGAGAAAGATAGATTTACAAATGAATTTTACCAAACACTTAAAGGATGATTAATTCCAAAACTGAATAACTTGAAAACAAAGATAAAGATGAGTTCTTGTCAAATTTCTTCTAGAATGCCAACAAACCAGATATGATAAAAAAAATGAAACTATAAGTGAGTTTTCCTAACAAATATTGATGCAAAAAAATAAAATGTTAGCAAAAAGACTACAGCACTATGTGAAAAAGAATATACACGGTGACCAAGTTGGATTTATACCAGGAATATAGCCTGGTTCAGAATTAAGGAACCTCTAAACATAACTGACCAGATTAATAACAAAAAAAACAAAAATCATATTTTATTTCAATAGATACAGAAAAATCTTTTGACAAAATACAACACATTCTTACTAAAAACATGAAAAACATATTAGCAAATAGAACTTTAGAAAAAGTTTTATGTGTTATCTATCTGAACTTGAGTCAGAGTTATGTGTAATGGGCATAACTAGAAGTCTTTCCAGTAAGATCAGAGACGAAGCAATAATGTCCATTATCACCATTATTATTCAATATGGTTCCAAAAACATTACCTATAAGATTAGAAAAGTAAATTAAAGGAATAAGCAAAGGCAAAGAAGAAACAAAACTGTAACTTTCTGAAGGTGATATGATGAATTACTTAGAGAATCCTACAGTCAAAGAAAAATTAATCTAAATACTACTACATGGCAGAGCTGCAGGATATAAAACAAACCCACATCATCAGTATTTCTGCATATTTCCAACAAAACCTAGGAGAAAGAAATATGAAAAATAACTAGACATTATGAAATACTTATGAGTCTACCTGAAGCACAAAGAAGACATATAAGCATATAAATGCAAAACACTTTTTAACAAGATCTAACTTATTGAAGAAATACTATTTATTCTTTTTTCTTTTTTTAAATTTGCTTTATTCTGAACTTACAAAATAAAATAAGCACTTCTATAACATGGTAGAACAGAAAAAAAGATGATTGCACATGAAATTGCAAATTGATTATATATAAGTAGCTATTCCTTTTAAATGTATAATAAAGATATCATGTAATATTTTTATTCTCTCCACATCTACCCTAGAGTTGGATACCATTACACACACACACACACACACACACACACACACAAACATAAAATCATTCTATATATACTTCTATCTATCAGTTCTTTCTCTGGACGTAGATAGTGTCTTCCTCCATAGATCCATTGTAGTTCATTCGGATATTTCTAATGGTCAAAATGACTCATTTTCTCAAAGTTGCTTTTAAAACAGTATTGCTGTTAATATTCTCCTGTTTCTGTTCATTTCACTCTTCATTACTTTCTACAAGTCTATCCATGTTTTCTTTTGAATCATTAAGCTCATCATTTCTAATAGCACAATAGCATTCCATTACAATCATATAGCAAATTGTTCATTCATTTCCCAATTGATAGGCATCCCTGAAATTTCCAGTTCTTTGCTACCACGAAGAGAGCTACCATAAATATTTTAGAATACATAGATCCTCAGGAAAACCTTGTACACAGTAACAGTGATATTGTGTGATGACCTACTTTGATAGACTTAGCTCTTCTCAGCAATGAAAGGATCTAAGACAATTCCAAAGGACTCATGATGGAAAATGCTATCTACATCTAGAAAGAGAACTATGGAGGAGTCTGGATGCAGATCAAAATGTACAATTTTTGCCTCTTTTTGTTTCTTCTCTCTTGTGGTCTTTCCCTTTAGTTCTAATTCTTCTTCACAAAATGATTAATGTAGAAATTTGTTTGGCTCAGATTCAATCCAGCTCAGACTCTGTCTAACTGGGATTCTATCTGGCCCACTTGTGAATACAAGTGTTACTAATGCTTAGGCTCCGTAAGAGGCAACACAATTAAGCGAATCCTTAATGAACTTCATTTTCTTTGACTTTAAGAAGGCTTGAGTCGAATTTATTTGAGCACAACCCAAACTGTTGGTATTTTGGGGTCCACCCAGCACCCTTAAACCTCATCTTTTTGGTTCCCTGATCCGGAAAGCTGCTAATCTCAAGTTCTTCTCAAACTGGAAGGGAGGAGCCAAGATGGTGGAGTAGAAAGACTCACGTATGCTAGCTCAGAATCCACAGGCCATAAATTTCCTGTGAAAAGAACTCCCCACAAATTCTGGAGTACTGCAAGCCACGCACCAATGCAGTGGAAGAGATTTCCGTTCCAGAGAGCCCTGGAAAGCAGAACCCAAAGGTCCATCGCACTCCAGACAGTGGAGCCCACCTCTGAACTGCCCTGGCCATGCGGCCCCACAGGAGCAGATCCGAGCAGGCTTCAGGGACAGAATCTCCGGTGGCCGCAAAGGTCCCTCCACCCACAGGTCAGTGAGAGAGACTTCTGGGCTGGCCGAGAGGGGAGTGGGGTGTCTCCATGGATCAGGCCCCTTGGGAGGCAGCGGCAGAGGGAGCAGCGGAGGAAGCGGCGGCGGCCTGGGACTACAGGAGCAGCAGGCAGGAGCTCAGAGCCATTACCAAAGGTCTCTGCATAAACCCCCTGAGGGAACTGAGCCTGGGAGGTGGCCGTCCCCCACCCCAGCACCAGAACTTAAGCTCACATTGAATAGCAGCTGCTCCTGCCATGGAAAGCCCTGAGGCTGGGAAGCAGCATTTGAATCTCAGACCCCAAGCACTAGTTGCGTAGATCTAGGCTGGGGGTGGAGAGGAATCTCAGAAGTCAAGTAACTGGCTGGGAAAATGCCCAGAAAAAGGAAGCAAAATAAGACCATAGAGAGGTACTTTCCTGGGGAAGAGATGTTCCTTCCTCCTTTAATTTCTGATGAGGAAGTACAATGCTTGCCATCAAGGAAAGACGTGGAGGTTGGGGCCTCTCTATCCCAGACATCCAGGGTGGATGTCTGGTGGGCTCAGGCCATGGAAGAGCTCAAAAAGGAATTTGAAAATCAAGTTAGACAGGTGGAGGAAAAACTGGGAAGAGAAATGAGAGAGATACAAGAAAAGCATGAAAAATGGGTCAATACCTTGGTAAAGGAGACCCAAAAAAATGCTGAGGAAAATAACACCTTGAAAAATAGGCTCACTCAATTGGCAAAAGAGGTTCAAAAAGCCAATGAGGAGAAGAATGCTTTCAAAAGCAGAATTAGCCAAATGGAAAAAGAGGTTCAAAAGCTCACTGAAGAGACTAGTTCTCTCAAAATTAGAATGGAACAGATGGAGTCTAATGACTTTACGAGAAACCAAGAAATCACCAAACAAAACCAAAAGAATGAAAAAATGGAAGAGAATGTGAAATATCTCATGGGAAAAACAACTGACCTGGAAAATAGATCCAGGAGAGACAATTTAAAAATTATGGGACTACCTGAAAGCCATGATCAAAAAAAGAGCCTACACATCATCTTTCATGAAATTATCAAGGAAAACTACCCTGATATTCTAGAACCAGAGGGCAAAATAAGTATTGAAGGAATCCATTGATCACCGCCTGAAAGAGATCCAAAAAGAGAAACTCCTAGGAACATTGTGGCCAAATTCCAGAATTCCCAGGTGAAGGAGAAAATCTTGCAAGCAGCTAGAAAGAAACAATTCCAGTATTGTGGAAATAAAACCAGGATAACACAAGATCTAGCAGCTTCTACATTAAGGGATCGAATGGCATGGAATAGAATATTCCAGAAGTCAAAGGAACTAGGACTCAAACCAAGAATCACCTACCCAGCAAAACTGAGTATAAGACTTCAGGGGAAAATATGGTCTTTCAATGAAATTGAGGACATTCAAGCATTCTTGATGAAAAGACCAGAGCTGAAAAGAAAATTTGACTTTCAAACACAAGAATGAGAAGAAGCATGAAATAGTAAACAGCAAAGAGAAGTCATAAGGGACTTACCAAAGGTGAACTGTTTACATTCCTACATGGAAAGACAATATTTGTAACTCTTAAAACGTTTCAGTATCTGGGTAGTTGGTGGGACCACACACACACACACACACACACACACACATACACACAAGTATGCACACACAGAGACAGAGAGCACAGAGTGAACTGAATAGGATGGGACCATATCTGAAAAGAAATTAAGGTAAATGGTGAGAGAGAAATGTAGTGGGAGGAGAGAGGGTGAAATGGAATGGGGTTAATTATATCTCATTCAAGAGGCAAGCATGAAACTTTTTAGTGGAGGGAAAAAGAGGAGAGCTGAGAAAAAAACATGAAGTTTACCTTCATCACATTCGACTAAAGGAAGGAGTATAATGCACACTCATTTTGGTATGAAAACCTATCTTACAGTACAGAAAATGGGGAAGAAGGAGATAAGCAGGGAGGGAGGGATGATGAAAGGAAGGGCAATGGAAGAAGGGAGCAATTTGAGGTCAACACTCTTGGGGAAGGACAGGATCAAAAGAGAATAGAAACGATGGGGGGCAGAATAGGATGGAGGGAATTACAGTTAGTCTTACATAACATGACTGTTATCGAAGTCATTTGCAAAACTACACAGATATGGCCTATATTGAATTGCCTGCCTTCCCAAAGGGAATGGGTGGGGAGGGATGGATGGGGAGAATTTGGAACTCAAAGTTTTAGGAACAACTGTTGAGTATTGTTGTTGCTACTAGGAAATAAGAAATACAGTTAATGGGGAATAGAAAATCATCTGGCCCTTCAGGACAAAAGAGAAGATGGGGACAAGAGAAGGGAGGGAGGATAGAAGAGAGGGCAGATTGGTGATAGGGGAAATTAGATGCTTGGGGTATTGGGGTGGGGGGGAGGGGACAAATGGGGAGAAAATTTGGAACCCAAAATTTTGTGAAAATTAATGTAAAAAGTTAAATAAATAAATTTACATTTAAAAAAATAAAAAAAGAAATTTGTTTAAAAACAAAAAAGAAAGAAAAAATAAAATGCAGAAGGGAAAAGGGAACAAACGTATTAAGTATCTACTACATGCTAGTCACTGTACTAAATGCTTTATAAATGTTATCTTATTTGGTCTATTTCAAAACAGAAATGAAATGATCACCTTAGGCTTCTTTTTTCTAAATTAAGTCATTTTTGGTTGCTTAAAAAAGAAGAATGTATAGGTTCTTTTCCCAATCATCTTGGGAAATAGACCTAGTAGTATTAATACTGGGCCCAAGGGTATAGGCAGCTTAATAATCCTTTGGCCATAATTTCAGCTTGCTTTACAAAATGATTAGATTTCTTCACATTTCCACCAATGGTGAATTAGTGTCCCAATTTTTCCACACGATCTCCAACATTTGTTGCTTTTCCCTTCAATCATTTAAGTCAATCTGATAGGTGTAAAAATGTTACCTCATGGTTGCTTTAATTTGAAATTCTCTAATCAATAATGATTTACTATATTGCAATGCAAGCTAATATAATAAAAATGGCAATAATAGCTGTTAATGTATTTTTTTCATCATCATGCCAATAAAACTACAAGAAGATTACTTTAGAAAAATATATTAACAAAATTCATCTGGAAGAACAAAAGATTAAGAATATAAATGGAATCAGTGAAAAAGGGGGAGAGGAGAATTGAAGACAACAGCCATACGAGATCTCCAAATATGCAAGAAAGTTGTATTATAAAAAACATTTTTATATTCTGGAAGAAATAGAGGTTGATCAATGAAACAGTTTAGGTATACAATACAAAGAAACATATGAGCAAAGTAATGTAGTGTTTGTTAAACCCCACAGTAGAAGCTACTGGGGCAAGAAGTCAGTATTTGACAAAAAAAAATGTTGGCAAATCTGGAAAGTAGTCTGGCAGAAACTAGGGGTAGACCAACATCTTTCACTACATACAAAGAGATAAGCTCAAAATTGATACATGATTTAGACTTAAAAGACGACATCATAAGCAATTAATGGAACATTGAAGTAATTGCCTGTGAGATAAACTGATAGAGGAAGAGTTCATGTCAAACCAATACACAGAAATGTTCATAAGAAGTAAAAATGGATGATTTTTAAAATTTAAATGTTATTGCCCAAACAAAACCAATGCAGGTATAATTACAATACAAGAAACTGGTAAAAGATCCTTGCTGCAAGTTTCTCCAATAAATGTTTGATTTCTAAAATATATGTTGACTACTAAGTCAAACTTAGAAGAGTAAATATGAAGCCATTTTCCAGGTGAATAGCAATCAAAAGATATGCTTAGGTACTTTTCAGAGGAAGAACAATTCAATCTATTATGAAATATAAGCCATATGAAAAAATGTTCTAAGTTACTAATAACTAGAAAAATGCAAATTTAAAGAACTCCAAAGTTTCAACTCATATCCACCAGATTGGCTAAGATGACTAACAAGGAAAATGATGGAAGGGCTGTGGGAAAATTAGGTGGTGAAGCTGTGAATTGGTCTTACCTTTCTGGAAAGCAATTTGGAACTAGGTACCAAAGGCTATACAAATCACAAATACCTTTCAAGCCAGTAATAGGACTACTAGGTCTATAACCCACAGAGCAAAGAAAGAGGAAAAGAACATATATTTACAAGAATATTTATAACAACTCCTTCTGTGGTAGAAAATAATTGGAAACTGAGGGAATTTCCATTGACAAGTCATAGTATATGAATATGATGGAATATTTTTGTTCTGTAAGAAATGGCGGAATGGATGATTTCAGAAAAGTCTGAGAAGACTTGTATGAACTGATATGAAGTGAAGTGAGCAGAACCAGGAGGGAAATGCATACAATAAAACAATGTTTTAAACATAGTCAACTTTGAAAGACAATAATTCACTCATGATAAATCATGTTACCTACTATTACTGATAAAAAACTGGTGAACTTAGAGTTAAGTATTGAAACATTTTTTCTTTGCATTTCTTTATTTTTGGGAAAGGGGGACATGGCTAGTGAAAGAATGTTTTTCATGACTATTCTTATTCATAATGAGTTATATTCTTTGTGCTTTTTCAATGAGTGGTGGAAGAAAAAGCAGGAAAGAGAGAAAGGCTGAAATAATACTAATTTTAGTTTTAATATTAAATAATTAAGAGAACCAATAATTGTCCCTGTTCTGACCTTGTGATAACGTTACATGATCTTTCTTTTTAAAAAAAAATTATTTTCATTTTCAACATATACTTTCACAAAATTTTGAATTTCAAATGTTCTCCCCATTTCCCCTCTCCCCCCATCCCCTACTTTCCTCTGACCACTTAATTTTCTTTTTTAGATATCATCCTTTCATATTCAGCTCACCCTGTGCCCTCTGTCTCTCTACATACATATACATACACATATACATAGACATGTATGCATACATACTCACATATATATTATATTTAATATATATATATATAAATAACTTACATATTTTTCCTCCAACTATACTATTACTGAGAAAGGTCTCATGAGTTACAAATATCATCTTTCCACATAGAAATGTAAACAGTTCAACTTTAAGGAGTCCCCAGTGGTTTCTCTTTCCTGTTTATCTTTTCATGCTTCTCTTAATTCTTGTATTTGAAGGTCAAAATTTTCTATTCAGCTCCAGTCTTTTCAACAAGAATGCTTGGAAGTCATCTATTTCATTGAAGTTCCATTTTTTCCCCTTAGTTTTGCTGGGTAACTGATTCTTAATTTTAATCCTATCTCCTTTGGCTTCTGGAATATTATATTCCAAGCCCTCTGGATCCCTTAGTGTAGAAGCTGGTAAATCTTGTGTTATCCTGATTGTATTTCCACAATCCATCTGACTGCTTTTAATATTTTCTCCTTGACCTGGGAACTCTGGAATTTGCCTACAGTATTCCTAGGAGTTTTCCTTTTGAGATCTCTTTCAGAAGAGGACAGATGGATTCTTTCCTTTGCTATTTTACCCTCTGGGTTCTAGAATGTCTGGATAGTTTTCTTTGGCAATTTCTTGAAATTTCTAGGCTCTTTTTTTTATCATGGCTTTCAGGTAGTCCAGTAATTTAAAAATTATTTTTCCTGGATCCATTTTCCAGGTTAGTTATTTTTTTCCAATGAAATATTTCACATTGTCATTTATTTTTTCATTCTTTGGGTTTTGTTTTATAATTTCTTGATTTCTTAAAAAGTCATGAGGTTCCATTTGCTCTATGCTAATTTTTAAGAAATTATATTCTCCAATGAGCTTTTGGATTTCTTTTGCCATTTGGGTTAGTCTAATTTTCTTTTCTTTTTAAAGATTAATTTATTTTCCAGTTTTCAACAATCACATCCATAAGTCTTAAAATTTCTCTCCCTCCTTTTCCCCTCCATTTCCCCCTCCCTCACTGAGATGGCATGCAATCTTATATGGGTTCTATTCATACATTCTTATTAAACACATTTTCACATTAGTCATGTTGCATAGAAGAATTAAAACAAATGGGAGAAACCATGAGAAAAACCAAACCAAAACAAAATGTAATACAAGTGAAAATAATCTTCTTCATTCTGCATTCCTATTCCATAGTTCTTTCTCTGGATATGCATAGTATTTAGTCTAAAGGATCCTTTGGGAATGTTTTAGGTCCTTGCATTGCTGTGAAGGGCTAAGTCTATCAGTAACAGTCTTCACACACTGTGGCTGTTACTGTGTATAATGTTCTCCTGATTCTGCTCATTTCAATCAGTATCAGTTCATGTAAGTCTTTGCAGGTTTTTCTGAAGTCCTCCTGTTCACCATTTCTTATAGAACAATAGTATTTCATCACGTTTTTATACCACAACTTGCTCATCCATTCCCTAATTATTGGACCTTCCTTTGATTTTCAGTTTTTTATTGGCCACCACAAAGAGAGCTGCTATAAATATTTCTGTATATGTGTGAACTTTTCCCGTTTTTTATGATCTCTTTGAGATAACAGTCCTAGAAGCAATATTGCTGGGTCAAAGAGAATTTACATTTTTATACCCTTTGGGGAATAGTTCCAAAATGCTCTCCAGATTGTTTGAATCAGCTCACAGCTCCACTAATAATGAATTAGTGTACAAACTCTCCCACATCTTCTCCAACATTTACCATCTTCCTATTTTGTCATATTAGCCAATCTGATAGATGTGATGTGATACCTCAGTTGAGTTGTTTTGATTTGCATCTCTCTAATCAATAGTGATTTAGAGCATTTTTTCATGACTATACAGAGCTTTAAGTTCTACCTCTGAAAACTCTCTGTTCATATCCTTTGACCATTTATCAATGGGGAATGACTTGTATTCTTGTAAATTTGACTCAGTTCTCTGTATATCTTAGAAATAGGGCCTTTACCAGAGGTATTAGTTGTAAAAAACTTTTTCCCAGTTTTCTCCTTCCCTCCTAATCTTGGTTGCATTGAGTTTGTGCAAAACCTTTCAATTTAATGTAATCAAAATTATCCATTTTCCACTTTATAACGTTCTCTATGTCTTGTTGGTCATAAATTTTTCCATTCTCGATAAATCTGATAAATATACTATATTTTGCTCCCCTAATTTTTCTATAGTATCAGCCTTTACATCTAGATCATGTACCCATTTGGACGTTATTCTTGTGCATGGTGTCAGTCATTGGTCTATGCCCATTTTCTGCCATATTAATATCCAGTTTTCCCAGAAGTTTTGATTGAACAGTGAGTTCTTATCCAAGAAGCTGGGGTCTTTGGGTTTATCAAACAGACTGTTAACTGATTAATTGTTGTGCCTTGAGTGCCTAACTTACACCACTGATCTACCCCCCTCTATTTCTTAACCAGTCCACCAAGTGCTTTTGATGATACCAAGTGTTTTTGATGATTGCTGCTTCATAATGCAACTTGAGATCTGGTAGGGCTAGGCCACCTTCTGTAGCATTTCTTTTCATTAATTACCTTGACATACTGGAACTTTTGTTCTTCCAGATGAATTTTGATATTATTTTTCTAGATCTAGAAAATAATTTTCTGGTAGTTTGATAGGTATGGCACTGAATAAGTAAATTAAATTAGGTAGAATTATCATTTTTATTATATTAACTCAGCCTACCTATAAGCATTTACTTAGATGTAATTTACATTACATAATCCATTTACTTAGATCTGACTTTATTTGTGTGAAAAGTGTTTTGTAATTGTGTTCATATAGTCTAATTTTGAAGGTGTCATTTTCTTCAGCATTTGGGAGGAGATTTCCTTTAAGTAAGCTATTGACACATTTTTCATGGTTTTCTTGCATCACTCTCATTTCTCTTCCCAATTTTTCCTCTATTTCTCTTATTTTATTTTCAAAATCCTTTTTGAGCTCTTCAGTGGCCTGAGACCAATTCATATTTTTCTTGGAGGCTTTGGATGTAGGAGTTTTGACTTTGTTGTCTTCTTCTGGTTGAGTGTTTTGATTTTCCTTGTCACCAATGACATAAGAAAATACATCTTCACTGAGAAAGTAAAAATGTATAGTCTGTTCCTTTTTCCCCAGTTTGCTAATTTTCCCAGACAGTTTACTTGACTTTTGAGCTCTTTGTTAAGTGAGGGACTCCAGAAGCAGCCTCTGTTTCCACAGTGGTTGTGCTGCCCTGGGGCAGACCAAACTCCCCTCTCAGCCAGGTGAGAGACCCTTGCCACTGACTTTCAAAGCTGTCTTTGGCATTTGTGGATTTAGAAGTCTGGAATCCAGAGAAAACTTCAGCAATTCAGTCCCCTAAGTCCTGCTCCAGCTCCAGTGGTGTGGCTTATGCCAAACTGCACTCTGCTCCCAGCCTGGTACGATAGACCCTGCCTGCTAATCTTTCAGATTGTCTTGGACTGGAAATTTGCTTCAGTCTGTCATTTTGTGACTTCTGCTGCTCTAGAATTTATTTAGAGTCATTTTTTACAGATTTCTTGAGGGGTTTGTCGGGACAGCTCTAGCAGGTCCCTGCCTCTAGTTCTATCTTGGCTCTATGCTCCCCCACAATCTTTCCAGTATCACTGATAATATATGAGTTATTTCCCCCCACTATGGAACCACAGACATAGTTGGTTTGTGCTAAATGACTTGAATAAATCAAGGAAAACTAGATATTCTAATTTGAGTTATCTTTATAATACAATGTTTCCTTACTTGTGTTGGGTACCAATTCCCTGTTTGTAAGGAAAAAAAATCAATATTAAAAGATTCAAGATCAGAATGAGGAGAGGCTGTGAGAATGAAGTAGTGCCAGACTCTCATTACTGGTTCCACGAGCTAGGTCTTTTTTGTTAGAAGTTCTGCCTGAATAGAACTGAATAGAAATCTACCAGCTTTTAGGACTTTCTCTTTGCACCAGATCTCAAGTTCCTTTCCTGTGCTATAACAGCATCCTTAACTTCCATGGAAAGACAGATCCTGAAGTTGTGAATTGTTTTGCAAGTACTGCCCTCCTTCATTGACAAAAAGGAAGACAAGACTGGCTGTGGAAGCTAAGGAAATAGAGTTACTCAGTTCTTAGAACTCCTGGCTTGAAGCAGTCTGTGGACTCTGGTGACTGTTTAGTTCTGGGAGATCTTAGGGATTTGAATCTATATTTTAGATAAAAGTATTACAGATTTAAGAGATGAAAGGGCCTAGGGGTCATTGAGTTTACTCCTGTCATTTAAAAGACTTTTCTGTTCAAGTGGGATGAAGAAACATAATTTGATAGTAATTATCAATGCCACCTAGTGGTTGAATCCAGAACTACATAATATACATTATAAATATCAAAATAGCATATGCATTATGACTACTTACAAAAAATATAAAGTAGATTAACAAGATATGGAGATATTAAACAGTGCAATCTCAGAAAGAGAAATAAAGTAAACAATATTTGGATTTCCAAAGAATATTACATTGTATTTTTCCAAAAAAAAAATGCAAACCCAATCCAGATGATTCAGCACTTTTTTTTTTAATTTTCAAACAACCAATGCCTATGTTATGAAAATTATTTAATAATGAAGAAATAACATACACTTACAGGATTCTTGTGTGAGACAAACATCATCTTGATACTAAAACTGATAGTGGTAAAGTAGAGCTATAAAACAAGTTCATTAATATTTCAAAAAAATAACTTGCGACACATTAGAAAAATAATTGCTATGAATAAGTAATGTCAAGATAATTCAACATTAGGAAAGCTATTGACACAGTCCATCAACAACAAAAATGGCAACACACAAATATACATGCATAAAGATATATTATAGACATATACATATAATGTGCAGCATAACACTGATAAAACATAGCATTCCTTTATGATTAGAAACAACCAACCCTAAAATGCCTAGACTAAGAATATATAGGTTTTGAATAGGATCAAAAATATTTTAAGAGTAAGAGCTAGTATTGCCTACAATAATTTAAAAAAATAAACTTTTCAAAAAGTAGAAGATAAAACAAAGTATAACCCCCTCTCCTTACTTCAATTAAATGTAATTCTAGAACATCAATGATAGTCATAGAGTAACAGAGAGAAATCAGAGATATAAACATCAGCAGAGGGAAAATAAAATAATCCTTACTTGTTGATAAGATGTTTAAATCTTGTAGGAATCTGTGAATAAATTAATTGAGACAATCATTAGCTTTAATAAAGTATGAGGATATAAAATAAACCCACAGAATAATTAGCATTTTTACATAGTACTAACAAAACCTAGGAGGCAGTAATGGTTGTATTCCACTAAAATAACTGCAAAATAAATAAAAGAGCTGATGGCTAATTCTCAAAATACACTGAGATTTACATGAATGCAACTGCAAAAGTTATTTTTATGGAAATAAAAGAAGATTTACAAATCTGGAGAGTATCATTAACATGTAGTATCTATCAATCAATAACCATTTATTAAGCATCATTGTTAAGCATGTGTCAGGCTTTTTTCTAAACATTAGGGATACAAAGACAAAAATGGAAGTATAATGTGTGAGCGTGAGTGTGTGTGAGTGTGCGAGCGTGTGTGCGAGCATGAGAGTGTGTGCGAGCATGAGAGTGTGTGCGAGTGTGTGTGTGTATGTGAGTGTGTGTGTGCGTGTGTGTGTGTAGACCAGACAGAAAAGGAAAATAAGGGACCTAGCAGCCTCAGTAATCAGGAAAGACTTCATAATAGAGCTAGCACTTGATCTCAGTTTTAAAGAAAACGAGGTATTAAGAGATGGAGGTGAGAAAGAATAGCATTTCAGATATCAAAGAATAGTCATTACAATGGTCCAGTAATTAGGAGGTACAGCCTCATGTAGGAGGTACAGCAGGTAAGCCAAAATGATCTTATCATGAAGTGTTTGGATGGGGAATAATATGAAAAAAAAAATGGAAAGGTAGGGAAGGGCCAGGTTGTGAAGAGATTCCTGTGCAAGACAGAAGTTTTTATGTGATGCCACAGGTAATAAGGAGTTTTTGGAGTTTGTTGAATAGAGGGGTAAGCACATACTTTAGGAAAATCAATTTGGCAGCTGAGGGAAGGAGAATGGATTGGAGTCAAGTATGGAAAGAACACGTATGTAAGATATGTTGTGGTGAAAGAAATGACTGAATCTGGCAAGGTTTGTAATATGTTATGTGAGGGGGTGAGGTGAGTTAGCATAAAAAGTCAAGGAAGAGACTGAGCTTGCGACCTGGGTGATTAGAAGGATGACTGCATATAATACCAATATGAAAGCTCAAAAGAAGGATGGAAATAATGAGCCTGAAAATTTCATTTAAATGGAATAGATGAATATTCACAAAAATATAAAATACCAAGATTAGCTGAACCAAAAGTTTATATTAGAAACTATAAGCAACCCAACCTCAAAAAGAAAAATTGAACAATGAAAACTTGGATTTTCAAAGTGGGAAGGCAGAGAAAGGAGTAGAAGAAACACATGATTGATGTTCTGAATACTTTTCTGTAGAACAAAATTGGGTAATTGTTTCGTGGGTTTGGTTTTGTTGGTGTCGTGAGGTATGAAAAGTTTGAGAGGGATAACTTCTGGGTAATTAATCATTTTATAAGTTATGGCTAGTGAGTAATTAATATAAAAGATGGTCATTTTAATGTCTCTTAAAAACCAAAGACTCCTCATGGAACCCACTCAACACTTATGTGCCCTTAGAAAGGGTCTCATGTACAGAAGTATGTATAGCAGCTCTCTTTGTGGTGACCAAGAACTGAAAATCAAGGGGATGCCCATCAGTTGGGCAATGACTGAAGTTGTGGTATATAAATGTAATGGAATACTATTGTGCTATAAGAAATGATGAACAGGAAGGCTTCAGAGAGGCCTGGAAGGACTTATATGAACTGATGCTGGATGAAAAGAGCAGAACCAGGACAACTTTGTACACAGCAACAACCACAGTGTGCGAGGAATTTTTCTGGTAGCCCTTAGCCCCTTACAGCAAATGCAAGGATCTAAAAAATTCCCAATGGGCTCTTGAGGAAAAATGCCATCCACATCCAGAGAAAGAACTATGGAATTAGATTGCAGAATGAAGCAAACTATTTTCTCTTGTGTTTTGTTTTGGTTTTTCTCATGGTCTGTCCCATTCATTTTAATTCGTCTATGCAACAGGGCTAAGGTGAAAATGTGTTTAGTAAGGATGTATGTGTAGAATCCATATGATATTGCATATCATCTCAGGGAGAAAGGGGAGAGGAGGTGGAATAGAAAGTGGAGAAAATCTAGGATTTATAGAAGTGATTATAGAAAACTGAACGCAAATAAATAAATTCATGAAAAAAAACCCCACTTATACGTCCTTAGAAGAATGAGTGTTCTTGAGGATGGAAATTAACTCTGGTTTACAAGTAATAAGAGAATAACAAGTACAATGAGAGGCAGGTTTATCCTAATGAGGGTCTGGGGCAGGGGGGGAACCTACAGCCTCAAGGCCACCTGTGGCACTCTAGGTCCTTAAGTGCGGCCCTTTGACTGAATCCAAACTTCAGAGAACCAATTCTCTTAATAAATGTATTTATTCTGTAAAACTTAAGACTCAGTCAAAAGGCTACAACCAAGGACCTAGAAGGTCATATATGGCCTTGAGACCTCAGGTTCCCTGCACTTGGTGAAGAATATGAGTCTGATTACTGAACTTTGGACAAAGAGACTACCTCAGCCAAGACCACCTGCTATCTAGGCCAATCTAGAGAAATGGGAGAATCCACTTCCACTTAGATCTGTCTGATAAAACACAATGGGTCATAATTCACCCACACTAGAATTTCTGTACCCTTTTGATTAGATCTGAGTTTTTCTAGTAGGGTGCATCTAGTCCAGCAATTTCATCTTACATTATCGCTGCCCTTCAAAGGTTGGCTGATTTCTAAATGAGGAAATAGGAAGGGGAAAAACCTTAATAATTGTCTATTAATATAAGAGAGAAATAACTATTTCTCCCAATGTGATAACCAAAAGCCTAAAAGATCTCAGTAGCCTTGGTACCCCAATAGATTTTGGGGCTAAATGACTCAATGGCTGTTAAAATTAAACGAGTCCTAAGTTCCTAATCTCATTAAGAGACACCGAAAAAGAAGATCCAAACAGTCATATTTGCTAGCATTTTTCTTTAAAAAAATTAATATTTTTTGTTCCTAATTAAATGTAAAAACAATTTTAATACTCATTTTAAAAAATTCCAAATTCTTTCCCCTTCCACCCTCATTGAGAAGGTAAGAAATTTGATATAGGGCATACGTGTCAAATCATACAAAACATTTTCATATTAGTCATGTTGTCAAAGAAAATACCAAAAACAATCCCAAGAAAAATAAAGTTTTTAAAAAGCATACTTTGATTTGCATTCAGACTCCATAAATTCTTTCTCTGGAGGTGGATAGCATTTTTCATTTAAAGTCCTTTGGAATCATCTTAGATAGTATTGCTGAGAATACTTAAAGTCATTCACAGTTGATCAAAGGACAATGTTGCTGTTACTGTATAAAATGTTTTCCTGGTTCTGCTCATTTCACTTTGCATCAGTTCATGTGAATCTTCCCAGGTTGTTTATGTTTTAAAGATTTTTTTTAAAGCTAGCTTTGTTAGCTTTTCTATAGTCATCTAAGTACAGGGCTTCCTAAACTTTTTTCCTCACTCACAACCCCTTCGGTGCTAGCTACTCTTCGTCAGGAACTGTTCCATTTTTGTCAGTTTCATCCCTAACATGTAGATCATATATGGCATGTAATAATGGGTACTTTAAAAATGCTTATTGAATTGAAATGTGTTCAGGGAATCTGTCCAGTGACGCCGATGAAAATAATTTATGCATGCCCATCCTGGGTACCTCTTGTCTATGTCCTCCTATAAACTCACCAGTAGAAGTCCAAAGTTCTAATGACTTCCTTCACTTTCTCTTGATGGCATAAGGATATCAATGGAACACAGAGATGATCTAGCAGTTACCCTTCCCTCTTGCCATTGGACCAGCCCAGGTATTTTGAAGAATGGTACATACATACATAGCACATGGATGGGTGGTCTCAGAGTAAAGACAACCTGAGTTCAAGTACTGCTTCTGATACAAGCTGGCCACAGGAAATCATTTAACCTCTCAGTACCCAACACAAAGCTTTAAGACAAAAATTTACAAGGTATTTGATATACATTTGGTAGAGGGAATTTCCTCAGGGAGAGCCCCCTACAGAAATAAAACCACAGGTGCTAAATAATAATAACAAAAATAATTTTATTATTATTAAAAATAATAATTTACTTCAATTTTTCCCTTACCCAATTATTCAATGACATTCCCTTATAGTGCTTTACCTCCTCAATTCCTTGTTTATAATGTACTGCAACCTGCTCAGGTCTACACTAGGGAGTCTTATTTTCAATTGTTCAGAAACCATACAATTCCATGATGCACAGTCATACAATATCATTCTGGAAGAACACTGGTATTGAAAACACAGGCCTTTGTTTCAGGAAGAAACTTGTACTAACTAAAAAAAATCTTGCATATCCCCAAAGCAATACAAACTGTTTTCTTCCTCTTGTTCAGCCCATAAGCCTACTGTGTGAAAGAAAGTAGAGGGTTCAGGTTAAAAACAAAACCAAATGGAAGACAGGAGTAAGAAGTAGCTTTTTCTAGAGGTTGCTAAGACCTCTTGCAGAAATAAGCAGATTTGACTTGATGGTCCAGAAGGTTCGCTTCAGCTCAATGACTCTGTCCCCTCTACCATCTCTAATCCACAGACATGCTAAACCTGCCCACAGGATCTTTGGATTACAGATTTAAATAACTTCTAATATACATCACAAATATCTGAGGCAAGATTTGAACCCAGTCCCTTCCTGACTCCAAATCCTGTCTACATTCTATACTATTAATGTCTATAATTGTCCTTCAGTCAACAGGTTATGATTAAGCAGCTGCTTCCTTCAAAAACCCCTGTGTAAAAAGGAGTTCTTGAAAAGTGATGCTTTTTGCCTTCTTAAAACCCAGGAGCTTGAGGCAGACAAGACTTGCATTGTATTCTCAAATACTCAACTCATCAGGGAAAAAAATGGTTAATTCTAACACAAGAAAAAACGGTCCTTAAAAAAATGCTAATAATCTTAATTGTGCATTCTACTTACTGTACTATTGTGGGAAGAAAGCAGTTTGCATCATCTTCTCAACCCCTCTTTCTTCCTCTTAGAACTACTGAAACCCTTTTCAAATCATTAATCCTGCCAAATATTGATTACAAAAAGAAATCTCTCCCAGCTGGAACAGCTATGAGCACCAAATCATAACATTTCCCAAGAGGGAAAAAAAATTCCTTTCTACTTTTACCTCTCTTCCAATTTCCTTCGTAATTTGCCTAATTTTAGATTCCACTCAATGTGCATATTTGAAAAACATATAAAGCAATACAAATGCATTTTTATTATGGGACACCACAACAACACCTTTATGCATGAAAAGTGCAATATAAATGGAAGGTATTGTTATAATTGATAATTAAAATTCTCCCCAGTAGGATGTCAGCTCATTGATATTTTTTTCTTTATATCTCTAGGCCAAAAAGTTGTGGAGTGTACAGATGCCTCATGAATACCTTCTTTAACAAAACAGAAGTGGTAAGTGCCAAATATAATCACAAAAAAATTGACTACATTTTAACACTCTAGAAACAACTTGTTATTAACGTGGGTATCATTTATGAGTCAGCTTTCTGTGAACAATCAGATCAATGACTTGTTTAGTGCAAAGAACTAAGTCAAGACAAGATGAAAAGAAACAATAAAACTGATAAAAGTATTTAATGAGCAGTTAAAATAATTCCAACCTGATATAGCTAGCATATGAGATAGCACTTGTAAAGCACTTTGCAAACATTAAAGTACCATGTAAATGTTAGCTATTGCTACTATCATCCTCATGTGAATTGAAGCATCAATTCTTAAAGGATCTACAAGTAAGATACAGGAAAAAATTTGAATTTTATGTTTACCAAATAAAGATGAACAAGAGAATGTCCATAGCTATTAATCCATATGACTACTTTCCCAACAGTATAAATATTTTAAGAAAATATTCCATATGTGTATCACTGGATGAATGGATTAAAAGAAAAAAAAGTAGACTTTTCACTAACAGTATTCTACAGTAGAGCAAATCTTTACCATTAAATGATAATTGAATGATGCAGAGAATACAAAATTTCATCATGATATTCTTGATTATAAAAGCAAAATTTGAATTAACACATCAAAACATCACTTCTAACAAGTCCTCTCTTATATGTAAAAATTATACAAGATTCCTCAAAAGATATTAGAGAGTTTTGTTTAGCAACCATCTGATCATTACATCAAGCAAAGCATAAAATAGAGATGTAGATTTGCTACAGGTGTTTTCCAGAGTCATGGAGTCCAACTTGAGGAAGGATTCTATGGAGATGCTACTGTTTTCTGATGATCAAACACCAGGTCATTACACTATTTCTTAAATAAGATCCTAGATTTGGAGCTGGAAAAGACAATAGAGTCCAATCTACTCATTTTACAAATGAGGAAACTGAGGCCCTGAAGGGTTAAGTGATCTTATTACACCCATGGTCATATAGGTTGTAAATGGCAGAGTCAAGATTAGATCTCCAAAGAGTTTGGTCTAATTATTTACAGAGAAAAATCCAAGCCAATGAGGAATGCCTTCCTCCTCCTTCTTCCTGCCTCCCCATTATAATATGAAATTAAATTGAGAATCCGTACATCTACCTGGGACAGAAACTGAAAAGAGCCAATGAGTTGTATTGCAAATTGAACAGGAAGAGGAGAATATAGCTGGTTTGCTTTTGGGAAATTGGGAACTCCTTTTAATAACCCTAAGGTCTTCCCTGAAAGAAAAACCTAGTATTTTTTCAAGCAAAAGAGAAGTATGGAGGAAATGGATAGAAAAATCAGTCTTAGATTTAAAGAAGATCTAGGTTTAAGTGCCACCTCTGGAAAAAATAGCTATGTGACTTTGTGCAAGTCACTTACGTTTCCATGTTCTAGCAGTTCTCCAAGACTATGAGCTTCAGGCAAGCTGTTGACATACAGTGAAGGCCATTTCCATACTGCTACATGAAGGAAATCATAGGTCTGGACCAAACCCAATCTTAATCTTCCGATGTTGTTGTATGGATCCTTGGTACAGCACATGCTAGCTTTCAAAGAACTGAAACTGATGCTCACCCAATGGAAAATGGAGAGGCATGTGGTGAGTAGAAGCAGGCCACAGCTTATTACAAATCAATGTGTATGCTGAAGAACAGTTTTAAAGTATATCATCAGGGAAATGCATGCCCAGGGAGAAAAAGGTGGAAGAATGACAGTGAGACAGAGGGATACCTAGTAGTTAACTGATGGACATCTCTCCCTGCCTTCTTGACCCAGTATGTTTCAGGTAGACTTTCAAGGAGGATTTAAGGAATGATGGAGCAACACGGAAGGGAAAAGTATAATCTATATCATTGAGCTCACAGGGCTATTAGGTATATTTAGCGCTTAACAGGTTTCTAAGCACATAGCAAACATAAAATATATTCTTGTTGAATTGAACTATTGAATACATTCTAAAATCCACTCTCCTTAGTCTCTCCATATAATTGCTTGAATAATCACAATTTATTTGCTATATAGGAACTTCAAAAGGAACATTCTCAGACACATGGTACCTCGTAGACCATACTAAAGTGAGTGATATAGTTTGAAATTAAGTCACATCAGGAATCTCATTGCTCAGGAGTTTTAAATGCAAAAATGTGACATCAATTTTGTTTTGAAAGTATATACTTTTTTAAACTAGGAAAAAAGACAAAAAACCTCACATGAAATGTCAACAAAATCCCTAACAAGGAACTCCCTTTTTTTGTGCATGTACTGATTTTAGGAACATCTTCAAATGACAGTCTTTTCATATTCTTCCTAGTATTATCCAGCCTCCTGCTCTGCACCATTCCAGAGTTCATTATTACACTGGGGCTGCTGTTATCATTTGGTGAGCCTCCTGGATGGTACCGGATATGAGATGTGGCACACTGGAATTAGGCTGAGATAAGAACAAGCAGCGTTTAGTGATTTTTAATATCAAGTCATTCTGCATAGCCTCAATTGTGAGCTTTAAAAAAAAATTGTTCAAGTTGTTTTTAATTTTTAAAAGTCTCATCCTACAGTACAGTTGCAGATTAACAGCTTTCCTGGACTGTTAAAAAGAATTATGCAAGAAAAAAAATCACATATGCAAAGTAAAACTCCTGATATGCCTAACCTGTTTCTGACTGAGAATGGGGCTGGCAAGAGCAGGAATGAATGGTCCAAGGAGGAGTGTAATCAATGTCCAGAGTAGAAGAGGGGGCACATCTGCCCTTAGGACTTACATCAGTCACACTTTGACTCGGAAGACCCAGCCTATAAACACAGATAGCACAGTTTGAGTAAAAGGCCCCATAACCCAAACCTTTCCTAGTGCTTTGCTCTGCAGTGAATTCAGCATAAAAAAGTTTGCTGAGGCTTTAGTCTTTCTTTTGAGACCTAAGGCTGAGAGTTTCAAGTGGTATGAATATATAGTCCTTTGCACATGGAAATGGAAACTGAAACCATGGTTTCATTAGCATAGGGAACATTCTCTGAAGAAGAAATGCATAGATCACTAAGGGGTAACATTATTTGCCCAGGTCCACGTAGCCAGTAAATGTCAATGGCAGGTCCAGAAGTCAGGGCTGTCTTACACATAATTGATACTTAATTAAAAAAAATTTAAATTATTAGACCCAGTGGAAAGTAGATCACTGACATAATGTACAACAGAGAGAAGTAGGCATTACACTGATCCTTGTGTTTGCACCTGGGAACAGATTCAGTGGTACAGTGAAAATAAGTTATTGTAAGTGTTCCCTAAGTATTAGTGTTTGTAGGCATAGGATATTATTCTCCATGTCCTTACCTATTCAGGGAACAAATAAGACTCAGATATCTCCTGACATGGCACCACAAAGTCAGGGGAAGGCTTGGGCACATCTGCTTTTTCTCATTCCAATATAATCTCCAAGAAAATGTTTGCTTTGAAATTCCAATGCATATTTCCCCAAACCTATCACTTTTTGGATACTGTCCACAAACAATGATTTCTTGCTGCCCCTATCTCCACAGTGATCTGTTATCTTCTTGCCTGCTAGGAATATGATTCCAGGCATTTCAGGAAATGACTTTTGCCACAATCAAACACCTCAGAGCCCTAGCTTTAGCATTTCCCTAGTCTCACAAAGCTATTTATTGCTTCACAGATTCTTCTATCCTCCCATAATCCTTAGTTAAACACAGCTCCCATGCTCTCCTGTTTGCAGGTTATAGGAAGGGAGAGGGGAAAGAAGTCTTTCTTGATGATTCATAGCCCAAAGCCCTTTGATGGAATGAAGGCTGCTTCTAATTCTGATTCTATCCCTCTTGAGTCCTAAACTGAATAATATTTATGGAAATCTATGAACTTTAACTTCTACTTTAATTGTAAGTCACAGTTAACAAGAAAGGATGACCCTCAAGCTTCTTTTATTCTCTCTGGCCAGTGGTTTAAAAGAAGGAATAATTAGACTCTAAAAATCAGTGCCAGAACTGGGAATAGCCAGCCATTGCTATGATTCCCAAGGTGATACATTCAAATAGGAAAGGAGGCAGATACCAAGGCTAACTTTTCATGGTTAAAGATAGAAATTAATATCCCCTTTAAGGCTTTCAGTTCATCAGTTTCAGAGGGGCTTAATAGTGTGTGTGGCTGGGGGTGGTGGAGGCTTTTTCTTTTCTTTTCTTTTTTTTAGTTTATATATGTGTTCTTCCTTCCCTCTAGGTCCCCCCCTTCCTCTTTTAAATGTATATGAGGATGGGAGAGTCCTCCTAAATTATATGCATTTTCTCAACCTACCTCAATACTCTCTCATGAAAGAACATATTGAAAAGCATATTCTAGCTTATCAGAAAATGGAACCATCGTAACAGACAAAGCTACCAAGAGAATAACAACACATTTCTATGGCAATTTAAGGTTTTAAAAGAATTTTCTTTACAGGCCCATGAAGTAGGTAAATAAAGGTATTAATATCATTTTGGAGAATGAGGAAACTGAGGTTCAAAGAAGTTCGATGATTTTTACCTAGCTGAAGTATTTCATGGTATCACAGAATATCAGCTTTGGGAGGGATTTCTGAGGCCACTGAGTTGAACATGTGCCAAAGCAAGTATATGACTTTTATCATCACCTCAAAGAGGCAATATCATCAGTCTTTTCTTGAAGATCTTCTCTGAAGAAAAATCACTGCCCCTGTGGAAGGCTTTTAAGCTGGGTGTAGAGGTCAGAAAGCTTTTCCATATACCATGGTCAAATGGCTGTTTGCAGCATCTGCCCTCTGGAAGCCATCTTCTTTCATATAAGTCTTCTTCCATATAACTGCCTTCCAAATGCTTTAAGTCAATCATCAACTCCCCCTCCCTCATCTCTTCTTCTCTGGGCTAAATATCATATTGCCTTCAATAGATCACTCATATTCTGTGATCTTGGTGCCATTTGCTTTTCTGGCAGCTTTCCTCTCTATCAATATCCCCCTTTATCAATGCTGTTTTAAAAAAATGTCACCTAGACATCAAACTAGACGTTATAAACTAAATGTGAGTTGACCAGGAAAATCAGCTCCCTGGTCTTGGATTCTATGCCTCTAATCATCTTTCTTAATGTAGATATCACACTGTTACTCATTTTGAGATTGCAATTTGCTTAGCCCCAGGTAGTTTTCTATACGAACTACTATCTAGCTATCTCCTCCCCCATTCTTTAAGTGATAATTCAAATGTCATTTCTTGAAAGAAAACTTCTCTGATCATCAATTCAAAAATGACATTTCTCTTTTTAAGATTTTCACCCTTACACGTGAGTGTGTCTTTCAGAACTCTGTCGTGCATCCTCTTTTCTCCTCTCTGCATTCTTTCTTTTAGTAATCTTATCAGCTTTTCATGGCTTCCACTACTATGCCTATGCAAATAAGTCCCAAGTCAAGGTATCAAGCCCTCCTCTTTTCCAAGTACATGGTGTACATCTCCAATTTCTTGCTGGACATTTCTACCTAGATGTCTTATAAGCATCTTAAACTTCCAAACGTCTGAGACAAAATTCTTGATCTTTCCCCCTAAACCTATTTCTCCTAATTTCCATGTTTTTGTCCGTGGTACTACCATTCCTCCAATTGCTTAAATTGTAACTTAGGTGACTTTTTCTACTCTTTATTCTCCCTCCATTCCACATGCATACTATCTGCACAATATGTCATCTCTCTATCCCTTTCTCTTTCCTTCACATGGTCACCATTCTACTTCAGACCCTCATCAAGTCTTGTCTGGACTGTAGCCATAGCCTCCTAATGGGGCTTCCTGCCTAAAATGTCTCCTCTGTTCAATTCTTTCTCCACACAACTGCCTGATAATCCTAAAGTCACAGTTCAAACCTGTCTCTCTAAGAAGTCTGAGGAAACTTTAGTGGCTCCTTGATAGAATTTAAGCTCCTTAAGGGAAGGAACTGTTTTCCTACTATCTTTGTGTCCTACAATGTGTAGGACACAGTAAGTGCCTAAGCAATGTTCCATTGAATTGAATGGTACTTAGTTTATATATATTTTATTTGCCATCAACAATTCGTTTACCTATATTTAAGAAGTATATTTTCCAATCTCCCTCATCCGTAGGCTCTAAACTCTTTAAAGGGACGAAGTTTTGGTTCATTTAGACTTTCTCTCCATGTGCCTGGCACAGTACTTTATAAGTGGCGGGTGTTTAGAAGAGTGCCAGGAGATCTAAGCCCAGATTTCAATATGAACATCTATGCTTGTGATCAGCATAGTGGAGTGCGGAGGATCTTATGCTTCAATGCACCATGGATTCCTTTGGCAGAGTGGGCAAGTCTATTGAACCCCTCAGAATAATGTCTTCAAATTATAAATACTATAAATAAGTAAATAATGTCTTTTGTAAAAATAATAAAATAAAATCCCATCAATCTGCTCTGCTTGGTTTCAACTTCAGAAACTTTTTAGCTACCCCAAGATAAGCTCATCTCTTGAAATTTCATCATCATGGAGATTGATTCATCTTTGATACTCAATACCCTAATTGCCTCTTCTCTCTGATAGAGGGTTGGAGCAATAAACTCCTCCCAAAATCTCTCTTCATAAAAATCTTCAGAATTCTGGTTTGACTGCAGAAACATCATGCCTTGTTTGGGTAACCTCTGGTCACCTCCCTCTACCTCCCATTCTAGCTTGCTTTTTTAAATACAATTCCTATTGTGTTCCTTAATTAGATTGTAAGTTCTTTGAGGGAAGGGTACTATATCTTTGTTGCCTGGCACATACTCAGTGCTCAATGAATTTTATTGACTATTGACTAAAGGAAACCAAATTACAGTGAAAATTAAGGGTAGAAATGGTCCCATTCAGCAGGTGCCATAGTGGCTAGAACCCTGAACCTTGAGTTAGAATGACCTGAGTTCAAATTCAACTTTAGAAACATTCACTATGTGACTCCGGGCAAGTCACAACCTCTGCCTGCCTCAATTTCCTTATTTTATAAATGTGGGTAACGATAGCAGCTACTCACAGGGTGGATTTGAGGATCAAATGAAATATTTACAAGGCACTTTGCAAACCTCATAGAACTAAATAAAAGCTAATAATTGCTATTATGGTCGCTGAGGAGTTTGTGCCAGTGTACAGATACCCCTTAAAACAATCTGCTTTCAGGTTTCTGACCTGTATTCAATTTTTCTGGGTCTCTCCAAAATCCAGGCAAAAGGTACCATGGGTGGGGAATCTGCAGCCTCAAGGTTATTTATGGCCCTTTTGATCCTTAAGTGTGGCCCTTTGAATCCAAACTTCACTAAATCCTTTTATTAAGGTGATGTGTTGGACGAAGTATAGACTCAGTCAAAGGGATGCACTTGAGAACCTGGAGGGCCATATATGGCCTTGAGTCTGCAGGTTCCCCATCCCTGGAGACTCTCTAATCTATCCTTTTTATAATGAAAAAGAGGCTCCAAATCGCAAGTCTGAACCAATATACCCACCTAAAACAGCCTGAAGCAGCCCAAGAAAATCATTTCCTCCTCAACGTATGACCATTATCCTCAACTTCCACAAGCTTCCAGTAGACATAGCCACAATTTTCGTAAGAAAATACTGTATGAAGAGTTCCAAAGGCTCATCACCCTTTATGCTCATTAAATAATCAGGAAAACTTCCCTGATTCATTCCCTACATGTATACATGAGTTGTTAGTATTTTCATTAATAATTATTAGATCAAAAAGCCTTTTTAAGCACTTATGTATGTGCCTAACACTATGCTAAGAATTAAGAATATGAATACAAACTAGTAAGTCAGTCCTTGTCCTCAAGGAGCTTACATTTTAACATTATATAGAGCAGCTGCAAGAGGGAAGAGAGACATATAAAGAGCTCCATGGCCCGGAGTGGGCCGGGAAATGACATGGAAAACAATGGAAATAAGGCAATCTACAAGAGCTGAAGACAAAGGGACAAAATCTGGGTTACCAAGAGAGAGGAGGCAGAGGTGATCTTTCAGTAGAAAAGACATGTGTGAAGCAGGAATATCTGTCTTATTAATATATAGTTTGGCAATGATGATGATAGCTGTTAAACTGAACATTATTGTGAAATTACACAGTATTAAGTCATGGTCCTATGATTACATACCAACACCTCAGTGGACAAGTCCCATAACTCACTCCAGTCATAGCCAGACAACCTCAGTTGATCCCTGAGTGGCTTCCTCCCTCTTCTGATCCCCGTAACCTCTTCTCCATAAAAATCCATGCAATCTGAAATGCAACTTAGCAACTATTATGCATTTTCAAAATGCAAACACTCTTGGTTGGGGCAACAACAGATTGTTTGAGTTATTCTGTCTTATTCTTTCTTCAAGACAGAATGGACTCAGGTTGGCAATAGGCATCTGTTGCTGGCAGTGGGGGGTAAATTGACAATATTCCAGAAAATGTCCTAGAAAGATGAGTTAGAAAATCAAGGACAGAGCCTCTCACTACTTCTTCATCTTGCCTGGGGCTGATCCTAGCTTCACCTCACCTTAAGGTAATCACAGATGAGCTGGAGGAAGAAAACATGGTGGCCAGTTAAATGGCTAGGTGGAAATGGGGCTGGGGTGGGGAGGAATGAATGACTGTAGCTTTGCGGTCTTTAGTAGGACAATTCATAATTAGAAGTTCTGTCTACTAAGCAGGAGGAAAAGCCTAAGTAGAGAAAAAAGTTGGATCTATTTATAGTCTTTCTCTGAAAAACAGAGTGTTCTAAAGACTGTCTCATTAATAATCATCACAATGTCCTATGAGAAGGGTAGAAAAAATTTTAGTCCCATTTTATGGATGGGAAATTCAAAGTCACTGAATGATGAAGCAATTTGCACAAGGTCAGTAAGTGGCTCCATGGCAGATTTAACAAAGCACACAATTATAACTTTTGCAAGCAGAATAGAAGAGGTGGGGTTCTATATCTTGATTAGTCTCTGGTTAATTTTCTTTATAGGCCTCCAATTCCTAATGAAAGATGGGAGAAAAAAATGGATAAGAAAAGCATTGTACCTTGCAACATGTCAACCAGATATGTTAAGGAATATAAGAATGACCAGGAGTAAGGTCAAAAGTCAGGGGAGGAAAAAGAAATAAGGACTTTCAGAACCTGGGGGCAGGTTTGGGCTCTAGCCTCTGGGCACTATTATATGGGTCACTGTGGCAGCTCAAATACTTAAAGGTAGGATAGAAAAAGGAAAAGTAGACTACCAGCATCCACTGGTTACTTCCACACTTGATAACCACAGGCAGAAAATGCATTAATTCATGTAAAATATCATAATTTGAAATAATTTATAGGAAAAAGGAAAAGGTCAATAACAATTACTATGGTAAATATTTGGTTTTTTAGGATATCTGGGTTTTAGTCCTAACTTTGCCGCCAGCTAGTTGGGTGCCACTAACTAGTTTCCTCCTAATCTGTAAAATAAAATGGATTAGATGATTTCCAGGGTTACTCCAATGTCTGTCATTTGCATTATTCATATTGTAGAAATGTATATAAAGTCTTACTTCAGCTTCCTTGACCCATGACCATTTCCACCACTTACATAACTATTTCATTTATGTTAATACCACATATGTTTTTCTGTGTTTTTTGTGTGGTCATCACCTATGAGGTCATCAGTTTAGGAAACCCCTAGGGCAATTCATTGCCTGGAGTCACTGAGAGGGTAAGGGAATCAGTCACATACCTAGTATGTGTCAAGGAGAACCAGAACTACCATCTTCTTGACAATCAATTTGAAATATCACTTGGAGCTTCAAGGTAAAAAGATAAAGATTTGAGATTCTTACCTTTTATTAACTTCCTCCTTAGCTCTCAAGTAAAGGTATAGGGGGAAAGTTTAGGGGGAAAATAGTGAACTGTGTTTTTAGACTGGTGCAACTGCAGTTGTCAAGGAACCAGCATCCATCCTCAGAGTGAAATAGAGAAGTCTGACTGAAAACCTGCCTTAAGAAACTGCCCCACTCCAATCTTCCTAAATCAGATCTGCACAGAATGAACAACACTTTGTTTGTAGTTTCGACACTTTGTTTGAAGTTTCATGAATCTTTAGAGAACATCAGATTATCCCCATTTTCAAATATAAGTGCAGAATGGGACCTCCTGAGGGAGAAAATGTGAATTGGTGATTTTTTGCAATTTGGGATTATTTGTGGCCCTGTTTTTCTTAATGGAGAAGCTAATGAGCAAGGAGCGTTGACAGCTATTTAGAAACAGTGTCCAGGAAGCATTTGTTATGCCTAGGCAAAGAATGGCAATTCTACCTACTCACTCAAATGTATGTTACCCTCCATAGACTGTGCACCTTCATTGTAACACATATGACTGAATTTATCACAGAATAAATACTTGTTGTCAAGGAGAGTGAGATTTTCTGCTATTAACAATAAACTCATTTAAAACATGACATATTAAAAGTTATATCCTATCTGTGTTCACACTTTGTTGCCAAAGAAGACCATGCCATCAGAGAAATAATGCCAACATGTACTTGGACTTTGTTTTGAGTGAGGGAGGGCTGTGCAGGTCACCAGCCTCACTTCTCCTCCAGAGCCATCTGAATCCAGTGACCAAATATTCATCCAGATGACTGGAGATGACCCAGTATGAGGCAACTGGGGTTAAGTGACTTGCCCAAGGTCACACAGCTAGTGAGCGTCAAGTGTCTGAAGTAAGATTTGAACTCAGGTCCTCCTGACTCCTGCACTGGTGCTCTATCCACTGCACCCTAGATGCCTTTCCTGTATGTTGTGCATTCCAGAGTGCTGTATTTCTTGCCTAATCCTAGTCTCTCTCCTCTCATTATATGAAGCATTCCAGGACTGCCCTCCTAAGCTTATATCCTAAAACATATTACACCCCCGCCCACACACATAGAGTAAGATAATTTGCTTTTGGAGAATGTATTTAATTTTCCTTCCTTCTTGTTATTATTTTAATATTTTTGTTCTAATGTATGTATTAATTTTACTATTTTATCTTTAATAGGAGGGGAAGGCTAGTATGCTCTGCACTTGGAAGTAGCAAACAGATGGACTCATACACAATTTACCAGTGGTTCTGCAAACCCTTGCTGAGACCATATGATATTTCTAGTCCTGGCCAAACGCATGAAATACCACTATTTAATTTCATATATGAGGTGCATTGCTGGCTGCTCATGTTGCCAGCTGGAGATTGACTCTGCCATGCTGAAAAATAGGTGACCAATCTAAAGTATAGGGGCATAACTTGATTTGGAATCACTCCCCAAGAACCACTAATTCCCAGGCATTAATTCTAGTGCAAAGAACATTTCGAAAATTGTCGTGTTTAAAGAGGATTTCAGTTTTGTAGGCCTCCAGACAGCCAAGGACTGCAGATCTACTGCAGACGGAGTGCTTCATAAGCTCTCAAGACCCCTATATAATTGAGCCAACATGAGCAACGCATCTTAGAAAGCTTTCTACTGCCCTTTGTTTTCAGAATTGTTCCTGGTTGGGTGGGAGGGCATTTATTCCTCTCCAAAGTGCTATAAAATGATGGAACCAATGCTCTTTTTTTCTAAAATTTATTTTTTATTTATGTTTAGTTTTGAAGTCCTTTCAATAACAGGCTACAGAATGGAAGAAACTTTGTCATTGGCTTCCTGGAAGTGAGCAGAATGAAGATAACAAATGGTATAGTAATGAGTATGGTAAGAGGAAAGAAATGCTTTTTGAAAGAATTAAGGAAAAGAAGGAATCAAGATGCAAACCTGGACCTCTAGTTACCAATCCCTGCTCTGGATTAGAGCCTTAACTAAAGGAGAGAATGAGAAACCACCAAGGATTCAGTCCTCCAGAGGAGCTGGCATTACTTGTTAGTAATGGTGCCAGTCACAGTCAGTAATCTCCCTCTTCTTTCTATCACATTTCACGTGAATTAGAGTCATAAATTGCCTAGGTTAAAAAGCTCCCTTCGCCTGTTACCAGCTTTCAATGTGTCATCCCCATCCACCTAATTCCTACTGGACATATATCTCTACCTGCTCTATCCTTCCCTTCTATTATGATCTCTGGAACCCTCAGTCTCTCCTTAACAGAAATCCCTTTGTTTCAGACCTCTTCATCATCTTCCTTCAATCTTCTTAGAATTGTGGAAACCTGATTCTTCCAGAAATCACTGCTTCCTCATCTTATTTCTAGCATAGAAAGAGAACCTTGTCTTACATCCCTCAACACAGTGGGCTAAAGGGAGATACACATACTTCAAAGCTCACTGCTGCTTTCGGACACTCCTGCTATCATATCCTTGCTCAGCAGTCTTTTCTTCTGAGATTCCCTCAATCTGCCTGTAACGTCCTGTTAATGCTGTCTAATGGTCCCCTGACCACCAACCCCCTTCTCAAGGAGGCTAGTTTCTTGCTGACAGTCACACCTTCCACTCTACACTCTGTATCAGTAAGCACCCCAACATACACAGAGGGGTCTACTATCACAGCTTCTTAAATCCGCATTTATAAAAGGAAAGGCAACTTGAGGGGTCAACAATCACTTTAATCAGCTCAAACAAATACTTCCAGATGCACCTTTTTTTTTTTTTTTTTACATTCCCAAAGTTACCAAACCTTTCATCTCTTCAACAAGCAACCTTTTTAATCTTTATCAAAATCAACAGGCAGGGCTCTACCATCTGAATCAGAGCAATATTCATATACAATTCACATACACCACTGGATCAAGAGAGCCTTCAGATATGAGCAGCGGGGCAGGGTGGGGGGTCCTGAACGTACGACCATTCAGAATTTCGACCAGGTAATCGCAAAATGCTTCTCATAAGCAAACTCCCAAAGTAAAATACTAAACTCCCAGTATATATAACTAAGACTTGGCTTCTGATTGGCTCAGAGTCAGCAGGCAGGAAACTCACATGACTCAGCACAGCTGTGAACCATCAGACCTGAAAGGGGACTGAACCCTCAGCTGCTCACAATCTAGCCTGAGTCTGAAAAACAACTTAAAACAAACAAATCCCCCATTCCTTGCTGTTACGCCCTCTCTCCTTATACTTGACGAGTTTGATATCCCTGTTGAAATCCCTTCAAACACCCTGGTCTGTTTATCAGCTTCCTCAATTGTCATGATCTGTAACATTTCCTGCCTTAGTCACACAATGGGGCAATCATACACTTCCTCTCATGGTGATCTCATCAATTACCATAGGTTCATTTGTCATAATATAGAACTATCAGATTTACATGTCTGAGGTTCATCTTCTGGATGTGTCTTGCTGGATGTGTCTAACCAGAAGGTCCATAGGCATCTCAAACTCAACATGTTTAAAACAGAACTTATCTTTCCCCCTAAACTTATACCCCTCCAAGGATGCAATGTGAGACCCTGACCCTTTCAGGCTAAGGTCTTAAAGCATTCTCACTTTGAGTGAGATACACCCATTCAAAGGGCTTCTTTAAGTTCAAGGTATGGCCCGTTTAATAAAAAAAAAAAAAAAATCAAACTGGGAGGAGAAGACCTTCAGGGTTTGTTGGTAAAAGAGAAACAATTACTATTTAGTATTTAAATCCATTCTGTACTAAGTGGGTGGTGACTTGTTCAGTCTATGAACTCCAGAGTGAATTGGGTTTGAGGCTTGATCTTTGAGCAACAAATGTAGTCAGTAAACCCAGAGGAAAAAAAGGCAGCTTTTGTGGGTGGAACACAGAGCAGGAGGAGGAGAAGGATGAGGACAAGGAGGAGGAGGAGGAGGAGCAGGAGCTGCTATTCACTCACAGGCTGTGTTTGTGCTTCATTCTCAGAGGACCATGACATCAAGATGATGACATGACTTGCAGCTGCCTGATATGAGTGAGGTAGGGTTGCGCAAGGTCATCAACCTCATAACTACTTAAAGAAGCCTATTCGGGTATATCTCACTCAAAGTGAGAATGTGATAAGACCTTAGCCTGAAAGGGCCCTGCTCTCCCATTGCGTCCTGGGCCATCTCCAGTCATCCTGATGAATATTAGGCCCCTGAACCCAGAAGACTCAAAAGAAAGTGAGGCTGGGGACCTTGCACAACCCTGCCTCACTCAAATCAAAGTCACCTGCCAGTCATGTCATCATCTTGTTGTCACAATCCTCTTCGAGAATGAAGGACAGACACAACAATAACAGCCCTCCAAATACTCTAAATGTTATGAGGTCTTCAAAACCATCCAAGAAACTCTGGTTTATAATCCCAGTTATCCACAGTTCTTTTATCTACCTCAGCCCCCATATGTAATCTATTGCCAGGCCTTTTCTATACTTCATCTACAGCTTCTCATATCCATTCTCTTCTTCCCTCACGACTACTACTCTCATTCACAACCCCCATTGCCTTTCATTTAGACTGAAATATTTTTTTTTCCAGCTTTCTGCTTTTAGCCTACCCCATCTTCAATTTGCCCTCCATAAAATGTCAAAATACCACTTCTAAAGCCTAGGTCTGGTTATATGGCAGTCTTTTGTTCAAAAAGCTATAGTGGCTTCCTACTGCTTCTCTGATTAAAACACCTTTTAAAAAATCATTTAAAATCTTTCAGATTCTTGCTCCAGATCATTTTTTCAAGACTCATGTCCATTTACTTAACCAAAGGTGTGTTGCTAAATATCTGACAATTGGCTTTCTGAAAGAAAAAAAAGCATACGAAAGTTTTTTAATAACATTTTCTCCATCACTTTCTTAAGTCTAGAAACCAGTATAAAAACAAATCAAGTCCAGATTTTCTCCTTTTTGAGGTACCAATAAATGCTCACATTGGAAATTCTTCAACCAGAACCTGTAGGAGCTGTCCTGCGGGTGCCAAACTGCTGATTCCTATACATATATACATACATATGTATATATGCATACATGTGTGTATATGTATATGGACACATCTTTCTACCCTTCCTTTTTGTACCTTTGTACAGGTTGACACCTATGCCTGAAATTTTCTCCTTCCTCACTTGAGTCACAAAGTCCATGTGTTTTTTTGTTCCAGGATGATTTTCTTCTCCTCTTTCACTGACCCTGTTACAGTTCTTTGCTTCTTGGTATAACAGTGAGACTACATAATCTCCCTTTTCTTGGAAAAGGAATCAGTTTTTGGTGGAGAGGATACCATCCCTCCTTTCGTTGTCTCCTAAAGGAGCCTTGGACATAATTTTCATAACCTCATTCAACAACCCTAGAGGAAATTGGGGGATGGAGAGAGAATTAGAAAACTGGAACCTAGGAGTAAGAGAAATGAGTGAAAAACAAATGCAAATGGGAGATGTACCAACTGGGAACTTGGGGAAAGAGAAATCATATAATATTGATTCATTATAATCTTACATTGAGTTGCACATAGAGATTAATTTGAAAAGCTTATATGATCCTATATCAGAACCGTGCCTCAAGCACCAGGATTACATTATGTACTGAATGTCAAAACAACCAGAGTGGGGAAAAATGAAACAAAACAAAACACAAACCAATATCCAGAACTTCTCTCCATAGCCCCTCCACCTATGCCATACATATTTTTATTTGCATCTCTTTTATCTTGGATGCTTTCTATCAGTGTCCCAGCATCTATGTTCCTTCACCACTTCATTACAAGCTATTTTATACCCCTTAAATGGGTCATTGTTTCTTACACAAAATGTTTTAACATAACATAGATTATAAGCTCCTTGAGGGCAAATGTGTTATTTTATTATTTCTAGTACTGTGCTCTGTACAAATTATAAAGAAGAAAGTGCCAGGCACTGTGCTAAGTACTTTACAACTATCTCATTGGATTCTTACAAAAAGCCTGCAAAGAAGGTATTGTTATCATTCATATCACTATTATTATTCTATAGTTAAGGAACTTGAAAGAAATAGAGGCTAGGTGATTTACCCCGAGTCTCGAAACTAGTAATTGTCCAAGGTCACATTTAAACTCAGATCTTTTCGAGTCCACTACCAGTACTCTATCCACTCCACCAGGTAGCAGCCTAGCTGTAATCATTCAAGAAATGTTCATTGAAAAACATGCTGTGTTTAGACAGAATCTTAAATCTCTTTCCTTTAGTTCATCTCTTTTATTTCTTTATATCCTTTTTACTACAATAAGGAAGAAAAGGGATAGCAGTAATTACATGATCCTAGATAAAGTACCTTCTGTTCAAAAAGTTCTTATAAGTATTAACTCATTCATTTCCACAAAGACTCCAGGAGGAAATTGAAAGACTTACATAATCCTGTCTCTAACTATGAATCACAGTTAACAAGCAAGGAGTATGCCAGATGACATGATGTAAGCCCTGCTTAGGTCCCTAGATCACTAAAAGAGAGACTATTTGATGAGGAAAATGTATAAAAAACATGGTGTGACCATGTCCGATGGAAAATATCTGTTTCAAATACTAACATCTCTGGGTACAAATATCTTATAAGGATCATCTGAGTGATATTATCACAACCAGATATATGGCATTCTTTGTATATTTAGCATCATGTGGTGTATGAACAAGTGATTTAAAGAGATATTAAATGAAGCTTTTGCAGTCATGAAACCAGTTTTATTTAGCAGAAGTGAATGAAAAGATTCATGTCTTTAATGGGGTAGATGCCATTTTCCTTGAAATTTTCTTTGATTGGAGAATCATTCTTTCTTGACTGTTCTTTAGCCCTAGGAGTCAAATTGTCCCAATTACATTGACTAATGTAATTCTCCAGCATTATTGCTATTTTTTCTTTCCTATTCTGTTCTCATTTCTTTTCTGAACTTTTCTTTGTACATCCTTACGCTTATATTTACCCTCATATTTGCAATATGTATTTAATTTCTGCTTGATAATTCTACTCATTAATTTTACTAATTAAAAATCAATTTATTTATGCCTTTAATGTTTAAATAAGTAATTGGAGAGTCCTTTTGGAGTATGACTGACTCAGATCTTTACCTAGTGGGAGAATACAAGATTTAGGAGCAGAAAATCCAATTTTGCTTTCAATCTCAGTGATTTACTAGGTGAACTTGGGCAAGTCATAAGAGCTCTCTGAGCCTCAGTCTGTTAATTTATGAAATGAGGATACCAGCTACTTCATAGAATTGTCTGGACCAAGTGATAAGTGGCAGAACTTAACAAGGTACCTCCAGCACTTAGCACAATGCCTGGCACATTTTAGGTACTGAATAAATGTTTATTGATTTATAGTATTTTATGTGTTAGTTGAAGTCCCCTTCCCTTCATGCTCTGGGAAACACAGAATAACTTGACTGCTGTATAAGATGTTGAATATTGCAACATCAGGTACCTTTCTTTATCATTTGGATCAGCATAGCCAAGGAAGCATCCATGACCATGGGCATCTGCTAACAACTTGAAGCAACCATAGTTTCATAGAACCTTATATTGTTCCCTCTCTCTCCCCTCAGCCAATGATACTACCCTCTTCCTTTTATGCCTAATCATAGGTGATGGCCATTCATACATGCCTTATTCCTTTTGTATTACAGCCTTTGTTAAGTGAATAATACAAAATTCAAGAGTCTTCTAGAATTGTGAGCCTTTTTTCTTCCACCTCTCTCTTTCTGGACTTTTCTTTAACCCTAGGAGTCAAATTGTCCCAATTACATTGACTAATGTAATTCTCCAGCATTATTACTATTTTTCCTTTCCTATTCTGTTGTCATTTCTTTCCTGAACTTTTCTTTGTACATCCTTATGCTTATATTTACCCTCATATTTGCAATATGTATTTAATTTCTACTTGATAATTCCATCTATTAATTTTACTAATTAAAAATCAATTTATTTATGCCTTTAATGTTTAAATAAGTGATTTCAGAATTTTCCCCCTCATCCTGTCTGAAACCTTCTTTTTAACAATGAAAACACATTCAGCAAAACCAGTGCCTGCAATGACTACATTTGACAGTGTAAACAAGATTCCTGAGCCACAGTAATCTACATCTCACTCAAATGACTAGGTTGCATTTCACCATATATTTTTCAGAACCAGCATTGATCATTGTGAATACTCAGAGTTTGGCTTCTTGATCTTCAAGGTTTCATCCATCTTTAAGGTCACAACATCTGAGGTAAAGCTGGAATGATCTTATGTCCTGGGAAGGTAGAAATGGAGGGATAGTGGAATTTGGGTGGGTGTAGAATTAGACAATCTTGACTTTCAGAGGCATGGAGCATTTCCCAACTTCCTTATGAACTTTCACTTCCTGATCCATAGACTTCCACATCACTCTTTTCCTTTCAGTTATATTGTTGAAACTTTGAATACTCTCTTCTTCCCAGTTCCTCAAAGCCTTCCATTCTAACGATCTCTATCTCAATTACATTTCAGCCACTAACTGATGAAGCTTTACTTTGTACCTCACTAGCACTCAGAGCTACCCTACCTACACAGTGTAAGATCCAGTAAGACCTTGGTTCAAAACTCTTCTCTGACACTGTTGGTAGACTCATTTAACCTCTCTGAGCCTTAGTTTTCTCATCTGTAAAATAGGTATAATAGTACCTGTAAAAAATACTCCACTTTGTTGAGAGGCTCAAATTGGCCTTGAAATGAAGGGTCAAATTAACTGGGATTTACTAAGTACCTATTATATGCCAGGAACCATGTTAAGCATTGGGGATACTAAAAAAAAAAGAGGTAAAAAGCAGTCCCTACTCAAGTTTATAGTTTAATGAGGAAGACAACATACAAATAGTTTTGTACAAATATGCAATACATGGGATAAACTGTAAAGAAAGAACAGAGGCAGAGTGCCAGTATTGAGTGAAATGCTTTTTGGAGAAAGTGGTACTCTAGTTGGAAAAGTGCTTTAAAAGCTTTACAATATATTACAAACATTTTAAAAATGCTAGGGTGGGTTTTTTGATGGCTTACTTGTTTTTTTTTTTTGTTTTTTTTTTTGTAATTTGTGTGGAGGATTCCTTTGTTTATTATAATCTCATGTTGTTCTACCTCTTCCACCTCCTTATTCCCACTGGAACTGTTCCTTTAAAATTCAGTTTAGACACCATCTTCTCAATTGTTTTGATACCTGCTCACACCATCCAGTCTCCTACCTCCCTAAACTACTGTGCATTTAATTTGCATATACCTACACATGTAAATATGACTACATACATGTATCATAAAGTCTTGTATAGTTCCTGACACAGAGTTGTCATTTAATAAATGGCAAGAAATTTAAGGGCAGAAGAATGTGACAAAGAGGGGAAGTGGGAGAAATACCAATGAACACTTAAAGTTAAATGACAGAATCTTTTGTCTGAAGGGAAGAAGTTAGACACTCAGAGGGGAAAGCAGCTACTTGTTCTTCAAGGGAAGAAAGTGTGGATCCATAAATATCTTGAATTGAATGATAATATAAAAGTGTTAGAGATGAAGAGATCAATAGTGGTGGTTTATGACTTTCTGGTGAAGAGCACTGAGGCAGCTTTTTGTTGACCTGATTATAATAGAAAAGATCTTCTATTATTTCCATGAATATATCCAAGAACTGAGAGTGAGACTCCTAAGGCAACAACTCACATCAGGCAATTCATATTGTTTGTGCAGAAATTAGGTTGTCAGAAGAAATCCAGATTATTAAGTATTGAACTTGAAATTGAAGACCTTAGTTTCATGTTCTCCTTACTGTGGGTGATCAAAGACAAGGGCTTCAAAAGAGAAAAGAAGATCTGGAGAGTCAACAGTTGGTTAAGTAGATGAAATCTGAGAATGGGATTTGGATCCAGTCCAAAATAGAAGAATGATGACTCCTAGAGAGTGATGGAGCACATTTTAAACAGATGATAAACCATTTCCTGAAGAACTTAACCCTTTCATTCCTTGACCTCCCATACAATGACCCCCACTGTCTTGAATGGTGGTTCCCATAGTCACCCACTGGCTCCAACCATGTTTCATTTCATTCTCCAGTCATGTCCTCAACATCCACCTTGCTATATAGCTCATACTTTCTCCCTTCTTTGATCTTTCCCGTTCAGTTCTGGAACCATAACCAAATCATTGTTGTCATAATTTCTGAAAATAGTTTGTCAGTATGACTTCACTCACCATCCATCTCAAAGCTCAATCTTCCCCCTGGCCAATACTACTATATATGAATTTTCTCCCCCTGTTAGAATGTAAAATCCTTGAGAGCACAAACTGTCTTTGTTTATAAATATTTAATCCCTAGAATTTAGCACAATGCTTGGCATGAAGTAAATACTTAATAGATGCTTTTCATTCATTCATGTAATTCCCATGGTTCATCATTACCTCCAGAATCATATTATGACCTCATATTACCATGCCTTTGCACTGCTTTTCCTTACCTCCCCCACTGGAACTCCATTCCCTCCAGCTCTCCCTCTTTACCTTTTTCATCATGAAATTCTTGATTTCCTTCAAGACTCAATTCAAATGCCACCTTCTTCACGAAACTATTCTTGGTCTTCCTCCATCCCCAGAGGTTAGAACTTTCCCATGAGGTTACATGTACCCACTTTGTGTGTCTTATATATACCTATATATGTACATGTAGTCTCTTCTTACAATGTAAGCTTCTTGAGGGTTAACACAGCTTCTCCTTTAGACTTTGTATTCCATGGAACTAACAAAATGTATAGTATATTGTAAGTTCTTATGAAACATTTATTGATGGAGATGGATTGATTACAAAGAAAATCATCCCAGGAAGGATAGGAAGTTCCTGTGTGTGTAATTCTCAAGACGTAATGAAAAATAAATCAGAGGAGGAGAAAAACAGAGAATTACTTAAAAGAGACTGGTGTGAATAAATATGGAACTCATTAAACAACTCAGAATTTTGAAAGAAATGGACAGAAGAAGGAAGTAAAGACAAGTTGAATGAATATAAATGTGTTTGTACACTTCAGTTAGAACAATGTCAGAAATGTTAAAATTCAGCATCTGCTAAAGCTGGTTAGAGAAGCTAAGAATAGTAAAAAAAAAAAAAAGACTTTTACTATGCAAGTGAAAAGAAAAGGATCAAAGAAGGGATTGCACTGCTGCTCAGGAAAGATGGACTGGTGATTACCAGCTATGGGGAGTAGGCATAGCAACTCAATAGCTGCTTAATTTTACTTTTCTTGTCTTGTCAAAAAGAAAGTTTTTTGGACTGGAAACAACAGAACAAAAAATTGGCTTATAGGAATGGACACTTGAGATAAGTAGGGATAAAAGTACTAAGAAGACATTCACCTCCTTTTTTAATTAACAGCATCAGATTCAGGTGATGGTGAAACCCCAGGGCAGAGGTCCTTAACCCTTTTTGTATCCTGGACTTGTATAACCCCATATGAAGTTGTGACCCACAGAAATACTGAAGGAGTCACAAGTGGAAAAAGTTGAAGAAGCCCCTAGATCAAGCCCATGTGCTCCTCAGAATATTCATTAAATCCATAAGATAAGATACAGGAGCAGCTAGGCGGTGCAGTGCACAAAGCACCAGTATAGGAGTCAGGAGGACCTGAGTTCAAATGTCACCTCAGACACTTGACACTCACTAGTTGTGTGACCTTGGGCAAGTCACTTAACCCCAGTTGCTTCATCCTGGGTCATCTCCAGTCATCCTGATGAATATCTGCTCACTGGATTCAGATGGTTCTGGAGGACAAGTGAGACTGGTGACCTGCACAGCCCTCCCTCACTCAAAACAAAGTCAAGTGCAAGTCATGTCATTATTTCTCTGATGGCATGGTCTTCTTCAGCAATGAAGGACACACACACACACACATACACATACACACACACATCAATACAGGATACATAAAGTTGCAAATGAATCCACTGAAAGACAGTTATCTGTTGAGCTATCTCATAACTTCATGATACATTAATATATTAAAACCCTGAATGAAGACCCTGCTACACAATCTGCCTGCTACACAAATATAGCATGTTTTAACATTTAGATGCTGATCTGAGTTAATTTCAGATGACTGAACAATCTTTCTCTCCATATATGTACATATATGTGTGTATACATATATACTTACATATATAAATACATACCTACACCCATAAAATATACACATTGGTGTGTGTATACATATTTCAGAAATCTGGCATGGTATACACATAAAGAAAATATTATGAATCTATCTTTTTTCTTCTGTATCCCACAGACTGATATGAGGGAGCTGGTGTTTAATGGCACACATAGTTGGTTTGAGTTCTGAGCTGTAGAGCCAAATCAAGATGTTAGATGTGCCTAGAAGAAGCACAACAACTTGTCTCAATGCCTCTTTTAGAAATTAACTTAAAAAAATCCTTAATGAATACCTTAAAAATCAAGAAAGCTTTGTAGGAAAAAAAAAAATATTTTTGTGCCTGGTCTATCTGGTTTGAGGCCAAACATATTACCTAGTTGTCCTTTTAGAAAGCTTGGAGCTAGGCTAGGGTGATGGATTGCAAAAGATTTGGTCTTGGGACCACTTTATAGTCTTAAAAATTATTGAAGTTTCCCCCAAAGAGTTTTTCTTTATGTTGCTTACATCTATTGATATTTAACATATTAGAAGTTAAATGTTGGTATTATTAAAATAATTTTGACCTCATGGATCCACTGAAAAGGCATTAGGGACAGACACCCAGACCACACTTTGAAAATCTCTGGGATGGAGAAGCAGAACACTTATCCAATGTCTAAAACGAAACCCCCAGGCCATAATATAACTTGGCATTTCAATGGCCCTTTTCATCTGGCTCCAATATAATTTTATGGCCTTATTTCACATTTCTTCTTTTTATGCATGGTAGCTTCCAACCAGACTGGACTACTAAAACTGCTTACAGAATTTTAAATCCCATGTCCTACAACAGTACGTTCTCACAAGCCATATCTAATGCACTCTGTCCTCATTTTTGCCTTTGTGGATCTTTTTCTTCCTTTAAGACTTCATTCATGTTCCTTCTCTTCTGAGAAAACTCCCATGATTCCTACACTTGCAAGTACACTCAATATCTTCAAATTACTTTATGGTTATTTATCTCTGTTACAGGCTCTGTCTCCCTAGATCCTTGAGGAATTTGAGTGCTTAATTTTTATCTCTGCATTCGTCATACCTAAAGTACCATAATATGTTACATATGGTAGATGTGTTTCATAAATACATATATGTGTATGTCATATGCATATATATCGATATGCATATGCACATACAATACTGTTGAATTGCATTATATTGAAATTGTTTATTCTTATTTCTCCTTTGTACAGGTGGGAATTGAAAAATACTGCAGTCAGTAAAGGAACTGGTTTAAAGTTTAGGCACATAGGAGAGAAGAAAGTAAGAAACCAAGAAAATAAACAAGGATGAGTCAGAGAGCAGAAGAAAGGATCTGGACAGAAAGAACAGAGGGAAATGCATAAAAATGATAAAGGACAGGAGGGAGAGTGGGAGGTGAAAGGAAAATGCAAAACAATAAGGAAGTCTTTCATGAAGCGTCTGCATGATTCTAACTGTAGATCCGACTAGCACGGATTTCAGTTAATTTGTGGGATTGCATATTTTATAGACTGATAGACTGAATAGATTGTGTGAATGTGTGAGAGTACATATATACACATACATACGTACTTGTTTATGTATGTATGTTTATACACATGCATATACATCTATTCAGAGCTGGTTAATCACTTTGAACTCAGAGGTCTTTTTTCACAACCTTCTGATTCTCTGATTTAAATGTATCATGGATGCAGAGGAAATTAATTAGTTTCCACTTCCATTTACTTGCCTGTGCCATTTTTATTTTGCTCTTGGCTGTTGCCTTGGCACCCTTGCCTCTGAGACAAAGAGAGAAACATCCTCTCACTGAAATTGCCTCAGAGAGCCTGAATGTAGAGAACATTAATCATTATGAACTACCTTAGAAAGAACATCATGTATCTTCTTCCTCCAAATTGAGGGAGAGAAGCAGGCACCAAGCCCCTAAAATGATTTCTCTGACTCTGGGAGGCCACCTGGATGTACTGCTTGCCCTTTGACCCATTTCTTTTAATAACAGCCAATGAAAATAGATGTATAACATATAACACTATTTTCCATATCTATTTCCTCTTCTGCCTTTCCTTTGGCCTAGCCAAAAGCATAAGGCAGGTAATTATTTGCTCATTATTTCCGGAATTGCTATGTTTTGAGGAAAGTTCAGTCAAAGGATTTAAATGTCATTATTTTGGTATTTCTTCCTCATCATATTCAATATAGTTTTTATTTTTGATGATGGACACTCTACAAAAGCATTACTGTTTATCAAATTCATCTGCCCATCAATTTCTTTTAGCAACCCGTCCATTATTTTCATTTGCTATAGCCTCAGTGCTGTTGTCTCATTTGTATAGAGCTGGGATCAGAAGGATTTCAGAATGTTAACCTAGCAGCAAACACACATGACACAAACAGGGTTATACTGACCCATCACCCTCACAGATATCTGTGCCTCCTCTTGTTCCAAATTGATTTCTGCAAAAAGTTGTCTGGAAAATGGCAGTTCCTCAAGTGCTACTGCCCTATAATCATCAGGATAGAAAAGAAAGGAAATGATAAAGTACCACTATTTCTTTTAGCTCTTTGATAGAAAAATAGTATTCAGAGGCAGAATAGAGAAAAAACAAATTCAATTCAATTTCGTTCAGTTCAAAAAATACACAGAAAGTGCCTAATATACCTAAGTCACTGTCCTGGGTGACTGAAGGGGAATTGCAGACAGAACCTCATCCTTGATCTCTTGCCACCTTTCCTGGGGTTACTGCCATCTCTCCACCTGAAACAATATCCTTGGAACCAAACCTCCAGAGATCATACCCCCTTCCTGGAGAAGTTAATGCACTTGAGTTTGGGCATAGTGCACCTGGTTTTTTCAACCTGATTGGTGAGCAAGGGCAAATTAGCCTAATCCACGGTATCACCCTAGCCTTAGACTAACCTCTGTGTCCATCCATTCCAAACATCATGCCATTTATCATTATGTTCTCATCCTGTTCCCCTTCCACTCTCTTCACCTTTTATTCAGAAAAAGCATACACAATGTCTCTATTCACCTGAGAAGAGGAAGCCTGGCATAGTAGATAGAGATTCTCCTTTAAGCCAGAAACACCTGGGTTTAACTTCTATTTCTGACCTACATTGGCTGTGTGACTGAAGGCAAGTTACTGAAGCCCTCAGGAGTCTAGGCAGTACTCCAAGATTCTAAGTTATAGGAAAAAGTGCCAACCTCTACTGACAGAGGGAATTTCCTTATTTGGAGTCCCCTGATTTATCCCCTATTCCTAGTCCTACTAATGCTGGAAAGGGAGTGATGATTGACTACCCTATGGTTCCACTAACTAGTCCTATGAATTCCCAGACCAAACTCCCTTTCCAAGCCATCACTGTCCAATGTGCTTTGTCTTTCTCTATTAGAATGTAAGTTCTCTGAGGGTGTGTAACAGTAAGCACCCCAACATACAGAAGAGGGCCTGCTATCACAGATTCTTAGACCTGCTTTTCTAAAAGGAACAGCAACTTGCAAGGGGTCAGAAATCACTTTAATCAAGCACATGTATCATTCACTTTGTTCAGGGGAAAAGTCAGTACCCTAAACTTCATAAAAAATACAAAGAAATAATAATCAACAGACAGGGCTTCTAACTATCTATCATAAGCAATACATACATCACAGATCAACAGCCAGATCCAATTATCTTACCATCATATACATACATAGTTACCAGAGAAAGATGCACCATCATCTGGGTTTCCAAAGAGGGGGTGAGGCTCCTTAGGGGCTGCCCAGAGTCTTGTCTGGCCAAACAAGGGCTTCCAATCTGTAAGCCCCAAAGTAAAACCTCACCTCAGAGTATTTATACACTTTTTAGAGACAGAGGATATCACAACCTTTGAGAATCAGTGCCTCAGTGACAAACGATGTGTGGGCCTTTCTACAAATCTCCTGTAATCTAATTCCCCTTAATGGGCAGGCCCATTAATGGGTGGGGAACATCTTCTTTAATCATGTTATTCAATCAGAGGCACTTGATTATACTAAAGCTAAAAATGCGTTATCAATACTGGGTGGCTGGCTGACTTGGTATTTGTATTTTTACTACCACAGGATACTGAAGCGTAGCGAATAGTAGGTACTTAATAAATGTTTTTCATTCATTTATTCATTTGTTTACTCATTCATTGGCTCACCCTGTCTTGAATCTAGTGAGGAAAAATATATAAACATTAATATCTAAATGTGTCATAATGGAAAGGGAAGGGGATATGGAGTCAGATGCTTTGTAATGTGATAAGGCAAGATACTTAACCGAGTCTCAGCACCTCAATTCCTTCACCTATAAAATGATGATGTTGATGCATTCACTTCACAAGTATGTTGTAGGGATAATGCTGTGTCCATCTCAATTGTTATTCATATAATTACCTTCTATTTATTTCTGTTTATGCTTTTTATATTTATTTAGTAGATAGTTATAATTATATATGCTCCTTTGGATTATTTCATTCTTTCTATTTGTATCCCCAGCACAAAGCCTGGTAGAGCATAATAATAAAGATGATGATGATAAAATTTATATATTGCTTGCTTTGTTATAGTAAATGCTTAATAAATACATGTTGATGGAAAAAAATAGGACCTCTTAAATACAAGAGGAGTAGAAGTAAAGTTTGTGACTGTTCAGGGAAGGGAAAAAACATGGTTGGTGATAATATGCATTCATTTATTGTAAATAATGAATAGCAATGAAAAAGAATAATATTGCACTTGATGCAGTGCTTTGAGGCCACAAAGCACTTTCACTTTCTTCATGGGCTGAAGGGCTGATTGGGATAATGTGCATGAGCCATCTAGACAGATAAGGTCTTGGGCCATTGCAGGAGTCAATAAACATTTACTCTAAAGAATGATCCATGATTGCAAGAACACAATGAAATACAGGATAAAAGATAAGATAAAACACAGACTTGAAGAGACTAGATGAACAAGGTCCTGACTGCAGCCCAGCCCACCAGTACCTATCCCTTCTCCTGTCTGTCCAGAGCAACAGCCTTCCTGAATTTTTAATGAGAGTCACTTGCTAAAGTCTATAACACAAAAGGAAGAGGGCATCTCTCACTCATATGTGAAGGAAGGAGCATCTGAGTAGACTTACAAGTTAAGTGATCAACCAGAAAATTTTCAAAAGAGCATAATAGATAGGCTTTTAGAAAATGAAAAATACAGATTTTGTATTTAAGGCAAGGAAAATAAATTTCAAAGGCTGTGGCCTTCTCCGCATCTGCAAGGACATGTAGAATTAGGGAGTTAATAGGATGGCATCAATTTGAAGGCACTCTCAGATCTCTGCCCACCATAATTGTCCTCAATATGAGCTTTCTCAAACTTAGTGTAGACAACTAAGAAGACAGCTTGGGTAAACACCACTGAGTAGACAACTATACTGAAATAAGTAAAGTTCATTTTCTGTTGCCCAGGCTATTGATTTTGTGTTCTTTCCCCGTTATAATTCCATTTTCTTCAAAGGTTTAATGATATTGTCTTCCTCCACACCCTTTACTATCAACACATCACTTTGGGCCTCTTTCTGTACTCTCTGCCTTGATGTTCTCATCTACTTCCATGGTTCCAACGATGCACTTTATATAGGTTATTCCCCAATATCCAGGGTGTCCCCAAAGTCTTAGTAGAATTTAAAGCTATTTAAGCTACATAAAAGTTTAAAACTGCATGGAGACTTTCTGGGGCACCCTGTATAACTGGAACTATAAACATATGTAGATGATATAGAATGAGAGAGAGATGGAGAATGAGAGAGAGAGAGAGAGAGAGAGAGAAGATAGAAATAAAGTCCCTATTTCTACAGTAAGTTCCAGTCCTCATTTCTAAATGTCTGTAAGACATTTTTCCTTCTAGATATCTCATTACCACTTCAAAAGTAGATCCAAAACTCAATTTATTATCTCCCTCTAATATTAAACTATTTTCCTAAATTTTTTTTTTAATTTTTAAATTTCTGTTGTGATTATCACGAACCTCTCAATCACCCAGGATTAAAATTTCATAGTTATCTTTGAGACTTCTTTTGCCTCTATATTCAATGAGCTGCAGCTTGTAGTATTTATACTCTCTCAATATTCTCACCTCTCCACTCAGCAAGGCACTAACATAGCTAAAACCCTCAGACCCTCTTCCCTAGATTAGTGTAAACTCCAAGTTGTTCTTTCACACTTCTTTTTCCACTTTTATTCATACTTCTCAGAGGAACCAAAATCATCTCTCATGGCATAAATTGGATCATTTAACTCCCAGGTTTAAAATCATTCCATGTTTCCTTATCCCATAGGATAGAATATGGTAAAAGCTCCTTGGTCTAGGATTTCTTCCAACAATATAGCCTTCCTACCTCTGGGTAGGAAACATCAGGTCCATACCCTCACAGAAGAAAGAGTGGAAAAGAGGAGAAGAGAAACAAAGGATCATTGATTTGGGTTTGTAACCAGAATAGGTTTTCAGCATAGTAAGACTTGCCCCAATTTTCCTTGTGTATGATTCACCTGTACTGCCATAGATTCAGAGTCAGCCATTTGTCATCTCATAGTTGTAGCTTCTCTGTAATTTTCATGTCAGTCATGGCACCCAAAATTCTGTTCTCTCCATTTACTACCTTCTTGCAAGACCAAAAGTGGTGAGGGGTGGCTTATGAGTCATATTAACTCTCTCTGTCAGTCCCAAGGTCATAGTAAAACTATCCAGGGATTGAAGAGAATGTTGGGAGAGTTCTACTCAAACCACTAGGTATCAGTTCTAACATCCTGGTCTCTTTGGTGATGCTTATAGAGGTATGGCCAAAGTCATGCTTACATGTCTTTTCTTTCACCCCTTATTAGGCAATAAGGCATAACACTGCTTACTCCTTGAAAGTATTTTTATGTAACATTAACTAGTCTTTTAATCATCCAAATTAGCCACCTATTGTCACACTCCAGCATGTTAAGGCCCTTCCTAAAAGGCATTTCCCTAAATAGAAAACATTATTCCAGATGTTATCAGACCAAGGTAAAATATAGTAGGGCTATAATCTCTAATGTTCTGGACAATACATTTCTGTATTGCTACTCAGGATACTATTAGCTATTCTTTTTTTCTTGCCATACTATTTCTTGTCACACATACTTGCTGACCTATATGGAGCTTGAAGTCCAATAACACTCCCAGATCTTTTACACATGAAATATTTTATAGCAACAATTCTCTAATCTATTATTTATAACTTATTGAACCCAGGTTTAAGACTTTATTTTTATCACATAATTTTTTCTTATGAGGTCTGGCTCTTCAATCTGCTCTGTCAAGACCTTTTTGTATTCCATGTAATCCAGTGTGTTACCTCTCATTCCCAGTTTCATAAAGACTGGAAATGGACCTGTGGTTTCTTTGGTATACAGAACTTCAGTTGAGGAAATGCCCTCTACCAATCTAGGCTGGCATCTTCTCTGTAATTTATCCTTGCCTTTGGCAATAAAAGTTTAAGTGTCTTGTCTAGGTCACAAAGCCAATGGGTAGTAGAGGCATTACTGAAACTAGAGTCTTGCTGACTGAGTTTTACATCATCCGCAAATGTAATAATTATGCCATCTATGTTGTAATCCAAGTGATTGTTAAAAATGTTAGACAACATGGGGCCAGTTAGAGATTACTGGAGTACTTCAACAGAGACCTCCCAGTTAATTTCACACCATTAATGACTATTTGTTTTTCAATCTGCTTATCTGACTAGACCCAAGACTAATTCTAAATGTTTGTGCTGTCACTCAACCCATATTTCTCCACCTTGTCTCTCAGACTTTGACACTTTATTGAAATTTAGGTATGCTATTTGATCCATGACATTGCACTTATCTACAAGTCTAACAACTTTGTCAAAAAAGGAAATGAGATTAGTCTGGCATAACCTTTTCTTAATGAAGTTATGTAGACAACACTTTCAATAGCCAATACTGTTTTTTTTCAAAATTCTGACATACCGTACATCTGAAATTACATTCTAGAATTCTTCCAGATAACTAAAATTGAGATCCTTGTGCTAGAGTTGAAGGACATTTCAAACTTGCAGTCTCAGCCCTGTCTGTCTCGCTGCTGTGTCTCTCTGTTTTCTCAGCATCTCTGACTGTCTTAATATCTGTCTCTGTTTCTCTCCCTATCTTTGTCTCTTTATCTCTCTGTTTCTCTCTCTCTCTTCCTTCAGAGGAACATTTTCCTTCTTTAGCCCTTTAGCACTTCTAGCATTCTGTGCCACCTTTCAGAGATGACTGACAGATCTCTGAGAATCCACTAGATATTTAATATCCTGGGATATAGTTCCTGTGGCCTTTATGACTTGTACTCATTATGGGTACCTCTCTTATTTTTATTATTTCATTCCCTATCTGGAGTTTTTTGGCAGAGAACATAGTAAACAGAAATTGATTGGTTCTACCTTCTCTATTCTCCTTTAACATCATCCCATTCATCCTGAACCATGGTGTAACCCATCTTTGACCTTCCCACTGTCCTTAAGATTGCTTAAAAAGCATTTTTTGTTGTCCTCTGCTTTCATCACCAGCCACAGTTCATTGTGAGACTCGGTGCTATTGCCATTGTAGAATAATGCCACTCTTTTGTGTTCATTCTACCTTTGCTTCTGCCTTCTCTTTATGTCTTTTTTAAAAAAATCCCAGTTGGTCACTGAGTTCCTCATGTGTACATAGTAGCCTCTTTAGAAGCTGCCCTTGCTTCCTGTTTTCTTCAAATCAAACTGCCTATATTTGGTGTTCAGGAGTTCATTTTGGAGAGTATAGCATATCTTTTAGAGGGAATTACTAAAGGCAGAAAACATTGCAGTGAGCAGCAGAGACATGATGCAGAGCTCAAGGGAAGGCAGGCCCCACAGAGCCTACCCAGAAGGGAGTCGGCCCAGAGAACCATCAAATCAAATAAGACAGTCCTGCAGTGCTGGAGACATGACGTGATTCTCTTTGCTTACCTGCTCTTCCTATTGATTGTATGTTTGGGAAAGTGTACTCCAGGTTTTTTGGGGACAACAGACACTCCATTGCTACTTTTATTAAATGCTTTTGCTGATAAAATCTTAAGCAGAATAGACAAGGTACCATTAAACTGTTTAAAAAATTTAATGACCATTGAAATGCAATTTCCCCTTCTTCAACATGTTTAATCTGTGATTTTCAAGACATAACGTCTTGATGCACTAAAACTAATTAATAATAGTAAAATAATCATAATAACTTGACTTTTCAACCTCACAAAAGAAGGGGTCTCTGACCTTATTATCCCCATTTTGCAGAAGTGAAAACTGACTCTCACAGGCTGAGTGATTACCCACGGGCACCCAGTTAATGTGTCTGAAGTAAAATTTGAACTCAAGCCTTCCTGACTCAAGCCACCCTACATTTTGCACTCTGACTAAATTTAACTACAAAATATGCCCACGGCCCATACTATCAGCCTATGTAAAATTCTGGAATTTTGCATCTGTTAGAATCAACATTTATGACATTTAATAGAAAGGCAGTGAGACTTGGTAGACTGAGATGTAGTTAGACTGTAAAGCCAGGAAGAGTTGGGGTCAAGTCCCAATTATGGCATATTCTGACTGAACTTAGGCAAGTCACTGACCATTTAGCACCCCCAGGCAACTCTTTAAGACTTCAAGTTAATGAGCAGGCTCACATTTCCATTAGGATTTAGAGGGAGCTTTCTTATTGGAGGTTCCCAATACCAGTAAAATCTCTTTTGCAATAAAAAAAAATGTACATAATGTGATGCTAATTCATTACTAGTGGTGCTTTGAATTGGTTCAACTGTTGTGGAGAGTAATTCAGCATTATTTCTGAATAGTTATTAAAATGTTTATAACCTTTAACCCAAGCATTTTGTACTAATTACAAACATATATATATATACCAAAATTACTAAGCTAATTATCTGTCATGACAAAGTTTTAAACAAAATATATGCCAGATGTCCTTCTGAAATGACTGAGAAAATTAAGGAAAAGGAAAGTAATGAACTATGTTTGCCCCATAATGTAGGATAGATATGAAGAATTTTTAATGGGATAATTTATATAACATAATACACAGTAATGAAAGGAAAAGATATGTTATATAGCCAGTGACTATAATCATGCAATAAAATAAACTTTCACACACACACACACACACACACACACACACACACACATACACACAATAAGCCCAATTATTTCTGGGGTCTTTCCTGTCAAGTCTACATTTGTTTTTTTTCCATTTTCTCCCATAACCTCACCATGGATATTCTATTAAAGCAAAGGTTCTACTAATTAATAAGAATAGGCCTTAGAGGGAAGATGGTTTGATTACTTAGATGGACTGAGTAGGTGGTTCCCTGTCTCGTACTTCAGAAAACTTGAGGTCCTTACAAGATAAAGCATCCAATAAAGGGAATGAAATTCCCCCATACTTCTGGCTTCAAGTCAGTTCCTTCCGATGTAAAAATCACAAGTTCCTGGGGGAGATAATGATGAATCTTTGGTCTCATAGCAACTAAACCTAGCATAGATATTTTAAACAATCAATCAAAAAATATTCATTAAGTGCTCATTATATGTCTGGCTCTGGGTTAACTGCTGGAGATACAAGTACTAAAGAATGAAAGAAATCCTACTCACAATGAGCTTAGATTCTAATGTTGGAGACAAGAACCTATAAAAATGTACATATCTTAAGCTTAAAGTGAATAAATACAAATATATATGTAAAATAGTTCAATGCAAGGTACATAGGGAAGGAGAGAATTTGTAGATCAGGAAAGGCTTCATTTTATTTTTTTCTTATTTTTCTTACTTTCATAAGTAAGTTCCAAATTTTCTCATCCTCCCTACCTCCCCAAGATGGCATGCAATTTCATATGGGCTCTACATATACATTCCTATTCAACATATTTTTACAATAGTCATGGTGCATAGAAGAATTAAAATGAATGGAAGAAACCATGAGAAAAACAAAACAAAACATAACAAAGGAGAAAATAATCTGCTTCCTTCTGTGTTCTTACTCCATATTTCTTTCTCTTGATGTGGATGGCATTTTGCATCATGAGTTTTTTGGAAATGTTTTAGGTCCTTGCATTGCTGTGAAGGGCTAAGTCTATAAAAAACAGTCCCTTGCACACTGTGGCTGTGACTGTATGTAATGTTCTCCTGGTTCTGCTCACTTCACTTAGCATCAGTTCATATATGTCTTTCGAGGTTTTTCTGAAGTCTGCCTGTTTGTCATTTCTTATAACACAATACATTCATATATATTACATTACATTCATATATTACCACTTATTCAGCCATTCCCCAATTGATGAGCATCCCCTTGATTTCTAGTTCTTGGCCACCACAAAAAAGAACTGTTATAAATATTTTTGTAGATGTGAGTTCTTTTCCCATTTTTATGTACTCTTTGGCATACAGCCCTAGAAGCTGCATTGCTGGGTCAAAAGGTATGCACAAGGCTTCATTTTAGAAGATGGTATCTGAGATGAATCTGAAAATATTTGAGCTCAGCTAGCTACTTAACATCTGAAGGATGGAGTAAGTTTAGGTATATAAAATGAAAAAGACATCAAAAGGGTTTTAGAAGTGGACACATTCTCATGAACCTAATTTGATATTGACAGATGAAGAAGAGAAAGGATTTCAATAGGCCAGTGGAGAGTAGTTCAGAAATGGGAACAAAATGAGCAAATAAGTGGAAAAAGGAAAGCATGGAACATGTATGGTAGACAGCATTTGGTCCAGGCTGGCTAGATTGTTTATGCATAAAAAATGATAGAGATGATATAAGACTAAAACAATGGATATTGTTGAATTGTGGAAGACATTGAAGGCAATTGGGAGTCATTAAGTACAAGTGACATGATTAGGTTTACCCATAAGGAAGATTAATTTGACAGTAGCCTGAAGGAGAGTTAGAAAGAGGAAAAAGCCAGTTAAGAGGCTATTGCAGTCGTGGATGCAATTGGAAATGAAAATTCTTTTTATACTTGGATGGTGCCAGCAAGAATGGAGGGCAGGGGGCAGATTCAACAGTCTGAAATGAGCAAAAACATAAAATCTGAGAATATGAATATTTCTTCAGTGAGTAGGCACTTGGAGGAGATATCCTTTATTGTTTTTTCTTACCTAATATTCTTTGATTCTACAAAAAAAAAATCCTTCCAAAATGTATTCTTTATTTTCTGGATTGGAGACTAATTGGGGGGAAAAACATAGAGACAAGGAGTCTAAACCAAGTTTAGATTTGTGTGTTACTGTCTCTTGAGCAAGAGGTTGCTGGTGTATTCTCTATAATGCTGAAGAGAAAAATGATTCCTATGTCAAAGTGTCATTATACAAATGGAGATTATACTGGTGAGAAAGTTTTTAATGCTGTGTTTTTGTTTTTTTCTTTAACCACAGGTGTTTTCCACTGGAAGCAAGATAATCCATAAACAATGAATACATAAATGCAAAAATGTGCATCCCTGCATCTAGGTCACCCCAACAAATCCTCAGCAGACCATCTCCACATATAGAGTCTGCATTGTCTGTCTGCAATTAAAATACTTTGTTTTCAGATTTATCAGCAACCCATCTTTCAGCATGATAGTTCCAAAACACATCATGCCAAGCCTGACTCATTCCCTTTTGTACTGATTAGAAATTATATTGGAAGATTAAAAATATCATTTCATCAAGAATCATGAATGTAGAAGCACACTCACAGATCTTCCTGGCAGTGCCAGATTCTATAGAAGGCTATGGGATTTCAGAATCTTTTTGAAAACTCCAGACCACACAGAGTTTTGTCTTGTTCTCATAAAAAATCATTGTTTTCTCCTTCCATGAGACTTATCCTAATGGAGACCCACTGCACTTGCTGCACATACACAGTCTTTTAGATTCAATAAGCAATTCCTTGGGGGTCTAGTGACTCCTAGCATGCAAATGTGACTCAGAATTGCTGCCAGCTCTGAGGAATGTTTGCCTTAAGAATGGGATCTACAAATTAGAAAAGGAGTCACTTCCTGTAAGGTCTGCTGTCATTTATAAGATTATGCCTCTGAAGCAAGCCTTTGGGTAAAAGAGTCAGAGGAGCCAAGGAACCTTCTTGAATGGTCTCTTGGCTGTGCCATTTTCTAGGAGAAAATATAAGGGAGGAAAGTAGGATAATTAGTGACAGCTTCCCCTCCCCCATCAAATATTTTGTTTTTTTCAATGATTTTCATCTGGTTATTTGTTGCTATCTTTCCTTTCCCATATATTGATGTTCATGAGGTATTCACCCAAGTGATATACTTGAAAGAGGTTTCCCTTAATGAATATGTTGTTCTTTAGTTATTTCCATTGTGTCCAACTCCTTGTGACACCATTTGGGGTTTTCTTAGCAAAGATACTGGAGTGGTTTACCATTTCCTTCTCCAGTTCATTTCACAGATGATAAAACTGAGGTAAACAGGATTTAGTTACTTACCTAGGGCCACACAACTAGTAAGTGTCTGAGAACATATTTGAATTGATGTTTTCCGGACTCCAGGTATGGCATTCTATCCACTGTATTATTTAGATACCCTGAATACGTTTTGGTATTCTGTTATATGTCTTCATGAAGTAGTCAATCAGGACAATGTATATGGTAGAATGTAAGTTCCTTGGAGGTAGGTGTTATTTGTCATTTAAAAAAAAAAAACATTTCCAATGACTAGTAAAATTCCTTGGGCATTGAAGGTACTTAACAAAGAGATTTGCTATGTTGACATTGCACCATTAATAAACACTCCTTGAAAAGCCATTCAGCCACTTTTGAATCCATTTTGTAGTATGAACATCTATTCTGCATCTCTCAATCTTCTCAGCAACAACAAATACCTCAGCAAGCTATATTAAAAAATTCCCCTCATCTACTAGTTTAACAATCTTATCAAAGAAGTAAATGACATTATTTTGGCATGATCTTTTCTTAATGAAGTCACACTAACTTTCTGTAATCATTCCTTCCCTTTCTAGATGTTCTCCAACCATTTCTTAAATGATCCCTTTTAGAATTGAGCCAGGAACCAGTCATGATCAATGGCCTATAATTTAGACTCTGTTCTCTTGCCTTTTTTTGAAAACGGAGACATTTATATTGCATTGAATTGCTTTGAAATCTAGCACAACTCATTTGGGGGTATATGGTCTTCAGGTGAATATTCAGAAGAATGCTTTTAATGTCCTTGGATTTAATTGATAATAAGAATTATTATTGTAGACTTCCTATTGCTTTTACTTTCTCAAAATATTTGGTGTCACATTTAAGATAAAGGGATAATGGATCAAAATAGTCTAGAAACTGCATAATAACATTCATAGAAAATCTCCATCTCATTCCTTAATAGGAAGTCAGGCTGTAGTTTCTCAAGTGGACATAAGGCTGCCAGATTGGAGCTTTGATGGTAATGTTTCTTAATTCTTTGCCCACTTGTGGATTTTCTGACATAATTTTTGTTCTTTATTTTATTTGCCCTTTCCTTGACTGCCTGCCCAGAAAGGACTACATTTAGGGACTGCCCTATGCAAAAGAAAAGTCTCAGAATTACCTGCTCATGGGATGCAATTTCTAGCGCATTTGAAAATACATTTGTCCAAAATTTTTCTCCCAGTGCTCTGCCAGGGTACCTAAAATTTGGATCATTAGAATACCATTGCATTAAAGCACTGTTTACCCAAAATGATTCTTTGAGAATGTGAGTATCTTTCTTAGAAGACATAGCATGTGATTGTATTGGTATCTACTACAAACACATTGAGATGGATTATTTTATAAGTTCATTAGGATATCTGGCACAGAACAAAATCTTAGGAGAATAGAATACAAGGGAAGTATTGTAGGTTTTCTACTTTGGAGGAGAGAGGAAAGTAACAAAGAGGGGATGTAGGAGGCTAGCATTCCCAATCTTACTGTTTTTCTGGGCAGCCCAGTCTCTGGAGGCTGTGATGGGATCTTACATAGCTTAGAAAAAAAGCAAGTGTAAGTCTGAGAAACAGAATAAAAAAAATGAAGAAGTCTTGTAAAATAAAGGAAATAATGCAAGAGCCCCATTAGATTGAGTCAGAAGGGAAGAACATAGGGAGAATGTCTCTTATCCCTGAATATAAAGACTAATTGATGGCCAGGTAGTTATCCGGTTCTTAAGCTCCTGGAGATCCCTAGGAAGTAGTTCTATTTGAACTTCTTGATATATTTGTACACTTAGGGTTGACTTTAAAAGTGAAATTCAGCAACTTAGTTTTCTTTGAGGCTAAGTGGCTCTATCATTGGGTTACCTTTTTTTTTTTTAACCAGTCAGGACCAGGTCAATATACTTTCTGTTTTATTTCTAGTGTTACCCTTAAAAGTTGTCACAATGGAAATCAAAACATTTTCCTTCTATATTTAAATCAGGTGGTTATTAAAGGTATAAACACTCTCATTGCTATATCAGGGCATAATTGTTGCATTCCCTCATCTTTACAGTGAGTTATCTTCATAGAGCTCAATTGGACGAAACAAAACTGGTTCTCACTTCAGAGTCCTGCTTTTAATATATTTCCTTAATTTTTATTGCTTATGGTTTACTTTCATGAAATCAGGGAATTTCAGAGCTATCAAGGGCCTTGGCAACTACCTTGTCAATCAGGTGATGAATCAATATTAAGTGTCTACATTCAACTAGGTGTTGTTCCACTCAAATTCTGTCTGTTTTCTGTCATTTTTCAACATATTGATCTATTTCTTATCTAATCTGTTTCTTCTGTCATTTTTTTGGCTCCTTTTCTATGCCAAGCCATATCTGACTTGGATGGCACCCCTTGGAATTCCTCCTATTTTCTGTTTACCTCGTTTGCATAAAACCATCCTACCTAAGGGCAGGTAGTTTTCAGTTGATACTGTGGGACAAGCTGAAGGACCCAGCAGTCACTTCTCATTGTCTGTTAGCAGATATGCATCCCTAGCCTCAGACTTGGCTTTGGGAAGTTTCCCAATAGCAATTGCCTACGAAAGTTTAAAATTTAGTCATTATGATAGTTTTAAAGAGAAAACAGGCAACAAAACCACCCCCCCCCCCCCACCAAATTGCTTGAACACAGATTTGTAATAATTGAAGTGGTCTCTGGTTGGGTCAGCAGAGTGGTTTGACTCTACAATCCAACACCAATAATTTTAGTGCATACACTTGGAGAAGGTTATTATGTTTGTATGCTACCTTTAGCAGGCTAAATTTTGAGCACAAATCCCCAAAGTCACCATGACGTTGCTTGCCCAGTTCTGTATCAGTAGAGGAAAGTAATGCTGGCCCTATTACCTTATGCTTTCCAGGTTCTTTTTATTCTGTGGTTTCATTAAAGGAAGGAAATGTATCATTGTATCCACTTTTTAAATGACTTTTCCTCTATCTGATCAGACCTTTTTAATAGTCTCACAGAGAATATACCATTTTTAGTTAAACACTCAGATAATGTAAACAGGTCAATCTACTTTTACTGTAGGTCATGTCATGCCATTCAGATTTTCATCAACTCAGTTTGTGAGCAGGTGATTATAAATGAAGTTAGGTTAGTCACTATTGGAAAAAATAGTCTCTTTGGAGTCTGAAAGCAGGAACTAAACTTTTGAAGGGGCTGTTAGAAACTGGAGGTAAAACAGGACATTCCTACTGATGAACTTAGAATATGAGTTTCTGAAGATGAAGAAGAAGGAATTCTTAATGAGAAACTCAAACTGGAATCCACAACATGGGCAATTTGATGAAACAGGGGATGTTATGACAGGGTAGTTGAACCAGGGGAACAAGTCACTGGAAATAAGGGTTGATAGAGAAAAGAACAAAAATAAAAAGCAGAAGCGGTGGTAGGGAAAATGGTAACCAGTTGCCATCTTCCCTGTATTAAATTAGATTTGGAAATAGGCCATATGGGTTTTGAATATCTTTCTGATAGAGTGGCATGTTGGGGTACCCATACTGGTGTCAGGTGCTCATTTAGAGTCAGTCCCTTTTCTAGTTGTTTCATTTTTTTAAAGCACTGCACTAGCCATTCAAAGGATTTGATAAAGGAGTTTCTAAGAAAAGTGGGTGTCAGATTCTGTTATTGCCCAGGGCACTGAGAAGTACCAAAAGTCAGTCATGTTCCGATGAGGTAGAGTTTGAGTCATACAAATTATCTACCAGAGGCCTCCTTTGAAAGACTGGCCAGCTGATTTCTTTGAGCTTGTTACTTTAAAAAACATTTTGAATGGCCTTCCTTCTAAAAAATAGGAGAAGAGTAAAGAGTAAAGAAGTAAAAACAAAAAATGAAAACGTAAAAAATTGATTCTTTTAAAAAAGCTTTATTAATGTGCCTGGGGCTTTATTTCTATACTGCCTTGTAGGGTTTGTTTCTTTCAGCTGCTTTTGAGTTCTAATGGTACCTAATAGCCATGGATGTGCAGGCAAGGCTGAATTCTCCAGCTAGAGAATTTCTCTTTTTTTCACTTTTCATTTCATACATCATTTACATTGTGCTGCAGTGATTATACAATGTCAGTACATAACCGCAGGATGAAGAAAACATGAAAGGAAAATATGAGCATGGCTCATGGTGGTAAAGTGGGAGGTGCTGCCATCAAGACTGAAAAGCGTATTGGGTCACATACTCAATTTATCTACCAATAGAGGGAAATAGCCTTAGATTTGGAATTTCCTGTCTTTTGTCTTATATACCCATTTTTCAGGGAGCTAACCATGGGAACATGGAAATTTTTATTTGTTTTCTCTGCAAGCTATTTTCCTTGATTCCAAGTGATTTGGCAGAACCTAATCCTAGAGGAGAACTTGTGTTTATAGAAAGGTTTTTAACAAAACAAAATGAAGGCAGATTGTGAATTGAGCAATGAACAATTACAGTCAACACTTGTTTACTGAATTTAAATATCTGGACATTTTGAATTCATGTTAGGTTAAATGTTATCCTCTGTACCACTTTTACATCCATATACATGCTGCTGAAAAAAGTTTAGAGTAAGACCAAATTCATTCATTTTCAAATGTATATTTTGAACCTACAAATTAGAGAACTACTTTTTTTCAGGCAACATAAGAATAATTCAAACAAAGAGGATAATCCTGAAATGAACAAATTATATAGTTTCCAGTAACTAATGAATGATATTTTCAAAGGTTTATAGGATCATGGATTGAGAATAAGGAGGTGATTATAGAAGTGGTCATGCTTTAACAATTTTGTAACCCCTGTTGCACAGCCCCAAGTTCTGAAATGGATTAGGTTCAGTCTTGGCACTGTATGGTGGGGTTGGAGGTGGGGAGACAAACTGAGTTAAAGAGAGTATCTAAAACTTAATTCCTAAGAGACCACTTGGGAATTGTAGGTGAGAGAAGTCCTAAGGTGAATATAGGGGAGAAATGACAGGAATTTGTATTGTGCTTGAAAGATAATGACGTTCATTTAGAAATTTCTTGAAGGAACTATTTCTGATTGCTTTTCCACTCTTCTTTTCTATCCAAATACAGAATAGTGTTCTGTACACAGTAAGAAATCAGTGGATTGAGGCTTTTCTGAAAGGATTCATTTCAGTTCAATGTATTAAGTATCTGCCATTGTGTTAGGATAAATGGTAAGGCAGTCTATGCATTGTGCCACCTACCCATGAAGGACTGATCTCCACTTTTGCCACTCCACTCCTACACCCCTCACCAAACCAGCCCATCTCTCTAAGTACCATCTTTTTATTGAGCATGACATTATTTCCCATTCTCAAAACCTATTTCTTCACCCTCATCCCTCACATACAATCACTTGTCAAAGTTAGGTGGCATAGCAGATAAAATGATGGATCTAGAGTCAGAAAGATTCAAATCCAGCTTCAGATATTTAATATCCTGGTATTAAATTAAACACTTTTTTTGCTCCTTTAGCTTAGGTGGTAAAAGCATGGTGATAACAAAGGTGAAGTCACATATTTGTTGCCTTAAAAAACCAATTAACATCAATTATATAATTGAAGGCTGAATCTCTAAGACAAGGCAGCCAGCTAGCTCACTAACTGACTAGTTCAAAGAGCCTTGATTGCCTTGATTATAAGGACAAGGTAGTTGTCTATGCGGAGCTGGAGAGTATATATGGCAGAATACAGAGAGCTAAGTGAGACAATATCTACTTAGAATTCTCCTACCTTTGTAGGTCTGCCGCAGGGATGGAGGATATTATAAACCTGAAAATAATTGCTATGGACAGATTTGTGGAAGCCTACATGCCACAGACTATCCCATTCAGAAAAGATTCTCAAAAACTGATTTGAGGCATGCCATATCCACTCTAAGTCATGTGAGTTCATAGAGAAAATACAATTTATCTGGTGCACAGTATGTTTTGATGAAATCCAGCTGTTGGAAGGATGTCAATAATAGAAAACAGGTGGTAAATTTATAGCATGGAACATCTTCCCAGGTTCTGAGTCCAAGGATTCAATTAATCAACATTAAAAACTGGTCAAAACATATAAACAGTTTTCAGAAGGAAATACAAATGGCTAATGATCACTTTAAAAGATGAATAAATGTATTGATAATAAAAGATAATCAAACTAAAGTAATTTGAGTTACTGTCTCATATCCATCAAACCAGAAAATATAATTAAAAACAATGAAACAATATTGGCAGAGTGCCAGAGGAAAAAGTATACTCATTCATCGCCGGTAGAATTGCAAATTAATAAAAAAAAAAATCTTTTTGACAAGGAATTTGGCAGAACACAGATAAAGTTATAAAATAATCATATCCTTTGGACCAATAATTCAATTACTGGGAATATCCCCTAGGGATGCTATCCAAAACCAAAAATAAAAGAGCTATCTATTCAAAAAAATCACAATATTTAATTATGATTTAAAAACACAGGAAGTAATTTCTACGTTGCAACATCAGGTAAATTGTTGACTATGTTGTCGTATTTTTGTGAAATGGAATACTACATAAAATTAAGATTAGGTTGGCCAGATAGTGGGGAGTGAAGTGAACAAGAATGTCTCATTATCAGGAATGCTTTCAAGAAAATGTAAGATCCAAAAAAGAAGAGGGGTGGGTCACAGGGAAAGGGTAAAGGACGACAGACAGCTCCAATGCTGAATAGCTAGATATGACATCAGAAGGATTGAGGAAGGGGCCCAGCACAACAGAAAGCCTCATTATTGCCAATTATAGGAAGTCATGGACAAAAGTTGCACAAGATGGAGAAGCATGGATGGGTTGGAAGGTTATCTTGGGAAGGAATTTTAAAATTGATTAAAGAACTATTTGAGTTAATGTTTAAATATAAACATGTGTGTATATAAACAAAATATGTACAAAAGTTTTAATACATATATATTATATATATATATCCAATATATAAAGTTAAATTACATAAAATACATATATGTAGGTATGTCTATATCTTTTATAACATTTTTATCTCTTTTGTCTTTAGTCTCTTCATTGATAGCTATCCATTCCCATAGATTCAATTATAGCCTCCAAATATTACTACCAAATTTCTATCCTAATCCCCAACAATTCCCCTGAATTCCAGTTCCTTCTCTTCTATATGTCCCACTGACACTGCAAACTCATTTGAACTGATCTCTGCTTTCACCGCTCCACTCCTACACCCCTCACCAATCCGCCCATCTTCCAAAGTACCTTTTTTTTATTGACCATGACATTATTTCCCAGGCTCAAAACATCTTTCTTCACCCTGATCTCTCACATGCAATCAGTTGTCAAAGTTAGGTGGCATAGCAGATAGAATAATGACTCTGGAGTCAGAAAGACTCAAATTCAGCTTCAGACATTTACTAGTTTTGTGACCTTAGGCAAGTAATTTAATTTCTATCTCAGTTTCCTCAATATAAAATAAGGATAGTAATAACACCTACCTCCCTAGCTTTTTGTGAGGATGAAATGAGACATATTTGTAAAGTTCTCAGCACAGTGCCTGGCACAGAGTAGGTGCTACATTCATTCTTTCCTGTTGTGGCAGGTGAAAGATAAAATGACAGAGGAAATAAAAGTTTCCATCTTCTGATCATATCGATTTATTAAGTAATTCATACTAATTGCCTAACAAATTGGACTAGACCTTAGTTCATGGCTGGACCTCCAAAACAGAGGAGACAGACTTTTACACATTAAAGACAATTAATCAAATAAACCCAATTAATTAGAAGGATGCAATATACTAGGTATTCTGATTTCTAATTGGAGGAAAAATTAGAGATTTTCCAGGTTGCAAGAAGGAGAGAAAACTGGTACAATTTCCTGAATTCTATAAAAGGAGGTTTCCCACTCCTCGAAGTGTCTGTAAATAATCAAAGGAGTATGGAAACAATAACCGATTTGTTAGAAAGGTCCAGTTTTCAGATAAGACATAAGTGTTGCTTGAGATATATAATTGTGAGAAAACGCACATCAGTCTTTGGTTCTGATTGAGTTTCTGGTTAGCGTAACCTACATCTTTAGTTAAAGGTCTCTAAGCAGCAGGACCACCGTTGAGTTACTTTAGTACTTGGCGTACTAATGCCCTCAATTCCCTCACTGTCTAATAAAGACAACTAGATGACCTGTTGGATTGATTGTCTTAACTGGAGTCAGGAAGACTTGGGTTCTAATCCAACCGTACACACTTCCTGGCTATATGACCCTGAGTAAGTAACACTTATCTGCCCCAGTTTCCTCATTTGTAAAACAAATATAATAATGGCACCTACTTTCTAATGTTGTTGCAGGGATTAAATGAGATAATATTTGTAAAGTGCTTTGTGAACCTTAATTAGTTTTATCATTGTGATTACTCCTGGTATCATCCCTCTGACCCAAGTTCAGATCCTCATATGTTTTTCTTTGAATTATTTTAATACTTTATTATCTCATACCCCAGTCTCCAAAATCTAACCTTTTTAATCTAACCTTCAAAAGTGCTGCCAAAATAATCTTCCTAATGCAGATGACTGATTAAATTATTTCTTGATTAAAAACAACTGTCACTGAGCCCTTTTGGCTACATGATAAAATACAATATCTTTAGCCTAACATTCAACCTGGCTTCCCTATATTTCCAACATTTAAAAAAAAAATTCATTCAACTTCCAACACAGTTCTAGACAAAATGGGCATCAATCCTTCCTTAGTCTTGACCTGTCCCCACTGCTCTCTTTTGTATAAGTCATGCATACATGCCATCAGCTCACTTTACAAAGGGTTGTTCCTCCATCTCCATCTGTTGAAGTCCTATCCTTCCCTGAAGGTTCAGCTCTCCCCAAAGTCTTTCCTTATCTCCCCAGGAATCAGTGATCTCTTCTATGAATCATTCATTCATTCATTTATTCAATAAACATTTATTAAGTACCTAATATGTGTCAAGTACTATGCTTAATACAAGGGGATTCACATGTATCTGATTTTTAACTTGTTATTTAGTATTTACTTATACATGTCTTATTCCTAGCCTTCAGTAGACTAAAAGCTCTTTGAAGGCAGGTGCTGGTATCTTTTCACTCATTCTCTTTGTATCTCCCTCAGTACTTAGCTCATTTATGACTTATCTATACAGTAAGTACTTAATAACTAAGTTTACTTAATTTGAATGCATGCTGAGAAGCTGTCATTGACTGCATGTAGAGTGGGAGAAGTGAGGGTGGTATGTGAGACTTTTTAAAAAAAATACAAAACTAGTAAATTCCTGTCTGGAATTACATATTGAACATCTATGTAATCCATAAAACCTACATAGCTATAATTTAAGAAGAATGATCAAAGCAGTAAAGAACCCACTGTTAGACTATAGAAAGGAAATAAAGTCTTGCTGGAAGCAGAGGCCAGATACTACAATAGGAATAAATTTATCAGCATTTTGTCCAGGGAAATCAAATGCAAATTGATAAATGACATGACCAAGGTCTTTAAATTGCACTGCATCGGTTTTACTGCGCAATATAAAAGACCCTCATATTGACCCAAATTTTTCTGTTAATCTGTAAATATTATTCACCAACTTAAGGTGGATTCATTGCTATTACTTTAATCATATAAGCTTTCTAACTTCTGCTGGGTCAATCATCATCGTTATGCTTACATACAGCAATCAGAAGCACTTTTGTATCCCCAAATTGCTAAATAAATGCAAGTTTTTATCACAGAAAAGGTGGCAAAGTGGATTGCCTAGGATATTGAACTTAGAGTCAAGAGATGGGGGTTCAAATCCCCCCTACATTTTCTTTGGAGGTGATTGAGTATTGACCCATTATTTATCCTTTCAGAACCTCAGTTTAGTCAACTGTAAAATGGGATTAATAGTGTGCCTATCTCAGAGGACTGTTGTGGTGAAAGAGGTTTATACATATTTTTTATGCACCATTTTATTCTCACTGTGGGTTCCAACCCACCACTACTACCCCATTAAAGTGTTCTAATTTATTTTTCTTGTATAGATAGTCAGCAATTTGGACTGAATAGTTTTGCCCTCTACAAACATTTTATGTGTTTCTATTTAAATAGCTTCAGTGTATTTTTTCAGCAATAAAGCATGTAAATTATTTCCAAAGGAAATAAATGCTTTCATAATTTTAACTAAAATCAATTCAGCTTCTTCCTACTTGTTGAAATTCAATAAGCTAAAAAAAAATCCTAAAATAATTAACTCTCACAAGTATCCAAATACATGAAGCAAAAGTGTTTTGCCATCCTCATTCTTTATATTTTACAGATAGTTGCTTCAATGCTTTATTTTTGTGTGAATATGCCAGGAAGATAACAGTGCTCAGAATCAGTAGTTCTTTATGAGGAAAATTCGTTTGGTAAGAAATGTTCCAGATCACTGAACAAAAAAATGAAGAAATATTTGGATAAGAAAAAAAGAGAATTGATTGTCGTTTTTTTTTTTCTTTTGGTAAACCATTGATTCTTGTCAATTGTGAGACATTTCTACCTAAAATATAGATTTAGGGATATAAAACCATCCCCTAGAAGAGTGTTAATCTTCCCCCCACAATATACAATACTTATATTTCAGGCCGCTGCTACCAGGAAAATGGTGGTTCTTTTTTGAGGTAACTTAGCCCCCAGCGTGGATTTTTTTTTTTCCGATATAAATAACTGAGATTAGGAAGTATAGAATAAGTTCTATACTTGCTGGTCCTTTTTCTCTAGAAATACAATTATTTATTAAGAAAATACTTCATATTGAATGGTTTCTACTTCCAATCTAAAAGTAATGTAATGATCAATTTTGGGCTAAGAGTAAAAGAAAAACAAACTTCAAAGTGCAATTTAAATGATCTTGTTCCTACATAGCTATTGCAACTTGTAAACCTTTCTCATATTTCTGTAAGTGCCCTTGCTTGACTCCAAGCCCCATCTGTCCTTGCCTGTTTCCAGGCATTCAATGCTATTTTTTCTAAAAAAAATTGTCACAATTACATGTCAAAATTTTAAAAATTCAGTTAAAAAATTAGGTCTAAGTTCTCTTCCTCCGTTGCCTCTCACTGAGGTCAGCAATTTGATATAAGTATATGTGTGCAGTCACAAAAATTAGTTATGTTGTGAAGGAAGGTTCTTAGGGACCTAATTTATGGTTTATTTAATTTCTCTTTCAAGAAAGGATGTTAAGCATTCTATTTCCTCTTCTTTTAATCTAAGTAAATTATTCTTTTAAATATTCACCTGTTTCAGTGAAATATTAGATTTATTGGTATATAGATGGGTAAAATAGCACCTACTAATTGCTTTATTTTTTTCTTTACTATTGGTGAATTCCTTCTTTTTATTTTTGATAATGGAAATTTGGTTTTCTTCTTCTTTTAAACTCAAATTAAGCAATGTTTTATCTAGTCTATTAGATTTTCATAATTTTAGCTCCTAGTTTATTTATCAGTGCAATGATTTTTTTACTTTCAATTTTATTAATCTTGCCCTTGATTTTTAGGATTTAATTGGGGTTTTAAATTTTATTCTATTTCTAGTATTTTTTTAAATTTCCATGCACAGTTAATTCACCTCTTCCTTCTCTATTTCATAGTTTTAAGCATTCAGAGATGTAAAATTTTCCGTAAGTATTACTTGGGGTGTATCATACTCATTTTGGTTATTCTGCCTCATTGTTGTCATTCTCTTTGACAAAACTATTGAATGTTTCTATGATTTGTTCTTTGATTATTCAGTTTCTAATTAATTTTAAGCTATGTTTCCATAGGACTTTATTGAATGTAATTTTTATTGCATCATGATATGAAAAGGATCCATTTAATATTTCTGCTTTCTGCATTGAATTGAGAGTTATTTGAGCACTAATACATGATTAGTTTTTGTATAGGTGCCATGTGCCTCTGAGAAAAAAGGTATATTCCTTACTATCCCCATTCAGTTTTCTCCAGAGATCTATCATATCTAACTTTTCTAAAAATCTATTCTCCTCTTTAAGTTCTTTCATGTTTATTTTGTAGTTAGAGTTACCTAGTTCTGAGAAAGGAAAGACATCCCACTAGTATAGTATTACTATTTATTTCCTTCTGTAACCCACTTAATTTTTCCTTTAAGTACTTGGATGCTATACCATTTGGTGCATGTATATTTATTACTGATATTTCTTCATGTTCTATTGTACCTTTTAGTAAAAAGTATAGCTTCCCTGCTTATCTCTTAATTAGATTTATTTTTGCTTCTGCTTTGTTTTAAGATTTTTTTCACCTTCTTTTGAATCATAATAGATTCTTCTCCATTCTCTTGTCTTTACTTTGCATGTTTCTCTGCTTCAAGTGTGTTTCTTTTACACCTAGTCTGTAGGATTCTGATTTTTAATCCAATCTGCCATATACTTCTATTTTATGTTTTTATAGAAATATGTGATATATTTTTATGGTATAAATCACATCTATGATTACTGTGTATTTGTCTCTATCCCACTTTTATCTCACTCAGATCAAAGTCAACTGGAAGTCATGTCATCATCTTGATGTCATGGTCCTCTTCCAGAATGAAGGACAAACACAACCTGTGAGTGAGTAGCAGCTCCTCTTTCTCCTCCTTCTCCTCCTCCTTCTTCTCCTCCTCCTTCTCTTTCTTCTTCTCCTCTCCTATCATCTATTATTCTACCCAGGAGAAGGTATATTCCATGCACAAAAACTGCCTTTTTTCCCTCTGGGTTTACTGGCTACATTTCTTGCTCAAAGATCAAAACTTAAATCCCTTTCACTTTGGAGCTCACAGACTGGACAACAACTCCCTACCCATGTAGTAGAGAGGGAATGTAATTACTAAATATTGTTTCTCTTTTATCCAGGAACCTTGAGGGTCTTCCCCTTCCAGTTTGATTTTTATTTTTTTATTAAATGGACCATCTCTTGAGTAACTACTTAAAGAAGCCTATTCATTGAATGGGTGCATCTCACTCAAAGTGAGAATGTGGTAAGACCTTAGACTAAAAGGACCAGGGTCTCACATTGTATCCTAGGCCATCTCCAATTGTCCTGATGAATATCAGGCTACTGGATCCAGATGACTCAGGAGAAGAAAGTGAGGTTGGTGACCTTGCACAGCCCTCCCTCGCTCAAATCCAAGTCAACTGCAAGTCATGTCATCATCTTACTGTCATGGTCTTCTTTGAGAACAAAGGACAAACACGACCAACAACAAACAACACCTTTCCCTGTACCTCTTTTCACACTGTCCCTTATTAAAAGTATTTTGCTTTAACCATGACCTCTTCCAATCCACTATCCCTTCAATCAGCATCCACCATCCTTCACCCCTTCTATTTCTTTGCATGGTAAGATAGATTTCTATACCCAACTGCTTATGTATGTTATTTGCTCTTCGAGCTAATTCTAATGAGAATAGGGTTAAAGTATTATCCACTATCCACCCTCTTCATTTCCCCTTCCATTGTAAAGACTCTTTTGTACCTTTTTTATGTGAGATAATTTATGTCATTCTTCCTCTCCCTTCCTATATCTACTAATGCATATATTTTTCTTGCCTATTAAGTTTCTTTTGGGGGAATATCATCCCACCCTAATCATACTCATACCCTGTGTCTATGTAAACTCCTTCATGCTGCCCTAATAATGATATAGTTTTTAGTTATAAGTACCATCTTCACATGTATAAATGTGAACAGTTCAACCTTATTGAATCCCTTTTGATTTCTCTTTCCTCTTTACCTTTTTATACTTCTCTTGAGTATTCTCTTTGAAGACAACTTTTCTATTCATCTCTGATGTTTTCATCAGAAATCTTGAAAGTCCTCTATTTCATTAAATATTCATTTTATCCTCCAAAAGATTACATACTCAGTTTTATTGGTTGTAATCCTAGCTCTTTTGCCATCTAGAATATCATATTTCAAAACTTCTGATCATGTAATGAAGGAGCTACTAAATTTTGTGTAATTCTGACTGTGTCCCCAAGAGTATTAAATTGTTTCTTTTTGACTACTTGCAAAATTTTATTCTTATACTAGAAGTTCTAGATTTTGGCTACAATATTCCTGGGAGCTTTCATTTAGGGATCTCTTTCAGGAGGTTATGAATACTAATGAACAATAAGAAATGATGAGCAGGATGCTTTCAGAAATCCTGGAATGACTTATGTTAATTTACACAAAGTGAAGTGAGAACCAGGAGAACATTGTTTTCATCTTCCCTGTCACCAGAGCAAATTTCTATAGTCAGGTATTTTCCCTCATCCCATTTTTCAGGTCTGTTTCTTGACTTTTACCTTTAGGTTAAGTTGTACTCTGCTGTCAGGACTGAGGGAGCACTATCAAAGCTTCATGTGTTTCATGCTGCTGTTTTCAGAGCTAGTTTGGGGAGTCTGTAAGTTTTTGACTTTTCCCAGGTGGTCATTTCTATTATTCCAGAATAGCTTCTGGGGCACTATTTTTACATTATTTAGAGGGGCATTTGGGACAGCTCAGGAAAGTCACTGCCTTTACTCCACCATGTTGACTATACCTCATCAGTTTCATTCTTAAACATCTTCTTGCTATAAGCACACACACATTTTTATTTTTGTTTTACTTATTTTTGCCAGAGATGCTTTGTTTTAGCTGTTAGATCTTCTGAGGCCGTATATGGAGTCTCTATGCTGCCTAGCTTTGCACTGTACTTCACAAGTGGGTGCATCTCATGCCTGTGAAGTTGCCTTTCATTCCAAATTCACTAACTCAAGCTGATTCATTCTTCTTTGTGAATATTTCCTCCATTTTACAATCTGAACTTTTAAATGGGTCAGGTCTTTTTCTTTTAAATATATTGAAATTATCAAGCAAAAATACCACCACTAGGTCTGCATCTGAAAGAGATCAAAGAAAAGGAAAAGGGCCTACGTGTACAAAAATATACATAGCAGCTCTTTTGTGGTAGCAAAAATTGGAACTTGAGGGGATGCCCCTCAATCGGGGAATCGCTGAATAAGTTGTCATGTATTGTGATGGAAAACTATTGTGCTATAAGAAATGATGAGCAGGATGCTTTCAGAAATCCTGGGATGACACGTTAAGTTATGCAAAGTGAAGTGAGGAGAACAAGGAGTACACTGTACATAGTAAAAGCAATATTATACAATGGTCAACTGTGAATGATTTAGCTATCCCTATCAATATAATTATCCAGGATAATTCTGATGAATTTATAATTTCAAAAATGTTGTTCCTCTCCAGAAAGTAAACTGATGATGTCTAAGTACCAATTGAAGCATAATATTTTTTCACTTAATTTTTCTTGCTTTTTTTTGCAACATGTATAATGGAATATTACATTTTTTGATATCACATTTCTTGCTTTATTAATGGGTGGAGAAGGGGAGAAAGTTCAAACTTAATTTGAAAAAAGGATGTTAGAATAAATAAATAATAAATTTCTTTTAAAAATTATTAAGCCCAAAATAATGCATACTGAATAAGACTACACACACACACACACATTTTAAGAACAGATATAGTGGAAATTCTTTGAAGAATTTGTGCTATAGATAGTTGTCATTTCTACCTTCAAAACATCTTTCCTACACTTCCTCTTCTCTCCTCATGTAGCCACCACTTTATTCAGTCCCTCGTTGTCCTTCACTAGACTATTGTAATAGCCTGCTATTTGATCCCTCACCACCCCGAAATATCTCTCCACTCCAATCCATCCTCCACTTACCTGTCGAAGTGATGTTTCTAAAGCTTATACCCCACCATGTCATATACTTGTTCAATGAGTTCCTTATTACCTTTAGAATAAAATATAAACTCCTTTCTTTGGTGTTTAATTTTTTTCATAATTGGGTCCCTTCCTTCCTTTCTAATCTACTTACACTTTACTCCTCTCCATTTTATGATTCAGCTATATTGACAAAACTGATGTTCCTAGAACATAGTACTCTATCTCTTATCAATATGATTTTACATGAGCTGTTCCCATGCATGGGGAACTGTCCCCATGTTCTGTCCTCTTAACTTCACTATTTACTTTCCGTGGCTTCCTTCCAGGCTCAGCTGACAACCTACTTTCTACTGGAGATCTTTTCCTAGATGTTAGTTCTTCCTCCATCCAGATCAACTTTGATCTACTCTATATTTTATATGTCTGTGTCTATATGCACATATATGTTACATACATGTATATGTATGTATACCTAGTTATTTGCATATTGTCTGTCCTGTTAGAATACAAGCATCTTGAGAATAAGAACTTTTTAAACCTTTTTTTTTGGTTTGTTTCCTCAGTATTTAACACAGTGATTGGCATATAGTGTTTAATAAATGCTCATAGTCTTAGTGTCAAACTGTGACATATAATGTTTGATATGAATGTGCTTCTTTTGCTTGTTTGGTTGTTTTACTTTACTTGTAAGGGAAGAGATACTATTGGGAGGAATAGCATGAGTTATTACTGATTGAAAGTGATGGCAATTATGGAAAAAATTATCAATAAAATATTTATTCAAAAAATAGACTTCTTGACACTTATTACACTTTACTTATTCTAATGCTTCCCACCTGGACTCCTGCCTCCACTCTGTGGTTACATTCTTCTATAACATCTACTAAGAGCAGGTGCTTTCTTAATCTCAGTGTAACCCAACTTCCTAGGCTTTTAAGGTTTAACCCAGTCTCCTAACTTAATAGCATTGATATAATGGTGTCAAACTTTAGAAATAAAAAAACTAAATCATCAGAATTCAGAAATTTGGTGACTTCTCTTTGAACTTGGTCTTATAGTCTTCTGGGAAGAGGAAATTGGTAGATTGATTTAGCTTGGACCACATGGGAATTAGAACAGCAAGCAAAGTCCAAGAAATGCATTCCTTCAGGATGCCTGCTACTTCTCCATTTCCTCCCTTCTATTGATGGCTTGTTGCCGAACAGAATGATTAGTCTTCTAGGATGCTAGAGAAAGTGCTGATGCAATGCATACACTAGTCTGTAACTTTCATTTCCATTTCCATTCCTCATGAAGAAGCATTACAGTAAACATCACACATGTCCCTGTGTCTACTGAATAAGATGTGAAGGAGTCTAGGGTATTAGATGCTTTGGTCCATGGGATATTCTCTATAGCAATGGGAAGACACATTGAGCAGCTTGCACATTACACAGACAATGCTGCAGAGAAGTCTACAACCAAAGGACTTTGACTTAGAAACCAATGTTACTAAATTTCTACAAGTTGAAGTAAAAAAAAAAAAACAAAACTATGGTTAAATTTGCAAACTGGGAGGCAGATTAAGGCAGAACCAAAGAGCTGAACTGTACATAAACAGTAGGCACAAATATAAACACACCTACCTATATGTATATATATACACACATATGTATATATACATATATTTAAAAGATACTGTTTACTGCAGTTACTCAGAAACTGCTTTTGACTTGTATTAAGAGCTGCTTTCAGAAACAATAAGTAATTTTTAAAAAGGGTAAATTGATAAAATCTGAATTTTTTCTTTTGGTCTAACCTTTGTTTGTAAGCTTAAGACTTAGAGTAGAAATTAAATGTTTTATTTTTCCTCCACTAGATTCTGTTTTGTTTGGATTCTGTCTTCCTGGGTTTTGTTTGTCCTTTATAGAAATAAATTTTAAAAGTACTATTTAGATAAAGCAAAGAGAAACTGTCACTCTAACCCTCAAGAGGTAGTTGTGGTAAAAGGCATCTTCTACCTTGTGTTTCCTATGGAAAAGAGAAGCAATAGAATTGTCTGATCACTTATTTGTCATTTGAGGTCCTGGAATGAAACAAGGGGAGCAGTTTTGAAGAAAGTTTTCAATTTTTTAATGCAAATTCTTTTTTCAAGAAACAGTGGAGCTGCATGTTTTTGCTTGAGTGCACATATGCACAGCTGAGTTTTTTTAAAGATGATATGTGCTTTGAGGAAACAAACTGTTTTTAAAGAATTTAAACATCTTCAAGTAAAGAGAGCTATAAAAATCCTTTACTTGTTTTCACCTCTTTAAAAGAAATAATAAGTATTTCTCAAGTTTGTTTTTCTCTAGTCTCTACCTGACTGTTAATCTGTTTTTGGTGAATTGATAATCATTGCATAGAGTAGAAAGTATGTGAATGGAAAAAAATTTAGATACAATATTGTATCTGGAATCTGCCCCATACTTTGTCCCTAATAGGATCAACTCACTGTTTATCTTGTATTTTCTTGCATTAAAAATTATACAAAAAGTAAACCCATTGTATACATACTGCTTAACATATACACACACATACACACACACACACACACACACACACACCTACACTCCAGTACCTCCTGACTCTTCCCAGTTCTTTATCCCTGGGTCCAGATTGTGCAATAGCTGTGGACCTTGACAGATAGCTTAGCCATAGCCCTTTAGGAAAAAAAGTATGCCAAGGGCTGTAATCCTAAAGCACCAATGCTGCAATATTCTGAACTACCAGTTTCTCTGAATTGCTGATAGTAGGAAAAGCAGTCTCTGAGTTGTCAGTGTGATGCTAGAGAAATAAGGAACAGAAAAAGTAGGACAGGTTATACTCTCTTGGGGGGAGCTGCATAGCACTCCATCAAACCTGAGGGAAGAACATAGATAGCATCAGTTCTGATCACCCAGAAGTCAGCTGAGGCAGAGACAGAGGCTGGTAAAAAATGAATGGTCCAGTGTGAGCGAAAGCTGAAACACTTTGAGATCCAGCCCCTACAGAAACTACAATCAGAGGGGAGGGAATCAGAAATGATAAATAAAGAGAATAAGAGGGGAGGGAGAAGACTGAAAGTACCTAAGATTGCAGGAAGAAGAAATCTCAAAGACTTTGAACATAAAAATTTAAATCAAATGGAAAAATGGTAATAGATGGAAATATGGTCTACAGATCTAGTAAACAAATTCAAGCATATATGAATAAATATTACAAAATGAAGGAAAATGTTCCAAAATTTGATGAGACAGAGGATCCTGTGAAATTTGAGGAGAACATGGAATCACAATACACTATTCCTGAATAGTTTAAAAGATAAGTGAGAATTCTGAGAGCAGAATTTATGGCTTATACATCAAAAATATTAAGCAGAATAGAAAAATTTGGATCTGCAGTGGTAATTTTCGCCAAGAAACAAGAGACAACAATATAATGGGAATACTACATGGAAGTGAAAGACCATAAGAAAAAATAGAAGCTAAAACAAGACAAAAAAATAAGAGGATTAAAAGAAAATATGTCAAGTGGTAGAAGTAAGATGGCAAAGACAGAGACTTACCTGAACTTTCCCCCCAAATCCCTCCAAAAGCCTTTAAATAATAACTCTAAGTCAATTCTAGACCAGCAGAACCCACAAAAAGTTAGAGTGAAATGATTTTCCAGCCCAAGACAGTTTAGAAGGCCAGAAGAAAAGGTATGTTGCATGAAAGTGAGAGAGGAGCTCAGGCTCGTGCAGGCTATTCTGACAAAGACTGAGCCCCAGAAAACCAGGACCAGGCCTCAAGGTGACTGAATCAGTGGCAATAGTCATGGTTTCCAGACCTCTCAACCAACAGAAAGTAAGGGGATCAGAGACTGGGTTGGAAGGAAATTTAAAGGGGTCTCTTTGCTGGCACTAGGGGTAGGACTCTAGCATGGCCTATATCTCAGTTGCAGTCCTGGGTCCTAGTCCCAGTGTGAGGAGGAACACTAGCACTGTAGAGTTTGCAGCTTCAGGGGAGCAGGAACCCTTGTCACAGTTCCAGGGTTAAAAAGAGTGTTTGCGGTAACTCACAAATGAGTATACTGTACAGGAGAATAGTAAACACACCTCTCCTTAGATCATACCACTTCGGAAGAGTCAAAAACTTACAGGTAATCAGAATGACTAGTGAAAGCAGCTGCACAGAAAAACCTGAAGCTTAGCTCCACTTTACCATAGAGTTAAAAGTCAAGAAATACACTGGAAAATAAGCAAACACAGACAAAAATTCTTACCACAGAAAGTTACTATGAATCAAAAAGAAATTAGAATGATACAAGAAGATCATTTAAAAAAGAGTCAACAGCTTGGTAAAGGAGGCCCAAAAATTACTGAAAAAAATAACATTTTATAAAACAAAGTAGAACAAATGATAAAAGAGGCACAAAAATTCATTTAAGGAAAGAATGCTTTGAAAAGAAGAATTGGCTAAATGCAAAATTAAAAAAAGGCACAGAAATCCAGTGAAGAAAAATCCTCCTTAAAAAGTAGAATTGACCAAATGGAAAAGAAAGTGCAAAAACTCACTGAATTGGAATATGATAGGTCAAAGGAGCTAGGATTAAAACCAAGAATCACCAACTCAGCAAAACTGAGTATAATATTTCAAGGGAAAAAAACAGAATTTCAATGAAATAGAGAATTTCAAAGAATTCTTGTTGAAAAGACCAGAGCTGAACAGAAAATTAGATTTTCAAAATACAAGTATCAAGAGAAACATGAAAAGGTAAGCAGGAAAGAGAAGCCATAAGGGACTCACTAAAGTTGAACTGTTTGCATTCCTCCATGGAAAGATGATATTTGTAACTCATGAGACCTTTCTCAGTATTAGGGTAATTAGAGGGAATACACACATGCACACACATGTGTGTATGTATATATCATGTATATATACAAATGTGTATAGCCACATGTATATATGTATCTATGAGCATGTATGTGTATATGTATGTGTATATTATACATGTGTAGGTGTGTGTATGTTTATGTATATATGTCTATATGTATGTATGTATGTATAGACAATGGGCACGGGGGAGCTGAATATGAAATGAGGAAACCTCAAAAATAAAATTAGGTGTTGAGAGGAATGTACTGGGAGAAAGAGAAAGGGAGAGGTAGAATGTAGTAAATCATCTCACATAAAAGAGGCAAGAAAGACCTTTTACAATGGAGGTAAGACAGAATAAATGAGCCTTACTCTCATCATATTTGGCTTAAGGAGGGAATAACACCTATTCAATTGGCTATGGAAATCTGTCTTACACTGTAGAAAGGAAGGAGGTGAGGGGGTAGGAGAAGGTGAATAATAGAAAGGACGTAAAATTAGGGGAAGAGATAATCAGAAGCATAAACTATTGTGAGAGGACAGGTCAAGGGAGAGAAGGGAATAAATGGAAGGCAGGATAAGATAGAGGGAAATGTGGTTAAACTTTCACAACATGGTTGTTATGGAAGTATTTTGCATGGTTACATATGTATGACCTATATTGAATTGCTTACTGTCTCAGTGAGAGTGAGTAGGAAGGGAGGAAGAGAGTGAATGTAGAACTCAAAGCTTTAAAAATGAATTTTGAAAATTGTTTTTGCAAGCAACTGGTAAATAATTTGTACATGCAATGTGGTATAGAAATTCATCTTGCCCTACAGAAAAATGTATGGGAGGGGGATGGGAGAAGGTGGGAATGATAGAAGAGAGGGCACATTGGGGAAAGGGGTGGTTGGGGTGCACACTATCCTGGGGTGGGAAAAGGAGAGAGATGGGGAGAAAATTTGAAATTCAAAATCTTGTGGAAGTGAATGTTGAAAACTGAAAATAAATTATATTTCAAATAAAAGCTCCTTGAAGAAAATAATTACTTAAAAAATAGAACTGGGTCAGTGGAAACTAATGACTTTATGAGACATTAAGAAACAAACAAATCCAAAAAAAAGAAAAATAGAAGAAAATGTGAAATATCTCATTGGAAAAACAACTGACATGGAAAATAGATCCATGAGAGATAATTTAAGAATTATTAGACTATCTGGAAGTTATGATCAAAAAAAGAGCCTAGACATAATCTTTCAAGAAATTATGAAGGAGAACTGACCTGATATTCAAGAATCAGAGGGTAAAATAGAAATTGAATGAATTAACCAATCTCCTCTTGAAAGAGGTCACAAAACAAAAACTCCTAGGAATATTATAGCCAAATTCCAGAGCTTTTAGATCAAGGAAAAAATACTGCAAGCAGACAAAAATAATAATTCAAATATCATGGAGCCACAGTCAGGATAACACAAGATCTGGCATTTTCTACATTAAAGGATCAGAGGGCTTGGAATATGATATTTCAGAGAGCAAAATAGCTAGGATTATAAGCAAGAATCACCTACCAAGAAAAGCAGTATAATCCTTCAGTGGGGGAAATGAACATTCAATGAAATATAAGACTTTCAAACATTTCTGTGAAAAGACCAGATCTAAATAGAAAATTTGACTTTTAAATACAAGATGCAAAAGAAGCATAAAAAGATTAACAAGAAAGAAAAATCATAAGGGATTTGATAAGGTTAAACTGTTTATATTCCTACATGGGAAAATGATACGTATAACTCCTAAAACCTTTCTTATTATTAGGGCATTTAGAAGGCATATACAATAGACAGAAAGCAGTGGTGTCAATTAAATATAATGGGATGATAAAAAAATAAAATTAAGAGATGAGAAAGAAGAATGCACTGGGAGAAGGGGAAAGGGAGAGGTAAAATGGGATAAATTATTTGAAATAAAAGAGTCCTGGAAGAGATTTTTACAGTGGAGGGGAAATGAAGGAAGCTGAGAAGAGAATATGTGAACCTTACTCTCATTGGAATTGGCTCAAAAGAGGGAATAATACACCCAGGTGAGCGTAGAAATCTATCTTACTATACAGAAAAGTAGGAAGAGAAAGGGATAAGTGAAATGAGGGGGCTGATAGGAGAAAGGACAGTTTGAGGGAGGTAAAAGTCAGAGACAACACACTTCTGAGAATGGACAAAATGAAAGGAGAAAGTAGGATAAATGGAGAAAATAGGATGAAGGGAAACACATAGGTGGTAATAATTATTGTAAAAAAAATTTATAGAAAGTTTCTCTGATAAAGACTTAATTTCTCAAATATATAGAAAACTTAGTAAAATTTATATAATTGAGCCATTCCTCAATTGATAAATGATCAAATGATATGAACAGGTAGTTTTCAGACAAAGTATTCAAAACTATCTATAGTCATATTTAAAAAATGCTCTAAATCTCTATTGATGAGACAAATGTAATTTAAAACAATGCTACTATTTCACATCTCTCAGACTGGCTAACATGACAGCAAAGGAAAATGACCAAGTGTTGGAAAGGATATGGGAAAGTTAAAACAGTAATATACTATTGGTGAAGTTGTATACTGATTCAACCATTCTGGAGAGCAATTTGGAACTATGCCTAAAGGACTATAAAACTTTTCCTACCCTTTGAAATCCAGTAATACCACTACAAAGTCTGTCTCTCAGAGAGATTTTTAAAAAGGAAAAGGCTCTGTTTGCACAAAAATATTCATAGCAATTCTTTTTGTGGTGGCAAACAGGTGGAAACTGAGTGGATGCCCTTGGGTTGGGGAATGACTGAACAAGTTGTTGTAAATGATTATGGTGGAATACTATTGTGCTTTAAGAAATGATGAGCAGAATGCTCTCAGGAAAACATGAAAAGGCTTATATGAACTGATGCAAAGTGAAATGAGCAGAACCAGGAGAACACTGTACACAGCAAAAGCAATATTGTATGATGATCTACTAGGAATAACTTAGCTATTCTCAACAATACAATAATGCAAGACAATTCTACAGGATTTATGATGAAAGGTGGTGTCCATCTCCAGAGAAAGAACTGGTACAGCCTGAATGAAGATCAAATATAATTTTTCTTCACTTTGTCTTTTTTTGGTCTATATTTTCTTTAACAGATTGACTTTTATGGATTTTTTTTTGCATGACTACACCATGTATAATCTGTCGAATTGCTTGTCTTCTCAATGAGGGGAGGGGAAAGAGGGAGAGAATTTGGAAATCAAAATTTGAAAAGAATGTTAAAATTGTTTTTACATGTGATTGGGAAAATACAATATTAAATAGGTTAAAATAAATAAATTGTGCATAAAAAAGAAAATATGCTTATTATGTACAATATATAGATCTTAAAGACATGATGCATAAAAACAATCTCAATGTTATAGATCTCTCAGAACATGACAGGACAAAAAATCTTAACATCATAATGAAGGAAATAATAGAAGAAAAGTGTCTAGAACTTCTGATCATAGAAAATTAAAATCCAATTAAAAGAACTCACAGATCACTTTCAGAAAGAAAAAAAATGTCTGCAAACCCTATGACATATAGTGGTTAAATTTGACAATACAATTCAGAGACAACATGTTCAGCAAGCCATCAGGATAAAGATCTTCAGATACAAAGGAAAGGACATTTAAACAATGCAACGCTGTTCTGAACTTCCTAGATAAAGGAGGAGGAAATGGAATAATGTGTTCCAAAGAGCACTGGAGCTCAGGATGCAGGCCAGGGTGACCTGTCTTGAAACTCTGAGCCTAAAATACAGGACAAAAGATGGATGTTTAATAACAAAGAAGCATCTGTAGCATTTTTTAGAAAGAACTAGAACTGAAGAAATTATTTGAATCTTTTACCAAACAACAGAAATTCAGGAGGACTGACTAAATGCAGAGAGCAAAAGCAATAGAGTGACAAAATAAAGACCAGCAAGAGATTCTTTCTTAACGTACATGAAGAGATATGGATAAATAAAGAAATCTGGAAGAGGTAACGGTGAAGAAGACAAGGGACATTTATGGTCAATATGGAAGGACATATAAAAAAGAGGGAGAAAGGAGAGAGAGTGAGTGTAGCTCTGGGGTCAGATTATGGGCTAGCAATGAGAACCTTACATTAGATGAGGTCTGATGTATTTGGTGCCACAAAAGACTATTTTTCCTGGGATGAGGGGAGTTGGGATCAGTAGAGGCATCTGGCAACTTGAGAAGTGGCAGAGAGTGGACCCAGGAAGGAAATTTTCAGGGAAATGTTACAAAAAAAAAAAAGAAAAAAAAAGGACAAACAGGTAGGGGAGTGAAGGGGAAGGAAAGTTCTCTGCAAGAGGAAGAACCTACTCTAACACCTACAGTTATTGGCATGGTTTGAGAATGAGACACAATTAAAAACAGGAATCCATGGGATAAACCCAACAACACAGGGGCAGAAAATGCCTAGAGGGCAGAGTCTGAAATTTGATTACATGAAGAATGTAAAGGAAAGAGAGATTAGGGGTCACGAATCAGAAAATGAAGCTCTAGAGTATACAAAAAGAGAATATGGATAATGAAGAATGTAATATTTTTTTAAAAGGGCAGAAATTTTTTTTTGAAAAGGGAAGAAAACTTCATTTTTGAAAAGGGCAGAAAAAGCAGAAATTTTTTAAGAGGTAGAAAAAATAAGTAGAAATTGCTGAAGGGAAAGAGAGGAAGGGAGAATCTACTTGACTGAGAGGAAAAAAGAAGGAAGATAAATATATAACTGTATAAAAACAGGAGAGTAACTAATGAAGAAAACTAGAGAGGGAAGGGTAACAAATGAGAAGAGGGCAGCAAGGATGAGAGGAAGGTAACCAATAGGAACAGGAACATTTAAAATACTATTAAGGTAAAATAACTGAAGAATATAATATTGTATTTACAGCAGAAGAGGGAAAACCATAACTTGGAATAAGACAATTTTACAGATAGATTGAGGAATATATAAACTTGAATCTTACTACTTTACCAACTAAACAATCTACTGAAATGAAAAAGAATGATTGATTGGCCAAGAAAATAAAACCCTGAATCTGTTGCTTACAAGAAACACTTTAAAAAATAACCCGAAGAAATGCATCAAATAAAATTGAGTATGAAAAAAATTTACTATGCATCATATGAATAGAAAAAAGCAAGGGTCGCCATCATGTTATCAGACAAAGTCAAAACATTCAAAAAATGAAAAGAGATAAGCAAGGAAACTATAGTATGCTGAAAGTAACCATAGATGATGAACCAATATCTGTAATAAGCTGTAATATGCTTCAAGTTCCTTATCATATGAATTCATAATGTTATACTGTACTCTGTATCCTCCATTTTGTGTATATCCCTGCCATTTCATCCTCCTCCTTCTTCATGGAAGAAGAAAACCCACCAAAGAAGAGAGCCCACCAAAGAAAGCCCACCAAGAAGGAAATTTTCCCCCACGCTGTTCTGAACCATATATGGCCTTAAGTTCAGGGTTGACCAATTGATAACATGGCTTCTGTCACTTCCCGCTTGCGAAAACCCTGACCTTTAGACCTGCTTCTTATGCCTTTATAAATCCTGGTCCTACCACTGATCAGGGCTGCTCAGTTTGGGTTTTCACCCTGGGCAGTCGGGCGCTAATAAAATCCAGTTCCAAATTATGTACCGGGTCTCGCTTGCTAATTCTCGACACAACAAGATAGGAAACATTATCTGAGCTCCAAAAAGATCCACAGTAACACAAAAGTGACAGGAGACTTCAATTTCCATCTATCAATTTTGGATAAGTCTAACAAAATAAACAAAAGGGAATATATGTAACTGAACACATTTCTGGAGAAATTAGATTTAAAAGATTTATGACATCTTTTAAATGGAACAGCAAAATGATATGCATATTTGTCTGTAGCACATGGAAATTTTAATTGACCAGATCCTAGGGTATAGAGAAAAAAACAATCAAATGTAAAACGGCAGAGATAGTCAATATATCCTGTACCAGTCATAATATAATTGGTTAAAAAATTGGTAAAGGGACACAAACAAAAGATATAGACACAAATGGAGTCTTAATAATGAAATCTTAAATAATAAGTGGGTTAAAGAACAAGTCATAGAAATAATTATAATTATCTAAAAGAAAATTATAATGAAGAAACAACATACCAAAATTTCTGGGATGTAGCTAAGCAGTCCTTGGGGAAAATCATAAGTTTACTATTATGCATTCATAAAACAGTAAAAAAGAGCTTGATGAACTGAATATGTGTTTTAAAAAATTAGGCAATATACACACAAACCTAAAATAAGGACAAAAGATGCTATATTATAATGATAGAAGAAATAGATAAATTGGAAACAAAACAATAGAAATGCTAAATGAAACTAAAAGCTGTGTTTGGAAAATACTAATAAAACTGATAAACCCTGATCTAATCTTATTTAAAGAGAGAAGAGAATCAAATTAATAAAATATTAAATGAGCAAGATGAAATCAAGGCAAAACTAGAATTAAATAGGCAATCAGAACATATTCAGTACCATAACATGCTAACAAAACTGAGCACAAATATAAAAGAATACCTTCAAAACTCCTCTGTTACCCAAACTTCAGAAGATGATAGAATTCTTAAATTTAACTCAATCTCAGAAAAAAAAATATATGTACCTGTAAATGAATTATGAAGGAAAAAAAACTAAACAAAACCTAGGACTAATAGAATCATAGGAGAATTCTATCAGACTTACAAAGAATAGTTAGTATCTATATTTGGCAAATTTTTCTCAAAAACTGAGAATGAAAAAATCCTACCAGAATAATTCTATGAGATGAATATAGGCTAAATACCTAACCAGGGAAACATAAAGCATGGAAAGAAAGCAACAGGCGAGTATCATTTGTGAATATTAACTTGAAAGTTTTAAACAAACTTCTATCAAAAAGATTACAGTGATTTCCCCAAGAAATTATCCATTGAGATCAAATAGGATTTATGCCAGGGAAGCCAGAGTGGCTCAACTTTAAGAAGGCAATCAACATAATTAATCATATTAGAAACCAAAACATCTAAAACCACACTATTATTTCAACAGATGTCTTTGACAAAGTACATATTTTATGCTAAAAACCCTACAAACTGTTGGCAGAGAGGGACCTCTTTAATGGCATAAAAAATATTTATCTAAAATAAAAAGAAAGTATCATATGCAATGAGGATACATTAGAGTCTTTTGCAATAAATACAGGAGTGGAGCAAGGTTGCCTACTTTCCCCACTATTATTTGATATTGCTCTGGAAATTCTAGCAATAGAGATAAGAAAAGAAAGAAATGAAGATAGGTAAAAGCGGGGGAAAGCCTATCCCTATTTGCTGATGGTCTATTTGGAAAATTTCAGAGAATCAGCAAAGACATTAACTGAGACAATATCTTCAGCAAAGTTACTAATTGAGACAACTAATAGCTTTAGTAAAGTTGTAGGCTATAAAATAAATCCTCCAAAATCAATAGCATTTCTCTGTTACAATAATAAAAAACATGAGAAGCAACAATAGAAAGGGAAATGTAATTCCAAAAACTTCAGGGGATCAAGATCCCAAACCAAAAAAAAAATAAGAAATAAAAACTTGTATAGATTCAATTACTAAGAATTCCTCAAAGAATTAAAGAACAACCTATATAGTTGGAGGACTATTTTGTGCTCATGTCCAGGTCTTGCCAATAAAAAAATGAAAATGCCACCAAAATTAATTTATACTTTTAATACTGTGCCAATCAAATTGCCAAAAGAATATTACAAAGAGCTTGATAAAGTAACAAAATTCATTGGGAAAAAAAGAGATGTATAATATCCAAAGACATGAAGAAAAGAATTCAGAATGATGGTAAAATAACACTTCTAGTCATCAAACTATATTATAAAGCAGCAGTCATCAAAGCCATGTGGTATTGGTTAAAATACAAAGGAGAGACATACCATCGGAACAGTCTAGATAAGGGAGACTAAGAAAAAAAATTAGAATTCAACAATGCAGTGTTTGATAAAGTGGAAATCACAAGTTATCCAGGAAAAAAACTGCCTATTTGATTAAAAAAAAGCTGGGAAAACCAGAAAACAGTCTGGTAGAAATTAATTTAGACCAACACCTCTACACGCTACAATACATGGATGGATATATGACCTTAATTTTAAATGTAAAAATTTAGAAGAGAAACATTATATATTTTCCATAACTATAGGAAAGATATGTTTTCTCAACCAAACAACTGATAAAAGCACTTAATAATGATAAAGTAGATAACTTTAATTATCTGAAGCTGGAAAGTTTCTGTACACATAGTATTAATGCATGCATTAAATTTCTGATAAGGGTATGTTATACAAGATATATAAAGGGTATACAGACATATAGCTTAGCCATTCCCTCAAAATAAAATCACCTTCAAAAGAATAACTGCAAAGTATCCACAAAGACATGACAAAATACTCTAAATCACTAATAATAAGAAAAAGGCAAATTAAAGCAATTCAGAGATTTTACCTTATAATCTTCAAACTGACAAACATGACAAAAAATGACAATAGTCAAGATGGAGGGGTTGTGGAAAGACATGCACATCAACACATTGTTATGGAATTGTGAAAAGTATAAATATTGTTTAAAGCAATTTGAAATTGGGTAAATAAAGTTAGTGAAATGTCTATATCCTTTGAACCAGGGACACCATTGCTGCACCCATGCCCCAAAGAAGCTGTTGATAAGAAAAATGTCCCTCATATATTCCAAAATATTTACAGCAGCACTTTTTGTGATAGCTAAGAATTAAAAACAAAGTAGATGCCCATCAATTTGGAAATGAATAAAGAAAGATATGTTATAATGCATGTAATAAAATACAACTACACTTTAAGAAATGATGCATATAATGAACACAAAGAAACATGGAAAGATCTATATGAACTGATGCAAAAGGAAGCAGAGTTAAGAAAACAATATACACAGTATAGATAAAGATATATAAGCAGTAACTACAACACTGGAAATGATGATATGTTGAGAATCAAATACAAATATGACAAAATTACAAAGATCATTTGGGACTCAAATGAAGAGATGTGAAGACAACCCCAACCTTCCCCTTATTGGAGGTAGGGGTCCATAGGTGTTACATACACATTACTAATAGTTTTGGACTTTGTCAATGTATCCTATCAGTTGCACTGATATATCTTCCTCTTTAAAAATTATGTAAGTGTAAATGTGTCTATAAAAATATTATATATACATATATATTATATAAATAATAATTCATATGGGATGGCTCTTGAGGAATGGGAGGAGAAAGAGACATGGGATGCTTTGGGAGATGGAGCAAAAATAGAAAACAATAGTTTAAAGGTATGATGATGTTAAATGAAGTATTTTTAAGGGATGGAGGCACCTAAGAATGTTTGTAGAGAAGAAGGAAGGAGCCCAGAAGATAGGTAGAAATTAAAGATCAGAGAAAAAAAAGCATGGATGGTTGTAAGAACAAACTGATGGAGGGGATGGGAGGACTGGAGTCATAAGTTTAAGCAGATGAGGTGTAGCCTTTTCATCAGAATCTAAAGTCAAGAAAGAAATGATGGAGAATGAAATTAAGAGATTTGAGGAACCAGAGTGAGGAAAAAGTGATAGGTACAGCAAATATCTTGATTTGCTCAGGAAGATATGAGGTGAAGTACTCTTCTGAGAGATGGGGAAGGAGCAGGGGTGATAAAGGAGGCTCGAGAAGTGGAGGTTTGGAGCCAGGGTTGTTGAGAGTGAGATAGGGAGATAAATAGGAAGGTATAAAAATTGGTTTGTAGCAATGAGGGTCTAGGTGAGATCAGGTAAATTTGTAGTAAGCCCAGATGGTATGGTAGTGTGATTTTCACCAGAGCAGCTTGTGAGTAGGAATAATAGAGATAATAGAGGTAGATGGTAGAGGTAATCCAGATTTGGGGTTTGGCAAGGCACAAGTGATGATAGGACAGAGATTTGAGAGATACTTAACTAAAGGAGGAGAATAAAGTCAGATTCTCTCATGTCCTGTTCTTTAGGTATCATGTGGATGGGTGGTAACATAAAACCCACTTTCTCAATTCCGGGACAAATGTGAAGCTGAGTAAAGTGGTATCTGTTTTAACAAGAGATATGCCAGTTTGGTATTAAAGAGGGTCTGCTCCGTTAAAAGAAAGCTCTCTCGTCAGTCTAGTCTCATGACTAATTAAGGTCCACTTTCCTGAAATCTATTGTGTGAGCTAGAGCTTTGTGGGAGCAGGGAAAATCTTTAAGCCCTCTAATTCCAAACAGCAAGGAGGTAACTTAGCCTGAAGAGATGATTTGGGTATTGTCAAGAAGTGATTTCTAACCAATCAATTTCCTACCAGAGAAGGAGGCTAGGGGCTTTTAAATGGAAATGGGTCTAGGAACATTTGTGAAGTGGAGGAATCTTTTAGCTAAAGTAAATGCTTTGTTAAAAGGGACAATTCCCTACATGAACAAACAGATCTTAGGATTGCACCCCTCCAGGTCTGGTTAAATTTAACGTGGTCTAAAGTTTCATTTTTGGATGTTGCAAATAACAGGTACAGTTCTAGGATTCCTGTGGTGCAATCAGCTTTCATAATTCTCTGACTCTGGAAAGCACTTTTCTTGAGATTGGTACATGGTATCCCTTTTCAATTACTATATTAAATCCAATTCACTTCCTTTAAAGTAGTTGGGGAACAAAACAGAGCTCTCACTACTCTCAGTGCTAAAAGAAATCTATGTATCCAATTAGCAAAATTACTAGAAATTGAGGGATTATGCCTATAAAAGTGAGTGAGGGTAATTTTTAGAGTATAGCAGTAAGATAAAATGACAACATAGTTGTCAAATAAAGATGATTACACATGATAGCAAATATTCTCTCATATAATAATTTTATCTCAGGTTAAAACTTAATGTTTACCTTACTTGTGAAATATAATAGATTGTAGCCTCTGATATGCAAATGAAATATTGCACCAATTAAATGGGGGAAGATCGATTAAGTCTTAATAATTTTACCTTAATAAGTAAAAATTTTAAATTATAGCATTTTAATATGAATTTTAATATTTTCATGCACATAGGGATCTAAATATCCTCTAATGCCTCACCTTGAAATAGAGGTGACCCTGGGTTCTTAAACACTGTGCCAGGGAGCATAAGGTCTGGCAGGTTCCAACCAGTTGGAGAGAACTCAAGTCCAGGCCCACTGACAGACTGTGTGTCTGTTGTCTGAGGACCAGGCTGTCTTAGTTCAGAGAGGTTTATCTCAGGCTTGGCTGAAAGGTGATGAACTTTTGGCTATAGCAATTCTCCAAGACAACCTACCAAGTCCTAGAAGCTCTGGGATTTGAATTGGCAAGAAAAATGTCCATTCTTAATAAAATGACAGATTCTTGAAGCACTGAAGAAGTCCTGGGAAGTTAGATATACCTAGAAAGTTGCTTTAGAAAGTGTTACTAGGAGAATGAGAGCATAGGGACTTTAATGAATAGATTTGAATTGATTTATAATTAACATACAAATTATTTAAAGCAAATCAATTCATCTAAAGTGCTTGAGATATTCTTTTTTTAAAATTGTTTAATAATAACCCCTGAAGTGTTACTTATAGTGAATTTAATTGTAAAACCATTTGCAGTGATGATATATTTGTACACATCAGCCTAGTTCTTTCCAAAATTAATACACATTATTAAGTAGTGTGAGGTCCCTAATCTCTTCTGCACCTTGGAATCATTTGGAAGGCTGATGAAACCTATTGGCTCCTCAGAATGACATTTTTAAATACCTCAAATAATATGCATAGAATTACAAAGGAAACTGATTATACTGAAATACATTAAAAAAAATTCACAGACCACAGGTTCAGAACCCCTGAACTAACATGATCTGAATTAATGAAGTTTTGCTGTACTTGGATGAAGAGAGAACATATGGGTAATGACTTAGGATGTGAAATTTACATTATATGAATGAAGTTATCATTTCATATTCTTCCTGTGTTAAATGAATAACATCCAAGAAACAAATTCTCTCAATTGGATCAGGATTAAAAAATTTTTTGCGGCATCAATGTAAATTCATTAAAAATAGAGAAAGAAGTAGATGCAACCAAAAGGAGACAGTTGCCCACACACATTTTCAGTGCCAACTCTTATATTTACCATCTCCCTCCTACAGGATAACATTATCTTACTCTCTAAGTCCTGTCAAAATGCTTGTCTTCAATAAATGTTAATCAATGTCTCATATTATCCCTTGTAGAAAAAGACATTTTTATTAATCTTTTAAAACTGAAGAATAGTGTTTCCTATATTGCCTAAATCATCAAAGAAGCAAGGTTAGCATGACATTGTTTCACTGGAGGCATTTGGTATCTCAGACAAAATAAGTGCTATGTCATGATAGGAGAGTTGCTAAGGAAACGTGTTGCATAGGGAGCCCACCTAATAGCATAAATTTTCAGTGAATAACTCGAGTTCTAGTAATTTACACATCTATTATTAATGTTATAGAAATCTTTGAAATCTGAGAAATTTGTGGAAAAGGAGAAAGTCACCATTTCTGCTTACTTGATAGCCCAGTTAATTCACTATACGATATCCATTCTTTTTGCATTTGACTGACATTGAGAAACTTCATATAGCAGGTAGACTGCATTGTCCAAAACAGATAGGTTCCTATGAAGTTGTAGGGAAATTAAACATGTATGAATCCTTTCCTATGCACTAGAAAAAAAGGTTACTGCTTAAAAGAGATTTACATAGACTCTTTTAGCAATAAAATTGACAAAAGTTCTAATTTATCTGTTTGAGGGATAAATTTCTAGGTAACAGGTTTCTTTTTCTTTTTTTAATGAGGTTATGGCATTTATGTTCTTTGTTATGCTTTGAGGCTATAGGCAAACACTGTGGAGGCTGGTTCATTTTTCTTAGAAACTGCTTTTGCTTTAGTTGGCAGCTATCAAGTGAGTGATATTGCCCAGGTATGGATAATTAGACCCAGCAGTGAGGCTGTTTAGTTTTTTTTTTTTGAATAAATAGCAGAGAAGCAGACAAAAGCCTGCACATAACCCACAGATTAATGCATTGTTGGCAAAACAGAAATCTTAATGAAATGAATGATATCTTCAACATTAATCTCCACATCCTACTTTGAAACCAACTTAGTATACAAGCTAAAGTAATTAATAGTAATGATAGTGATGTAAAAGATGCACGACTTTGTTTATTTAAACACTGACTCCAACCCTATGGGCTTACCCTAGGATTTTTTCACAGCTTCTGTCAGGGAATAGGAATGTATTGTACCAAAGAGGCCTCCTATCAGTGGAGGAGAAAGGGAGAAAGACCAGATGTTGTGTTGTGACAGAGATTCTCTCTCTCTCTCTCTCTCTCTCTCTCTCTCTCTCTCTCTCTCTCTCTCTCTCTCTCTCTGTCTCTCTCTGTCTCTCTCTCTCTCTCTCTCCCCCCTCTCTCTCTCTGTCTCTCTGTCTCTCTCTCTGTGTCTCTTTCTCTCTCTGTCTCTCTCTCCCCCCATCTCTCTGTCTCTCTCTCTGTGTCTCTCTCTCTCCCTCTCTCCTTCTCTCTCCCTCTCTCTCCCTCTCTATCTCTCTGTCTCTCTCTGTCTCTGTCTCTCTCTCTGTCTCTCTCTCTCTCCCCCCTCTCTCTCTCTCTGTCTCTCTGTCTCTCTCTCTGTGTCTCTTTCTCTCTCTGTCTCTCTCTCCCCCCGTCTCTCTGTCTCTCTCTCTGTGTCTCTTTCTCTCTCTGTCTCTCTCTCTCTCCCTCTCTCCTTCTCTCTCCCTTTCTCTCCCTCTCTATCTCTCTGTCTCTCTCTGTCTCTGTCTCTCTGTCTCTCTCTCTGTCTCTGTCTCAGTCTCTCTCTCTCTCCTTTCCCTACTCACCCATCCAAAAGAAGAAGAACATAGAAACTTCTAGTTACTACCACCATAGTCATAATAAATAACCTCCCTGGCCCAAACTTTGCTCATTTCACACTTGCAGTGTCTATTTAGCACACACAAAATAAGAAAACTACATGCAGGCTAGTAGAAAACAGTCACCCAGGGTGAAGGCAGATTTATGTCAAATAAATAGAAAAGATTTCTGATTGCCATGCACATTTGTAGGAATAGATCTGGGGGGGTGGGAGAAATCAACTAACAATTTCTTATACTCACTAGTAAAATTACCTAAAATATGCCACCCAAAGATGATCACCCAATTAACCTTCCTTCAGGGAAAAATAAGGGCATTTGAACTCTAGCATTTGATCTACATACCTGTTATATATCCTATATTCCTATGTAATGCAAGCCATTTCCCAAAATGTCTCTGAATTTTAGGTTTTATACTTGCCAGCTGAAGAATGGGATTTTTTTTCTGTACTGTCTTACCTATTTTAACAGGTGCCTGCCTCTTCAAAGCTTTTGGAAGTGCTCCCGAAGTATATGCGTCTTTCAACACAACTACTTTGTATGAATACAATCCAGTTCTATTTGTTTTGGATCCTTGATGTCAAGAGGATGCTATCCGCTGTCATTCTAGACCTGAAGTCCTTGACAGCTGCAATTACAAAACAAAGGCTTGAAGTGAAATAACATGTAACATAAATCCTGTCCTGAAACCACTTAAATCTCTTTTACAAATCTTCTTCAGTTTTTTGTAAACATTTCTATACAATATTCTGTTTTGGAGAAGATGCTTTTCCTTTAATAAAATACTTCCTGAAGTGAGTCAGTGCAATGGACTGGAAAGAGCTCTGGACTTGAAATCAGAAGATCTGAGTTCATTCAACTCCTAGCTCTGCCAATAACTTGCTGTGTGGCTTTGATTAAGTTATTTAATTTCTCTACGATTCAAGTTCCTCATTTGCAAAACAAATTTGTACTATGTAGTCAACAGAGTCCTTTCCATGTCTAAGATTCCACTATTCTTTGGTTTTTAAAGTTAGATTAAGATACGTGTAGCTTTTATATATGACTCTTGGACTCCATATCCCAATTGCCAACACAGCAAGGCTGTCTGTGTCTCCTCCTCACGGTTCTATGGGTATCCCTGAGGACTTGGAGGTATCCTTTTTTTTTTTTAACAAGGAAGGAAAAAACCCAATTATTAATTATATTATGTACTAAGTACTACATTAAAGTCTTATAAATATTATTTCATCCTCACAGTAACCCTGGGATATAGGTGCTAATATCATTTTCAATTTACAGTTGAGGCAGCAGTTAAATGACTTGCCCAGGGTCATGTAGCTAGTAAGTCTTTCAGGTCAAATTTGAACTCAGCTCCTCTTAATTTCTGACTCAGAGTTCTATCCATTGTGCCACTTGTGGCTATTCAGATGTTTCAGTCAAGTCTGACTTTTTGTGACCACATTTGGGGTGTGGTATGCCATTTCTTTCTCCAGTTATTTTATAGAGGAGGAGACAAACTGGGTTGAATGACTTGCCCACACAGCTAGGAAGTATCTCAGGTCACGTTTGAACTCAGGGAGATGAGACTTCCTAAGTCCAGGTCTGGTGCTTTATCCGCTGTACCACTAACCCAACTAGCTGCTGATATTTTTAAAAAAACATTGTATAACAATTAGAACTATGTACATGTGAAATTGACCACCCAATGGTCACTTGGTTATCCAAGTGCCCATCCCTGTAGAGATTTAGGCAAAAGCTGAGTGATTACTTGTGGTAGATATTATAGGTAGCACTCCTGCTCAGGTATGAATTAGTCCTTATGACCTCTGAGGTCCCTTTCAGCTCTGGGTTTTTGTTATTTAACATTCTCTTGAAGGCAATAAGATCTAGTATTTTACTGCATAAAGTCTTGCTTTCTTTTGCTTATTTTAAATTTTTACCAGTCCAGATTTTCAAATTAGGTCATTCTTAATTGAATGTTTTAGGATTTGGTGAACAAATTTGCATTTTCACCGAAACTATCAGTTTAGCCTTAGACTTGGATGAATTCATAAACCCTTCCTGGAGACAGTGGGTATATTTCTTTTGAATTATTCCTTTTGAAAATTGGTGTTTGCAGTGATCGTTCTTGGACAGGAGAAAGGATGATGAATCATCCTTCCTCTCAGCAGTGGAGTGAATGTGGGGGGAATTATAGGTTGCTAATTTTGCATACATGGTCAGGCATGGCTATTTTGTTAGATAGTTTTGTTGAAATATTTTTTCTAATTAGGGAGGCTCCACTTTTGGGGAGGGAGATATCAAGAAATAACTGGTGTTAAAAAATACACAAAATAGGTTAACAAAATGTAGAAAAAATGCGTGTGATTTCACTGTTTCAGTCTTGTCTTGTTTGAATGACTAACCTTTCAACAGGAAAGACAGTCATTTAGAAAATTAAAGTTTTAAGGTATGGACATAGCTTACTTAAGAAAATAGATGAATACCTCAAAAACTCTTTGTTAAAATATAATAATTGATACTTGAAAAGCATTTTCAGATGCAGGATGTGTTTTCTTTACAACACCCCTAGAAGGCAGGGAGTCCATTTATCATTTTCTCCACTTTACAGATAAGATACCGCCACACAGTAAATAAAAGGAGGTATTTTTTCTAATGCAGTTGGCATAAGTACCCATTCTGGTGTGCTTTCCCCAGCATCAGTCTCCAGTGATTAGAACCTCAATAACATTTAACCAATGAAGAAGAAGATTTTTTAAAATGAATATTTACTGAGAAGTTCTGTCAAGAGAGAAGAAATACATTTTCTTCCAAGGAAAACTCTTCCATTTTCACTTTAATCCTTGGACATAGATGGATTAAGCTTAAAGTAGTTGATTGAAGATATTCGGTCCACCAATATCACTTTCAAATTCCGATGGACAAAGACACTCTGTGTTGGCTGCCCGTAACTCATGTTGAGTTGGGTCAAGGAAGCTACTCCTCCCTGGTCCTTGCAATCCACAAACTGTGGGATGGACTCCCATCACTAGACCTGTAGCAGCTCATTCTTCCAACTTTTAAAGCTCAGAATGTCACAGTTTAATTCAATCCATGTCCAATATTCTTTTACCTGCAATGGGGAAGAGTAAATATGAAAGGCATAGAGGCAATAGTAGGGTTTCATGTCTAGCCAGAAGGGGTGACTAGGCCACTGCTGCTAATTCTCTGTGCTCAATCAGGGGCTTATAACCATCTTTGTATTTTTGTCCTAGTAGAAAGGCAAGAGAAAAGAGATTAAAAATTTGCAATAGTCTATTAGTATCTTTTGAATGTAAAACCCATTTCAGATCTGTAGCCAACCAAAAATGTGTTTCTTTATGGTGTTATTACTGGACTGCTGACAGACAGAGAATACCTGTGCATGTTCTCAGGTGTATAGCAGGAACCTTCCATCCTACACCATCAAGCATTTCCAGAAGCAAGATAACTTAAGAATGCTTCAGGACTGAGATCATTGGACAGTCCCCTATTATACGCAAATCTGTGATTCTAATGTTTGTATCAGAGTCAGTTAGTAAAAAGACGAATTTGCTTGAGCCCTATCTAATAACAACTTCAAATGAGGTTCAAAGTGAGAGAGATTAGAACTGAACTAGAAACAGCCCTGTCCAATTTACTCATTTATGACCTAGGAAAATGAAGCCTAGGAAAGTAAGCTGCTTTGGTTAAAGTTACACAAGGAGAAAGAGCCAGTATCTGAACTTAGATATTAAGATGCCAGATCCAGCATTCTTTACACTGTATCATGCTCTCTAGGAAAAGAACAAAACAATAGGTAAAGATGGACAGATATCTGGAATGTAGCAACATGTCCTGTGATCAGAGAGAATAAATTCAAAGGTTTTTGTTCTCACACTGTCATTAGTCTACGCCATTAACTCTCTTTCTCTCTCTCTCTCTCTCTCTCTCTCTCTCTCTCTCTCTCTCTCTCTCTCTCTCTCTCTCTCTCTCTCTTTCTCTCTCTTGCTTTTTTTCTTGAGAAAGAAGAAATGAGTGAAATAGAAGTAATGACATAGACTTTCTGAGAGAATGGAATAAACATTTCTTTAATTCCATAATGATCCTACTATGTGCAAGGCATTGTTCTAAGTAATTTCATAAATATTCCACTAGATCTTGACAATAGCCCTGCAAAGTAGGTATGGTTATTATCCCCATTTTATAGTTGAGGAAACTGAGGCAAACAGAAGTTAAGGTACTCACTCAGCTTCACACAGTCAATAAGTGTCTTGATCAGATTTGCACTCAGGTCTTCCTGACTCCAGGTCCAGCATTCTATTCACTGTGTCCCCTAATTGCTTCCTAGATAAATCTAGAAAAGGAAACTAAGGCCATCTTTAAAATGATCTCTAAATTCCTAAGCACTGGTGAAGTTCCCAAGCATCACTTTTGAATTTTATTGGGGAAACCCACAAAGATAGCTTTTGGACACTAAACTTTCTGGGATTACCAGATGAGGGAATAGAAGTCATATAGGTGAGATATCGATCTCCAAATATTTGAAGGGCTGTGGAGTAGAAAAAAAATTAGCGTTATTGCATTAGAACATAGAACTAAAAGTAATGCATGGTATAATTGCTAGAATAAATTTAAGACTTGAATATTCCCCAAATTAACTGGACTTCCCCTCACTAGAATATGTTATGCAAAGGTTAGAGAATGACTTGTTGAGGATGTTAGGGAGGGATTATAGATCATAATTGTATCATTTTAGGATTAGAGAGGAATATAGAGATATCAAAAGATTTTCAGGCATTGGTGGCATTCAAGGATGTGGTCACAGAATTCACTGAGGAGGAACGGTGCCTCTTGGACCATTCTCAGAAAAAGCTGTACAAGGAGAAGGACCAGAATCTGCTGTCTTTATAAGGACCTTTTCCTCTCTTTTACTGGTGTTAATTATCAGGTCAAAATTAGCCCAAGCAGCAGTGAATGAATTTATATTCAAGGGATTGCCTCTTTAATAAAAAAAAAAAAAAATCAAATTGGGAGGGGAAAACCCTCAGGGTTCCTGGCTAAAAGAGAAACAATTACTATTTATTTATTACATCACTCACTCAAATCAAAGTCAACTGCAAATCCTATCATCATCTTGGTGTCATGGTTCTTTTTGAGAATGAAGGACAAACACAACGTGTGAGTGAGTAGCAGCTCCTCTCCTCCCCTCCTCTCTCTTCTCCTCCCCTCCCCTATCCCATCCTCCCCTCCCCTTCTGCTTTCCCCTCCCCTTCCCTCTCCTCTCCTCTCCTCTGGTGTTTTAGCCAGGGGAAGTTACACTCCATGACCAAATGCTGCCTTTTTTTCCTTTGGGTTTACTGGCTACATTTCTTGCTCAAATGTGCCTTAACCCAGTTCCCTCTGGAGCTCATACACTTGACAAGTCCCCACCCATCTAGCACACAGTGAATGTAATAATTAAATAGTAATTGTATTTCTTTTACCCAGGAACCCTGAGAGTCTTCCCTTCCCAGTTTGATTTGTTTTTTTTATTAAAGGGGCCATATCTTGAGTAACTTAGAGTAGCCTACTCATTGAATGGGTGTATCTCACTCAGAGTGGGAATGTGATAAGACCATAGCCTGAAAGGAACAGGGTCTCACATTACATCCGGGACCATCTCCAGTCATCCTGATGAGTATCAGGCCACCACACCCAGATGGCTCAGGAGAAGAAAGTGAGGTTGGTGACCTTGTACAGCCCTCCCTCATTCAAATCAAAGTCAACTGCAAGTCATGTCATCCTCTTGATGTCATGGTCCTCTTCAAGAACAAAGGAAAAACACAACTTGTGAGTAGCAGGTCCTCTCCCGTCCTTTCCTTTTCTGTCCTGTCCTGTCCTGTCCTCTCCTATCCTTTCTTTTCCTCTGGTGTTCTAGCCAGGGAGGGGTACGCTTCATGACCAAAAGCTGTATTTTTTTTTCCTTTGGGTTTACTGGCTACATTTCTTGCTCAAAGATCAAGCTTTAAACCCAATTCACTCTGGAGATCGTAGACTGGACAACAAGTCCCCATCCATCTAGCACAGAGTGAATATATTAACTAAATAGTAATTGTTTCTCTTTTATCCAGGAATCCTGAGGGTTTTCCCCTCCCAGTTTGATTTTTTTAAATTAAAGGGGCCATCCCTTGAGTAACTTAGAGTAGCCTACTCATTGAATGGGTATATCTCATTCAAAGTGGGAATGTGATAAGACCTGAGATTGAATGGGCCAGGGTCTCACATTGCATTCTTGGCCATCTCCAGTCATCCTGATTAATATCAGGCCATTGGACCCAGATGATTCAGGAGAAGAAAGTGAGGTTGGTGACCTTGTACAGCCCTCCAAAACTCAAATCAAAGTCAAATGCAAGTCGTATCATCATCCTGATGTCATTGTCCTCTTCAAGAATGAAGGACAAACAGAACAGTAATTTACCCTTAATCACTGAATGAGTTCTGCCTCAGAAAAGTTGAGACCTGCAAAAGACCTAAGCTTAAAAAGGCTATGCTCTCCCACTGTATCAAGGCCCTCTCTAGTCTTTGTGACCTATATCTGGCCACTGGACCCAGATGGCTCCAGAAAAGAAAGTGAGGCTGCTGACTTTGCACAGCCCTTCCTCACTTAAATCCAATTCACTTGAAAGTCATGGCATCATCTTCCTGATGTCTTGGTCCTCTTTGAGAACAAAGAACACACAAACAACAGTAACAGAGGCCATCTAATTTAATTTATTCATTTTATAGTTGAGAAAACTTGAATCTCAAAGAAATAAAATGCTTTAAGGTTGTATAGATAGTGTCAGAATATTTTGCTTCTGTGGACCTCAGTTTTCTCCTCATTTCTATAAAGTTTTGCACAGTATCTTTTCTTAGGTCCTCCTAATCCTAATAGAGCAAGGATATAATTTTGTAAAACCAAGGTTAGAATAAACTAGCAATTATGGATTATTATGTGCGGAATTATATTTAGGTGTTGTTTTCTTAAAAATTTACTCTATATTAATCACATTTACTTCTAATGTAATGGACAGAATGCTAAATTTGAAGTCTGAAGAATTGCTTTTGAAGCAAGGATTTCCTTGCTATATAATCTAAGCTAAGTCACTTGACCTATCTCAGTCTGTTTTCTCAACTATTAAATGGAGATAATATTTATATTACATATTTCAGAAGATTCTTGTGAGAAAATCACTTTGACAGCCTAAAAATGTTATGGAAATGTGAATTATTGTTATTGGTAACATTGTCAAGCTATTTTAATAAATTATTTTTTTTTTATTAAAGCAACAAGTAGATGACTATCCTGTTTCCCCTCTCTGGCACTCTTCCCACTCTACCCTCAATCCCTCCATGTCAGTTAACCATATATATGGCACAGATCTTTGAATCATACAACCTTGACCCTAACTATAAACAGTGTGTCAAGAGGAAAGTTTTCTTGAGTACTAAATTTCTAATTCTAAATATATAAAGTGCCATAGATGCTCATCATTCTCCTCTTCTATTTTGAGAGATACCACATTTGGAGGGGGTTAAGATTCAGTTCATGTTTTTAATGTAGAAACCCCAGTTTCAGTTGCCTCAGTTCCCTCAGTTTCCTCATCTGTAAAATGATCTGGAGAAAGAAATTGCAAACCATTCCAGTATCTTCCAAGAAAATCCCAAATAAGGTCATAAAGGGTTGAAGATAATTGAAATGACAGACCAACAACTTCCTTACTCCAGGCCACGTGCTTTATGCACTGCACCACCTATCTGCTCTACTTGCTATGGCATGTATGATGAGTAGTATGTTGAGTTAGTAAATCAGCACTTGTGCCTTTGACAGGTCCTGAAAATGGACAGTGAATTAGACCTAGCTTACTGTAGTTTTCTGAATAAAAAGATGAGATTTCTCATGGGATATTGTTCCCTCCCACAAAAACTCATATTTGTAACTCCTTGAGCCTCTCCTTATATGACTGCAAATCACAAAGCACTGTAATTGCAGAGAAATCAGTACTACCTGCAGGTTATTCACAGGCTAATGGAAAGATACTTGGCAGGTATAAGTAAACTTTATTGTATCACCAATAGATTTAAGAAAGTTATATAAGGCATCATCAAGAATATGCACGACAAGAAAAAATAAGCTTGTTGGTATTTGGCGATGGCACTGATACCCAAACTTCTAATGAGCATATTATGTGGAATGTTCATAGAGAAACATGGAAGAATCTCAGAGGATCAAGCAGATACTCTGTGGAATATTCATGGAAATACAGAGAAGAGAATCTTACAGGATAAGGCAGGGATGGATTAGTTTTGATGAAATAACATTCACTAACCACTGCACTAGGTACCTGAAACAGAGTGTATTGATAGTCCTGTTTCACCCATCACCATTGAAAACGCTGATTCTATGGGAAAAGATCTTTCCTCTTGCCAACAGTGGAATTAAAACACATTTTTGGAGTATCATATATTTGTTAGTGATTGTATTTAGATTTCTTTTGGAAGTGAAAGAGGAAAAAAATGCATTGGTGTTTGTATCAGTAAGCACCTCAACATACACAAGGGGGCCTGCTACCACAGGTTCTTAGATCTACATTCATAAAAGGAAAGGCAACTTTTGAGGGCTTAACCATCACTTTAATCAGGCACATATATCATTCCTTTAAATAAGCACATATATCATTCACCTAGTTCAGGGGAGTCAGCACCCTGAACTTCAAAGAAAATACAGAGAAATCAAAGATCAACAGACATGGCCTCCTCTGTCCAACCATCAACAGACAGGCCCAACTGTCTGAACCTAGTTACCAGAGAGGGAAACACCAACATCTGGGAGGGGGGCTTCTTAGCAGCTTCCCAAAATCCTCATCTGGTCAAACACTTCCAGTAAGCTCCAAAGTAAAACCTCAACTCAGAGTATTTACACCTTTTTAAGAGCCCGAAGACATCACAACTCTTGAGAACCAGTGCCTCATTAATAAAAGGCTTGGGCCTTCTCATAAATCTTCCTTAATCAAACTCCCCTTAATGTGCAGGCTCATTAATGGGTAGTGAAGATCTTTAATCACATTAAAATAATTAACAATACAAGTACAAGAAACTCTTGTTCCTGTACTTCTAGTATATACTGTTGATTGATAAAGGCAAAATTCAATCAGAGGCACTTGGTTTTACTAAAACAAAAACAGCAAAGGATCCTATTTTGCTTGCCATCACAATCTTATAATGAATTTGGACATATTTTAGTATAATTCTTACTTTCTTCCAGAACCAGTGAACCAAGAAAATTCATTGTCATTGAAGGTATGGTTGAATAGTATATTGTCTTCTAGATCATTTCTATTACAAAAGAACTTTTAAAAAAATGTAATATTTTATTTTTCCCCAATTATATATAGAAAAAATCTCATTCATTTTTAAAAGTGAGTTCTACATTCTCTCCCTCCCTTTCCACTCCCTCATTGAGAAGGCTAGGTTATACTATATTCAGATTTCATCAGTTCTTTCTCTGAGGATGGATAACATTTTTCATAAGTCCTTCAGAGTTATCTTAGATCATTGCTGAGAATTGCTAATTCATTCATAGTTGATTATCTTATAAGATTGCTGTTAACTCTGTACAATTTTCTCCTGGTTCTACTCATTTATTTCATTCTGCATCAGGTTATATAAGTCTTTCCAGGTTTTTCTGAGAGCATCAAGCTTATCATTTGGTATAGTCAACAATATTTCATCACTATCACATACCACAACTTGTTCAGACATTCCACAATTAATGGGCATCTCCTCAATTTTGAATTCTTTGCCAACAGAAATGTTACTATGAATACTTTTGTATATATAGGTCCTTTTTCCTTTTTTGAAATCTCTTTTGAGATACAGACATAGTAGAGTTATTGCTAGGTAAAAGAGTATCCATGGTTTCATAGGTGTTTGGGCATAGTTCCAAATTGCTCTACAAAATGGATAAATCAGTTCATAATTCCACCACAATAAAGTCCTCTTCTCTCAAATATATAGAGAAATGAGTCAAATTCATGGGAATAAGAGCCATTCCTCAATTGTTGCTGTGTTTGTCCTTCGTTCCCAAGTGATTAAATCCATTCAATTAATTATTAATATTAATTATTAATAATAATATTATAATTATGGAGAATCAATTAATTATTAAGTATTAGTGTCTCAATTTTCCCTCATCCCCTGCAATATTAATTGTTTTCCTTCTCCATCCCATTGGCCAGTCTAAAAGGCGTGAGACAGTGCTTCAGATCATTTTAACTTGTATCTCTCCAATCAATAGTGATTTAGAGCAATTTCCCATATGACTATAAATAACTTTGATAATTTCATCTGAAAACTCACTCTTCATGTTTTATCAATACCCAGGAACTCTAAGGGTCTTCACCTTCCAGTTTGATGGTTTGTTTTTTTTTTAATTAAGGGGGCCATCCCTTGAGTCACTATTTAAAGAAACCTATTAACTGAATGCATTTAATCACTCAAAGAGAGAATCTGATAAGACCTTAGCCTAAAATGGCAAGGGTGTCACATTGCATCCTGGATCATCTCTAGTCATACTGATGACTATCTGGCCACTGGACCCAGGTGGCTGTGGAAGAGAAAGTGAAGTAAGTGACCTTGCCCAGCCCTCCCTTACTCATATCAAAATCAACTGCAAGTCATGTCATCATCTTGATGTCATGGTCCTGTTTGAGAACGAAGGACAAACACAACAACAATTGAAGAATGGCTCTGTTTTCCCATAAATTTGACTCATTTCTCTATATATTTGAGAGATGAAGACTTTATCAGAGAAACTTGCTTCAAATTTTTTCATAGCTATGTTTGTTAACTGTATTTCCTTCCATCCTATTTCTCCCCCCTTTATATTATTCTCTCTTTTCACCCTATTCAAAAGTGTTTTGCCTCGGAATACTAGCTCCCCAATCTGCCTTCTCTTCTATGAGCATCCTTCTTTCTCTTATCCCCGTCTTCTCTTACTTTTCTGTAGGGTAAGAAAGATTTTTATACCCAATTGAAGGTATTTGTTATTCCCTCTTTGAGCCAATTCCAATGAGAGTAATGTTCAACTGTTTCCTGCTACCTCCCCCGTCTTCCCCTCACACAATGTAAAAGCACTTTTGTACCTCTTTCATATCTGATAATTTACCTAATTCTACCTCTCCCTTTTCTTTTCTCTCAGTACATTTATCTTTCTCACCCTTTAATTTTCTTTTCAAGGCATCATCTCCTCATATTCAACTCACACCTCAGTCTATATATACTCCTTCTAATGGCCCTAGTATTGAAAAGGTTCTTATGAGTTACAAATATTATCTTCTCATGTAGGAATGTAAATAGTTTAACCTTACTAAGTGCCTTATGATGTTCTTTTCCTGTTTACCTTTTTATGCTTCTCTTGAATCTTGTATTTGAAAGTCAAATTTTCTATACAGTTCCATCTTTTCATCAGGAATTCTTCAAAGTCCTCAATTTCATTGAATATCCATTTTCCCACTGGAGGACTATGTTCATTTTTGCTGAATAGGTGATTCTTGGTTGTAATACTAGCTCCTTTGACTTCCAGAATATCATATTCCAAGCCCACCAGTCCTTTAATGTTGAAGCTCCTAAATCTTGTATCCTCCTGACTGTGGCTCCTCAGCACTTGAATTGTTTCTTTGCAATATTTCCTCCTTGACTTGGGAGCTCTAGAATTAGGCTATAATATTCCTCACACTTTTCATTTTGGGATCTCTTTCAGGAGGTGATCGGTGAATTCTTTCACTTTCCATTTTACCCTCTGGTTCTAGAAAGCAGGGATTTTTAAAAAATTTTTCTTGATAATTTCCTGAAAGATGATATCTAGACTCTCTTTTTCTTCAAGGTTTTCATGTAGTCCAATAATTTTTAAAATTATCTCTCTTGGATCTATTTTCCAGGTCAGTTGCTTTTCCAATAAGATAATTCACATTGTCTTCCTTTTTTTGTCATTTTTTATTTAGTTTAATTGTTTCTTGATTTCTTATGAAGCCATTAGCTTCCTTTTACTTCATTCTAATTTTTAAGGAATTATTTTCTTAGTGATTCTTTGGACCTCCTTTTCCATTTGGCCAATTCTTCTTTTTTTAAGGCATTATTCTCCTCATTGACTTTTTGGACCTCTTTTACCATTTGACCTAGTCTGTTTTTAAGGTGTTATTTTCTTCAGTATCTTTTTGTTCCTTCATTAATAAAGTGTTGACTCATTTTTTCATGTTTTTTTTTTTGCATCACTCTCATTTCTTCTCCCAATTTTTCCTCTACTTCTCTTACTTGATTTTTAAACTCCTTTTTGAGACTTCCATGCCCTAAAACCAATTCATATTTTTCTTGGAGGCTTTGGAAATAGGAGTTTTGACTTTGCTGTCTATTAAGTGTATGTGTCTTGATCCTCCTTGTCATCATAGTAACTTTATATAGTAAAAATTTTTTTCTGTTGTTTGCTCATTTTTTCCTATTTCTTTACTTTTAACTCTTTGCTACAGTGGGACCTTGTTTTCATGATGGAAAGTGTACTGTTTCAACCTTAAAAAGTTATGTGCAGCTATTGTTTGATATACTTCTAGGGACCTGTGAATTTTTAGTTCTTTTAAGGTGGTATAGTCTACAGAGAGGCGTGTTTACTGTTCTTCTGCAAGTGTTGTGTGAGTGACTACAAGCATCATTTTCTGCCCTGAAACTGTAATGAGGGTCCTGGGTCCCCTGGAACTGCAAACTCTGGTGTGTTACTGCTTGTCTGGAACTTCCACCCAGGACTGTGACCTGAATCTGAGTATGAGTAAAGTAACAGAGTCTTGCCACCAGTGCCAGGAAAGATGCTCCTATAATCTTCTGACCAGTCGTTTGACCTCCTTACTGTCTATGGGCTGAGAGTTCAAGAAGCAGCTGCTACTGATTTGGTCACTCCCAAGGCCTGCAACTGGTTTGCTGGGGACAAATCTGTGCTGGTTGGCCTGCCTTGGGGTGTACTCTACTTTCACCGCATTGCAACAGACATTTCCTGCTAAACTTCCCAGTTTTTTAGGGTTGGAAAATTGTTTGACTCCATCTTTTTGTGGTTTCTGCCACTCTAGAATTTGTTTTAGGGCATTATTTAAATATCTTTGGAAGGGTTTGGGGGAGAATTCAGATAAGTCCCTGCCTTCTCTCCACTATCTTGGCTCTGTGCCCCACACAAGAATTTCTACTAGGGTTCAAATTTCTAGTAATTAACTTCATTTCTAAATTACTAAAAAAAAGTATTTCCCAAATCAGAGGAGTTTCTTGACTTGGCTTCATGAGTCAACAAGTTCTATATAGATAGTTACATTACAGAGAGATATACCAATACCCCACAAGCACCATGCTATGCAAAACTGGGTAGCAAAGAACACAGGACTTATGGGAGAAATGGGATTAGAAGCATAAACCTCAAAAGTTGCATCAATGTCATAACATAAAAGTAGGAAATTAATGAAAAATGGTAACAGTTTCATATGTGTTAAATGGTTAATACATTAGTACCACAATAAATAGTGACACCTTACCCTCGCCACACTTTTTAATTCCTTTGGCTACGGATCTGCCTAATTTGAGATTCCAAGGAGCAGGTTGGTAAAGTCCTGTCAACATTGGTGAGACTGCAACATTGAGTTTCTGGGACTATAACTCTGAGCCCTGGGGGCTGGAGATAATGGTGAAAGGTAGGGGTGTGAACCATCTTCTCTTCTGTCCATAACTCCTACAGCACTGAAAGATGAGCAATAAAATAACACTTTACCTTGACAAAGTCCTGAAGTTTTCTTTTGGAAGTAGTTGTCAGAAGCGTTGTCATTTATGAATTATTGTGAAATGGCATAGTTCTCTGCATTTTCCCTGTTTCTCATGGAAGAAATCATGTGTAAGCAAACTCAGTATTCCAGTTATGTTCAAAGTGTTTCCTAATAAGTCAATCATGGTGGAACAAGTTTGAGTTTTCAATGAAATATTACAATAGAACCATTTATCTCTAAAAGATAAGCATGCTTAAAATATGACAGGCTTAGGGAACTTAAAGCATACTGGTTACACACTTACAATTTATCTCTGACTGTTCTCATTAAGAAGAAAATAAAATGATGCATTCCATAATTTAGAATATTGAAAGTAGTTTGATATGAAAGTGTGAGCAGAGAAAGGGCTCTAATTTCATCGTACCATAGTAAAGAACTATCAGAGACACTCATCTTTAGGGTAGAGTCAGCAAAGCTTTGGTCTAGGACATTCACATTTAAAGTTGTGGGTAGGTTTCTTCCCTTTAGCATTTTCCTTGTCTGCTGGGTTTACAAACATAATATTCTCTCCACAACCTCCCCCAAATAATCTGTATCTGTTTGGGGGCTTACATTCCCCCATGGCCACACCTAGTAGCTTTCTCAGCTTTGGGAAGCTGGAGGGGCAGGAATTAACAATTATGCTATGGGAACTGAAACTATTCTCTCTGGTGGATTGCTCAGTCCTTTGCCTGAAGTTATCGAACTTGACAATGGAGCAGTGTACTCTGTACTACCTTTCACTCTCTTCAGTACCATTCACGGCAACTCCACTCAGCTGAATTTGTCGCAGGTACCAAAGTTCATAGTCTTGTTTCTTGCAGAAATATGTCTGGTGTGTCCATCTCCTTTCCTAGCCATAGTTGGGAATAGTTAATTTCCATTCTTGCACATTGTACTCTATTTGTTTATTGCCTTTTGAATGAAATCTTCATTCATTTTTCCTTTTATAAAATGTCATGGAGAAACACATCTAATTCTGCTTCCCTCCCCTTTTTTGCCTTTTTCTAATACTCCATCATTTAAATGATGAGTGCTAACAGACTAGATAGAAGTAATAATTAGGAAATTCCAAATATGGCAAGAAAGGCAATTTTGCATATTATGTTAAATGCCATTTCCTAGGAATAAAGATGGTAAGTCATAAATGAATCACTGACCAAAGGAAATGGATTGAATTAGAACACTGATGAATTTGGAAGGAAAAATATGCATGGCAATGCCAGACATTTTGCATCTTTACTCTTTTTTCTTTCTTTTTCTTTTTAAATGAGTCTAGAATGAATTGAGGCAGAGAGAAGAAAACCATGCATCACTAATAGAGTGGGCCAGAGTGATATCTGCTTCTCTGGTTGCTTAAATACTCTGTCTAGACACATTAGGCTCTAATTTCATTTTCATCGCTCTGCAGTCTTCAAGCAGTGGCGCTCCAGGAGAAGATGCCTTCTGTACCCTCATCATTCAACACAAATTGAACAAGACACATAGATAGTGATATTTGCCATGGGCTCTCTCCCAAGAGAGAGCTCTGTGGCAATGACACTTGAAAGCAAGATTGTAAAGGTTGGCTAAGGACTTGGGACATATTCTGCTAAGAACCAAATCTCTTTTCCCTTACTTGCATTCACTAACTAACTGGAAAGAACAGGATGTCAGTAGGAAGGGTGCAGCTGGCAGAACCCCACCTTCTGACACCCTCCCATTCCCATTGCCAGACCAGCTTGGCTTCCTTCTGCTGGGTCATCTCTTGTCATCTGCATTTCATTTGCTTCAAACTGGTTCACAGAAATGTACCTGCATATTAACTAGATTGAATAATGTGCCAAAAATATATAGAATCCATCTTGTTTGGAGCACGTTGAGAAAGAATTTACCAGTTCCCTCATATTCATTACTGATCTACTGCATACTGATACTACACATTATAGACACTGTTATATTCTCATTGCGTTGTTGTACGCTTATTTCATCCTTCAACAGCCCTGTAATTAGCATAGGTATCATCTACATTTTATTGAGGAAGAATTGAGGGATTTGAGACATCATGGCTAGGGAGTGAAAGGGCCAGGACAAAACCCTAAGTCTTCTTATGCCATCACCATAGATCTGGCAAGTTAAAAAAGAACTATTCTGAGATAGTCTGAGAATCACTAGATGAATTTGGTGAAATTTGAGCCCTGAAGAGTATTGAGATCTCTGTCTCTGTCTCTGTCTCTGTCTCTCTGTCTCTCTCTCTCTCTCTCTCTCTCTCACACACACACACACACACACACACACACACACACGCACACGCACAATTTCATTGGTGTAGGGAACCACAGGTGATGAAACTCCCTGAAAAAATAAGATCATAAGATCTTCAATTCTAGTTCACTCTCCATCCTGCTTCACAGGTACATGTGTTACCTGGTCCCTCAGTGGGTACACTTCCTCCCACTGCAATCTGTTCCAACTCCTCTCTCTGTTTTTGTCTTCTATTAGATTGGAAACTCCTTAAGAGTATGAACTATCTTGTATTTATATCCCCAGCATTTAGCACTGTGAGCACTTAAATGTTATGTCTATCTGTCTCCCTATCTAAGATCTAGATCTACAAAATCCTTAATGAAGTTCCCATCATTTTACAGATAAGGAAAATGAGAACTGAGAATTTTAAGTTATTTGCCCAAGTAAGTGGTAAAGGCTGGATTCCAACTCAAGTTGAGGCATCGTTTTCCCTATACCATACTGCCTCCAGCAGTGCTTAGTATGAAGACATGAAGTAACTTAATCATGATTACACAGCCTATGTGTGACAGAGGCAAGACTTGAACTCAGGTCTTTCAGATTTCTTGACTGCTCTCTACCACTATCCTATCTGACCCCTTCTTCTCAGTCTTTTTGCTGGATATTCATCTAGGACATAACTGGATATCACCTGAAACTCTGTCCTCGACCACTTCTTTTCTCTATATATACTATTTCATTTAATAACATCACAAGTTTCTATGAATTTAATTATCATCGATATACAGAAGATTCACAGCTCCATTTGTCCATCTCTAACCTTTCTCCTAATCTCTAGTCACACTTCTGCAACTGCCCATTCAACATTTTGAGCTGGACTTCACTTAGACATCTTAAACTCAACATGTGCAAAATTTAACTCATTATCTTTCTCCTGCAAGCTCGTTCTTCTTCCTAACTTCCGTTATTGTTGAGGGCCTCACCATCCTCTCAGTCACTGATGCTTACAATCAAGGTATCATCCTTACCTCATACTCCTTCAACTCCCTCTCCATAACCAATGTTATCAACTCATGCTGATTTTCCTTTTGCAACATTTCTCAAACATGCCCCCTTTCACCTCTGACAACACACCCCTTTTGTCCTCACCTAGACTATGGTAACAGCACTTTGGTTGGTCTTTTTTAAATCTTTCCTCATCGAGCCAAGATGGTGGAGGAGAAAGATGTACATACTCAAGCTGTTCCTCCACAGCCCATAAAATACCTCTAAAGAATGATTCTCAACAACTTCTAGAGCAGCAGAAGCCACAGAATGATGGCTTGAAGGATATTTCCAGCCCAGGGTGACCTGGAAGGCCAATAGGAAAGCCCTGTCATACCAGAGACAGAATGAACCACAGCCCAGCCTTGGCCATGTGGCATTGAGAGGAGCAGGACCAAAGCAGGCCTCAAGGGTGGATTCCCCAGCATCAGTGGTAGTTCACAGATCCCACAGGTGTCAAAGGTAGCTTCAGAGGTCAGTGGGAGGACTTTTTCAGCTGGGCAAGAAGGATACAGAGTTCCCTGCAGCTACGGCCCCAGGTTGGCAGTGCCAGAGGCAGAAGCAGTAACAGCAGTGGGAGGCAGCTGCAGTGACTGTGCCAGGCAGCAGTCAACTTCCATTATTGGAGCCCTCAGCTTAAAGCCCCTGGGGGAATTGAGCAGCTGATCTGAACCTCAGCCCTGAGTGCTGGCAGGGCCGAACTGGAGGATCTTGTGGAGAGGGAATTCTACTACTTGCAAGTTCTGGGCAGAAAAGTTTCTGCTTGCACCCAGATCAGTGTGCAGGCTTGATCGTGCCATCTTGGAGGAACTGAGATCTTACAGGTCCCAAGAGTATAACCTACTCTTGACAGAGAATCTGAAAGTCAAGTAACTAGTTGCGAAAATGCCCACAAAAGGGAAAAAAAATAAGACTATAGAAGGTTACTTTCTTGGTGAACAGGTATTTTTTCTCCATCCTTTCTGATGAGGAAGAACAATGTTTACCATCAAGGGAAGACACAAAAGTCAAGGGTTCTGTATCCCAAGCATCTAAAATAAATATTCAATGGTCTCAGGCCATAAAGAGCTCAAAAAGGATTTTGAAAAATCAAGTAAGAGAGGTGAAGGAAAAATTGGGAAGAGAAATGAGAACCATGCAAGAAAATCGTTAAAAGCAAGTCAATACTTTGCTAAAGGAGACTCAAAAGATGCTGAAGAAAATAGCACCTTTAAAAACAAGGTAATTCAATTGGAAAAAGAGGTCCAAAAAGCCAAGAGTGCTTTAAAAAGCAGAATCAGCTGAATAGAAAAGGAGGTTCAAAAGATCACTGAAGAAAATAGTTCTTTAAAATTTAGAATGGAGCAGATGGAAGCTAATGACTTTATGAGAAACCAAGAAATTACAAAATAAAGCCAAAAGAATGAAAAAATGGAAGATAATGTGAAATATCTCATTAGAAAAACAACTGACCTGGAAAATACATCCAGGAGACACAATTTGAAAATTATGAGACTACCTAAAAGCCATGATCAAAAAAAGAGCCTAGACATCATCTTTCATGAAATTATCAAGGAAAACTGCCCTGATATTCTAGAACAAGAAGGCAAAACAAATATTGAAAGAATTCACCATTCACCTCCTGCAAGACATCCAAAAAGAGAAACCTCCTAGGAATACTGTGGCCAAATTCCTGAGTTTCCTGGTCAAGGAGAAAATATTGCAAGCAGCTAGAAAGAAACAGAGTATTGTGGAAATACAGTCAGGATAACACAAGATCTAGCATCTTCTACATTAAAGGATTGAAGGGCTTGGAATATGATATTCCAGAAGTCAAAGGAAGTAGGATTAAAACTAAGAATCATCTACCTAGAAAAACTGAGTATAATACTTCAAGGGAACAAAATGGTATTTCAATGAAGGAGAGGACTTTCAAGCATTCATGGTGAAAAGACCAGAGCTGAAAAGAAAATCTGACTTTCAAACATAAGAATCAAGAAAAACGTGAAAAGGTAAACAGGAAAGAGAAATTAAAAGGGACTCACTAAATTTGAACTATTTACATTCCTACATGGAAAGATAATATTTGTAACTCTTGAAACTTTTCTCAGTATCTGGGTAATTGGTGGTATTACACACACACACACACACACACACACACACACACACACACACACACATATACATATATACAGAGAGAGAGAGAGACAGAGAGCACAGAGTGAGTTGAATAGGAAGGGATCTCATCTAAAAAATAAAATTAAGGGGTGAGAGAGGAATATATTGGGAGGAGAAGTGTGTGTTCATCCTTCATTAATGAAGAAGACCATGCCATCAGAGAAATAATGACATGACTTACACTTGACTTTGTTTTTGAGTGAGGGAGGCCCTGTGCAGGTCACTAGCCTCACTTCTCCTCCAGAGCCATCTGTATCCAGTGATGAGATATTCATCAAGAGGACTGGAGATGACCCAGGATGAAGCAATTAGGGTTAAGTGACTTGCTCAAGGTCACACAGCTAGTGAGTGTCAAGTGTCTGAGGTAAGATTTGAACTCAGGTCCTCCTGACTCCTTCACTGGTGCTCTATCCACTGTAACACCTAGCTGCCCCATTTGGAGGAGAAAGGGAGAAATTGAAAGGGGCAAATTATCTCTCATAAAAGAAGCAAGCAAATGTTTTCTCAATGGAGGGGCAAAAGGGAGAGGTGAGAGGAAAAAAAGTGAAGCTTACTCTCATCACATTTGGCTCAAGGAAGGAACAACATGCACACTCAATTTGGTATGAAAACCTATCTTACACTACAGGAAAAGTAGAGGAGAAGGGGATAAGCAGGGTGGGGGGGGATGATGGAAGGGAGGGCAAATGGATTGGGGGGGATGATGGAAAGGAGGAGGGAGCAATTAAAAGTAAACACTCTTGGGGAGGGACAAGGTCAAGAGAGAGAATAAAAAAAATGGGGGACAAGATAAGATGGAGGAAAATATAGCTAGTCTTACACAACATGACTATTATAGAAGTCATTTGCAAAACTACATATATATATATATATATATATATATATATATATATATATATATATATATAGTCTATATTGAATTGCTTGCCTTCTCAGTGGGGATGGGTGATGAGGGAGGAAGGGAGAAAAGTTGGATCTCAAAGTTTTAGGAAAAAATGTTGAGAATTGTTTTTGCATACAACTGGGAAATAGGAAATACAGGTAATGGGGTATAGAAATTGCACTACAGGGCAAAAGAGAAGATAGTGGTAAGGGAGGGAGGGGTGTTAGAAGGAAGGGCAGATTGGTGGAAGGGGTAATCAGAATGCTTGGCATTTTGGGGTGAGGGAGGGGAGAGACAGGGAAAAAATTTGAAATTCAAAATTTTATGGAAATGAATGTTGAAAACTTTAAATAAACAAAAAAGAGTAAGGTTAGTATGGCATAACATGTTCTTGATAAAGCCATGCTGGCTGTTCTGTAAGCAATGCTTTCTTTTTTCCAATTGTTTATTAGCCAGTTCTTTAATGATTCATTCTAGAATTCTCTCATGTTTGAAATAAAGTAGTATAGCTTATAATTTGAAAAAAAAAATCTTTCCTCATCCCAATTCATTCTCCATTCAGCTACTACAGTGATCTTCCTAGAGCACAGGTTCTGACCATGTCATCCTCCAATCCATATTCCAAAAATTCCAGTTACACCTGTGACCTCCAGGATTAAATATAAAATTCTCTCTTTCGATATTTAAAACGTTTTATAATCTGTTCCTTTCCTACTTTTCCAATATTCTTACTTTTTTCTCCTCCCCACATAATTTGTAATGCAGTGACCTTGGCCTACTGACTGTTCCTTGGACACAACACTATCTCCTAAACTTTCTTCAGTGTTTTCACTGTCTATCCCCAATATCTAGAATTCTCTCCTTTCTTATCTTTTCCTGCTGCTTTCACTGACTTCTTAATGTATCAGTTAAAATCCTACCATCTGCACAAAGCCTTTCCCTATTCACCTCAAAGCTAATGCCTCCCTTTGACGTCACTTCCAACTTACTCTGCATATTCCTTGTATGTGCACGGTTGTTTGAATGTTATCTTTCCTTGTTAGACTGTGATCTCCTTGAAGGTGGGGCCTTCTTTAGTCTCCCCCTCCCAAACCCCCCTGGACTTAGCACGGTGTTTGGCACTTAGTAAGTACTACTCACTTGACTTTACTTGAACTTTGGGGCTCACAGGGGAACACACTTTCGATTCTAAACCAATTGGTTTTGTGTGTGTGTGTGTGTGTGTGTGTGTGTGTGTGTGTGCGCGTGCGCGCGTTTCACTAGTGGTGCTGTGCCATCAATATTTCTTATTGTTGTTTCATTGTTTTCGTCAGCCAATCAGAGAAGTAAATGGAGGGCAACAGGAATATACTTGTCTGTTACTCACACAAAACAGCAAACCAGGCTGGGTCATACTATATAATCTTACACACACTGCTTGTCCCCCAAAACAAAGAATTCTAAATCCATTTTTACCTCACTCTTGACAGAGTCAAGAGCTTAAAAGTTACTTTGGCAAGAAGGTGCCTATTTCCCCTTTATAAAAGAAAAGATTGTTTCAGACAGCTGATTACCTCCCTGATTAAGCTCAGATACAATGAGATTGTTGCAATAAAACACCTCCAATATCTCTTTGTTTCCTCATGTACACTCTATCAACACTAACCATGAATTGTCTTTTGCTTTAAAATGTGATTTTCCTTTGGTCAAATACAAACACATCTTAGAAGTGTTAAGATAAGAAATGCAACCAGATTTGGGTCTCACAACATCAACGAGCGAGTCACAAATTTCAAGAAATAAGACTTTCACTCCCTTCTTATTACATTTATTTCTTTTCTCAATAATGCTGAACTCCTATATATATTTTTTAAATCCTTAAATTCTATATGCTAAAAACCCTATGACAGTTATAATAATGCATTGTTGATTCATAAAAGTCTCTAGGTCTAAACCTCTGAACTCACTTTTTGCTTGATTGTTAGGTTTTGGGAGCTGAACTCTCCTTTTCCCCCTTTTCCAAAACAGTGCTCCCAAGAGAGAAGAAAATCTAAGATAATAAAGCAGCCTGCTTGGTGTCCATTCTATAACTTCCAAAAACCAGACTAACTTTCTTACTAATGTATGTATGAATAGCCTGGAAAGTTTTTTGTAGCACTTATGCTTAGAAAAAGCATATTATTCCCATATAACAACAATAGCAGTATCCACCTTTCTGGTTTATTGTTAGGACTACTTGAGACAATATTTGTAAAATACCTAGCACAGTCCCTAGTATACATTAGGTACTGTATAAATGTTTATTCCCTTCCCTTCCCCTCACAGTAAGTGCTTACTTAATGTTTGCTGATTTTTTTCGATTATATTATATAAAACATTGACAAACTCAAGTGGTTCAGATATAAGTGATTAGAATGGTGAGGGACCTTAATACTTAATACCTTAATACCTAATAGTACTTAATACCTAATACAGAGTGGTATTAGAGTTATTATCTCCTGTTTCTATTGGAGTTTAACACCTTTGCCACTGGAGATTTGGTTAAAGGAACGGGGGATATTTAGTGTATAGATAACAAGACTTAGGTGTCCTCAAGTATTTGAGAAATTGCCACTGGAATTGGAATTAGACTCACTCTGTTTGGCCTCAGAGAGTATAAGTAAGAGTTACAGGTGGAAGTTGCACAGAGGCGGATTTAGGTTTGATGCAAGTAAGTGAAGAGATTGCCAAGAGTCAGTTCATCATAGGCTTCAGACTAAGTGAGAAATTCTTTCAAACTCAATGACATTGCACAAGAAACATGTAGATAGGCTGAAGAAACGTTCATACTCCAGGGACCGTCTATAAATTACCAAGTGAAATTAGAAGGGATTCGTTCCCAAAATAGGAGCAAAAAACACTTTCCAGTACAACTCTAAGGTAAACATGTATGTGGGGTGAGCAGAAGGAGAGGTGTGGGCTTCAGTCTTAGCCTCCTTCACTAGAAGAAGACTCTGAAAGCTTCAAAGGGTCTGCAGGATGTTGGAATTTCCACCTTTCCAATCTTATCTTAGCTGCACTCAGATCAGCTGAAGGCAATGTTTATATCATGAGCTAAAGAGAGATGGCTACAGATTGACCTTTAAGGGAAGCTTCTTTGGCATCCCGTAAATGGAAGAAAAGAACTTGTAGCACCCAGAAGCTTTGAGTAAGCCCTTTGCCACTTATGTTCTCTATTGCTTAAGACAACTTTGCCCTGGACTCTATATATACTTGTAGGATGGTGTGGCACCTTCCACTTCTAGGGGGGAGGTGTGGAAGGGGGAGGATGGGCAAAGAAGTTTAGTACCAAGTGTTCTTACTCAATCACCTTAGTAAATACCCTTTTCTAAATGCTAACTGACCAAATGATTCTCAGCTGATGAGGGGGGTAACTATGGAGGTTCAAGCTAATGATATTAGATAATCATCTCACTCAGTTTTTCCCTAAAGCACTATGGGATAAATGTAACTAACCTTTTGGGACAACTTCTCTTTGACAGTGGGAGTTGAGAATAAGGATCCTCAGAGTTTACATAGCTTACAAAAGAAAAACAAATAATCATAGAGGTCCCAAAGTTTAAAGGGCTGCCTCAGGAGGTAAGTCCCCAGTATTGGAGAAATTCAAGTAGCTATTAGGTGATTTATCTGTTGGGATATGACAGAAGACATTCCCCTTCCTCTAGGAATTAGAGGAGATAACCTCTGAGGTTCCTTTCAAGTCTGAGGTTCAATGGTTTTGTGATTCACTTAGGTACCCATTATCTATTATTAATCTTTACATCTAAAGTTTGCCAAAACCCCATTCAAGACAACAAGGCATTTAAATGAAAAAATCAAAGGCAGAACACCAGGCAAATGATTCCCGTTACAATTATAATTCTACCTGTGCACAGTTTAAATTTGGAACTAATTATACATACTTTATATCAAAAACATTTCCTAGTTTATTAATGGAACCAACTGCACATTGCCGCAAATGAAAGCATCTGATGCCCTAATAGTAAAAGTATTTCTTTTAGTTAGGTCCCTTATCACACAAAAATCATTGCATCCAACAACTGAAGAGCTCTATTTAGTACTGCCTGGGAATCTTCACTTTGACATCTCTATCAGATAAGCCTGATGGTAAACAAGCAAGGGTAAATTTTAACTATGCTGCCAAAGCTTGTGAATCAAATTGCCCTGTGTCAGCCTTAATCCTGGGCTGGAGCTGTGAAATTAGGTAGGACTGTGTATTCCAAACCTCAGACAAATTATCACATATGTTGCACAGCTCTTCCTAATTTTTTCCAGTTTCGAAGGTTCCTTAACAAATTATTTGGTTGCAAACTACACCTCTGACATTTATTAACTTGTAAGAAGGTTATGCTGATGACTGAATTCTACAGCAGAATACTCTCTGTAAGGGAGAAGAAATAGAAAACAGACTGCAGCTCCTATTTCATTCTAATTTTCATGTAGCAAGGAAGAACTATCATTCATATCCCATCTCCCGATAATATTAATATTGAATAGGGTACTGCATAAGATTAAGATAACTTCATGAACTAAGAATCCTAAAACCAAAGAGTATAAAATAAACTGCTAAAAGAACTATACAAATTCTATGTTTCTCTACAGGGCAAAAGTGAATTCAGATCATCTGTGGGGCATTGTCTCTGTTTTTCAGACTATTTTCCCTCTGTTTACAGATCACTTTGGTGTTTAAAAAAACAAAAAGTGTGCTGTCCTCCCCATGTGATCTTTTCTTCACTGCTAAACCACCAAAAAACTTACCAATGTGTATCATTACTGCTTGAGTTGACTTGGGTCTTTGAGTTCTTCTTATATGTGGTTAAACGACTGAACTTAGAACCTAATTAGCAAAAAATAGTTAGTTAGAAAGGCTTTCCTCTTCAGGCCAGTTACACTGCTCCATTGCCCACACAACCCTGAAGGGCTCCCCCACACTATGATTGGTTCCTAGCAGCAGATTGTCCCCTCTTCCCCACATTTCAGTTATATTGAATGCACAAATTAAAAATCATGGCTCTATTGATGGTATGCCATCAACTTCACCAGAATGAATGGCTCTGTAGTGGCTCTATTTTTCAGGGAACACCAGGGACCTGACATCTGGTTAGTACAGGATCATAAGTAAATTATTAACTTACATCAGAAATATAGCCATTGCTTTATAACTAAGGTTAACTCTTCCACCATCCATGCACTAACTGCCTGGAAGTCCCCTGTAGGCTTCTGATGGTCATATGATATTACTTTGAGAACCATATCTTGCCTAGGATACGGATTTGGGAAGTGGAAATTCAAAGTACTGTCTTTACTGACTTTAAATTTTGAGGCGTGCCTGTAAAAGTGGAAACTTTTACTGCTGAGCCTCTGCCCTTCTCTTTGGAGTAGCAGTATTCTTGGTCTTTCTGTGCCTCTGACAGATGATAGTTTCCTAATAAGAATGAAGTAACTCAACAAACATGTATGCATTTTCTATGAAGTACCTTGAACATCCAAAAAAAAAGTAGGCTCCCTTTAGGAGCTTTTAGTCTGTTGGAATGAGGCAGTATTGAGAGAAGTAGATAAGTACAAGGGATATGCAAAGTAGTGAACAATAGTTTCAGGAGGGAGAGAATGCTAACACGGAGGTAAAGTCCTTGTATGACACCAGGAATTGCTTTTGTAAAGAAGTTAGGGATTCCCTGAATTTTGGTAGGAAGAGAGTACTCTAGAAATGGAGATTTATTGGCACAAACACATGTGCAGGTAGAATGTTTTGTACAAGGAACAGGTAGAAAACCCTATTGACTAGAGTGAAGAATGTGAAATATGAACTGAAGATGAAATGGCAGGTGGGAAACACATTGTGAAGGGTTGTGATTGACAGGCTGAACAGTTTTGCCCTTATCTTAGAGGAAATGAGGAGCCACTGAAGATTGAGTAGGGGATATTTGGCAGCTGTGCAGAGGTTGAGTTGGAGAGGGAGAGTAACTGGGGGCAGAAAGAAGTCTGTCTCATCTGGGAGAGAAGTAAGAGATTCAAAGGGGCCTCTTAACCTTGTGTATGCAGGATGGCCCCAAATAAACTCATCCTCTTTCCATTTGGACTCCTGTTTTCTATAACTGAGATTTCAAGATAAAGTGAGTATCTGTCTTATGTTTTGGAAAATGAGTGTGTATATATATTTACAGGATATTAGGCTGCATATATTTATGGGGGTGGACAGAGTCTCCTCTACTCAATATGGGGAGTGGAATGAGTCGTTAGAATCATCATGCCTTTGCTGATGCTTTTCTGTACCATTTTCTACTGAGACTTAGGAGAGAAAATGAAGCAGAAATAACCTTTAATACTCACAAATCATATTGCTCCCTGTCCATTTATCAGGTAAGTAAGCTGGACTGGTGCCTTCACTCCATTTACTAGGTAAGTATGCTGAAACACTTTTTCATAGCCTTTCATAAATGTATTAGTTAAGTGTCCTCTGTTCATATTAAGGGATGTGGAGCAGATGGTTTTAACATGGAATTCTTATTAGTTTTCTCGAGATACCTAAATACGTCCTCTTCACCATAAAGGGAAAATAGATGCCATTGCTCACTCATCCCTAATAAAGTCTTATCAAACTCCTAAATAAGGTTTCCAGGAAGAAACGGAGAACCAGAGCCCAGTTTTTAAGACTTTGAGGGAGTTCTCATGGGTTTTCTTTCCTGCTGAAGGCCAGGGCACCCTGCCATACTTGTTAGCTTAAATGGAAACTGACAAGGTGTTATGAAGAAAAGACACAGTCACGTGAGGAGGTTCAGGCTTTAAAATGATAGGGGCAGGAGGTCTTTAACATCCATAGATGAGGAAAATGCCTCAAATCATGTTTCTTCCACTATATAGGCTTTATTGGTACGCAGAGAAGAGAACTTTTTCCTCATTTTTTGGCAATATCTTTTGCTAATACAGTCCATTTTGTGTTATTTTATGCCAAGGCTGCAGGAGATCATCCTGAGGCCTACATTTTGCACCCCTCCCCCCACCTTTGCGGTTTGACAGTGATGGGTGGAGAAGGTGAAGGGAGGTAGCTTCTGATGGAGAAGGGGGTGGCCTGAATTAGCTGGTGCTAAAAATGCCTACACTCCCAAAATCAGCCAACACACTCCTCCATATTGAGCCTCTTTTCAGGCTGTGCTTTTGGCATATCTTTGTCTCCTATAGGACTCCTCAAAGATGCATTTTAATTTGTTTACAGATAAATATATTTTTTTTTAAAGTTTGTGTGTCTGCGGGAAGCAAAGTAGGAAGTAAGACAATGTAAATTACCCCAGGCCCCATGAATGATATCAGCTGACATTTATATTTTGCTTTAAGGTTTATAAACCTTTACAGGCAGCATCTCATTTGAACCTCCCAACCCTGAGAAGTAGGTGTTATGATTCCTCCCTGTTGGCAGATGCAGCACCTGGATGGTGGAATGGATAAAATGCTGGACTTAGAAGACCTCAGTGTTATTAATATAGGATCTTAAACATGTTAGCTGTGTGACTCTGGGCAAGTCCTGTAAATTCTCAAACTCTCAGTTTTCTCATCTGTCAAATGAGGAGAATAATAGCATTTGCTTCATAGTGAGAATTAAAAGAGATATCATGTAAAGTGCTTTGTAGTCTTAAAATGTGTATATTTTAGCTATTATAATAAGGAACAGTGTAAGGGGGTGCACAGGGTCACATAGATAATAAGTCCTTGAGGAACAGAAGTCCCATCTTTTTTTTTTTTAATGTTTATTAATTTTTAGTTTTCAACCTTTATTTCCACAAAATTTTGAGTTCCAAATTTTCTCCCCATCTCTCCTGTCCTCCCACTCCAAAACACCGTGCATTCTGATTAACCCTTCCCCAAATCTGCCTTCCCTTGTATCACACTGCTCCCTTCCCTCCCCATCTTCTCTCTTGTTGTGTAGAGTAAGATAAATTTCTATACCCCATCACCTGTATTTCTTATTTCCCAGTTGTATGCAAAAATAATTCTCAACATTCATTCCCAAAACTTTGAGTTCCAATTTCTGTCCCTTCCTCTCTCCCCACCCATCCCCACTGAGAAGGCAAGCAGTTCAGTATAGGCTATATATGTGTAGTTTTGCGAATGACTTCCATAATAGTAATTTTGTGTAAGAGTAACTATATTTCCCTTCATCCTATCCTGAGACACATTTATTCTATTCTCTTTTGACCTTGTCCCTCCCCAAAAGTGTTTACTTCTAATTACTTCCTCCTCCCATTTGACCTCCCTTCTGTAATCCCCCCACCTTACTTATCCCCTTCTCTCCTACTTTCCTGTAATATATGGTACATTTTCATAGCAAATTGAGTGTGCATGTTATTCCCTCCTTAAGCCATATGTGATGACAGTCAGCTTCACTTTTCCCTTTCACGTCCCCCCTTTTCCCCTCCTTTTTCTTGTCTCTTTTATGAAAGATAATTTGTCCCATTCCATTTCTCCCTTTCTCCTCCAAATACATTCCTCTCTCACCCCTTAATTTTTTTTAGATATTATCCCTTTCTATTCAACTCACCCTGTGCTCTCTCTCTCTCTCTCTCTCTCTCTCTCTCTCTCTCTCTCTCTATATATATATATATATATATATATATATATATATATACATATATATAATGTGTGTGTATGTAATCCCTCCAACTACCCAAATACTGAGAAAAGTTTGAAGAATTACAAATACTATCTTTGCATGTAGGAATGTAAATAGTTCAACTTTATTAAGTCCCTTATGAGTTTTCTTTCCTGTTTACCTTTTCATGCTTCTCTTGATTCTTGTGTTTAAAAATCAAATTTTCTTTTCAGCTCTGGTCTTTTCATCAAGAATGCTTGAAAGTCCTCTCTTTCATTGAAAGACCATATTTTCCCCTGAAGTATTATACTCACTTTTGCTGGGTAGGTGATTCTTGGTTTTAATCCTAGTTCCTTTGACTTCTGGATATCATATTCCAAGCCCTTGGATACCTTAATGTAGAAACTGCTAGATCTTATATTATTCTGATTGTATTTCCACAATACTTGAATTGTTTCTTTCTAGCTGCTTGCAATATTTTCTCCTTGACCTGGGAACTCTGGAATTTGGCCACAATATTCCTAGGAGTTTCTCTTTTTGGATCTCTTGCAAGAAGTGATTGGTGAATTCTTTCAATATTTATTTTTCCCTCTGGTTCTAGAATATCAAGGCAGTTTTCCTTGATAATTTCATGAAAGATGATGTCTAGGCTCTTTTTTTGATCATGGCTTTCAGGTAGTCCCATAATTTTTAAATTGTGTCTCCTGGATCTATTTTCCAGGTCAGTTGTTTTTCTAATGAGATATTTTACATTATCTTCCATTTTTTCATTCTTTTTTTAATTTTTTTCTGTTTTTTAATTTTTTATTCTGTTTTATAATTTCTTGGTTTCTCATAAAGTCATTAGCTTCCATCTGCTCCATTTTAATTTTTAAAGAACTATTTTCTTCAGTGAGCTTTTGAACTTCCTTTGCCATTTGGTTAATTCTTCTTTTTAAAGCCTTCTTCTCCTCATTGACTTTTTGGACCTTTTTGTCAATTGAGTCAGTCTATTTTTGAAAATGTTGTTTTCTTTGACATTTTTTTTGGATCTTCTTTAGCAAGCTGTTAAGTCACTTTTCATTATTTTCTTGCATGGCTCTCATTTCTCTTTCCAATTTTTCCTCCACCTCTCTTACTTGATTTTCAAAATCCTTTTTGAGCTCTTCCATGGGCTGATACCATTGCATATTTATTTTGGAGTTTTTGGATGCAGAAACCTTGACTTTTAGGTCTCCTTGTGATAGTATGCATTGTTCTTTCTCATCTGAAAGAGTAGAAGAAAGTGCCTGTTCACCAAGAAAGTAGCTTTCTGTAGTTTTATTTTTTTTTCCTTTGTGGGCATTTTCCCAGCCATTTACTTGACCTTTGAGCCCTTTGTCAAGATGACAGTATACTCTGGGGACCTGTAAGTTCTCAGTTCCTCCAAGGTGGCATAATCAAGTGAAAGGAGTTTACTCCTCTTTTGGGCTACACTCTTGTCTGTGAGCAACCATAAGTAGTCTGCTCTGCCCAGGATCTACTAGTAGGGTTCCCTCTCCAGAGCCTCTACCAGCTCCACCACTGGAGTGTTCCTCCTTACCTTAGGGTCACCACTCAGGGCTGAGGTCCAGATCAGTAGCTCAGTTCCCCCAGGGTCTTAAGGCAGAGGACTCCAGAAATCGATTCTGCCACTGCAGCAACTGCGTCTGGTGAGCCAGACCATGTTCCTTTCTCTGGGTGAGAGAGTTTTCTCACAGTCTTTGAAGCTGTCTTTGGCTTTTGGGGTTTGAGAAATCTGGGAACTGCAGCTGTTACCAGGGATTCCACCCCCTGAGGTGCGTTCCAGTTCTGTTCCTACTGCTGCTGAGGGGCCAAGGCAAGGCTGCACTCCATGGGCTGCATTCTGCCCTGAGCCTGGTGTGAGAGACCATTCCTGTTGACCTTTCAGGCGGCCTTGGGCTGGAAATCTCTTTCCTTCTGTTGTTTTGTGACTTCTGCTGCTCTAGGATTTGTTCCAAGTAATTTTTACAGGTATTTTATGGACTATGGGGGGAACCTTCTACAGGTCTGTCTTTCTACTCCCAGAAGTCCCATCTTCTTAACTCCAGGTGCAGTACTGTAGCCCCTGGATCCTCTTGCACCTCACAGTCCTGCTTTATCTCCAAATGAATGATCACTGAACCTTCAAACAATCCTTTGGGACTTCACAAGGGAACAAACTCACCATCAGAAAACATAGTACTTCAGTTTTTCTGGGGCTCCCTCTGACTTCAAAACACATACTCATCCAATGATGTCTTTGGAGCCTTTTTTAGGTTTGAATTTGTTTTCTCTTTCTAGTTCTCTCATGTAAATGACTATAGCATATACATATATGTGGAGAGACAGAGAGAGAGAGAGAGAGAGAGAGAGAGAGAGAGAGAGAGAGAGAGAGAGAGAGAGAGAGAGAGAGAGAGAGAGAGGTAGAGGTGGAGGAGAGAGTGCTTTTGCAAATACCTTGGAAAAATGGTTTCTTTAGATTGTCCACAATTCTATATATCTAGATTGTGCTCATTCTCCATTGATATATATGGGTGTGTGTGTGTATGTGTGTGTGTGTGTGTGTGTGTGTGTGTGTGTGTGTGTGTATGTATGTATTATAGATAATCATAAAACAGGTGTGGTCTTGTTTTTCATTTGTTTTAATATCCCTCTTGCCCAATTTCAACTCTGGCTAGAGGAAGGGGAAAAGCATGTATTTAAGTACTAACAAAGTACCATGTACCTTACAAATATTCACTCCTGTAAGCCTCACAACAATCCTGTGGGGTATGTACTATTATTGTACTGATTTTTAAAGATGAGGAAACTGAAGTAAACAGAGGTAAAGTGGGTCACAGAGGTAGGGCATATATGAGGCTGGATTGGGAGCCAAGTGTTCCTGACTCTAAGCCTAACAGTCTATCTACTGTATCATCTAGCTGCCTCCTAAGCTTTCTCAGGTTGTTACGGTTCATCATAAGATTCAGTTATTTATTCATCCACATGAATATTTTCTTGGTGATTCTCTATAGGGACAAATCAAAAGCCCTGTGACATCTGGGGTATCAAAATTGTGAATAACCCAAAGGCACTGGATGGACAATAGTGAGCAAAAGTAGACAATTTATCAGCAACAGTGACTTATGGAATCAGGACATGGAGCCAAGATGGCAGCAATGAAGCCAAACTCTTCCAATATTCTCCTCCAAACAACATTTTAAAAAATGTCTCAAATCTTTCCCATTCATTAATAGCCCCATGTAACCCACCTAGGTCACATGGAAGCCCAAGTCCCATGGGTCTGTGGAGGAAGCAGTTTGCTGAAGGGATGGAGCAGGAAGGATAAAACAGGAAGAGGTGTAGCTAGAGCAGAATCGAGAGGAAATTGAGAGCAGTTAGGGTGGAGGGAAAGAGAGGACACAGACAGGCAGATACAACTAAACTTGTGAAAGTTTGTTTGTAGGAAGGCCCCAACAGGGGTGGGGGGTGGGAGGAGAGGTTTGGGAATGTCTTTTTCCCCTGAAATGATAATGTGTATTGATTTCTTGGCTATTATGATGGCTTTGGCTTTCTGGTTTGGGGATTTGGTTTTCTGGGGTCTGAATAAATGTTTTTCTTCTGCCTTCTATATGGACAATCTGCTATACTTTGTGATTCCAAACTACCCCAGCATATTCATAGTCACCCTTGGTGCCACGAATATTGCCTGGGTGATACAGGGTAATGCAAGAAAATTATGAACAAAGGATTAGCAACTTGGTAAAAGAGCAACAAAAATATTGAAAAATAACACATTCATAAATAGACTTGTTCTTATGATAAAATAGATGCAAATATTCACTGAAGACAGTAACTCTGTAAAATGCAGAATTACCTAAATGGGAAAAAGTGATATAAAAGCTTACTGTAGAATATACTGCTTTTAAAATTGGAATTGGGCAAGTGGAAGATAATGATTCCATGAGAGATCAAGAAACAATAAAACAAAGTCAAAAGACTTAAAAATAGATGAAAATGTGGAAAAACAACTGACTTGGAAAATAATTTAAGAAGATATAATTAAAAAATTATTGGACCATAATAAAAAAAGAGGTAGAGGAGCCTAGACATCATATTTCAAGAAAATATAAAGGAATATATTAAGGATAGGAGGAAAAATGCTTAGATACCTTAGTTCTAGTAAAATAGAAATTGAAAAATCCACTGATGAACTCCTGAAAGAGATCCAAAAATTAAAACTCCCAGGAATATTAGAATCTAATTCCAGAGCTCCCTGGTCAAGGAGAAAATATTGCAAGCATCCATAAAAAAGTTATTCATAGAGTCACAATCAAGATCACACAAAATTTAGCACTTTCTATGTTAAAAGAGTAGGGAATTTGGAATGTGATATTCTGGAAGGCAAAGGGACTAGGATTCCAACTAAAAATAACCTATTCAGCAAAGCTGAGTATAATCCTTCAGGCAAAAAATAGATATTTAATGAAATAGAGGACTTTCAAGCATTCCTGATGAAAAGACCAGAGCTGAATAGAAATCTGACATTCAAATACAAGACTCAAGAGAAGTATAAAAAGGTAAAAGTGAAAGAGACATCATAAATGACTTGATAAGGTTGAACTGTTTATATCCCTATACTTGAGGATGATGCATATAACTCCCAAGAACTTTAACATTATTAAAGTGAAATTAGCATCAGTCTAAAAGGTATGACTATGAGTTGATTATGTTGAGATAATCTCCCACAAAAAAATGAAAGGATGAGAAAGAGGGATGTACTAGAAGAAAGAGGAGAGAGAATAGGGAAATTGGCTCACACAAAAGTGGCATGCAAGGAAGGACTTTTGCAAGGAAGGACTTTTACATGGAAGGGAAAATAGAAGGAGTGGCAGGAAATGCTTGAACTCAGTCTCATTAAAATTGGTCTAAAGAGGGAAGAATGATATACACACTCAATAGGGTATAGAAATCTATCTGACCAAATGAGCAAGTAAGAGAGTAATGTGATATCAGAAGCAGAGTGTGTATAGTACATGAGAGAAGATATTAACAGAGGCAGTGATTAGAAGCAAAACAGACTTTTGAGGAGGGATGGGGAGGAGGGAGAAAGAAATAAGGGAGAAAAAGGGAGAAAGAAATAAGCAGAAGAAAAAACAGATGAAGGAAAATAAAAAGTAATCCTCACTATGAATGTGAATGGAATTAACACACCCACAAAATAGTAGTGAATAATAGACTCCAACTAGTAGAATCCAACAGCAGAACCAGGATCTAATAATATGTTATTTATAGGAAATGCTCTTAAAACAGACAAAAAAAGAATTAAAATAAGGGACTAGAAGAGGTTTATTATGCTTCATCTGATATTTAAAAAGTTATTTGTATCAATCATGAACTTAGACAAAACAAACACGAAAATAGATAACAAAAAGAGATAGGGAAATTACATTTTTGTAATATGGTACCATAGATAAGGAAGTAATATCAAAATATTCTACAGTAAATTTCTCAGATAAAGAGGTCATTTTTCAAATATATAGCGAACCAAGTCACATTTATGAAAATAAGAGCTATTCCCTAATTGATAAATGGTCAAAATATATTAAAAGACAGTTTTCAGAGGAGAAATCAAAGCTATCAACAGATTTTTTAAAATGCTCTAAAACCCTATTGATTAGAGAAATGTTTAGAGAATAACTCTGAAGTACCACCTTGCACCTATCAGATTAGCTAACATTACAGAAAAGGATAATGAAAAATGCTGGAGAGGCCATAGAAAAATAGGGATACAAAAGCACTTTTGGTGTAGTTATAGAAACTTGTCCAATCATTCTGGAAAATAATTTAAATCTATGCCATGTTACCAGGCTATAAAACTGCCTGCCTTTTGATTCAGCAATGTCACTACCAGGTCTGTATCCCAAAGAAATCAAATAAATAGGAAAAGGAACTACATATACAAAAATATTTATAGCTGCTCTTTTTGTGATGGCACAGAATTGGATACTGAGGGGATGTCCATCTTTGAACAATGACTGAACAGGTTGTAGTCTATGGCTATGATGGAATTCTTTTTTGCTATAAGAAATGGCAAGTGGAATGGTTTCAGAAAAGCCTGGACAAACTGATATCAACTGATGCAGTTGGAATGAGCAAAACCAGGAGAAGATTATACACAGTAATAACAATATTGTAAAATGATCAACTGTCAAAGACTTAGCTACTCTGGTCAATACAATAATCCAAGACAAATCAATAGGACTCATGAAGAAAAATGCTATCCACTCTCTAGAGAGAGAACTTATGAACTCTGAGTGCAAATTGAAGTATATTTTTTTTATTTTATTATTATCGCCTTTATTTTTTTTTTGCAACATGGCTAATATGGAAATGTTTTGCATGATATCACATATATAGTTGAAGTCATATTACTTGCCTTTTCCATGTGGTACAGAAGAGGTTGGAGGGAGGGAGAGAATTTGGAACTCAAAATAATAATAATAAAAAGAATGTTAAAAACAAAGAGAAAAGTCCCAGTGACATACTCATGAAATAAATAAGAGACATTGCCCCAGAAATGTTTCTGGAAAAGCAGGTAAGTTAGTTAAGTTCAATAGCAATAGAATTCAACTCAATACACAAGTGCTGTATTAGTGCCTTGGCAATGGTTAAACAAATAAACAGAAAAAAAGAAACAGCTTTGCACTGGATAGGAGGATTTACAGGAGGACATGGACAGTAATCTCATAGAGTGAAGAAATTTAAATGAGTTCTGATATGCTTAGGTGAAGAGGATACTATGTTGAAGTGATCTCAGATCCTTTGAAATATCAGATTTATTAATCTATTCATTCAATAAGCATTTGTTATTACAGTCTAATGGGGCATGGTTCCTTCTGTCATGTAAGGGGTGAAGCGGGGATAGAAACCAAAACCGTACTTGGTTTATCCACAGATGATTCAAATTAAAAAAAAAAAAATGAAACATTTGAAAGTTTTCATGAAAACTATGAAAGTCTTGAGCTAATTAGTGGGAATGCAAAGGTTGAAAATAGCATAAACACTACCATCAAAGTACTTTTCATTGAACAACTAATACAAGTTGGAATTCAAGTGCACAGATAAGATTCAAGAAATTGTCATGACAGCTTGGAGATGTGTGAGATCCCCTTTCAAAATGGAGAGATCAGGGAAGGCCATGATATTGGCAGGTGAGGATTTCAATGGGCAGCAATGTGGTAATAAATCAGGATTAATGTCATTAAAATGGAATTCTAATTCAACAAGATTTTCTAACTGTTGGATGGGTGATCTTAACAAAAAAATAAAGCCCTCACAAATGTACGAAGGTGATTACTTTAGCTTTTTTTGCTCCCATCACCAGGCATAGATGCAAGTGATATAGGATTCTTTCCATTCTGTGGCAATAGTAAGGCTTATTGTCATGTGAGCAGAGAAATAGGGTCCACTATTATGGAAAGAATTTGAGAGTTTACTTAACGGGCAAAAGAAAATGCTTACCTATCTCAAATTTGTAGTCAGGGTTAAAAACATTTCCGCCTCGTTTTTCTTTCTTCCTTTTTTTCTTTCAAAGGCAACACTATGTGTTATTCAATCAAGAGGAATGGATCTCTTGAGACAATCAAATGGAAGGAAGGAAGGAAGGAAGGAAGGAAGGAAGGAAGGAAGGAAGGAAGGAAGGAAGGAAGGAAGGAAGGAGGGAGGGAGGGAGGGAGGAAGGAAGGAAGGAAGGAAGGAAGGAAGGAAGGAAGGAAGGAAGGAAGGAAGGAAGGAAGGAAGGAAGGAAGGAAGGAAGAAAGGAAGGAAGGAAGGAAAAGAAAGCCAGAGACAGAAAAACAATGCAAATATACTGGAGGGAAAATTGAAAGACATTTTTGTGAGTCAGATGACAAAACTTATATGACACCTTTCTAGAATAATCCCAAGAGACACCAAGTTCTGAATTGTTACCTTTTATACACTCAAAATTTTGAAAAAATGAATAGAAAATATTTCTTTAAAAAAGTACTTTATTCCAGTTCTTATGTTAGTATTTGGTTTTTCCTAAGAAACCAACAATGATCTCAAAATACTTTGGTTATATCTCAAACACCAAAGTCCACATAAGAATTCAAGTATCTACCATTATCACACTAATGGCTGGTTGACTGATGTAGAACTCACAGATATCTAATTGCATGAATTTTATTTCAATTTTACTCTAAACATTTTGCTGTTAGGTGGACAGAACCTATTGATTGGTGCTAGACTCCAGGGTTCTAGACTACATGGTGCTGTGGAAAGAGTATTGGATCTGGAATCAGAAGTACTGACTTCCAATCTTGGCTGTACCACTCACCTTTATGACCTTGAGAAAGTCATTTATTCTGTTTCCCAGTTCCTTTATCTATATATAAAATGAGGGGGTTGGAATAGGTGATATCTAAGGTAATTTCTAGCTCCAGTCTTATGATGCTATGATATCTGGTCTTCTGTAACTAAAAAATCATTTTGAGTAATAAAATGGTCTATTCTTTTCCTCCACAGCTCTCTCCTTAGAAGCTACCTTCCCCCACCCCCCAAAAAAATACCCTCTAAGAAGTATACCCTAATTTATACGACTAGCAGCATGGTTAGAATATTGTAGTGGACTCTAAATCCATTGGGTTCTAGTTCCAGCTATGCTGTGTGACCTTGGGCAATCAGTTAGGGCCTCAGCATCCTTTTCTGTAAGATTTGCCTTTCTGTTGCATTAGATTAGACAATAATACCACTTCCTTTATATAGTATTTTAATGCTTGCATAGTACTTTCCTCACAATAGTCCTTTGAGGTTGTAAACATTAAATGTCATTGTTCCCATTTAACAGTTGGGAAATTAAGACTTAAAGATGCTAACTTTCCAGGCTTTCACAACTAATAAATATTGGTGCTGGGACTTGAACCCATTTTTGATGATCTAATGTTTGTTTTACTTTACCAAGCTGTTTCTTTCTAACATCCATTTCATCTCCAACAATCTTTGATTCTAGGGTGCCAATTTAACATAATCTAATATAATCACAGCTCTCTGTTGTCTGGAAGTACTCAACTTGGTGAAGGTAATAGGTTGGATGTATCACTTGAATGGATGTTATTGGAATCTCTAGAGTAAGTTTATATGGCCAGATCTGAAGTAGAAAGCATCTCTTTGATCTCTCATGAATGGACTCCATAGAGGGGAGTGAGTTTATTTTTTCTTATTTATTTATTTATTTTTAGATTTTGACATTCATTTCCACAAAATTTTGAGTTCCAGTTTTTCTCCCCATCTCTCCCCTCCTCATAATGCCTTGCATTCTGATTACCCCTTCCCTTAATGTACCCTCCCTTTATTACACCCCAAACTTCCCTTATCCCCATCTACTCTCTTTTCTTGTGGGCAAGATAAATTTCTATACCCTATTATTTGTGTTTCTTTTTTCCCTGTTATATGCAATAATAATTCTCAACATTCATTTCTAATATTTTGAATTCCAACTTCTCTCCCTCTCTCCCTCCCTACCCATCCTCACTGAGAAGGCAAGCGATTCAATACCAGCTATATATATGTCATTTTGCAAAAGACTCCCATAATAATCATGTTGTGTAATACTAACTATATTGCTCTTTATCCTACCCTGTCCCCACCCCCTTTTTTATTCTTTCATTTGACCCTGTCCCTTACCAAAATGATTACTCCTAGTTACTCCCTTCTCCCATTTGCCCTCCCTTCTATCCTCCCCCTCACCCCGTTTGTCCCCTCCTCTCCTACTTTCCTGTAGTGTAAGATAAGTTTTTGCACCAAATTTATTGAGCATGTTATTCCCTCACTAAGCCATAAGTGAAAAGAGTGAGCTTCACTTTTCCTCTCTCATCTTCTCCCTTTTCTCCTCCATTGAACAGGATTTTTCTTATCTCTTTTATGAGTTATAGCCTGCCCCATTCTATTTCTCCCTTTCTCCTCCCAGTATTTTCCTCCCTCACCCCTTAATTTTTATTTTATTATTTTTTTGTGGATATCATCTCTTCTGTTTCAACTCAACCTGTACTCTCTGTCTATGTGTGTGTGTGTGTGTGTGTGTGTGTGTGTGTGTGTGTAATCCCTCTACCTCCCCAAATACTGAGAAGAGTGTCAAGAGTTACAAATATTATCTTTCCATGTAGGAATGTAAACACTTCAGCTTTAGAAAATCTTTTATTATTTCTCCTTCCTGTTTACCTTCTCATACTTCTTTTGATTCTTTTGTTTGAAAGCCAAATTTTCTATTCAGTTCTGGTCTTCTCATCATGAATACTTGAAAGCCCTCTGTTTCATTGAATGACAATTTATTCCCTTGAAGTATTATACTCAGTTTTGCTGGGTAGGTGATTCTTGGTTTTAATCCCAGTTCCTTTGACTTCTGGAATATCCTATTCCAAGTCTTTCGATCCCTTCATGTACAAGCTGCTAGATCCTGTGTTATTCTGATTATATTTCCACAATACTCAAATTGTTTCTTTCTAGCTGCTTGCAACATTTTCTCCTTGACCTGGGAACTCTGAAATTTGGCCACAATATGCCTAAAAGTTTCTCTTTTCAGGTCTCTTTCAAGAGGTGATTGGCAGATTCTTTCAATATTTATTTTGCCCTCTTGTTCTAGAATATCAGGATAGTTTTCCTTGATAATTTCATGGAAGATAATGTCTAGGCTCTTTTTTGTTGATCATGACTTTCAGATAGTCTCATAATTTTTAAATTGTGGATCTATTTTCCAAGTCAGTTGTTTTTCCAATGAGATATTTCACATTATCTTCTATTTTTTCAAACTTTTAGCTTTGTTTTCTGACTTCTTGTTTATCTCAGTCATTAGCTTCCCTGAAATCAATTCTCTTTTTAAAGAACTATTTTGTTCGGGGAGCTTTTGAATCTCCTTTTCCATTTGGTTAATTTTACTTTCTAAAGCCTTCTTCTCCTTGTGGGCTTTTTGGACCTCTTTTTCTAATTGTTAGCCTCTTTTTAAAGGTGTTATTTTCCTCAGCATGTTTTGGTTTTCCTTTAGCAGGCTGATGACATGCTTTTTGAAGCTCTTCTATGGCCTGAGCCCATTTCATATTCACTTTGGGGGTACTGGAGACAGAGGCCTTGACTTCCTCTGAACATATACCTTGTTCTTCCTCATCTGAAAGGATAGAAGGAAACACCTGTTCACCAAGAAAGTAACCTTCTATGGTCTTATTTTTTTTTCCCTTTTTTGAGCATTTTCCCAACCAGTTACTTGACTTCTGAATCTTCTGTCAATAGGAGGGTCCTGGTACTTCTCCTCTCCCCAGTACAAGGCTGGGGAGTACAATTCACTGGGGCTTTGGGTGGGCTCAGGGCTGCCTCTAAGGGCTGAGATTCAGATCAGCTGCTCAATTCTCTGGGGCTTTGGTTGGGGATGGGGCCACCACTGAGGGCTGAGGTTCAGATCAGCTGCTCAATTCCACCAGAGGCTTTAAGCTAAGCTGCCTGGACAATGGACCCAGGCTGCTTCCTCGGCCACTGTAGCTGCCTGCCTCCAGCTGCTGCCACTGCCTCTGCCACCACCTGGGGCCAGTGCTGTGGAAACCCCATTCCCCTCTTGCCCAGCTGGGAAAACCCTCCCACACTAACCTTTGGAGCTTTCTTTGTTGCTTGTGGGTTGAAGGATCTGGGACCCTCCCTGCTGGGAGTTCTGCCCCAGAAGTCTGTTCAGGTCCTGTTCCTCCCAGTGCTGCATGGCCAGGACTGGACTCCTCTCTGCTCAGCATCCCATGAGATAGACCTTTCCTGTCAGCCTTCCACATTACCCTTGACTTTTACCTCTTTACTCTGTTGTTCTGTGGCTTCTGTTGCTCTAGAATTTGTTGAGTGTCATTTTTCACAGGTGTTTTGTGGGCTGTGGGGAAGCACTAGTGTATATGCATCTTTCTACTCTGCCATCTTGACTCCACCCTGAGTGGAGTGAATTTAAAGGTGTTCAACATCTGCCCTTACTTTCAGGGATCAGTGGTAAAAATGTTTCATATAGCACATGATGAGCCAGGATATGGTCCAAATTTTTGAAGATAAATGCATGAAAGGAGAGGTAGCCTTGAAAGATTAGTATGATCAATCAATCAACTTGTACTTATTAAGCTTGTAATATACCTGCCACTTTGCTAGAATCTAGGATATAAGCCCAAAGCAGGTAGGGAGTTGATGGCAAGTAAGGTACTAATGGCAGAATTCTATTGTTATTTGTGAGCATTTGTTTCTAGGGAATTATTATACTCCTTCCACCCTCCTTCTCTCTCTCCCTCCCTTCCTTCCTTTCTTTCTTCCTTCCTTCTTTCTGACCTTCTTTTGCTTTGAACTCCAGAAGTATCATGGATATTGTAAAAAGCAAAGTATCGTAGTGGGCTTATGAAATCTTAAGGAATTGTCTCCTATTGCCTATATGACAGTTTGACTATGAAATTTCCTAGTTTATTTCACCAACCTAAATTTATCTCATGTCTACTTTTGCCTTCAGACAAATGAAGGCAAACTATTTAAGGAATTAAGACTGCTCATCCCCAGAGAATTACCACTATAGCTAGCCTGACATACCCTGAAAGGCATTCTTGAGGAGGATCCCAAAGTTAGGAAGATCAAGGCCTGTCAAGCCTCTTGGGAAGGTCAGAGTGCCCTATTCTGTCAATTACTGTCTTTATAAAAACTGGTACATGCACTGTTAATACCTACAAGATCCTGTCTGACAAGATTATTTTCTACACAGGAATGAGCAGAGGGTGTTTTTTGCACATTTTAATAATTTTCATACATTTCCATTTGAAAAACACAAGAACAGGAAGCTCCTTTGTTAGGTGAGAATAGGCTATAAATTCCCAGGCTGATGAAGTCAGTTCTGTTCCGACATTTGGTTCCTTTTAAGCAGCTCTAGAACCTAGCTTCTGTGTGATGAGGTGGAGGTCAATCAGAGTGTAAGGCCAGTCTTTGGTCTGATAATGCCAAGTAGATTTGCTGGGGACTGTTATTAGGGATGGGTTTGGAGGAAGAAGGGGAAGAAAGGGATTTGAAAGAAGGAAGAGAAGGATAATTTGATGCATTCTGATCTTTAATGCTTAAAGCAAAAATTATCTTCCATACAATATACAAATTGCTACCTATTACTTTTGAACCAACAGCTTAGTCACCTTGGGTAACAGCATTTCTTTTACATGATGGTTTTTGAAAGAAAGCCCACAAACCCTCCTGCTGTGCACTCAAGTTCATTTTGAGATCAGTGAAGAGAAATTACTTGACTCGTGGGCTTGCAGCACCATGATTTGTGGATATTGCATGCTGTGGATTTTTCCTTCTTCAGGGAGCAGAAGGGGTAGGGTTCAATATTTTCCAAAACATATTTGTAAATACTTTGCAACAGGGAAATCCTTCAGAAAGTGCTGCAACTCCTTTCTCTGAGAGTAGCCCAATTTCAAACCAAAACATTAGGGAAGCCTAAGTCAATCAGTAAAGTCATGATGGATAACAGAGAATTAGCAGGTTTAAATGTGTTGGGATTTTTTCTTAGGTTTTAGCTCAGTTATACATGGTACATGTGTAGTTGTATTTTTTCATACTTCTCCAAATCAGTGCTTGTTAAGAGGTTAATTTCAATTTTAGACTTGAGAACACAAGTGAATGGTGAAGCTGTTTCTATATCATCACTTACTTGTGGTCTCCTAGAACTGGAAGATACCTTAGAGATCATCAGATGCAACTGTCATCATAAACTCCTGCAAATAACTTAAGAGGAGAATTGAATTTGAGCACAGGTGCTATGGTAGGTGTAGGAGGCAGCACCAGCTGGCTCTTGAATCTAGAGACCTGGATTTAAAGCCCACTTCTGATGCTTACTACCTCTGTCATTGTTAGTAGTCTCTTAACCTCTCTAGGCTTTGATTTCCTCGTCTTTATCTTTATTTTTTTAAAAGAAAATTATATTTCAGTTTGCACTCAGAGTTCATCAATTCTCTGTAGGTGGGTAGCATTTTTTATCATGAGTCCTTTAGAATTGTCTTAAATCACTACGTTGATCAGAGTGGCCAAGTCTTTCACATTTGATCATCGTTATAACATTGATGTCATTTTGTACAATGATCTCATGGTTCTTCTTACTTCACTTTTCATCAGTTCATATAGGTCTTGTTACTTTTTTTTTTCTAAAACTATTCCCCTCTATCATTTCTTGTAGCACAATAGTATTCCATCAGAATCATATACTACATCTTGTTCAGCCATTCCACAATTAATAAGCATTCCCTCAATTTCCAATTATTTTCCATAACAAAAAGATCTACTTTAAATATTTTTGTATATATAGGCCCTTTTCCTCTTCTTTTGAAATCTTTGGTGTACAGACTTAGTACTAGTATTTCTGGATCCAAAGGTATGAATAGTTTATAGCCCTTTGGGCCCCCAAATTATTCTCCAGAATAGTTGGACTAGTTCTCTACCAACAGTTCATTAAAGTACCTATTTTTGCACATCCCCTCCTCTTCCTCCTCCTCCTCCTCCTCCTCCTCCTCCTCCTCTTCCTCCCTCCTCCTCCTCCTTCTCCAGAATAGTTGGACTAGTTCTCTACCAACAGTTCATTAAAGTACCTATTTTTGCACATCCTCCTCCTCCTCCTCCTCCTCCTCCTCCTCCTTTCAAAAACCACCTTTGAGATGGGGCTATATTGAAGAAACAATTCGTGAAAGGCCTGATTCTCAAAACTGTATGTTACCTTGTCATAAAGGATGGTACCCAGATTGCCCAGGTCTCCTCCTGGTAGGTAAATGTTAAGCTAAAGCCAAGTCATTTAGAAGTCTAGGATTCTACACAACAATTAATAAAAATGTACAATTTTCACCTCTCTTAAAGAAGGGCTATGTCATCAGAGAGAGAAGCCTTTATCAGCAAGCACATTGATAGGACTAATGACTTCTACCTAAGAGAGGGAAATACTCTGGTATAGTTTATAGATAGGAGACCTGCATTGTAGTTCTACTCCTGGTGTATATACTAGTTTGTGACCCTAAGCAAAACACTTTATTTCTTAAGTGCTTTGAGTTTAGCAGTTGCAGAGAAAGTATCAAAAGTAAAAAAAAAAAGATTCTCAATTGGACCCCTAGTTCAGAGCAAGGCCTGGCTGTTGTTGGGCACTTGATAATTACCTGCCTGATGGAATTTTGAAATTATACCCACGTAGGGGGAGTGGGAAGTATGTAAGGAATGTGAAGGAAGAGTGTGGAACACAAAAAGTGAGAAAGCAAAACCCAGAAACTGCTGATCCTTTCCTAACTCACCTCTGTCATACAATGAAAAATGGTCAGAGAAGCACAGGAGACTCAACCTTTATATTTTAACCTGCTTCCAGGATTTGTGCCTATGGAAGTTGTTCATGTCTAGGTCTTATTGTGTCCTGAAAACATTTCATGGTAGTACTCAGTTACCTTTTCTTATTTCCCCGAAGGGGATTTCTTTCTTGCAAAGTGTTAAACCAAGGAAGAAAAATAAAATTAGGTTCATAAAACAACTGAGACTGTTAAATCAGAAAAATCAGTTCTTAATTCTACCCCATCTCCTCAAACAGGAAGAGTTAGAAGGTCTTTGGAGAGTGATATGAGATATAGGCAGCATACAACCTCATTATAATGCATGGTACATGTCGACAGCAATTTTTCAAGGCTTGTTCTAGACAAGATATTGCTGCATCTTCTGTATATCTTGGGATACTTAATGAACCCCAATTCAAAGAAAACAAACAGAGGAAATTTCAATAAATCAAATGGGAAATTAAAAAAAAACCCAACTCATTACAATGTAGTGATTTCCAAATTGGGGGGAGGGGAGGCTCTAAATGGATTTCCCAGTGGTCTAAAAGTGAAAAAAAAAAAGCCATTACCATAAATTATGGAAATATACACTGGTCTCAAGTGCATCACATTTTCATATCATTTTCCTCTCTTAATGACACAGGCACTTATCCTAACATCTGTTTTTGGGGGTGGTAGAAGACTTCTCTTTCTTTTGTACTATGTTAGAAATTCAATAGAACACATTTACAATGCTGGTATTGGGAGACAGAATTAACATCTGCCATGTAATACCAGGCTGTCGTTATATGAATTTTTTGGTTTTTAAGTCACTACTTGACACACAATATGTCTGAGTTGTGACATAGTGGGATTGCATTGTACTAAATAATCAATAAATTTTGAAAGTGCTGATTTTATATATGGTGATGTTAAAGATGATTTAATGCAACCACTTAAATTAAATGATAATGAGACTTCCCACTCTCACACAGTGGATAGCCCTGTAAATTAGAAGGAAATCAGAGATATTGAAAGACACTGCATAGGAAACGTCAAGTAAAAATAGAATTTGTCACCCACAGCCACTCATTGTTATTATAATTCTTTGGACTGCAACAAATACCACAATAGAAATTCAAAGTCTTACTACCAAGTCCTAGAGAGTAAAGATAAATCCAGTAAAATTTGATTATCTGCCCTAATGAACAGCAAATCTCATGTTCAAATAGCAACTGAGGTTGATCTGCAGAGACTTGTCATTCATCAGAATGACAAATGTACAGTTAAGATAGCACTAGGAATATGGACAAAAGAGAGATGAAGGAGAATGAAGTGAACAAAAAGAGTCAAGAAAGAGAAAAGAGGAGGAAGGAGAAAAACAAAGGAAACCATGAGAAGGAAGAAGAAAAAAAAGGAAGAAAGAGAAAGAAAGAGAACAATTAAAAAAATAAAGAACAGGAGTAAAGTAGAGTCTACTAAAGAGTCCATCAGAAATCAGTTGGATGAGAAATATCTGGAATGTCCTAGAATCTCACATTCCCCATAGAGTGGAATTTTGTGTAAGGGAGGTTATCTGATGCAGTGGTATTTATACATATTTGGAGTTAGTTACCAAAGAACTACAAGTATGTTATTGAAAGTGGTACCATCTCTAAAGTGATCCTCTGACAGAGATCTTACAGAGAGATTCCAGTTAATTTTTCTTAAGTTGGCCTCCTTTGACGGATATAACACTGAGAGACTCTCATTTCTATATATACATTATATATTGTTTTATCCAGGTTATTCCTTTTTCATTTGCCCTTGAACTCATACCATGAAATGAATTACTTGTTTTGGGATGTGATTGTTTAAATATTTTTAAAAAATAAATATTAGACCAGGTTACCCATCTTCTTGAGGAGGGAAATAAGCTAAAGAATTAATTGATTCAGCTGTGATTGGATTGAGCCCTTCATGTCATCCTGTTCTAGGATGAGTCTTCTTTCTGTTCAGGTTTTAACAAGAATCTAAATCAAGCACCTAGATGGGTCTGCATTGCAGTAGCAATCAGTTTACACCCTGAAGCATTAGATTTGATTATGCATTTCCTCTGCCACCTCCTCATTAAGCTCTCTATTTAATTCAGACTATCCCCAGAATTAAATTGCTCTAACTCCCACTCTCGTAGCATCCACAGGGGCAGCACGGCTCAGTGGGCTGTTCAACCAACTGGGAGTCTTGGAGCTGCTGCTCCATTTTTTCAGTCTGACCCTCAGGAAGTGAGAGGGATTTTCTGAGTCCTCACCTAGAAAATGAGAAAAATAACAATGTTGACCCAACCCTGCAGGGTGATTATAGAAAATAACTTACCAAAACAAACACCTTCAGACTCAAATATACAAATGCAATGGGTGCAGTATCATAGGAAAAAACCCTGCTCACACCTTTTTCTGATGTTTCTTTGAAGAGTTGCCCCTTTTTTTGCTCAGACAAGAGAGACTTCTGAGATAACTATATAGCTTTGATTGGGAAAAGATCATATCGTAGCAGTGACATCTCTCCTCGTTACTGGTTATCCCTCCCAATCAGGATTCCCTCAGGATTCTACAGACCTTTGGAAACCTCATTGTTCAGTATGGCTCTTTCCATTTCTGCAATTCACATTGCAAAGCTCAGGGAGGGACATGTTGGAGTGGAGCCAACGTTATAACATATGGAAAAAAAATGACTTGTTCTCTCTAAGCTAGATCCAGTGTCCTGAATAAAAAACATCCTTATGATGTCTGTCCTTATTAAAAGAAGAACAATGGAGAGGATCCTTCTAAGCTCAGTGCCCACACAGCTGTACAACAGTTGTCTTTAAGTCCTCTATCTTTAATTTTTATAGTTATGCTATCCTTTTTTTCTTCTTCAGGAAATACATATGAAATTTTCTCATATTTCAGTACTTTATTCCACTGTCTTAAAAAAAAAAGGGGTGCAGGGATGTATAGTTGTCCTGTATTTGGCACAGCATTTGAAGGTCAATGCGTATATTCTCAGTCATCCTGATGGCCCACATATAAAAATAAGGATTTATGGATAGAAGGCATTTAGGTCCAAAGTCGTCATTTTCCAGATGAGGAAAGTGAGTTCCTGAGAGACAAAATAGCTACAGCAAAGTCAATCAGATAATAGATGACAGAGTTGTAATTTGAACCCACCTTCTGCATATTTTTAGGTTTTTTTCTACTTCATCAACTAATTAACAAGAATTCTGTAGGCACTTATTTCTTGCCAGGCACCATGGAAATGCTTCTTCTAGATAATAATCAAATAAAATAGTCCCATCCCATTTGCTGGTTTCCCTCAGATGGTGTCCCCACTTGCCTCAACTCTTTGACTACTCCTTGGTTAGATATTGCACATCCTTCATTTTTAGGATGAACATGTGATATTGCAAAACTCAGGATTCTGACTGAGTTAAAAGGAGACCTATTTCCTTAAAATTTTGGTCAATGAGGAAAATTGGTTACCAAAGAACTTGAAATTGATTGGTTATGTTTCCTTATTAGTATTCATTTAGGTCATTCAATGCTGTTATTATGAATGTAGATCCTTTAGGGAATTCAAGGCTGAACTTCCACAAAAATATTTTGGGAAGATTTTATTTTATTTAAGTATTGCTTTTAACCTATCTTTCTTATCATGGAAAAAAAAAGTGCCTTGCAATTGGAAATAATTGTCAGACCATTTGATCAAGGAGTATATACGTATTTTCTGTGGGAGGGGTTTTGAGAAGAAAGGCTCACTGTTAGTGGAGCTGTGGATTGCTTCAACTATTTTGGAAAGCAATTTGAAATTGTGATTTAAAAATGTAACTAAAACATTCATACTCTTTGACCTTTAGATTACCTTCTTAGGTATATACTTGAAAGAGGTTAAAGACAGAAAGGTCCAATGTGCACCAAATAGCACTTTTATGGTGGCAACATTTTATTTTTGTAGAATGGCTAAACAAATCGTGGTACATGGAGCTATTATTATAATATTGTATATTATAATATATATTATAAAAATTGTTAAGGCTGAATTATAAGAAACAATTTATATAAAGAATCCAAATGACATAGGAAGATTTATATGAACTGATATATAATGAAAGAGGCAGAGCCAGGAAAACCATCTGTGTGTGTGTGTGTGTGTGTCTTTCTTTCTCTCCCTCTCTCCCTCCTTTCCTCCTCTCCTTCTCTCTCCTCACTTTCCTCTCTCTCCACTTCTCTCTCTTCTCTCCCTTTAGACTACGGCATTGTAGACTGACAAAGCAAGAACAAAATGAAATTGAATATTGTTACAATATTGACAAAGCTCATCCAACCAAAAGAAATGAAAAATTCACTTCTCTCTTCCTCCTTCGTGGAGAAATGAGACCAAGCTTGTGAAACTTGGAATGTACTCTCATATTAAGTTGATGTGCCGGTTGATTTTGCCTGTTTTTCCCCTTATTCCTTTTATTTTTTATTGTGAGCAGTGACTCTCTGGACAAGGGAACTAAGGGAATATTTGAAATTAAGGTGACAGAAAATTTTTTTTCAAGATTTAATGAAAGTACTATATGAATATTTTCTCCTTTTGAAAGCACCTTGAAAAAATTCCTATTCTCGTCTTTCATTATATGATCCTGTATCCATACCCTCTATGATATCTTCATCTACAGTCAGGCTATTCCAAGAAGGAGAGAAAGCTACAGGTAAATCACTAGTTTGTGATCATTTCCAAGGAAGAAAAAGCCTGTCCTTATTTAGAATTTAGAAATTTCAAAGAAATTGGAAATAGAAATTTTATAGTCAGCTCCCTTTCCTTACCTAACAAATCTTTCTGTCCCATAGATTTTTTTTTCAAAGGGCAGAACATATTATGCAATGAACGTACATAGACTAAAATAAAAACTGTTTACCTGGAGGAATATTTCTTTTAATTCAAGCAAGAAATCAACAAAGCAACTTCTAACTATAGGGAAAAGTAGCACTAATAAAAATGATCAAAATCCATCCAAACACATGTTTCCAGGAGAAGGTGGACCTGAATTAGGCTTATTATTAAATTATACAATCAGAATCCTGATGCTCATATGTTAGACCACAAAATCTAGAAGCTAGGATAACAGGTGCTTCATAGAGACTTTCCTGCCCCAACATATCTGTATGTCATGCACCCAATTCCTGCCTCTCATGTCTGAGACCCTCGAGAAGAAAAGAGAGAATGAATGAGTAAGAATAATAGTAACTAATATTTAAATATGACTTAAATGTTTACCAAATGTTTTATATATGTTTAATTTGACCTATGCAATTACCACATGAGGTAAGTCATGTAAGTCTTATCATCTACTTTTTTGCAGATGAAGAAGCTAAAGCTCTGAAAGATTCCATGATTTGTCCATAGTGACACAACTAATAAGATTAGAGACAGGGTTTCAATCCAGCTTTCTTCTGACTTCAAGTCCAAAGATCTTTCAATTGTATCACATAGTCTCTTGAGAAGGCTCCATGCCTCAAGAAAGGGCTTCTTAACTATCTGTTGTGGCCAATAATAGCTCCTTCCTTGGCTCCCTCTTTTGCCCAATCCCACCAGGAAAGGAGAAAGAAAGAATTATTTTACTACTTTTTTTTCCATAATACCCATGATTTCATTGGTATAGGGAGCTCCTAACATGGGGGCAGTTCCTCTACCGAAGTATGTCAGAATTTGTTTATAGCCTAAGTGTATTGCCTGATGGGATCAAGAAGTTAAGTGGCCAGTATGTGTTAGAGCAAGGTTTGAACCCAGGTCTGAATGAGACTGGCTTCTTAAGCACTACATTGCCCTCCCTGTGCTCTTCCACTTTTTTTTTCTTTTTTCCCTTCATTGCTGTTTTTCAGAATTTATTATTTTCTCCGTCAGATTCCAACTCTGTTTGAGGATCAGTTCTTTATGGTCATATGCCGTTTAGTTTCTGTTGGAAATGGATGGTAAAATGAACATATTCTACATTCTACATCAGGTCACACCATCAGGAAATACACTGGATTTTATTGTCACACTAGAAATATGGCCTTTGTGAATCAGAGGACCCTTCCATTAAAGGGAATCTATTCCTCTAATGCAGTGACATGACATGGAGGACCCACAGATGACTTTTATTCTGCAAGGACTGATATGTTAAATATCATGCAAGCAGGCTCTCACAAGTAAAAGTAAAAAAAAAAAAAACCACAACACAATACTTCTGTGCTTAGGAAGTGAATTTCTGCTCTATTTTGCATTAGGACAAAAACTGAAAACTATATTGGATATATTGTGCAGTAATGAAAAGAGAAGGGGGATAGGAAACCTGAATTCTAATTCTTTCTCTGCCACTAGCTATGCAGGGCAGCAATGTGGCTCAGTGGACAGAACTCTGGGCCTGGAAACAAGAAGACCTGAGTTCAAAATCTATGTGACCTTGGGTAAGTCACTTTTTTTTCCTGTTTGCCTTAATCCACCGGGCAAGGGAGTGGCAAATCACACAGCTAGTATCTTTGCCAAGAAAACTCCATATGGGGCCATGAAGAGTCAGACAGTACTGAACCACATCAGCAACACACTTCACTAACTATACATGTGACCTTGGCAAGTAATTTAATCTTTCCTGTATTAGTATAATGAATCTAATAATACCTTTCCGTACACAACTGGGATGCTGTGAGATAAGAGAATTAGAGAAAAGAAGAGAAGCCTTGGGAAATATTTGATGTAATCATCTTTGGTTGAATATTGATTGAAACATCTGTGACAGGAGAGAGTACATTTGTGAATTAAAAGTGTGGAAGGAAGAAAGAACTGTAGCTATAGGTCTCATAAGGCACAATAATACAATGGATAAAGGCTTTGGGAATCAATTGTTTAAGAGCGGTGAATGCCAAACCAAGAGTTCATTTACTAGACCTTTGGTTAAAATGGAATATGGGTGAGCAAGAACAAAGGAGATTCACCTCAAAGACTTTTCAGAATGGCAGAAATGCAGAGCAACACATCAGACTATCCGGATGGTAACAAAGGAGAAAGATAAAGCATGAAAGCTCTTGAAAAGTGTAGGGAATATGAAGTGATGCAGAGCAAAAACAACGTTGTAAAGACCAACATCTTGGAATGAACCAAGAATTCTGATCAACACATTCAAGGACCACAATTCCAGAATACCTATGATGAAGAATGCTACCAGTCTCCTGCAGAGAGGTGATGAACATGAACTGCAAAACAGATGTACATTTTTGAACATAGTCAAGATGGGAGTTTGATTGGTTTGACTATCTGTATTTGTTTCAATGGTTTTGTTTTTCTTTTCTTTTTCTCAATTATAAGTGCTAGTTAATTGAAATAAAATATAAATTGAAAAAGAAAAGACTATGAACAAAAAAGAGGAAGGTAAGGAAAATGTGAAGTTAGGATGATTGCAAGCAACTGAAATGAGCATGTGAATTATTTTTCTTCCTTTGTCTTGGTGATTACCTTAAGAACTACAAACATGTATATATATATATACACATAAGTTCATATTTTATAGTATCTATTTTAAAAATCTGTTCTTATATAGTAAATTATATATATTTTTTAATTGTGAGAAGCAAAATAATAAATGTGAAAATACTTCAGAGACTATAAAGGGTTTTTTTTTTGTTTTTTTTTTAATAAATGGATGGCATCATTGCATTTGTGGAAACCCATGCTATAGTGAGGGGAACAAGGCAGGTTCTACATTTCTAGTATAGAAGGAGAAACTTGAATCGCCAACATATCATAGAAGCTTTCTAAGTTAAAAGAAAATCAGATAATCTAAATAAAATGAAGTTTGTCCTATTGGAAGTATTTGCATAAAGGGTATTTGTCTTTCTACATGGACTTTTGCCATTTGGATCTGGTTCTCCTAAGTATAAGTCCTACACGAATAATGAAGATAGAAAGAAGGTAAAGCAGGCAGGCAAGAGAAATTGTCTTTCCAGCTGTTGAACTCATATTGAACATCAGACACTGGGAAATTACCATAAAATGGGTATATTCAGGACTTAACTGAACTCTATTTACTCATTGCTCAGATAAAGGCATATGATGAACAGTCCCTGCACCTATCTTCTGCTAAAACACCCCAAGGATCCTTTCAGGAGGTACAGGACCACAGAGCTCTAGCTGGAAAGGACTGTGAAGAGCACTGAGTCCATGTCCTAATTTCACAGATGGAAATTAAGAGGTCTGGAAGACCTAAGTGATTTGCCCATTTCACACTGTGAATTAAGTGCCAGTGCCATGATCTGAACCCAAATCCTGTAAATCTATATTTAATTGTAGGTTTAATTGTGGGAATATGCATTCCGTCTAAGGAAATTTAGGGAAATTGAATCCAACCCTGAGAGTACTAGAAAGAGCTCCCAGACTATGGTTCTCTGAGCTCCAAATTCAGGTTTCTGGGATGGGAATTCTTAAGTGATGGGAGAAAAAAGTTTTCTTTTAAAAATAGTCATTTGTTAAAAATTGAAATATATCTACCTCAAAAAATAATGTCCTTTAAAAACAAAGTTATTTTGCTAGTTTGAGAACATTAAAGATATATTATGTATAATTTAGCTTCTTTAGAAGATTGTATTTATTATATTCTATTGTAAGAATCATTTATTAAGACAATAATTATAATTTTTTTTTATAAAATTACTGGTAAATGCCTTTTGTAAAATAAATAGGACTCAAAGTTCCTGAAAGATTGTATTATCTCTTAGATTTTGACAGTTTATGAAAAGTAGGCTAAACCTTGAGAAGAGAGAAAAACAATCAAGATTTTTCTATTATTTTCCGTACTTAGTCCCCTCTATAATATCAAGAAAAGAGCTGAGGGGAACAAAAAGAATAAAAGAGTGATGACTGGAAAATCATGGCGTCTCCCTTTTGCCAGATGTAACATTTGCATTTCTTGAGTAGTTATAAGTCTTTGTTTGCCTACACAGGGTACTGAAAACTGAAACCTAAATTAAACTTAGCTGAAATATATAAAGCAATTTAAGGTTTAGAAAGTCCTTTAACATACATTATGCCTCCTTATTCTTACAACAGCCTTGTAAGGTAGGTACTATTACTATCCTCATTCAGACAAGGAAATCTTGGGGCCAAGTGGCTTATCCAGGATCACAGGGTTAAAGGTGAAACTTGAACCTATATTCTCCTAGCACTGTTGTCTCCTATTTCAGACTGATTTAGTCTTCATTTAGTATAAACACAGTCTGAATCACACATTCTTCAAGAGTGTGGAAAATACAAAGCAGGTTGTTTGAGTTTCAGGACCTAATTTCAAGAATTGTTGAAGTGAGGCTTTTCTTATGCTTCTCCCCTCAATATTGAGCAATGAATGTCTCTAAGGAGATGATTTCATGGCAAGTGTGTCACTAAAAAATAAAAGCAGAACCCATATATAATTCATGTTTCCAAGTGGCATTTATTCAAAGGTAAAATCTACCTAGAGAATCTGCTGAAGAGCGAGTAGGGTGCTGTAATTTGACTTCCTCTGATATTTCTCCCAGACCTGTAATGAGTCCCAGTATATCAACAGCTCCTACATTTGGACAGGGTGGTATAATAATAGTATATCTTCAGCTGAAGGAATATTTGTCAGAATGCAATTTGAGACTGAGGCTTTTTTGGTAATAAAGAGAAAAAAACAAACAAAATGTCATTCACTTCTAATTGAGCTTATGGGCAAAGTTTTATCTTCAGTCTGGCCTTGAAGTATTTGGGGGTTCTGATTGGTCAGGGTACAAGCAACTAAGCTAGAAAAAAGTCTTTCTGATCTCATGATTTTTATTTTAGACAGCTTGACCTTGGCACATATCCAACACCATCGCAAGTAGTTGTTATCTACAGAAGATGCCTGGACTGAGCTGAGTCTCATAATTAACCCAAGGATGACCAACAATTAGAAGTCTTAGGAGGTGGTTTTTATCTCAGGGTGAATAGCCTGCCCAGTGCAGATGCTAAAAATTATCTTTATAATGACTCATGAAAAAATGCTATTATCTGAGGAGCGGGGGTTGAGAGACATGGGGAAACTCTACCCAGTAAGACATACAAAGATTAGAAATCATCTCTAAGCCTCAGCTATTTGATTGTAAAGTGAGGGAGATGGATTAAATCGTCTCCAAGATTATTTGAAACTCTAAATCCTAAGAAAAAATAAAATAATTTTAATAACTCATCTAAGAGGTTACAAGAGGGTATGATAAACTTCAAGAAAAATTGTACTTCAACATACAAGCAGAAATGTTTACAATATACTACACTTCATGTAAGTATTTGTTTCACTTTAGAAAAGAATGTTCACAAATGGAGGTTGACCTGGTGGTTTAGAATACAATTATTATTTATTACAATGAGTAATAATTTATATAGAATTTAAGGATTTGCAAAGTACTTTACACATAGTGTCTCATCTGGTCTTCATAATAGCCCTATGAATGAGGTGCTATCTTTGCCCTCATTTTACACAAGATACAACAGGCTGAGAGAAGATGGGGGAATTGCCCAGGGAGATAGAACTCCGGTGTCTGAGGCAGAGTCATCAGAACTTCCTGATTGTAAGTCCAGTACTCTACTACACAACGAAGCAGGTAGACAATCTTATTTTTCTAGAGCCAAAATTTATAAATCATCCCTAACTAAAGTAATAAAGCAAGCTATATGTTTAAGTACTTGAACAAATCTGTGATTGTATCCATTTGAGAGTCCCCTTCAACATAATCCATCCATTACTGATCTTCTTGGACTGCTCTAGTCAATGTAATCCCAAATGCTTGTTACTGGAGGTTCACCCAATGTGCTGAAGGCTTTCTTCACTTTCTTCCAATATAGAGAGGGTGTCAGTGGGGTACTACAACTGTTTACCTATCAACTCTTGCTCTTGCTATGTGACAAACCCAGTTGCTCTCTCTTTCATAAAATGCATTGATGACATTCTATGTACCTGTCCTTTTGTGGAATTCTACATTGTTCATAATTTGCATCTTGCTCGCATCCACCAGGTGATTTTTTTTCCCTTCCTCTCTATGATGCTTACTTTCATACCTTTGGAGGCAGTGATATTATAGGTGTATTGATAATGCATTTTTGCTTATGGTTAATATAATTTTGCTTCTTAATGGGAAAATCTTCTCAATTCATTAATGAGCCTGCTGAATAAGGGGAGTTTGATGAGGGATTTGTAGGAAGGCTCACATCTTTTGTTAATTTTCTAATGAAGTACTGGTTCTCAAGGGTTGTGATGCCCTCTGGCTCTAAAATGTGTATAAAAAGTCTGAGGTGAGGTTTTTTTTTGAGGCTTACTGATTGGAAGAGTTTGCTTGGCCAGACAAAACTCTGTGCAGCTGCTAAGGAGCCCTGCCCCACCTTTGAAAACCCAGATATTGGTGTTTGTCGTGGTTGTCCTTCATTTTCGAATAGAACCATGGCATTAGAGAAATGATGACATGACTTGCACTTGACTTTGTTTTGAATGTCCTGAGCCATCTGGATCCAGTGACCAGATACTCATCAGGATGACTGGAGATGGTCCAGGATGCAATGGGAGACCTTGGCCTTTAAGGCTAAGGCCTTTTCAGGTAGTCATTTAAAGTGAGGTAATGCCCATTCAGGTCTCTTTAAAAGTAGTCAGGGGAATGGCCCTTTTAATAGAAAAGAAAAAAATTAGTTAAATAGATAAATCATGCTGGGAAGGGCAGGACTCTCAGGGTTGTTTAGAAGAGAAACAGTTACTATTGGGATTCACTCTAAGTGAGGAGGGTCCAAAATAGCCATTGAGTAGAGGTTGGGCAGGGACCCTTCCTTGTTCAATTCATGAGCTTCAAAGTCCACGAGGTCTAAAGTTTTAGGGGAGATGAGAAAGAAGGAAAAAGGGAAGGGAAGGGAAGGGAAGGGGAGGGGAGGGGAGGGGAGGGAAGGAAAGGGGAGGGGAGGGGAGGGGAGGGGAGGGGAGGGGAGGGGAGGGGAGGGGAGGGCAACTGTATGTATGTAATGGTCAGACAGCTGGATCTGTCTGTTGATCTGTGATGTATGTATTGCTTATGTCAGACATTTGGAAGTCATTTTTGTTGATTTTCATTTCTCTGTATTTTCTCTGAAGTTCAGCATGCTGACTTTTTCTCCTGAACAAAATGAAGGATATATGTGCTTGAGTAAGGTGATTGTTGACCCCTCAAAAATTGCTTTCCTTTTAAAAATGGAGATCTAAGAACCTGTAATAGCAGGTCCCCCTGTGTATGTCAGAGCCTTTGCTTTTACAATAGGTCTCATGGTCATATAGCAATATTTGCCTATAAAAAGGTAACTCAGAATAGGAGAAAAGCAAGAGAAATCAGAGGCTGTATTTTATTATGGTCATAATGTGATGTTAAAAAATGGATATGCTTTATAGAATTCTAGCTATCATTACTGGACATTATTTGATAGTACCTTTCCAAAATTCATAGTTTATTGTACAAATAGTCTTCGTGTATTGGGTCCAAGAAATTTGTAACGACATGAATTTAACAATGAGATTCTTCCTATTTCTTAATAAAATGTTTTACTTTGTTTCATTTGTATTTACAAGGACTTAGATTCTCAAAATTATTTTCTTTTGTTTGGGACATTTGACAAGATGCTTAATAAAAGGGTACTGTCTGATTTAAATGTAGAAATTGCTCTAGAGATTGTCTTTAGCATCTCTAGTTGAACTCCTTCATCAAATAGAATTGTGGGTTTTTTTTTTACATTTTAACTTATCCAATCAAATTCAACAAACATTTGTGTGTGTATGTGTGTATATGTATAAGTATGTATATGTGTGTATGTATATATGCATGCATGTATGTATATATAAAACTTTTCTATATTAATAATTTTCTACAAGAGGACTCAAATAAAAAAAATGAAAAAGAAAGTGAAAATAGCTTTCTTCAGTCTCTATTCAATCAATATCAGTTCTTTCTCCGGAGGCAGATAGTATGATTCCTTATTAGTCCTTTAGAATCAATAAACGTTTTCTAAATGCCTACTGTGGTCAAGACATTAAGCCTAAGCACTGAGGCTACAATAATGAGAATAACAGTTCTTGATCATAAATAGGGTTGAATTTAATGGGGGATTAAAAGATATACAAATAAGCAAAATAACAAACAGAATGTGTAGAGAGCAAAGAGTGAGCCATGAAAGGTACCTTATGAAATCTATGGAGGGTGAGATCATTCACTTTCATGGTAATTGTGAAATCTTGCAGGAAAGTAGTATGCATTTTTAAAACGGGATCTCCCAGAGGCCGCCAAGGGCAGTGGTTACTTGGGAACCATTGCTTATTAGTCTGGAAACTGGATTTGCTTTATTTTTGCCTTGGACCAGTGTATCTCTCCTTAAGTAACCTGATACACCCCTCCTCACCACAACTTCCATGCACATTGTGAGAAATTTACCATATTGATATTGACTTGATATGAACACACAATTGACTTTGGTCCTATTGCAACTCAGAACTCTTCAAATCAAGGAATCCACCAGCCTTAACTTCCCACCTGCAGCTACTAGAAGTATCTGCAACCACATGAGGTTAGAAAGTGGACATAGTAGATAGCCTGTAAATTCAAATTGTAGAAGCCATTAAATCATAGGACAAGGAAGATTCTAGAGGCACTAGAGGAATTCCCAGAGCCTTTTAAGCAGAGGAGTAATGTGTTATAAATATGAATGGGGAACATTATTTTGGCAGCTGGATGAAGGATAGATTGAAAAGAGGAGAGATCGGTTGGGAAATTATTAGGCAAATGATGAAGAGGGCTTGAATTTTGATAGTAAAAGGGAGGGGATATATACATGAGAAATTGTGGTGATAGAATAAGTAGGACTAGTCCTAGCTTGATGGCTAAGTGGATAGTGCTCTGGGCTGGGAATCAGAAAGACCTTAGTCTGAATCTGTCTTTAGATACTTCATGGCTGTCTGACCCTGGACAAGTTACTTAACCTCTGTCTGCCTTAGTTCCCTCAATCATAAAATGTGGATGACGTTCCCTCAATCATAAAATGTGGATGACTAAAGAATCTATATCCAAAAGTTGTTAAAATATTAAATGAGATTATATTTTTAAAGTGCTTAGCACAGTGCCTGGTCCTTAGTAGGTGCTTAATAAATGCTTCTTTCCTTTCTTGACCACTCATTAAATGTGACATGAAAGAATAGAAGTGGATGACATCAACCAGGTAGGAAAAAAAGAAAAGAGGGAGAAACTTTTTGACATCCTCAACTTTGGTTTCTCCCTGAAGCATCCCTTTTGAATAAGCTCACAAAGAACATTTCCATTCTATTCAAATGAGTTTTCCTATAAAATTTCATTCTCATTTTTCTATTCCTTGCATATTGTTTTTGCATAGCTGCTTCTTAAAGAATGCTATCACCTGACCACCTTTTGTCTGCTTTATGACTTACAGTTTGAGTGGCCAACTTCCAGATATCATTAATAAGTACATTTAGACAATGGAGACAAATCCTACTCCAGTAAATTGTTCCCATGTGATTTCCTATTTGGATTTCATATTACTTGTGCTGTTAGTTAACAAAACCAATATTTGGCTCCTACTTTTCTGTAGGACCTGAGACATTTTTAAATAGGCATATTCAGTTACATGTCCATTCTATCTAGTTTTAAATAAAAAAATAGATTAATGAGTGAAAGATGCAGAGGCAGATTTGAGATCTAATGCAAAATTCTATAGGCTCAAAGAATTTAGAACTGGAAGAGACCATAGAAATCAACTAGTCAAGGAGTTCTTAACCTTTTTTTTAGTATCATGAACTTCTTTCACAGTCTGATTGAAACCTATGGATCCCTTCACAGAGTAATGTTTTTAAAATGTGGAACATAAAGTATATAGGTTTACAAGATATTGGTTATATTGAAATGATTTTGAAAACATCAAAAAACAAATTCATGGACACTCTGAAATCTATCCACAAACTCCTTGAGGGGATCAAAGGATCCCAGATTAAAAATACCTGATTTAGCCCAACCATCTTCTTTTACAGATGAAGAAACTAGAGAACAAAGGTTTTAAGTGACTTTCTCAAGATTACACAGATAGCAAACGGTAAAGTCAGATTCAAACCTAGGTCTTCAGATCTCAAACTCTAGGCTGTTTGATGTACAATTTTGCTTCCTTCCAAATAATTAGAATTGTCCAGAAATAGAAAGGTCATATAAGGAATTCCTTATCGCTTGACATCCTTTAGTGCAACTGGGATTGTTACCTGTCAAGGACTGAGTGAGTTTTCTTATAGCTCTGAAATCCTATGGTTCCATAGCTGAATTGTTACTCTCACCAGAATGATAATTCCTTCTCCACATATGTGTGTACAGATATTATAAGACATAATTTTTTCCTCTTTCCCTCCTAGAGGATCTGTTACCTGCTTAAGCCCCGATTCTAAAGGAGTATCCTGTGAAAAAATGTCTCCTGGGCTAATGATGATGGTCTTAGTAATCAAGAACAATGAAACCCCAGTTCTCCTACCATATACATTTTCAGTTCATAACAGTAGTATTCTGGAGTGCTAATTTTGTGAAGCTTTAGTATTTTTTCTCTGGTCTCCAGGCATTACTGTGTCTGCCAATGAAGCTATTGAAAAGATTATATATATAATTAGTTTCTTGAGAAGTTTGGTCACTTTTGGCTGCTGATTATGACCTCCTTTGTGACAATGCTGATCTGAGAGAAATGGCAACAGCAGGACTTCTAGAGGGAGAATGCTAGGGGGGAGAAAGACTGTTTATGCTTTGTTTAACGTGGCCCTCATCACATCCATAAAAGAATTTCTAAGTCTGCACAATATTTCATAGTGACAAGGGTGTTTTGGTCATTGAAGCAGGAATTAAAAATACATGTTTTATTTGACTTCATTTGCACAGCACTTTATTTTCCCAAGAATAATTCACTGTGTGAAATGCTTCCATATGCTAAAAGTTGGACTCACTAGTTTGCTGAGAAAAAAAATCTATATATATATACTTTAATGGCTAATTTACGTATTAGCATTATACTGTAGCACTTGCAGTTTAAGAATGAAGTTCTCTTAGAGTTAATTGTAAATCATAATAATTTGCATTTATACAAGCCTATCTCATATTCTTTAATTTGGTCTTCACAGCAACCTGTGAGATTCCCAGGGCAGTCATTATTATCCCATTTTAGAGATACAGATGCTTAGGATCACAGAAATTAAGTGACTTGTTCAATTTAATATGCCAAATGTGTAGCAGAGGTAGCTCTCACATCAAGGTTTTTTGACTCACAAAGTTGAGGTCACAAAGATGAAAGGGACTTTAGGGACTATTCTCCTCCAAGATTCATTCCACTGCTCCACAGAGATTCTTTACAGCCCTTCCATTGCTAAAATTGTTCCAAGCCACTGGATTAATGGGAATGGGGTAGTGATTTAGGATTGTAGATCTAGGACTAGAAGAGACTTTAGAAGCCATATGGTCCAATCCCCTCACTGATGGTAAGTGAGTAAGGAAACAGATGTATAATGGAGATGAAGTGAATTGTCAAGGTCAAAGAGACAGTGAGCCTCAAAAGTAGGATATGAACCTGTCCAGTGACTCCAGAGTTGGGATTGTTTCCACTCTGTTAAAATAAAAATTGTACAATTAAAATCGTTTGATATTATATATTTTGAATTTAGATGTATTTAAACTCTTAATGTGAATTTCCTTTATTTCTTCTCCTTTGTGGACCTGGGCTAGATTGCAGGGGCCAGGGAAATCAGGTTCTATTTTTTTTTCTCAACTCCAAAATCTTTATTCTTCCTCATATCTATATCCAGTCTTTTGAAAAAGCAAAGCAATTAGCATCTTGTATATAATCTTGTGAACTAACAATAATTTATATAGTGTTTCACAGTGTATAAAATCCACTAGTGTCCACTGCTTGTGTCCACTTAATTCCCAAGGAAATAGAGATCAAGTAAGATTGACAGAAATCTCCACATTTTCTGGATCAATGAATCAATAAATGAGCATTTATTAAACACTTACTCTGTACCAGACACAGTGCTTAATGTTGTGGCTGGGGTGAAGAGGCAGTAGTTGATGAGGCTTTCCCTGCCCTCAAGGACCATAGATTTTACAAGACAAAAATCAAATCCAAGGATCATCCCTCTCATTTGAAAATGGCAGTATTCTCCTGTTTCCTTTCCCTCTAAAGCAGGAAAATTTTCTTGCAAATTCTTTCATTAGTTTAAAAGGATTCATGAAGTATTTTAAATAAAGTGTTCCTATAGTGCTACCTGACCTTTGCTTCTTTAAAATGATTTATAAAACCTGTACTGTGGGAAGATTTATAATGTTAAACTAAAGATGGTATTAGATAACTGTTAACATTATTACATGTGTAATGTAAACCAAATCATTTCATCTATGGAAGGAAGAAATGAAATAATCATTTATTAAGCACCTATTATATGCCAGGTACTGGGCTAAGCCCTTTACAAATATCTAATTTGATCCTCATAGTAGCCCTAAGAGGTTGGTACTATCATCATTCCAATTTTGCAGTGGAGGAAATTGATGAGGTCAAAATTATTTCCTAAGGTCATGTAGCTAATCTGAAGCTGATCTTTCTGCCTCTAGCCCCAGAGCTTTATCCACTACCAGCCTCTACCTGGGTCACAGTTATTTCTACAAAACACCACCCCAGCACTAAATTGCTTTCTTCTTTTTGGCCCTTCCTAATGTCTTAAAATGTTGACCATCTTGGAAAAAAATGGAAAACTTTGCTTTCGAATCAGTCAAATTTTATTGAATCAAGGCATCTAGAGATGCAGTATGGTATGGTGGATAACCTGACTACAGAGTCAGGAAAAGCTAGGTTCAAGTTTCATCTCTTAACATATACTATCTGTGTCACCCTGAGAAAGTCACAACCTTTTAATGGTCCAGCCAACTGTCTAAAACTATACATTGAAGAAAAGGTGTCAATCTGCACTAGTAGGAGTTTCTTACTTCAGAGTTACCTGTACCAATGAAAACACAAATCCAGTTCCCATCCTTAAAGAATCCTAGAATTGGAAGTGATGAGGTAATGGAACCTGGACCCTAAAAGGAAAAGACATGGTCTTTGAAAGCAACCCAGTCCCTGACTTTTCTCATACATTTCAGCAATCCTAGATCGCTGACAACTCAGCCCAAGGCAACCGGCCCATCCCAGTCCACCTACATCATTTAAGTAGTTTACTTGATATCACTTTTTTACTTGGTCCACCCTATACTATTTAAGTGTACCATCACTCCTAAAAAACAACCTACATCATCTAATTCCTACTTGATATTCCTTTCATTGTTGAACTTGGTCCACCCTAAACTACTTACCATTCCTTAATCTTATCCAAATCCTTTCATTGTCCTTTTTGTATATAAGCATCAGTCTCACCCCCATTAATCTGCAGGGTCCCTAAGAATCTTGCTCACTTCTTTTGGTGTTAAAATAAACCTTGCCTCTTGATTAGAAGAAGGTATGAGTGTATGAATTCATTCCAGGCAAACACTTCCCTTTATCTGACATGTTGGGGTTCCCAGCAACCCCATACTGAATCAAAAATACTAGAATCCATCTAATCCAACCTCCTACCCAATGAAAGAATCACTTATATAACATCTGAAAATGATGGTCATCTAACCTATGAATAATTCCAGTGACTGGAGGGTATATTCTATCTGGAGATAGGCTGTTCAATTGTCATATAACTTTAATTCTTAGAAAAAATTCTTAATTGAGTTTAGGATGTCAAGTGAAAGAAAGCATCAGATTGTTACTACTTTGCATTGGCTGATGAAGATTTAAGAAGCTGAAGCTGCAAAGAGGCAGAATTTTTGACTATCTATAAAAAGAAACTTCTAGACAGTTCTACTGAAGTAGTATGCACTGCTTGTAGGGAAAGCAGATCCCTTATCACTTTATGTCTTTAAGCATAGGTTAGGTGCCAACTTGGATAATACTGATTCTTCTCCTACAAGAATCTATCCCTTCCTCTACATTCACAGTTTCCACCACAGTCCAAGCCATCATCATATCTAGCCTGAGTATTATAAGGGTCCTAACATCTATGTTTCATTTTTTCCACCCTCTAACCTTCATCTATATGCCAAAATAACTTTTTTATGGCAAAGCTTTGATTACATTACTCCCCAACTACAAAACCTCAATGGCTATTTATTACCTCTAGGATAAAATATAAACTCTTCTGTCTAGAACTCAGAACCCCAAACAATATGTCTCTAGCTTACATTTCCAGCTATTACAGCTCATTCTTTATGAACACTGTGCTAAACCAATGGGGCTATTAAAAGCATTCCAACCTCACTTACCTCTGGCTCTCAGTTATAATTATTACAAATTTATCTCAGGTGCCACTTCCTCTAAGGAGTCTTCTTCAGACTAGTTTATTAGTACTCTAATTATCTGGTATTTATCTGTCTGCTTACATATTGCTAATGAAAGTAGTGGGTAGAGTGTTGACCTGGGAATCTGGAAGACCTAAATTCAAATCCTGGCTCAGTTCCTTACTAGTAGTATGACTGTCAGTCATTCCCTTAATATCCTGAAAGAGATTAAATTTCTTTATCTGTAAAACACAAATAATGATATTACTTGTTTCATAGAGTTGTAAGGTTGCGTATGTGTGTGTGTCTGTGTGTATAACTTTGAAAACCATAAAAGGCTACATAAAATATTATTATTAATAATTGCATACCTAACAGAATAACAAACCTTTGCTGACAGGGACAATTTCATTTCTTTTCTTTATACCACCAATTCCTAGTCCAATATGTTATACTAGGTATTTTATAGTTATTTAATTGAGCAGTATTACAGGTTGTGGTATATGATTGTGGTCAAATAAAATTGTGCTATAAAAAATGATGAGCTCAATGATTTTTTAAAAACTTGGAAGGAACTGTATGAAATGACGAAGAGTGAAATAAATGAGGAGAAGCAAGAAAACACTGTATACGCTAACAACAATCTTGTTTTAAAAAATAACTTTAAGCAAATAAGTTATTTTAATTATTATAAATACTTAAATTAACTAAAAAGAACATATGAAGAGAGATTCTATCTGCATCCTGAGAAAACTGATAAATAGAAGTATGTTTTGAACAATTTTACATATCTCTACTTATTTGAGTCTAATGGGGGCCATCTCTGGGGGTAAAGAGGAGGGAGGGAAGAAAAAAAGAAGAAAAAAAGAAATTTATATGATAATTTTCTTGCATGTGTGAGAGGAATGACAAGTTGTACTTAGTAGTGTGCAATTTCATATGTAAAAATCTTTTTACTATACTACATTATGGAAATGTTTGTTATATTTAATAAATTTTTAAAAAATGAATACCTGGGTTAAAAACTAACCTCTATATTAAAAAAAAATAATTGAACAGCATTGAATTGATTCTATAAAGAAGATTTCTCTTCAGAGACATCCTAGATGTCTTAGATGATTGCTGAGGTGTCTCTTCAAATCCTCATGTTCTGTGATTGTGAAAATTCTGTGTGATGCACACTAGTATCATTTCTGCTCCTCAAAAGAGCAGAGAAACTATTGCCTCTTCCACAAGTCACATATCAGGAGAGATATCAATTCCTCCTCACTGCTTTTCCTCTCCACTATTCATGTGTTCTCTCTTCCAAGTAATCTGTTCCCTATAAACTTCAACTACCTTCTCATCATGTTGGTTACCCTTCATAGAACATCCTCCAACTTGTCAATCTACCTCTTCAAGTGTGGTACCCCAAAAGACAAAATACTCATTTGGAAATCGGCTAGCAAAGAGCACAGGGAAATTAAGCAGGAATGTTACACACACACAGGCACACACACACACACACACACACACACACACACACACATTTAAATTGAGTTAAATTTCTCTTGTCTCCTTATATATTGGCATTATTTTTGTCGTTAGCCAAATCACTGTCTACTTAGACTAAGCATGTGATCATCTAAAACCCTTAGCTCTTTTTTTTTCACACAAACTACTCCGAAACCTGCTCTTCCCCATGCAGAACTTCTGCAATATATGTTATGAATCTAAATGCAAAACTTCATACTAACCCCTTTGGCATGCCATTGGAATAAATTGTGATTTTTTTGCGGGGAGGTGGATGGATAGCACCTACTGCTGCTGTTGAGATTTAATTCAATTTTTATCATTATTTTATTTTATTTTTTTTTGCAAATGTATACAGAGGTCTTTGGCTATACAGAATTATCAGACATTTGACACATTTCTTTCTTTTCATATCCTTTGTTCAGCAGCTTAAAAAAATGATTTCATGGTTCCCAGATTTATACTTTGATATGAAGAGAGGTTTCATGTCAAATTACTCTAATTATTTTGGTAGTCATTAGAAAAAAATATAAATGCAGATAATTAAATCTGTAATAGGCATTTTTTTCTTAATGGTTTTTGGCTTTTTCAAAATAAATGCAATCTTGGACTCTTTTGTCCATCATTTTCACCTTTTCTGGTCAACTTTTAATACTTTGGCATCATTTCATCACAAGGATAAAAGGGAATATGGAAAAAAAACAAACATCATAACACTGTTGCTATAGATCTTGGAATTATTCAAAACAGATCATTTGTTCCACTAAACGTTGTGGTAACCTAATTTGCTTGGTAAATATTGATGTAATACACATATACATAATTTAAGAATGCTTGAAGTGCACCCTTTCAGAGCAATTCTTACATGCTGATTACCCAGAGGAGGATCGCAGCAATATTGGCAGCATTGTGGGTGCCTTCAGTGCTTTCAGCAGCTGGAGAGCATACCTAGTGTGAGGCTTACTCTGAGCTCTGCTAGAAAGAATGCATTCATCATGTGCATCCATGGAATCTCCAATTATGTCATTGTGTAAGAAATGTCAATAGTCCAATAAGATTGTGTCCATTCCTTCTCATGATTGCTTTTAGAATGATCAGTTAAGAATAGATATGTAGACTATGTTCCTGGATCTCAGAGACTTCAGAACAAAGGAAACTGCTTTCAAGCATAAAGGTGAAGGTAATGAGTCTCCAAATCATGAGGGCTGAGAAATTGTTGAGAAAAGTGACACTGACCTGAAGACGACTGGGAACATGACAAGTCAGGATTAGACTTTATAAGGCAAGAAACACACTCCACTGTTTCTCTCAATCATTTTTCTTCTTTCCTGCAGTTTCTAAGAAATATCTTATTTATCTAGCATTATCAGTTCATGCCCAAATATTCTTTCCACCTACATATGATATCACTGTTTTTAACACTAATTTGAGTTACACATTTAAAGGGACATTGATTTGTACTGCAAAATATGCACATCTCAAAGGCTGAATTTACAAACATCTCTGTTGCTTTGGAAACCATAACCTTATGTAGGTTCTATAAAATCAGATATCACTTGGATCAACTGCAGTTATTTCATGATGTATTTCAAACCATTACTTCTTTTGGCTTATCTATGGACATAGTCAAGCTCTTTCACATTTTAATCCTTTATATTTTCTACTGTCACCCACTTGCTTTTACAAAATTTATCATTCATGAGTATGCCTACCTACTGATATTATGTAGAAGTTGGGCTATAGTTATGGTTCTTGATTTTTTTTATGCATAGAATATGAAATATTTATAAGAAATCACATAATCTATTTTCTTTTAGAATCACAACTGAAAAAGGAACAGGCTTCAGAAAACAATAGCAATAAATCTGTATAGCTGAGATGTATTCTCATTCTTAAAAAATATGCATGAAAAGAAAACAAACTGTTTAAGTTCAAAGTAGCTTGTGTTTCACATTTGATTCATGATCTTAGCATATGACTTGGACTAAGTAAGCCACTATATTTGTTCAGAGAAACCAGAGCTCAAATCCAAGTTATGCAGTATAAGATGGGTATGACCTTGGACAAGTCACTTTATGAGCCTGAAATATGATACCTGCCTAATTGGGTCAGCATAAAGACACTTCTCAACATGAATACTTCAGTAAAGAAAGGATATGTGACTTCCCCAATGTGGTCACTGCCTTTGCTGACACAGATAGCCACTTTTGTCTGACTTCGTTGGTGATCATCTCAAGAATTCATCTCTAAAACATACACAGGCACTTTGCTGAAGGGGTGTTCTCTGTACTAATTAAAAAAAACAAACAGGTCTAGACAAATAAATAAATAAATATATAGATAAATAAGGAATACACAGAGAAACACAAGCTTTGCTTCAATTGAATACTTCATCACCCTGAGCCTAATCTGGTAATGGAATCTCCAGGACTGTGTAATGAGACATCCTAGAATAGGAGATGTATATGATTTTAATCATTCTATTCTCCAAAGCCTTTCCAACTAAATAGGAGCTATGAGAGTTTGTTTTCTGCTATGTGTAGCTCCAACATGATATTCACAGTGCCTATGGCAGCCATGAATATCCTGGGCACAATTCTGAATCACAAAATACAACACACTCTCCACATGGAAGACAAACCCAAAATATTTATTCAGACACCAGAAAGCCAAATCCATTATAGTAACAAAAGTCTATACACAGTAACAATGTAGAGGATAACACCATCCCCAAGCCTTCCTCCACTAGACTTCCCACAAATCGCCTCCATTACACAAATCACAAGCAAGCCCCCTTAAACAAAGTCACAGACCAGCTCTTTCACTCACACTAGCCAGCAGCTTGGATCCTTCCTAGCTCTGACTGCTCTCTTGAATAAATTCCTATCACCTCTGCTCTAGCTCCTCCTCTTCCTGTTTCACCCCTCTTACTCTATCCTTTCCTGTTCCATGTGACTTAGACTCATGTGATTCAGGCTTCCTGACTTAAGCGGGTCACACAGACCTATTAATAGATGAGAAAGATCTCATTAAGAAGCAAAATGATATTAACAATGAGCAAAAGTGCATTATCAATACACCATGCCTTCAAAAAATTAGGTTAATCCTCTTTAATATGATGAAGCACTATGGTCAAACTTTATTGCAAATATATTATTTATAATATTATTATTGATACTAACATTTATCTAATGTTTTAAGCTGTGCAAAGAGTTATACATTTGTTTTCTTATTTTATTAAATAGTATGTATTATTATAATTAGTAGTAGTAGTAATAGTAGTAGTGGTAGGAGGAGGAGGAGGAGTGAAAATCATAAAGAAAATATCTTTGAAGAAAATTATTTCTTCAACCAGGACAAACATCCCATGGCAATTTAACATTTAGTCACTGCCTTTGACCATCTCAGTCTTCTGAAACTGCTGGCGTTTCTCAAACTGGTACCCAGAAACAAATCTAAGGAAAAGTGCATACCAGCATTCAAACTCCACCCATTGATTTCAAAATATGGTGAAACCTTTCAAAGAACTAATTTAGAGAGTCAGTTTGCCTTGTGTTAACCTTGGTACTATAGGAAAAACCTTTGCTATGGCCTCTGTGGGTTTAGAATTTGTGATATTTATGTTCCTTACTCCAGGAAACAGCAATAGACCCAAAGTTTGTAGTGTAAAAAAGAGTATGGGGGTGCTTAGAAAAATTGTTCTCAAGTTCTTTGGAAGTATCCATTTATATATAATTAATTATTTTAATACTTATTATTATACTTAAACTTGTTCTTATACTTACTATGAATCAGTCTTGAGGCTTTAAAGAAGTTGGAACTGGGATCTTATTTGTGTAGAGAATTGCTGATATGGAACTTCTCTCCACTAATGCAAATCAGAAACTTGTCTGATTCTTAGAACCTAGAGTGTTGAGGTCAAGTGACACCCTGGATCAAGTAGTCCGTATATCACAGGCAAGAATCTAATATTTGAATCCAGGACTTCTTTGCTCCAAAGTCTCTATCCACTATACCACATGAAGACAAAAAGCCTGAGTTTAGATATTGACTGTCCCTTATTAGTGATGTGACCTTGGGCTGGTTGTTTCATATCTATGAATCTCAGTTTCATAACCTATAAAACAAAAATATTAGACTAACTGATCTTTGTGTTCCTTTCCAGTACTAAAATTTTTAACTATTCATTACAATGGACTCTTTATTTAGTATGATATTGTAATTTTAATTTATGTTATTGTATCAATCTAAAAGTAATACATTTTAATAAAATCACATTTTATACTTTTTAACAGTTCAGATTGGTTCCAAGGCCAGTCAACCTAAATCAGTGATTTTTTGCTGCATCTGCTACATCCTGTAGTTATTCAGGAAACTTTATCTTTCCCTTCCCTTCCTTGTCATTCAGAATACACTTCTGTGAATGTTCCCCACCCAATATTATACCCAAGAAAAACAATATTAAGCGGATGTTATTCTCATGCAACCCACTTTTTCTTAGTTTGCAAGCATAGCTTTCATACTCTTTGTTTTTCATGCATTGCCTTTTAGAATTACAAGACTGAAAGGAATTTTAATTAAGATACCTGAATCATTCATTTACATTGAAGTCCTTCTCCAGTACTTCTTCATAGCACAGAGATTCTGAGGGCTAAACCAGGACACAGATTCTGCCCCTAGATTCCGAAGGCTAAGCCAGAGGGACACAAACTCTGGCTGGTCTTATAAGCTATTTTTTTTTAAGACTTTGCATTTGGGCCTGGAGACAGACAAGTTAGCTGTCTTCTTCCTGGTGTGTGTGCATGTGTGTGTGTGTGTGTATGTGTGTGTGTGTGTGTGTGTGACTGCATGACCTCACAGCAGGAATAAATATGGCTCTGGTCTGCAGGGGAAAGAAAGGACAAAAGGGATTGCAAAGCAAGGCCATAAAATGGAAAGAAATAGTTCATCCTTTCTTCTTTCTCATACAAATAAAGACTTTTCATTGAGTCCTTACATTGTGGAAGAGTTTGTCTTTTATTCTACAATATCCTTTCCAATTCTTTGCTAAAAGAAATGATTTGAATTACAGTTGCGGACCTGGGTCTTCAACGTAATCTTGAAATCACCCATAAGTTTATCAGAGTTAGAATGTAATTTGAGCTTCTTACAGAAGAGATACTACATACAAATGGAAATTGCTATTATTGGGCTTGATCCTTTAATTCAAAAAGCTGTACCAAATGTTCCCTAGAGGGTGCTTTATATATGTCTAAACATATCGATCTGTGCTATCTTTACAAGTCAATCTCAGGATCCCTTTAAAATAAAACATTATTTATAGCAGAGAGAAGAAATAATAATAATAGTAAAGTTCAATCCTTAGGCTACCTATACTTGGAGTATAATATTTTCATTTTTTAGAGACAATAAGAGATGGAGTGGCAAGAAAGGGAACAGCCCTGATGTAGGAGCAAAAATGCAACTCAATTCATAACATTTTATGTAGTATCTGCAATGTTCACAGTATGTGCTAAGCATTTTAGGTGAATGCAAAGCATTCCCACCTTCTCAGATCTTGTAGTTGAATAGGAAGCATTTTGATTACACAAATTCTCTCGCTCCCCTCTCCTTCCCCTCATTGAGAAGGCAAGCATTTTGATTACACACTTGTAATTATACAAAGCATTTTCTTTATTGGTTGTGTTGGAAAAGAAAACTGACAAAAAAAAAACAAGGAAATATAAAGAAAGTAAAAGAAAACCATGCTTTGATCTCTACTCAGACTCCATCAGTTCTTTCTCTGAAGATAGATAGCATTTTTCCTCATAAGTCCTTCAGAATTGTCTTGGACCATTGATTTCTGAGAATAAGTCATTCACAGTTGATAATCATATGATATTTCTGTTGCTGTATGTAAAATAGTCCTGGTTCCATTTGTTGCTTTTTTGCATCATTTCATTTAAGTCTTTCCAGGTTTTCCTGAGAGCATCCTGCTAATCATTTCTTATAGCATGGTAGTATTCCATCACAATGGTATCAAATAACTTCTTCAGTCATTATCCTTCCTCCATAAAAAACTGCTACATATATTTTTGCACATATAGGTCCTTTTCCTTTTGTTTGTTTGTTTGTTTTTATCTCTTTGGCAATACAGACCTAATAGTGGTATTGCTTCATCAAAAGGTATGCATGGTTTTATAGCCCTTTGACCATAGTTCAAATTATTTTTCAGAATGTTTGAATGTGTTCACAACTTCACTCAAAGTATATTAGTGTCTCAGTTTTCCCACATTTCCTTCAACATTTGTCATTTTTTTCTCTGTCATATTAGTTCAGTCTGATAGGTGTGGGGTGATAGCTCAGAGTTGTTTTAATTTGCAGTTTTCTAATCAATAGTGATTTAGAACATTTTAAAAGAATGGATTTATTTTTAATTTTCAGTATTCACTTCCATAAGATTTTGAGTTTTAAATTTTTTCCCCATCTCTTCCATTCCTCCACCTGAAGACATCATGTAATTTGATATAGGGTCTACATATGAATTCATATTGAACCTAATTTCACATTTTTCATGTTGTAAAGAAGAATTAGAACCAATCGGAGAAACCATGAGAAAGAAGAAGTAAAAAAAGAAAAAAAGAGAGAGAGCACACAAATAATATGTTTCAATCTGCATTCAGACTCCATAGTTCTTTTCCTGGATGTGGACAGCATTTTCCATCATGAGTCCTTGGATCCTTGCATTGTTAAGAAGAGATAAGTTTATCAATGTTAGTCTTTGTGCATTGCTGATGTTACTATACACAATGTTCTTTTTTTTTTAAATTTTATTTATTTATTTAATTTTTTACATTCATTTTCACAAATTTTTGGGTTCCAAATTTTCTCCCCTTTTATCCCCTCCCCCCACCCCAATACCCCAAGCAATCTAATTTTCCCTATCTCCAATCTGCCCTCTCTTCTGTCATCCCTCCCTTCTCTTGTCTCCATCATCTCTTTTCTCCTGTAGGGCCAGATGACTTTCTATTCCTCATTAACTGTATGTCTTCTTTCCTAGTTGCAACAACAATACTAGACAGTTGTTCCTAAAACTTTGAGTTCCAAATTCTCCCCATCCCTCCCTCCCCACCCATTCCTTTTGGGACGGCAGGCAATTCAGTATAGGCCATATCTGTGTAGTTTTGAAAATGACCTCCCTGATACTCGTGTTGTGTAAGACTAACTGGATTATCATCCCTCCTAACCTGCCCCTCATTGTTTCTCTTCTGTTTTTTGATCCTGTTCCTCCCCAAGTGTTGACTTCAAATTGCTCCCTCCTCCCTTTGCCCTCCCTTCCATCATCCCCCCCTTGCAATATCTCCTTCTCCCCCACTTTCTTATACTGTAAGATAGGTTTTCATACCAAAATGAGTGTGCATTTCACTCCTTCATTTAGTCAAATGTGATGAGGGTAAACTTCTTTTTTTTTTTTTTTCTCAGCTCTCCCCTTTTTCCCTCCACTAAGAAAAACTCCTACCTGCCTCTTAAATGACGTATAGTTACCCCCTTCCATTTCCCCCTCTTTCCCCCCACTACATTTCTCTCTCACCATTTACCTTAATTTCTTTTAAGGTATGGTCCCATCCTATTCAGTTCAATCTGTGCTCTCTGTCTCTGTATGTGAATGCATGTGTGTATGTGTGTGCATGCGTGTACATGTGTATGTGTGGTCCCACCAACTACCCAGATACTGAAAATTTTTCAGAGTTAGAAATATTGTCTTTCCCTGTATGAATGTAAACAGTTCACTTCTGGTAAGTCCCTTAAGACTTCTCTTTGCTGTTTCCTTTTTCATGCTTCTTCTCATTCTTGTGTTTGAAAGTCAAATTTTCTTTTCAGCTCTGGTTTTTTCATTAAGAATGATTGAAAGTCCTCTGTTTCATTGAAAGACCATATTTTCCCTTGAAGTATTATACTCAGTTTAGCTGGGTAGGTGATTCTTGGTTTGAGTCCTAGTTCCTTTGCCTTCTGGAATATCCTATTCCACGCCCTTCAATCCCTTAATGTAGAAGCTGCTAGATCTTGGGTTATCCTGATTGTATTTCCACAGTACTGGAATTGTTTCTTTCTAGCTGCTTGCAAGATTTTTTCCTTCAGCTGGGAGTTCTGGAATTTGGCCACAATGTTCCTAGGAGTTTCTCTTTTTGGATCTCTTTCAGGTGGTGATCGATGGATTCTTTCAATACTTATTTTGCCCTCTGGTTCTAGAATGTCAGGGCAGTTTTCCTTGATAATTTCATGGAAGATGATGTGTAGGCTCTTTTTTTGATCATGAGTTTCAGGTAGTCCCATAATTTTTAAATTGTCTCTCCTGGATCTATTTTCCAAGTCAGTTGTTTTTCCCATGAGATATTTCACATTCTCTTCCATTTTTTCCTTCTTTTGGTTTTGTTTGGTGATTTCTTGGTTTCTCGTAAAGTCATTAGACTCCATCTGTTCCATTCTAATTTTGAGAGAACTATTAAATTCAGTGAGCTTTTGAGCCTCTTTTTCCATTTGGCTCATTCTGCTTTTGAAAGCATTCTTCTCCTCATTGGCTTTTTGAACCTCCTTTGCCAATTGAGTGAGCCTATTTTTCAATGTGTTAATTTCCTCAGCATTTTTTTGGGTCTCCTTTACCAAAGTATTGGCCCGTTTTTCATACTTTTCTTGCATCTCTGTCATTTCTCTTCCCAGTTTTTCCTAAACCTGTCTAATTTGCTTTTCAAAATCCTTTTCGAGCTCTTCCAAGGCCTGAGCCCACCCGCCACCCCCCTGGGGTGTCTGGGTTACTGAGGCCCCACCCTCCACGTCTTTCCCTGATGGCAAGAATACGTCCTCGTCATCAGATCCGAAGGTTGGGATCATTTGCATTTGTTGGAAAAAACTCTCTATAGTCTTATTTTTCTTCCCTTTTCTAGGCATTTTCCCAGCCAGTTACTTGACTTCTGAGATTCCTTTCCACCCCCGCCTGGATCCGCCCAGCTAGTGCTTGGCCTCTGAGATTCAAATGGGCTTTCTGTGGCAAGCTTTAGTTCTGGCGCTGGGGTGGAGGCAGGGCCGCCTCCCAGGCTCAGTTCCCTCAGGGGCTTTATGCAGAGACTTTCAAGAATGGAGCGGGTGGGGGCGGGGTGGGGGGCCCGCCTCCCAGGCTCAGTTCCCTCAGGGGCTTTATGCAGAGGCCTTCAGTAATAGAGCGGGGCGGGGGCAGGGCCGTCTCCCAGGCTCAGCTCCCTCAGGTTTTATGCAGAAACCTTCCGTAATGAAGATCCTGCCTGCTGCTGGGGGATTCCTGAGTCCTAGGCCGCTGCCACCTCAGCTGCCACCCACCCCTCTGCCTCCGCCGCTTCCTGCCCCAGTCTCTGCCTCCGCCGCCGCTTCCTCCCGAGGGGGCCCGAGTCACGGAGACACCCTGCTTCCCCTCTCCTCCAGCCCGGCCTTCTCTCTCACTGACCTGTAGCTTCTGTGGGCGGAGGGACTTTCCCGGCTGCTGGAGCTTCCGTCTCTGAAGCCTGCTCGGATCAGCTTCTCTGGGGCCGCGGCCAGGGCAGCGCTGGGGGTGAGGTCCGCTTTCCGGGGTGCGACGGACCCTGGGGACGGGTCTCCAGGGCTCCCTGGAATGGAAATCTCTTCCACTCCGTTTCTGCACACCTTGTATTGACCCAGAAGTTATGGGGGTCTCTTTTTACATTAATTCTATGGGCTTTGGTTTCGGAGCTCGTAAACGTGCATCCTTCTACTCCGCCATCTTGGCTCCGCCCCCCACAAATGTTCTTCTGCATCTGTAGAGAATTTTTTCATATGATTATAGATAGCTCACATCTGAAAACTGTCTCAATATTGTTTCTACAATATTAAGTTATCAATTAAGGAATGCCTTTCATTTCTATAAATTTCACTTATCTATATATTTGAGAAATTAGTTTTTTTCTGAGAAATTTATAATTTTTTCACTTATGATTATTATATATTTCCCTCCACCTTATTTTCCTCCTTTATCCTACTCTATCGTTTCACCCTGTCCATTCTCAAAAATGTTTTGCTTCTGACTTTTACCTCCCTTAATTCATCCTCCCTTCCATCAGATTCTCTCCTTTCCTTATTTCCCTTCCACTCCTATTTTCCTCTATGATAAAATAGATTTCTATACACAGTTGACTGTGCATATTATTCTTCTTTGAGGCAATTCTAATGAGTGTAAGATTCACTCACTCACCCCACATTCCCCATCCTTCCTTCCACTGTAAAAGCTCTTGATGCTTAAGCTCTTTTTTGGAGATCATGGCTTTCAAGTAGTAGAATATTTTTAAAATTATCTTTCCTGGATGTACTTTCCAGGTGAGTTGTTTTTCCAATGAGATATTTCACATTTTCTTCTATTCTTTTCAACCCTTTGATTTTGTTTTTTTCTTTATGTTTCATAATGTCATTAGCTTCCACTTGCCCAATTCTAATTTTTAAAGAATTATTTTCTCTATTTAGCTATTGCACCTCCTTTTCCTTTCAACTATTTCTGCTTTTCAAGGTGTCTTTTCTCCATTGAATTTTTGTGCCTCTTTTTTCCATTTGACCTATTCTATTTTTAAGTGATTGTTTTCTTCAGTATTTTTTGGTGACTTCTTTACCATGATGTTAATTCTTTTTTCATGATTTTCTTGCATCACTCTCATTTTTCTTCCCATTTTTTCATCTACCTCTTTTAGTTGATTTTTAAAATCGTTTTTGAATTTTTCTGTATCTTAAGACCAATTCATATTTTCCTTTAAAGATTTGGATGTAGCAGTTTTGACTTTGTTGTCTTCTTCTGAGCTTGTGTTTTGATCTTTGCTGTCACCATAGTAACTTTCTATAGTTAAGATCTTTTTCTGCTGTTTATTCATTTTTCAATCTATTTCTTGACTTTTAACTCTATGTTAAAGAGGAAATCTGCTTCCAGAATGGAGGAGCTTCAGGTTTTTTGTACAGCTATTTTTATAAATGGTTCTGGAGACCTTTAAGTTCTTGGCTCTTCCAAGGTGATATGATCTAGGGATACAGGTGTTTACTACTCACCTGGCCTGTGCTCTGGTCTGTAAGTAACAACAAGCACTCTTTTCTACTCTGTAATTATGACTATTGCTTCAAATTCCCCTGCAGCTGCAAGCTAGTGTGGTAGTGCTCCACCTCAGCCTGGTACTGAGACACAGGACTACAATTCAGATCCAAGTATGGGCAATGCTACAGAGTTCTGCCCCTGGTGCCAGCAAAGGGCTACTTGCAATCTCCTTCTAAGGTTGTCTGACAACTTTGCTATCTATGGGTTAAGGATTCCGGAAACCACCACTGCTGTCATTTATTTAGTTGCCCCTTAGGCTGGTTTTCTGCGATGGATTTATAAGTGAATTCTATCAAACATTTAGGGGATATTTAATTTCAGCATTTTATAACGATTTGAAGAAATAGGTAAAGAAGTAGTCCTTTCCTTTTATAACACAAATATTATTTTGATAACTAAACTAAGGGGAGCAAAAATGAAGAAAAGAAAATTATAGACCAATTTCCTTAATGGAAATCATTGCAAAAATTTTAAATAAAATACTAAAAAGAAGATTCAGCAACATATAAAAAGGATCATGCACTATGACCAGATAGGAATTATACTAGGAATGCAGGGCTGTTTCAATATTAAGGTAGGTATCAGTGAAATTGACCTTATTAATAACAAAAACAGCAAAATAATCATATGATAGATAACATTAATAGATGAAAAAAATTTTGACAAATTTTCTAAGTCCTGTTTTGTCTACATCTTACATTTTGTGTTGTCTCAGTGACTTCATTCTTTTTAATGAAATTATTGATAGTTTCCATAGTTTTATTTCAAGCAACCATTATTAAGGGTTACATTAATTAGTTTCCAAATAATTTTTAATCTATGTTTCCACAGCTCTTTCTTGAATATAATTTTTATTGTATTATGATCAAAGAAGCATTGATATTTGTACCTTTTGCATTTATTGTGAGGGTTGTGGTGTTTTATTCTTTTATTGCCCTAATAAATGGCCAGTTTTTGTAAAGGCATGATAAACAGCTGAGAAAGAGGTATATTCCTTGCTATTCCCATTCAATTTCTCCAGTGGTCTTTCTTATCTAACTTTTCTAAGATTATATTCATTTCTTTAATTTCTTTCTTATTTTTTTTATGGTTGTATAGCTCTAGTTCTGAGATGGGACATTTGAGTTCCCCCAATAGCATCATTTTACTATTTATTTTCTCCTATAATTCATTTAAATTTTCCTTTAGTATTTTGGATGCTGTGCTGTTTGGTGCACATAGGTTTAGTGTTGCCATTACTTCATTTTGTACAGTGTCTTTAGCAAGATGTTTGCCTACTTTTTTTTTTCTAATCAGGCCTATTTTTATCTTTGCTTTCTCTGAGATCATGGATGCTATCCTCTCCTTTTTTGTTACTTCAGATAAACATAATAGATTCTGCACCAGGCCTTATTTTAAATTCTGTACATTTCTATGTTTAACTCAAGTGTGTTTCTTGTAAACAATACATTGTTGATTTCTAATTCTTTTTTATATTTATATCCACTTTTATTTTATTTTATGGGTGAGTTCATTCCATTTACACTCACAATTATAATTATTAACTGAATATTTCCCTCCATTCTTTTTTCTTCTCTCTCTCTCTCTGTTTACCCTGTCCTTCTTCTAAAGTCTACTTTGCTTCTGACCACTTCTTTCCTTCATCATTTGCCCTCCCTTTTATCAACCTCCACTTATCTCATCCCCTTACCCCCCTACTTCCTTATCAGGTAAAATAGATTTCTATACTCCAAAGCATGTGCACACGTATTTTTCTCTTTGACTCTTTGAAACAATTTAAAGGGGAGTGAAGTTCAAGAATGGACTGCCCTGCTACCATTATCTCCTTAAGCTCTTCTTTGGGTGTTTCTTTTATTTGGGAAGATTTTCCTCATTCTTCCTCTCCCTTTTCCCAGTGCATCTCCTTCTTACCCAACCATTTTTTTGCATTACTCCATATAATCAGCTCCCTTCCATGCCGTCTGTCTATGTAGAATCTTCTAAACTGTTGTAATAACAATAAAGTTCTTAGAAGTTACAAAGTTACATGTATCCTCTTATCAAAGAGAAACTTAAACAGTTTAACATCATTTCAGTTTCTTATGATTTCTCTTTCATGTTTACCTTTTTACACTTCTCTTTAGTCTTCTATTTGAAAGTCAAATTTTCCATTCAACTCTGGTCTTTTCACTTGAATGCTTGAAAGTTCTTTACATTACATGTTCATTTTTTTTTTTTGTGAGGGAAGAATCTTTAGAAATTCTCAAGTTCTGGAAGAGACACTTTAAAAAGGCAGGAAAATGAAGCAGTCAAAGCAGATGGAATGGTTGAAGAAGTAAATAATACAAAAATTATGTGGCATCTTGTGAAACAGAGACAAAAACAACTGGGAGGAAAGTGTGGTCCAAAGAAACAAGTGCTATAGAGATATAGAGGGAAATTAAAATATAGAATAAGTCTTTAGATATAATGATAAACACATCATTGATAAAGCAAATTCATTAGAGAGGTGACAGGGAAAACAGATTACTATGACCTACAGAGAGAATTGTTGGGTTGAACGGAAGCATTAATTTTTGACAGTTTTTTAAAAAAAAATTTGTCTGTTAAAAGTAAAAAGAAGAATGAGTTAAGTCAGAAACTGAACAGGATAAAAGAGATGAGGGGATGTAAGTTTGGTAAGAACAGACAATATTTGAAAGTGAAAGTAGACAGGGAAGAGGGAAAGACTGAACTGAAGTCATTGAGAGTAAGGAAGAATTGAGAAGACAGTATGTACATACTCAGGGAATAGAGTTCAGGGATCTCATCAATTGACTAAACCAGAGGTGTTGTACACAGGCCCAGTGACCTACATGTGGCCCACAACATTCTTGACTTCTACCAGATTGCTATACAGTTTTCTAAGCAGTTTTTGGCCAATAGTGAGTCCTTCCTCCAGTATTTAGGGTCTTTACGTTTTTCACACTCTAAATTATTTTGTCTATAAATTGTGTAAGCTTCCACTGATGATCAACCTGTCAATTAGTATCAAACTATTTTCATGATTACTGCTTTATAATACAGTTTGACATAAGCTATTAATAAATCTCCTTCCTCTTCATTGTTTATTTTTCAATTATTACCGTTGAGATTATTGAGTTTTTTCATTCATATTAATTTTATTTTTTCTAATTCATTAAAATATCTGTTTGGTAGTTTGATTGGTACAGAACTAAAATAGTAAATTAAGTCAAATGGCATTGTCATTTTTATTCTATTGGTTTGCCCTACTGATAAGCAATTAATTTTTCCAACTATTTGAATCTATCCTCATTTCTACAAACAATATTTTATACATTTTCTCTAGTTATTTTGAATGGAAATTATCTCTCTAGATTTTCCTGCTTATTTTTTTTAGTAATATACAGAAATCATGACAATACATGGGCTTTATTATATATTCAATGAACTTGCTAAATTTACTATTTCAAATAATCTCAGTTCACCCTCTAAGAATCTCTAAGTACATCATCATATCACTGATAAATTGTAATCATTTTGATTCTTCATTGCCTATGTGTATTTCCTTGATTTCTTTTTTATTGCTAGTAATAGCTAGTAATTTTTAAGAAAATGTTAAGTAATTGTAATGATGATGGACATCATTGCTTTACCTCTGATCTTCTTGAAAAGGCCTTTAAGTTTTCTCCATTAATATCTTTGTTCTTGGATTTCCATAGATAATTTTTATTATATTGAATAAGGGTCCATTTATTCCTTTGATTTATAAAGTTTTTAATAGAAGCAGTTATTACATTTTGTCAAAAATCCTTTTTACCATCTATTACTATAATCATTTACTTTTAATTATCTATATTATTGACATGGTTTGATTAACTTCATTTATATAATCCTCAATTTACCTCTGCAACTTCTACCCATTGTTTCTATTTCTATCCCTTCCCACCAAGTCAAACATAACAAATTTAATTCTTCTTTCAGATGAAACCTTTTTAAATGGTTAAAATCAGTTACCATATTCTTCTTTGTTATATTTTCTCCAAGATAATCATTCCCAGTTTCTTCAGCTGATCCTCAAATTGCATCAAACCCAAGCCCTTTACCGCCCTTGTTGTTTTCCTTTGGACACTGCACCTTAGCAATACCCTTCCCCCCAATTATTATTTTTTGCCCTGTTTTGAAGAAAACACTAAATATGTGATCTGAGTACAGTAGGAATATAATTTCCTCATATATGGATATCATGGCTTTTAATATAGCCTAATAACGTATTAGCTCTTTTTGGCCTAATATAAAACCTGAATGACTCATACTGAGCTTGTAGGCTGCAAAAATTCCACACTCTTAATAACATGAACTTCAACCTAGTTGTTCTCTATTCTTACAGTTGAGAAGTTAATGTTTTTAAATTTAGATTTTAGATTTATCTTATGAAATTTCATTTTGTTAGATTCAATCCAATGTTCAACCTCAAAATGATTTTGAATACGCAGTGCCATGCAGTATATCAGTTATCCCTTCCAGATTTGTACCATGTGCAAATTTGATTTGAATACCAGCTGTAATTTCATCCAAGAAATTATAATGCTACAATTTAATACTGCTAAACACCATAGAATTGAGTAGAGATTTCTGGAATTTCTCACTAGAGTCCTTTCAGTTTGTCACTTAAACATTACTGACTAGAGAATCCATTATTTTCCTTTTATTTCCCAGATCAGAAACCATATTTTACTCCCATCTAATCTCATCATACCGCTTTAAAATCCCCCTTTATGCCATTGCCCATACATTTTATATTCCTCTTCTTAGAATGTAATAAATGCCACACTGAGAACAGTGATCCAACCAAATTTTCTTTTCTACCAGGTTCAAGGGGATATTTGATAGGGAAGGTTTGACAGTTGCCATTTATCAAGTGGACTTTAAAAGATTAGGAATATACTTACACCTTGCTAACTCCTTATGAATATCTCTTGCACAAATTCTCCAGTGTTCTTCTTAAAATCATTTATATTTTCAGTCTGAACAAAAGATTCTTTAAGTTTATAACCTATGGGTACTATCTGACCTTAGACACTTATGAGCTGTGTGAGCCTGAGGAACTTTTTTAATCCTATTTTTCTCAGTTTCTTTATCTACAACATGAACAGAGAAGGGAATGTCAAACTACTCCAATATTTTTGCCAAGAAAGCCTCAAAATTGGGTTATGGAAAGTCAGACATGACTGAGATGACTGAACACCAACAGCTACTTCAGCTGGTCTCTACAAAATCTACCTGTATGCCTGCTATGTACCTTTTTTTTTTCAGGTAATGAGATAGAGCAAAAAGAATATTGGTTTTAGAGTCACATAAAATCATCAGTTGATTCCTGCTTTAGATATTTACTGCCTGAGTGACCAGAGTTCAAATCCAGCCTCAGACACTTACTAGCTCTGTAACTTGGAAAAGTCATTTAATCATTATCTGCCTCAGTTTCCTAAACTGGAAAATGCAAATAACAATAACACCTATCTCCCTGTTATGGGGATCAAATAAGATATTCATAAGGCAACTAGCACAATGTTTGACATTCTTTCCCTTTCCTGACTACATGCAACTCAAAACCTCTCTGAGCTTCTATAAAAAGGAGAAAAATGTGGTTGAACTTACCTCAAAAGATTTCTGTGAGAATCAAATGAGTAGGTAAAATTCTTTGCAAACTTACAATCACTAAGTAAGTGCTAGTGGTGATGATGATGATGATGCCTTAAATAATTACTTAAAACAATTTCCCTTTTCACAGAAAACTAAATAAATAAAAAGTAAATAAAGAGCTAAAATCATTCCTGTTCAGTTACACAGAGAACAGCAAGAGGACCTGCTTCTTACCAGAGGCTTTGCAGGAAAAATTGCTCAAAGTATCACTGTATCCTAGGGAGGAACAAACCAAAGGTAACCATATTAAAGTGTGTAAAGGTCATCAGCTGGCAGGCTAATGAGCAATCTTCCATGGTTTCCAATCTGCTTCCAGGCTGACTGGATAAAAAGAGGCATTGTTGACATTTACAGAATCAGTTTGGTGTGTTGGTCATAAGGGGTATTTAGTCAACTCTGAGCTGTGGTGAGTTGGGTTAAGCCATAATCTTCAGGTACCTGAAAGCTTTCCATTGACAGGGAAGGATGATAAAAGAATACTGAATTTTAGACTAAACTTTCATGATTTCTATGGTCAATACACTTGGAGGTGAAACAGTAGCAGACAAAATTCACTTAGTTGTCATTAACCCCAAGAGAAATCTCTAGGACTTTCTGCCAGAGAAGCTCACTCCAAAAAGAAGACTAAGATTTTAGTCCCATTAAAAGTAAAGACCGTTTCTTCTAAAATGTTCTAATAAAGAATTTGGATCCCACATGGAAATGGTGCCATAAGCAAATCACATTTAATGAATATTAATTTAATGAAATTAAACCATATAAACAATAAATACAGTTCTTCCATCTGTACTCCATGAGTTCTGCTTCTAGGCCAGTGGAGTGAAGAAGTATGATACAGTGGAAAGAGTTTTGCAAAGGTGTTAAGAAATATGGATTTATATGCTAGCTCTGAAATTTCAGTCACTTTATATGTCTAAGACTCTATTTCCTCATATGTAAAATGAAGACAAAATTATGTATATCACTTGCCTCATAAAGCTGTTGGGAGAAAAAAAATCTTTTTGAACTTCAAAGCCCTATATAAACTTACATTTTTATAATCAGAGCTATCAGATCTACTCCTGTTATCCCTGAGAGAAGAAACATCTGCTTTATTTAGGCTGGATTGTTTCTATTTATAGAGGCATGGTGGCTGTCTTAGGGTTTTGATTATTTTAGAGAGCTAGAGTTTGAATCACTGGTACAGAACATTAACAGCTCAGTCTATGGAGGAGTTGGGACCCTTCAGATTTGATGGAATCCCCACTGTCTTGTGCCCATTCTTCTGATTAAGTGACTGCATCATTGGGGAAAGTCAAGGTGATGCCAAGTATCCACCTGAATCAGTGATTCTATCCTGGAAAATTAGTTCATTGCTAATCATATTTTTATTGATTTTTTTCAAATATGGGCCATACTTTCATGATATTACGATCTTAACTATGAATCATTGGATTGACTTGACTAAGGTCTGGTCCAGAAAAGCTGTTAACTTCCAGGGTCAATTTTCTTCCATTTGAAAATTCTCTGGTGACCTAGAGATTCACAAAGAGTCTAGAATCATATGGATCTCGGTCTCATCAGGAGATGGACCTCCCCCAAAAGGTCATTTCTTCTCTTTGGTTGAGTGCTCCCACCTAAAGTTAGTCCATGAGAATAGGTTTCTGCAAATATGGGGAAAGGAGTTCCAAAAAAGGATATAGGCATTCAACGTACAATATGTACATATCAGATATGGACTAACCCTTATTTTAATCAGGACACAAGAACTTGCTGAAACACATGGATAATTAACAAAAGTATACAAAACACTTAAATAGACCATTAGACTCATGGACTTTTAGATTCTGCCCAATACCCCATCCCTGAAATTTAAAGACATGCTTAGGTTATTTAAAAACCAAACAAACAAAAAACCCAGAAACATTCCTCAGTCACCTTCCACCTACATTGTCTGAGTAGTGTTATGGAGGAGAGTGAACAAGTTTCATATCTCCTGGCCTCCACGACATGACTTTGCAAGCTGTTGGGTACTCCTCTTATTTGCAAAACATGGAGAGAAGTTATTTGATTCTCAAACCTAGGAATTTATAATCTGTTAAGAAAGTCTTGAACTCAGGATTATCTATGCGATAAGCTCTTGTGTCTGGAGATGTCCATTCTCAGGTTCTCTAGTTTCTGACCTCTGGTAGGAAGCAGAAAGGCAGAAGAAAGTAGCTAGGAGCTAGCTAGAAATCCAGCGAGTTTTCTCTCAGGTTTTATCAGGCAAGCACATACTTCACCACATACTGCTGCTACTATTCATCATTTTCTACTTGCCTTGGGGGAGTGGAGAAGGAGATAAATGTATTCCTTCTCAATTTGCTATACTCCTTTCCACAGGCCCAAGGAAGAAAAAGCTTTGGAAAATTAAAGTGGACAATTTGAACAGAGGTAGATCAAGTAGTAGACAACCAGAAAATCCGTCTTCTGCCAGTAAACAATTCATGTGTGCTTAGTGCATTTCTGCTGTGAGTTTGTGAGAGCTTGTTGCATACCTCAATCTATGGCATTTGTGTACACTAGGCAGTGTTTGAAAATTGTGTACCTTGTGTATTCACCAGAAACTTTAAGATGCTACTATAACATGTGAATCTAGAGTTATGGCAAATAATTACCAATGTATCATGGGGAGAGGAATTTGAAAGTATATGTAGAACCTAAACAGAATTGTATGCTGTCATGGGGAGGGAGGGGGGTATTGAGGGAAGGGTGGGGGGAATAAAATCTTAACTTTAAGGAAATGATTGTAAAACATTAAAATAAAAAAATAAATAAAAAATAAAAAAAAATAAAAAAGAGAAATATTTTTAAAATGTACTACTTTGAACAAAAAAAGAGTAACTCAGTCCAAATTCTGCCTCAGATGCTTAGTTAGGTATCCCTGGGCAATTCATTTCAGGTCTTTCAGGCTCAGTCCCTTCATCTGAAAAATGGGAATAACAATAGCACCAACATGTAAGGTACCTTGAAAACCTTAAATTGTTACATTAATGCTAACTGTTCTTTGTGATGTAAAGGTTATAGCAAAAAAAGTCCTAATTTTAAACAGATTTTTATTGCCACTCTGTCCAATAATTTCAATAAAGTTCATGTTCAAAACCACACCAAAAAAGAAAGGAAAAAGAGTGAGACATTTTATAACTTGCTCTTAAAGACCACTGTAAAAAAGGTAATTTGTCCAATGAATCATCACATTTGATTCAGAGTAACTAGTTATTGTGAAGTATACCTTCATCACTATGGACAGCTCAGGAGGTGAGACAGCACATATTTCCTTCCAAAGCGCAGTAATCTAATTAATTTGATTGGAGGTAACATCAGATTGAACAATGGATTAACCATTTTAAATCCTTTAGGAGATCTGAATCCTTTGGAAGGTTGGTTTATTCTGTGACTGCTTCATTCCCATATTAAGTGCCATCTTTCATGTGTTTACACTTTGGACAAAAGCAAATTCAAATAAAAAATCAAAATTGTTGACATTTTCCATTTAATATCATATTTATTTCCAAATGTCTTTACTTGCCCCCTCTCCCAGCCCTATGTGGTAAGTTCTATCTTATCATAAAGAGTGAAAAAGAAAGGGAGAGGGGAGTAATTTTGCAGTATTGAAATATTCATCACTAAGTCTGTAGTTAAAATGTTAGGGAATCTGCAGTCCTCTGTCTTTGCAAAAAAGTTCCTCATCTCTTCTACCAGGTCAAAATTGCTCAATATAATTAATCCATATTCAGTTTTATATTTTAATTCTTTTCATTTACATTCTTAAATCATTGAATATATTGTTTATCATGGTTCTACTTATTTCATTCTCAGTCAGCATGTCTTCTTGTGTTTCTCTAAATTCTTCATATTCAGCATTTCATACTGCTTAGTGATATCATATTACATTCTCAAACCACAATTTGTAAGATATTTCCCAATCAATGAGCATCTACTTTTATTTTTATTTCTTCCCACAAAAATTGCTGTCATAATTATTTTGGTGTACATGAGATCTATCTTTCTGTCTTTTGACCAGATTGGAATATATGCCTAGCAATAAGATGTTCAAGTCAAAGGGTATTTACATTTTAATAACTTTCTTAGCACAATTTCAAATTGTTTCTCAGAATAGTTTGAATGGTTTACAATACCACAAACAGTGTATTCTTATTTCAAGAACCTCTCTGTGGGGTTTTCATTATGAGGTGGTTTACACTAAGGTTTCTCTTTCACTTTTGGTCTTTCAACATTTCTCTTACATTCCTTATTACTTCTCTCTGATTTCCCTTCTCACTCTCAGGACCTGTTCATTTCCACTGTAGCACAGATTCCTCCCAAATTATCCTCAAAATTGTCAAGTTGCAGGGTTTGACATTTTGGCTTTGGTACTCATTCAAATTAAATTCTTGAAGAAAAGAACTGGCCCCAACTAGTTTTACAGTGTCCTTTCCCTAAGGCAAAAAAGGTAATGTATCTCCTTTAGTCTCCGTACTTCTTAAATATTCTTTCCCTCTTTCTTTGGAGAAGGAAAATCATTCCAGTTGCTTTCCCATTCTTTTATGACCAGGCAGATGCCTCTGGTGGGATATTGAGTGTCAGTGGAGGTTAAAGTTGAGTCTCTGTGGTGAAAAGGTTGAGAAGAGACCTCCAGAGTTGTATAAACATGTGCTAACTCTTCCAGGGACATACCATGGGTTAGGGGACTGTAGTAAGGATGTTAAGTATTATAGTTCCCTAACATTATTTGATATGTCTTTATTTATTTATTTTGAGTTTTCAACATTCACTTCCTCAGAGTATTGAATTTCAAATTTTCTCCCCATCTCCCTCCTCCACCTCATCGCAGGACAGTGTTCATTCTGATTATTTTTT